>JAEQBH010001979.1:0-730343 GCA_016808115.1 Tetrastigma voinierianum | reverse complement strand
ATAGACTAGAGATGCACATGGGTTTTAGTGGTAAGCATCAAGCTTTCTGTTTATCTAATTTAGACTTTGTGGTTGAGTAGAGATGCAAAATACCTAAGTTCTAGGAGTAGAATGTGGGTTATTGAGAGAGATTCACATATGCAATAGTGAGACTTATCATTAATAGTGATTTGAATGTTAATTGGGGATAAAATGGACCTAATGCATAACTAAATGAAATCTAACTCGCTAGGGTTTTCCACTTTATTTAATATCCTTGCATGTTAGCTTAGGATTTTAGTTTATTAGTTGTTTTTATTCTCATCTCACCTCATTCTATCATTTAGATAAAGATAGGACTTACCCATATTACTTTATTTAATATCCTTGCATGGGAACCATACTCTTACTTTTCATCGCTATATTACTTGAGGCGTCACGTGCACTTGCGCACATAGGCACACACGTTTTATATAGCACATTTTGAACCTATCAATGATCAAATATAAGAAAATCAATTTTCTTATCATTCTTTTTCTTTTCTTAGTACTTTATATAAGAACCAAATGCAATCTAAATATTTGAGAAAATGGCCAGCCTCATAATTTGGAATAGGGGAATCTTTTCTTGTTTACATTTGAAGAAGTAATTTTCTTTCCATTTTCCCGTATCACAAATGAAAATGGTGAACCAAGAAGTATTAAGTTTTTTTTTTTACGTTAGTTTTCTAATTCTCAAACGACATTAGTTATCAAATAACATTGTTTTTTTACTAGCTTGTTTTCCTTTTGTTCTCTTTATTCATGATAGAAAATCGTTTTCACATGGAAAATTATTTTCAGTCGCCAAACCACAACCTATTTCCTATTCGTTTTTTTTTTCTTTGAAGCTTTACTTTCCTTCTAGCTTCAATTTAAATTAAGCAAAACCATCATAACAAGGACACTTGAGGTTGTGCTTTATATATCCTTCCTTCTTCGTTTTTCTAAAAAGGAAGATAATAAAGTGAACAAAACTACGTAAAGATAAAGATGGATAACAGTGGAAGAGAAATCAAACAAAGGGCCCATAAAACATTTGGAATCTTCTTTTACAAAAAGCCATTCTAACTAAAGTTTAACAATGATGAAAGTAAAAAGGTTAAAGTCTTCATTTCTTTTTATTTTCTTCTCATAATTCACATGATTTGTTGATTAATTTCACTGTTGATTGCCTTTAAGCTATTGCAACGAAATAAGGAAACTTGTTGCTCAAGTATATCTTCAAAATAGAACCTCATTTGTTTCACTCTGGTTTCCTGATAGCTTATACATTCATGGATCTTCTTGATCGGATTCATCTAATTTCCAAAACCATCCTGCATATCATCACTCCTTGCTCCACGCTACCCTCGTCTCTAAGATTACGCAGAACCCGACTGAAATCCCATGTCGGGCCCCAATCAGAATCCCGTATTTTTATCGAGTAGCTTTTCGTCACGTCCCCGTACGTAAGACCGCCTTTAGCTCCACGCGCATCTCCCGGTTCTCCTAAGGACTTTATGTTTAATTCATCAAGTCTTGTAGAACTCTAGAGACGAAAATATGGATAATCTCAAACCTAATAAGACAAGCCTAAGCACCATATCCCAATACATGCCATAGAATTGTTTACCATATACACGGAGGCCGCAAATTAAAAGCTATGTCACACTTTGACAAAACAAGTCCAACTATCACATAACAACTCACATATGTAGTGGATAAGGAAAAGGTACATAAATGCCCCCAACATTTGGCCATATGTCCAATCTAGTCCTTAATGATTTGTTGGGTTCAACCATGCCCTAAAGTTTCTAGCGTGACACACTTATGCCCCTAACGTTAACAAATCAACATGTAGGTAAACATGGCATTAACGATCAATGTTGACATGGCACCCTTCACATACGTTTTTAGCTGATGTAATAGCTTTGTACGTGATTCATAAAACCCAAAAATTATTTTGACAAAATTGTCCTTACCCATAACCTCCCTATACCCCTCTCTCCTACCGTTGTTTTTGCCACCTCCTCTAATCTGGTGGTGACAATGACGACACTCTCACTCTCATCATTGCCCAAATCACCATACTTGTACTGTCAATCTAGTGCCCTATTTAACTTGAAATACCATTCAAAATCTGCATCACACAAGCCATCAAGAACAAGCAAGTACCTCTTTCCCAGCAAATTCTTGCAAACAATGAGCAACAACTGAGTTGTTTCATTAGGTTGTGAAGGTGGAGGCAACGAAGGAGGAGGAGATGATGCTGGAGTTGGTGCTACCGAAACCATATGAAGTGGCAACGACGTGGTCATTTAATTAATAATCAAATATATACAAAATCACTCCTAACTTATAAATAGAAACTAATTCAACAAAGCAATAACGAAATCTTCAAAGAAAAGCCAATTTTTTTTCGAGTATATTAATTTGGATCAAATCCAACAATCATGTTCAATTCAAAACCAAACTCAAAAAGCCAAAGCTTCAAAAACAAAATCCCAAATTCCTAATCACTGAGTTTCACTAGCAAAATCACTACAAAATCTCCAAGTGCTCCAACCCCCGATCAAAAACCTTTCGCGTATCAAACCTAGATGACTAATCACATCTTGAATAAAACCCCATATTTTGAAGACATCGAAAAGTAAATCAACAAACAATTAGGTCTTCAAGAAAGAGACGGAAGAAAATTGGGAAAAACAAAGGCTTGAATAAGAACCAAGGCTAGGTTTTATATATGAATTTGAGGGTGAGCCTGGGATGAACTTATGAGAGAGAGCCTGGGATATCGGATGTCCATTGAGGGCGTTTTTGTCAAAATATTGTTTTGGGTTTAAGGAATCACTTGCATAGGTGCCACATTGGCTAAAAATGCACGTGAGGGGTGCTATATCAGCATCATTAATGCTATGTTTGCCCATCTATTGTTTCCATCAATGGTGGGGGTATACGTATGTCACAGTCATGGTTGGACCCAAAAAAATGTTAGGAGCTAGATTGGACATACGGCCAAACGTTAGGGGCATTTGTGCACCTTTTCCTGTAGTAGGCATGCCACTCCAACAACATAACTTTGTAAAAGGGCCTTTAGAATATTAAATCATATTGAGAATGAAGGGGAAAATGACATCTTCTTTAAAAATATTAGGTAGTAACATCTAATTTTTAAGATACAAGGTGCACAAATGCCCCCAAGTTTTACGCATATGTCCTATTTTAGTTTGGAAAATTTTTTTCGGCTCTAAGATATCTCTTACATTTACTACCATAGCCACCCATGCCCATCTTGTTAAAAAAGTCACAACCAAGCTGAAAACTCAAACACATGTGGGGTTAATAGGCGTTTGCCCATCTAAGATCATTTCTAATGGTATGGGCTTGGCTAAGCTACAGAAGTCAACGTCTGAGGTATCTTAGGATTGAGAAAAATTTAGGGGCAAAGTGGGATAAATGCGTAAAACTTGAGAGCATTTGTGTACCTCATCATCCCTTATTTTAATTGTTCAACCTGGCTTGCACAACTAACACTAAGGCTACCACATATCACATATTTTTGGCTATGATGTGTTTCTCACTTAAAAGGTGAGGCTCGTTTTTTAATATTTTGAATAACCATTTAGAAAACGGTTTGGAGTCACCAATTTTTTTTTTTTTTTATATTTTAAAAGGAAAAACAAAATAAGAAAGAAAAACCCTAAATGTGATTCCTAATAAGAAAAAGTGGGTATGGGAAAAACCAAGTCGAAATTCGGAGGTCATGTTACTATTGAAATGTGTATCGCAACTAAGTTTGAGTACTTCTCTAAGCCCATAAAGCCGGGTCTCTATTAATCAAATCATGAGAACTATGGCAATCAATCAATTAATTAGAGATATCAATAAATCATGCAAATAGTAAATAAAGAACAAAAGGAAAGAAATGTGTACCTTAAAGGTGAATCGAGAGCGCTATCAATAGAAAATCATGTTAGTTCGACAAATAATATGTAATATTCAGAATTAAATTAGAGAAAGGTTTCTATTCAAACACTAAACAATTTATTAAAAGGATACATGGGATGTCGAGCCCCACCCAAGCCCTTTTATTTATTCGGTGTGAATCATTCAATAAAATTCCATTTTATTGGAACCATAAAATTGGTCTTGTTATTTAAAAAAATCGCTTTCTTAAATAACTATAATAATAATAATAAAAGCTTTGAAAACCAGAAAAGAAAGCTTAGAAAAGAAAAAGTAAGCATAGAAAAAAATGCTTGAAAAATTAGTTATAATTGAAATACAAGGAAAACAAGTTAGAAATATTTGAAAGAAAATATTTGAAAAATAAATAAATAGTAATATTTAAACTTAATTTAAGTTAGTGTTAGTGAAATCAATTTTGTTAAATGGAGGGAAGTTTCAAATATTATTTTAATTAGGCAAGTGTTTAGCTCAAAAAGAGACTTAATCAAGTGGTAGAGATATTCCATTATAAATGGGAGGTCAATAGTTCAATTCCGCTTTTGCATGCAAGTATACAAATTATTTACACGCCCAATAAAGGTGAGAGAGGATCATTCAATTATTAATTCTTATCAATTATCATTTAAAACTTCAAAAAAAAAAAAAAGTAAAGATGTATATCTCTGTCTTGCCAAACACCTCTACTACGTTGCTAGAAGCTGGATTCCTCCATCGCCACCGCTAGAAGAGAAATGCTAAAACCTCCAAAATACACACCACTACTGATAGTCTATTGCTATGCTACCATAGTTGATGCTAAAATATCTCCTATAATATAATAATAAAAATAAAAATAAAAATCTGCAAGACTGCAACCCAAGATGCTAAATGCAATAATAAGTGTTCGGAAATGGGAGTGAAATATAAATGGAATAATGCTAACTATTCAACACACAACATATAAACCTCCATCAACATCAAAACTGTCATGGTTTTGCGCCATTTTCCCATTCTCTACATGGATTTTAATTTAGTGATGATATCAGTATCAAACTTGGCTCCTAATTCAACGTTCCACAATGACCAACAATCAAACAAGCCATTAAATCACCTAAGTTTTATTGATATAGGCTAGAACAGAAAATGAGTCTTATGAACCTTATTAAATATATATATATATATATATATATATATATATATATATATATATATATATATATATATATATATATATATATATGACCTACTACAATGTACCTAAATGAAGTTTGATGGGTCTCAAAATCCGTATGTTCTAATCTGCCTTTCTTTCTCAGTCAGCAAGTTCTTCTTCTTCAACACACCTATAATGACTCCCTCTTTTTTTCCTCTATGAAAAATTCCGCCAGCTTCCCCCCTCCTGAAAAACCCCTTCACCCCTCTTTTAAAAAAACTCCTCTCCTGCTTTTTTCTTTTCTGAAAAATTTAGCTAGCTCCCCCCTCTAAAAAACCCCTTCACCCCCCTTTTTAATAAAACCTCCTCTCCTTTTTTCTTTTGTCCCCTCTCCCTAAATCCCGGCTCCCCTTTGTTTTTTTTTCTTCTTACTTTTTTTCTTTTGTCCCCATTTATTTTTTTCGTTTGTCCCCTCTCTCCCCTAAATCCCGGTTCCCACCAAGCCCCTTTTTATTTTTTTATTTTTTATTTTTTGTTTTTTTATGGCTGCCACTTGCCATACCTGGGTTCTACAGCTACATTTGGTTCTCGGCAAACTACTTAAAGAAAATGCAAGAGGAATAATAGAAGGAAAGAAAAAATGTAGAAAAATAAAATAAAGCTAAATTCAATATATAATTTTTATTTGCCAAACCACAACCAATTTCCTCTTCGTTTTTTATTTTTTTCTTTGAAACTTTACTTTCTTTCTAGCATCACTTTAAATTACGCAAAACCGAGGACACTTGAGGTTGTGCTCTATATATATCCTTCCTTCTTCGTTTTTCTAAAAAGGAGGATAATAAAACTGAACAAAACTACAGAAAGATAAAGATGAATAACATGAAGAGAAATCATACAGAGGTCCATACAACATTTGGAATCTTTCTTGTACAAAAAGCAATTCTGACTAAAGTTTAACAATGATGAAAGTAAAAGAGTTAAAGTCTCCAATTTTTTTTTTTTTTTCTTCTCATAATTCACATGACTTGTTGATTGATTTCACTGTTGATTGCCTTTAAGCTATTAAAATGGAATAAGGACACTTTTTGGTCAAGTATCATCTTTATAATAGAAACCTCATTTGTTTCTAATTCTGGTTCGATAACTTAGATAATCGAATCTTTTTGATTTGATCTTTATGCACTTGCCAAAACTATCCTAGGCATATCGGTATGTTGCTCCACAAGTACCTTGGCCTCCACGATTCCAAAACTGACTTGCATCCCATGTCAGTTTCGACCCTAGTCCGAACTTATCGAGGCTACCACGTCCCTACATTACAAAACTGCTTTAGTCTTAACTCCTTATTCTCTCAAGGACTTCATTTAATTCATCAAGTCTTGTAGAAATCTAGAGATGAAAATATGGACAATCTCAAAACCCAACAAGTTTAAACCATAATAGGACAAGCCTTAGCACCATATCCCAGTACATGTCATAGAATCGCTTGCATATATCAGGTCGCTTAAATTAAAAGCTATGTCACACTTTGACAGAACAAGTCCATATATCACAAAACAACGCACATATGCAGTGGGTAAGGAAAAGGTGCATAAATGCCCCCGATATTTGGCCGTATGCCCAATCTAGTCTTTAACATTTTGTTGGATTCAACCATGCCCTTACATTTCTAGCATGACACGCTTATGCCCCTACTGTTATCATAATCAACATGTAGGCAAACAGGCCGTTAAAGATCGATGTTGACATGGCATCCCTCACATGGGTTTTTGCACGTGGTTCATAAAACCCAAAATTTATTTTGACAAAATTTTCCTCATCCCTAACCTCCCTATACCATTATTTTCACCACCTTCTCCAATCTTGTGGTGACAATGACGACACTCCCCACTCCTACATCATTGCCCAAATCAATTACAATTTGTATTGTTACTCAATCTGGAAGGGTCCTCATGAACTCAAAATACCTATCTTAACATTCGTATCAAACAAGCCAAGAATAAGAGTACCTCTTTCCCAACAAATTCTTGCAACAATGTGCAACAACTGCGTTGTTTCATTAGGTGGTGAAGGTAGAGGCGACAAAGGAGGAGGAGATGATGCTGGAGGCGACGCGACCAGAACAATATGAGGCGGGGATGATGTGGCCATTTAATTAATAATCAAATACAACTAATTCAACAAAGCAATAATGAAATCTTCAATAGAAAAAAAAATTACATTTTTTTTTCTGTATAGCTAAATTGAATCAAATCCAACAATCGATTTCAATTCTAAACCAAACTAAAAAATCCAAAGCTCAAAAAACAAAATCCCAAATTCCAAATCACTAAGTTTCACCAACATAATCACTCAAAAATCTCCAAATGCTCCAACTCCAAATCACAAAACCTTTCTCAATATCAAACCCAAATGACCAGTCACATCTTGAGTAAAACCCATATTCTGAAGTCATTCAGCAATCAAATAAACAATTAGGGTTTAATAAATGTATTAAAAGAGAAATTGAGGAGAAAATTAAGGCTTTGAATAAGAATTGAGGCTAGGTTTTACAAAGAGAATTTCAGGGGGTTAGAGCTTTGGAATGAACTTATGAGAAATGAGGATATTGGGGGGATATCAAATGTCCATTGAGGGCATTTTTTTCAAAATATTGTTTTGGGTTTAAAGAATCACGTGCGAAGGTGCCACATTAGCTAAAAATACACTTGAGGGGTGCTATATCAACATCGTTAATGCCCTATTTGCCCACCTGTTGTTTCCATTAATGACAAGGGTATACGTATGTCACGGTACAAACTTTCGGGCATGGTTGGACTTAAAAAAATGTTAAGAGCTAGATTGGACATAGGACCAAACATTGGGGAATTTGAGCACCTTTTCCTATAGCGGGCATGTGATAGGCGTAAGCGTGTGTATATAATAGTTGGCCTATGAGCGCAAGTGCACGCATTGCCTCAAGTAATATAATGAAAGCAAGAGTGAATCATCCCATGAAGAATTGGGTTACTACACCGACTTCTATTCATAATACGCCTCGTTTTCCTTCTTCTTGCTTCCCGATGTCATAATCCTTGATCATTTGATGTCCAAATTGAGTGAATAAGGTCTCTTTGGAAAGCTAAGGAAGTCATTCTATCCATCCATATCAAGATTGTAGCCATTTGACATCATCTTGCAGCTGAAAATATCAAAACATAGTAGCTGCTATTGCATGTGTAATTTGGTATTTTCCTTCCTTTTTCACTCATTTTCACCAACTGCCAAAATGGTTGTCCTAATCATAAAGTGATTAAATTATTTGCAAACATTAGACACTTATTTTAATACAAAAACTACTAAAAACTAAGAAAAACATAGGACTAAAATGAGTATTTTATTTACTCATTAGCATGCCACTCCAACAACATAACTTTGTAAAAGGGCCTTTAGAATATTAAATCATATTGAGCATGAAGGGGAAAGTGATATTTTCTTTAAAAATATTGAGTAGTAACATCTAATTTTTAGGGGTTAAGGTGCACAAATGCCCCCAAGTTTTACGCATGTCCTATTTTAGCTTGGAAATTTTTTTTTCAGTCCTAAGATATCCCTTACTTTTATTACCATAGCCACCCATGCCCATCATGTTAAAAAAAGTCACAACCAAGTTGAAAAATGTAAAACCCGGGAAAAATTCAAATTTTTTTAAAAAGGGTAAAATGGTAATTTCGGTTGAAAACTGGAAATTTTCTAGATCTCAGATGACGAAATAGACTTCACCGTTGAATTTTTATAGCAAAATCTAAATACCCCATCGAATTTCATTAGATTCCAAGACAGCCTTGAATTCTTACGCTTCGGGCAATGTGCCTGGGTGATACATGATCGCTGGATGCCATATTGTACCTTAGGGGAGTGACACATGGCATGACATGTGGTGCACTTGTGTGAATGGCTCACATTGAGCCAAGTGTCAAGTGGAGGAAATAATGGAAAAGAAAATTCAAGAAAATAAGGAGATATTGGAGAAATATCTTAGGATTGGACCAAACAAAGAAATGAGAGAGAGTAGGAGAAAAACTGGGTGATAAGACCAAAAAGAGAAAAGAGAACCAAAAGATGAGAATAAAACAATGAGAAAAATTAAAGAATGAGAAAAAAAGAAAGCAAAGAGAAAATGAAAGAAAAGAGCAAAGAAAGGAAATAACGAGAAAATGAGAGTGGGAGCATACCAAGACAATTCGGTGGGATAAGAAAAGAGGAAAAGGGAGAAAATGGGAGAAAAAAAAACAAAAAGGAAAGAGAGGAGGAAATTTAATAGAAGAGAAAAAAAAAACAAAAAGGGGGTTTCGCTTCTCTGTAAGATCTATGGAAATCGAGCCGTCGGTTTTCGTCAAAGCAAGAAGAAAAGTTGATCCACGCATCGCAAGCTACGCGTGGGTACCAAAATCTTAGACTTTCGTCAAACTCCATGAGGTAGGGAATTTTCCTACTTGGAATATTTTTAGCCTAAAAGCCATGTAATGGCATAGGTTGTCTTCGGGGCTGTGATAGGCCTTGTGATTTAGTCCAAAGATTTTGGGACTGACTATTGGTAATTTTTGGGACTAGTTCCAGCAAATCTTGACTGGCCTGCAGGCTCGTTTTGATCCTGACTAATGTCTCGTGCCGTGGTATGCTTTGGTATCATAGTAATTCGGTGACAAACCATGAAGGGACCAAGAGGTGCCTTATTTTATATGGTTCCGAGATTTGGGCTATTTTGTGTGCATTGTTGGAAAAATGAATAATATGTTGTTGTGTGTAAAAATCATGTTAATATGTGATTACGTGATGTATTAACATGGAAATTATGATTATATGTAGGAAATATAATTATCCGAAATTTATAAATGTTGCATGTAGCATGACATAGCATGAAATGGCATGATTGCATTTCATATGCACGGTCACATCGCGTCGAGTCGGGTGTGGGTGCATGATACTGTTATTCACCATTCTTGGTGAATGTGTGGTGAGCTCAGAAATGGGACCACGTCCAAAATCGAGACTCACGGTTGTATAAAACAATAATAAATATAAATCACGTGTGTTTGGGCATAGCAAGATGAGGTAGATCCCTCCCCCTAGGGTGAAAGACCCAAATTTATATGCGGTTAGACATGATCACCGGCGGTGAAAGCCCGTAAAAATATAGGAAGGCGCGCGACGATCCTGCGATGTGACCCCGAAAAAGACGTGGCCCATGAACAACACACGGGATTTGATAAAAAAAATTCAAGTGAATATTGGAGGGTTGTCCAATAGTTTAAGTCATTAAGTGAAACATCAATTACTGGTTTTCACACTTGGCATTGCAGGTGTGAGAGAGTCAGTCGGGACTCGGGTTATGGGCTTGAGGAGTCTCATCTCATGCATGACACGTAATATTCCATATAGGATTGCATTATTTAAATGGAATGTGATTGGACGTTTTCATGGTTACCATTGCATGTGCATTATAGGTGGGGAGTAGCCTTGTAGAAGAATTTTTCTACTAGGCATTACTCACCCCGTTGTGGGACCCGCTTTCAGGTACATGGGGTGTACAGGGAGACGGCACTCTGACGAGGTCGTGATTATGAAGAAGGCCAATGTGTGGCTTTGATATTACCTTTGAGTAACATTTTTAAAAAAATATTTTGTATAAAATAATTGTAACTAAATTCTTTTGGGACTATTGTCTAAATAGTCGAGTATGTAATTATGGTACGAGGGCCATGATCGGACTCTTACGGACTGGAATTAAGTGTTTTATTTTCATATTTTAGATTTAAATGTGAATGAATGGGTCTCAATAAAGGGATGTATATTGGGGATATGGACAGATGGACCCTTTTGGGTCAATACTACTTCTGTTGAGACCTTGGATGGGTTATGATTATACTGTTACTCAGGTTATATGTTGGGTAGAGCTCCCCGAACAAAGAAGACTCGCTCTGGCTTGCAAATATGGATCCCGATAAATGTGGGACACAACAGCCACAGATTCGTCACCCGAATCCACTGAATTCACCGGGTTGACAAGTTGTCACCGGACTCGAATTTAGAGCCACACAAAAACTCTCTATATGTGGGTGTGTTTAATGGCGCTATCATTTATGACATTTTCGAATAAAGATAAGTACGGCTGCTAAGCTATGGAAATAAACATTTGAAGTATCTTATGATCAAAAAAAATTCAGGGGCAAAGTGGGACAAATGCGCAAAACTCAGGAGCATTTATGTACCTCATCATCACTTATTTTTATTGTTCAACCTGTCTTGCACAACTAGCATTAACACTAAGGCTACATTTGGTTCTCAGAAAAATATTAAGGAAAATGCAAGAGAAATAAAATAAAGAGGAAAAGTAGAAGGAAAGAAAAAATGGAGAAAAATAAAATAGAAAAGCAAATTCAATATATTATTTTTATTTTCTACTTTAAATCCATTTTATTTATTTTAATACATTAATATAAAGATTATATCATTTAAGAATATATAATTTTATAAGTAATTTTATTTATATATGATTTTTTTGAGTTTTTTTTTATTTGATGATCAAATATAAGAAAATCATTTTCCTTATCATTCTTTTTCTTTTCTTAGTAATTTTTAGGAACCAAATAGGCAAATACAATCTAAATATTTGAGAAGGACTTCATAATTTGGAATAGGGGAATCTTTTCATGTTTACATTTAAAGAGGTAATTTTCTTTCCATATTTCCCCGTGGGTAACACAAATGAAAATAGTGAACCAAGAAGTTTCAAGTTTTTTTTTTTTTGGACCCTTTAGTTTTATAATTCTCAAACAACATTAGGTATCAAATAACATTGTTTTTTTTTTTTTTTTACTAGCGTATTTTCCTTTTGTTCTCTTTATTCATAATAGAAAATCGTGTTCACATGGAAAATTATTTTCAGTTGCCAAACCACAACCTATTTCCTCTTCGTTTTTTATTTTTTCTTTGAAACTTTACTTTCTTTCTATCTTCACTTTAAATGACGCAAAACCATCATAACAGGGATACTTGAGACAGTTCGTATCCTTCCTCTTCGTTTTCCTAAAAGGAGGATAAATAAAAGTGAACAAAACGACATAAAGTATAAAGATGGATAACATGCAGTGGAAGAGAAATCATACAGAGGGTCCATAAACATTTGGAATCTTCTTGTACAAAAGCAATTTCACTAAAGTTCATCAATGATGAAAGTGCTTAAGCCTCACTCTTTCCCTCCCACAAATCTGCCACGACTGTTGATTGATTTTGATGTGTACCTAGTCCATGTCAGGGTTCGCCTGAATCATGCAATAGAAATGCGAACAGATTATATAATGTTTTTGGTCTTTTTTGCTTAAAAATTATTATGGTTACAAGAGAGACAACCATACCGCTAGCTCGGTAACAAAAATATTTGGGAAGTTTTGGGTGCACTTTCACTTCAGATTTTATAATAAATTTTTAAGAAGTCAAACAAATTTTATTTTGTGTTCTTTAAGTTTTTGTTATCTCATTCATTTCAAAAAAAAGTTTGTGTTATCTGATCATTTAAAAAGTTTCAAAAAAAGTTGGAAACACATTTTTTGATGGAATGTATTATAAAATTTATTTATATTCTCAAACATCATTTTCAATATTTTTAAATTTTACATACGTCAATTTCTTTAAAATAGTTTTAAAAATTATTATCTTTCTAACACAAACATTTAAAACGTTTTAGTATATTAGATAAAAGATGTCATAATTTTTGGGGGAATAGGATTAAATGTATGATCGGGATATAATTGTGGAAAATAGAAATTTGATTTGTCATAAAAGTCAAATATGTAATAAAAACACAAAAATAAGGCAAACATGCAGTGGAACAACATTTTTAACTCAAAAATACACTTCACGTGGGGTTCACCCACATGTTTGACTTATATGACAAATCAAATTTTTATTTTCCTAATTATGATCTCATTACATTCGTTAAAAACCCTACCCGTTGTTCTTTCTTTTTCTCTCGTCTTTTTCTCTTGTAGCCTATTATCCTCACGTAAGGAGGGGTGATTTTTTTGTCTATTCTTGGCCTGAAATTACCCCTTTGAATTTTTTCTTTCTTATCTTCCATAATACAAATGCTGTCTTCCGTCAAATCATTTGTGTTTTATTTTATTTTTTGCGCTATCGATATTCGCTTGTCATCGCTTATTATGACGTGGTGTTATTCATCATCTTATTACGGCGTTTTGTGTGTGTGTGGCGTATCTGCATAATCAAGGGGGGACTCTGATCAATCGAATATATCAAATTATGATCGCCAGTATGTTGAAGAACTGGAGTTGTAGATATTCTAGTTACTATTTTATCAAATTTGTATGTTTTATGCCGATTTATTATGTTATTAACCTTGATATTATTTCATCTTGTATGATTTTTAGCTATTTTTATCTTGGATCTATAGATCTATTGCAAGTTTGAATCAATAATATTATTTTTCCTTTAAAAAAGAACTCTTCATTGCATTTAAGCATAATTCTTCCTATAATTTTTAGTGCCACCACATCAAGTACTCAAATACCAATAAAGCATAAATTAATTGAAGAATTGAATGCTAAATTATGAAAAACAAGAAGGATACACTTCCACTTCTTAAAAATCGCTCCTCCTAATACTCCAACAATCGACCGACAACCAAGAATCGAAGGATGACAAATTACGAGTCTCAAAAAAAAAAATTTCTAGGAAAAATTGGAAAGAAATAATACAAAGATAAATGCAACTTTGGAGTAAGATTTTCTCTACAAAGAAACAATTCCAAATGCAAATGAATGCAATTATAAGTCATTCTTCTCTTTTTTTTGGTGATTTAGTTGTCGCCTTGGTGCGCGTGTGATTGTATTCACCGTCATGCGGGTATGGTTGTCATCATCTTATGTGGCGAGTGGTTGTGTCGTCGTGACGTTCATTTCTGTTTGGGCAATTCAAACATACAAAGTTATAGGATGAGACAAGAAATCTAATAAATTGTTGTCAATATGCTTCAAAACTCGAAATAGCAGGGTATTATGTTCACACACAATATCATACAGTTCTACTATCAAATGTATAGGCTTTTGAGCTCTCCATTCATTACACTATTAACTCTTAATGTCGTTTCATCATTTATTGCTTAAAGAATTCCTTTGATTCTATGTTTCTATCAATATATTGCTAATTTGAATCAACAAAATTATTTTTCTCTTTAAAAAAAAAAAAAGTCATTCTTCTCTTTATTTACCATTATGATAAACAAAACAAAATACTTGCAAGACTAGCCATTTTGAGCATATCAGGACAGCTCTTCAACACGCTCATTAAACTCTCTCATATCACCAAAGAAGAGGGTTATTTCTAGTTTAAGAACAAATTCCAAGGAGTAACTTCCAAATATTTGTTTTAAAATTATAATTTTAGAAATATTTGTTATTTAATATAGTTTCTAAGTAAACCTGCTTGTTTCCTTAGTTCATGTCCATATTTATTTAATATGCAAATCGAAATAAATACAAAAATGTTGTTATTTGTCCATCGTTACTGGATGTGCAGACATTGAACAAATCCCATCAAAAGTATTAGTTCATTATGTGACGCCCCAAAACCCGAGGGTCTCAAGCCTTACAACCTCACACAACTCCATAAAAGTTCATGGAAATCTGCATCCCGACATCTCACTCATGTCTCGTGATAATCCAGACTCATCTCTCGCGCATATTTAATTCATAAATACACAAAATAACTTCATATAGTCCGTATACAAAACGTGAGAGTTATAGCACCTCACTCACACATATGGTACAAATAAGTGCATTAGAAACTACAAATGTTGGTTCCAATATACAAAATGATATGTATTACGAGTAACATTTCTCATGCATATATATGAAAATACATCAAGGCTACAACCCAAATTCTCTTCTCAAGTATATCGGCCTCTAGGAGCGCTGTCCGCCTCGTGACGTGACCGTGACTAAAAGGGGGTCCCACTGTGGTGAGCTACGCACGCAGAAACAAAACCCTGGCTGTGGTTAATCCCCACCTGGGTGCACATGCAAATGATCATTTCACAGTCACCCAAACAACACAATCCGTGCAGACAAGCTGTCCTATCATGGAAAATAAACTACATGCATGCGTGAGACGACACTCTACATGCCCCATGTACCGGGTCAACCTTCGACCCACCACCCAATGCAAGTGCCAAGGGAAATCAATACCAAGTCAGTCCCGACTCCCATCACACAACCCGTAGTCTATGTGATATGATGAATCGCATTGCGGTCTTTCGGGGCACAGGAACTTTCCGGGGTCTCACCGCCGGTCTCTTACACCCTCTGACATTTTTCAGACTTTCACAGATGGATACGCTGTCTAACCAAGTTTTCAAGCTTTTCACCTAAGGGGGGTGTCTATCCCCTACTTGCTACACCCGACACTATTCGTTTTCCATTTTTTTTTTTTAACACTGTGTGACTCAGTTGGACTTCGTCCCATTCCTGAGCCCACATAATTCAGCACCAAACGCAGTGCCAAATCAGTAGCATGTACACATACCCATACCAAAGTGATTTTTCGCACAATTCACGTAATGCAATCAGGCACGCACTCAAACTCACTCAAACATATGCCCAATGTATGAAGACCTCTACATGGGCATTTTACCTTGTACAATAGGTGTGTACCATGAACCCTCATGTCTAATGCACACAACAGTTCATAAATTCAATCCAATATCAATTTACATGTTGTCATGCTAGAATTCCACTCACTCAATTCAATACATCATGCAAGCATACATTCCCATAACTCCTAACATCAATTAGGCAAATAGAGGTCATGGATCACATCTCCAGGCTGGGACATAGCACCTCAGTTCTACAGGCTGCGACATGCCAAAACATGGCCATGTTCAATCACAACACATATAACTCCAATTTTTTGGAACACACAATAAAATCATCATGTCATCTCTTAACCAAGAGATGGCACTTTGATCCACAATTCACAATGTATGCAAGATTCAAGCCCATACCATCATAACCGAGTATAGAGGATTAACTCCAGACATCACAAAATCCATGATTTAAAACTGATCTAAAAGCAAGGAGAAACAGTTTTGGAAACACTATTTTTAACATTGCTACTCAGTTTTCAAACAAGACCAGAAATTGCTTGCACATAGCTCCACTTTGAATGCATTTCTGAGTCAAAAGGAGTCGGAAATTGAATAGACCTATTTCAAGGAGCTATGTTCCCCTATAATTCTAGTTTGCCGAGCAATTAGAATCATTCAATTCTGATGTGTGATGGCCAAGTTATGGCCAAAACACAGTCACGAGGTCTCAACACAACACTGGGGAACTGCCTGAACCTAGCTCCACTTTAAATGCATTTCTGAGTCAAAAGAAGTCGGAAATGGGATAGACCTATTTCAAGGAGATGTTCTATAAAGTCTAGTTTAATAAGAAATTTGAACTATTCACTATGATGCGACGCCAAGTTGCAAGTAAAACACAGTCATGGGGTCTCAACACAGCACAAGAGAACTGCCTGAACCTAGCTCTACTTTGAATGCATTTCTAAGTCAAAAGGAGTCGGAAATTGGATAGACCTATTTCAAGGAGATGTGTTCCCCTCTAAGTCTAGTTTACCTAGCAACTAGAATCACTCAATGCGCATAAGCATGTGCTTAATGTATGGCCAGAAATACAAACAGGGTCGAAGGAGAACACAACATTTTAATTCTATACTCAAATCTCCATTGAGATTCATAAATCAAACTCAACCAACGCCATTTATGGCCTCAAGAAGAGCACAACTCGAATAAGCAAAGTCCCTACTTTGTAGTGTGTGGGATCGTGTCCTGATCCTTCAACCTTGCAACAATGGAGGTCTTGGTGAAATTTCTTTCCTCCTCCTCTTCTTTCTTTCCTTTCTCTCCTTTCTTCTCTATTTTCTGGTCTTTTCTTACTTTCTCTCTTTCTTTCTCCCTCCCTCTCATTCCTACTCTAATTGTTTTGGAATCCCCTTCTCCCTAAACCACCTCAAGTTGGTTTGACAAAGGAGGACACTTAACACCTAATTTGTCTTGGACACTCTGGGCCAACTCTCTAGGCCAAGTGTTCCATGCCATAATTTCAACCACTCATGCTCATGCAGCCAGGGTGGCCTCGACATTTGGCCCCCACCTAACTCACGCAATCCTAAGGGCATGACACTTGGCCCACCCATGTTCCAAGTGTCTCCTATGCAAGTGACACATGGCACACGGCCACCATGCCATGTGTCATACGATAATTTGTCCAAACGCCTCGAAAAACGTGAAATTCCGACTATCTCATAATTCAAATCTAAATTTGACTGGCTGCGGCTCTTGTGGATTTTACTTATATTTAACTCAATCTGATGAAAACCGCGGTCATCATTTGACATCTAGAGAAAATTTAGGTTACCGCCCGGATCATGACGAGCACTGTCGCTTTGTATGTTTTCGTTTTCACAATCTCCTTTAAAAGAATTTCCTGGCCCTTTAAATCTCAATACTACTACATATACACACTATCCATGCATATGCAGCAATCATGTAATATTTAATGTCTAAAACCACGTACCTCCATCCTCAAAAAGGAAAGGATAACTAGCATGCACCGTGTCCTCACCTTCCCATGTTGCCTCCTCGACCCCTCAGTGCTGCCACAACACCCTCACTAGCCTCACAATCTTGCCGCCACAAGACCTGGTCTCGTCTATCCACAATATGCACTGGTCCCTCCTCGAAGGTCCCATCTCTATCAATGAAAAGCTCTCCCCAATCCACTACATGAGCCAGATCTGGAGTATACTTCCGGAGCATGGAGACATGGAAAACCTCGTGGACACCGGATAAGCTTGGCGGTAGTTCCAATCGATACACAGCTGTGCCCACCCTCTCGAGTATTTCAAAGGGCCCGATATACCTCGATGATAGCTTCCCCCGCTTGCCGAACCTAACCACTCCTCTCTTAGGCATTACCTTCAAGAAGATATGATCACCTGCCTCAAACTCTAAAGGTCGTCACCTGTCTGCTTAACTCAACAACCGGCTCTGAGCCGTGAGAAGACGTTGTTGGATCATACCCACCTTCTCCGAGGTGTCTCTAATCAGATCTGGACCAGTGATGGAGCTCTCTCCCACCTTTGTCCAACATACCGGTGATCAACATGGCCTCTCATAGAGAGCCTCGCAGGGTGCCATCTATATGCTCGCTTGATAACTATTGTTGTAGGCAAATTCCACTAAGGGTAAATGCTCCTCCCAACAACCCTTATGATCAAGGACACATGCTCGTAGCATGTCCTCTAAAACTTGTATGGTCCTCTTAGACTGACCATCAGTCTGTGGATGAAAAGTAGTGCTCATCAACTGCGTTCCCATCACCTTCTGGAAGCTCTTCCAAAAACGCGTCGTAAACCTGCGATCTCGGTCTGATATTATGGAGACTAGCACTCCATGTAACTAGAAAATCTATCGTATATATAACCTGCGGAATTCCTCCAGTGTGAAGGTCATCCACACAGCCAGAAAATGTGCTAACTTAGTGAGTCGGTCCACAATCACCCATACCGCAACATGTCTCCGCGGTGTCCGTGGAAAGTGGGTCACAAGGTCCATCGTGACATGATCCCACTTCTACTCAACCACCTCCAATGGCTAGAGTAGCCTTTGGCTTCGGCCTCCATGTCTGGGGTCTTTACCTGCTAACATATGAGAAGATGTGCACGTCAACAAAGTCTCCACGTTCGGGCCATTTCGTCCACACATCGGCGACTAAGGTTGCCACACACCCTCGCGCCGCCTGATGCACAAAGTGAACGGAGCAATGGAAATTCCCCAAGGATCTCCCTCCCTCACTCTTACCGGGACCGGGGGACCACAACCCATCCCCTATACCGAAGACCACCATATGTATGGATAGCCCAGCCTTCATCAGTTGTACCTGACTGTACCTGATCCCTGATGGACACTAGCTTTGAGTCCTGCCCTTAGGACTCTATCACTCTACTCAGTAGAGACGACATAGTCATTAGACTCCCCAAGGTATCCTGAGCCTGCTCATCGTACTGTAGTCTGAATTACCCCACTGTCTCGGACATCTGCCACTCCCGGGAAGCTACACTAGCTAGTACTCCCCGTGACTTCCGGCTGAGTGCATCAACCACCACATTTGCCTTACCAGGATGGTAATGCAACGTGAAGTCGTAATCCTCCAAAAACTGCATCCACCTACGCTGCCTCATGTTGAGGTCTCGCTGCATGAAGATGTATTTCAGACTTTTGTGGTCTGAAAACACCTCGAACTACTCACCATACATATAATGGCACCAAGCTTTCAAGGCAAAGACAATGGCCACCAACTCCATATCGTGTGTAGGGTAATTCTGCTCATGATTCTTCAACTACTGAGAACCACAAGCCACAAATCTTCTGACAGACGTAACACATCTTAGTCCGTTTCTTCAAGCATCACAAAGAGCAGATCGGTGCCTTTTTGTCCCCTTTCGGGACTATCAGAATAGGAGTGCAAGCCTCCTTTTCACCCCGGAACGTCGCTCACATGAGTCATCCCAAGCAAACCCGACTTTTCTCCTGGTCAATTCGCCATAAAGGCCAAGCAATGAGAAATCCTCTATAAACCTCCTATAATACCCCACCAATCCCAAGAAACTCCACAGATCTCGAAGACTCCGACTCTCGGTCTCCCAACTCATCAACCTCAACCTTCCTGTGGTCCACCGACATACCAAGACACCACGTGTCCCAAGAAACCCACCTCAGTAAGCCAAAACTCGCACTTACTAAACTTGACATACAACTGATGATCCCTCAAAAGCTGTAGTACGATTCTCAAGTGAACCTCATGCTCCACCTCCGACTGGGAGTAGATCAGGATGTCATCAACAAAGACCACCACAAACTGATCTAAATAGGGATGGAACACCTTATTCATGAGATCCATGAATGCGGTCGGTGCATTCGTCAATCCAAAGGGCATCACCGTAAACTCAAAGTGCCCATACCTCATCCTGAACATTGTCTTAGGGATGGCTGCCTCTTTAACTCTCAACTGATGGTAACCAATGCGAAGGTCTATCTTGGAGTAGACTCACACCCCCCTCAGTTGATCGAACAAGTCATCAATCATCGGCAATGGATACCAATTCTTGATCGTAACCATGTTCAACTGTCTATAATTGATGCACAGTTGTAGGGTCTTATCCTTCTTCTTCGCAAACAGAACAAGAGCGCCCTATGGTGACGTGCTCGGTTTAATGAAACCCTTGCCCAATAACTCCTGTATCTGGACCTTGAGCTCCTGCAACTCTACCAGTGCAATCCTATGCAGAGTCATAGAAATAAGCGATGTTACAGGATGCAACTCAATGCGAAAGTCTACATCCCTCGGTGGAGGTAATCCCGGTAGCTCGTCCCGAAAAACATCCTCGTACTCATAAACCATCCGAGGTAGACTAACGTCCTATCTCACCTCGCCCTCCAGGGTAAGGCTAGCCAGCCAACCCACAAACTGCCCGTGCCATCGTGAATCGTACACAGTGTGGGGTGAAGCATCATGCCTATCCCCCTAAAACACAACACAAGTACCGTCTGTGTGTAGGCGGTAACTTTCATACGGTCACAATCTATGACAACCCAATGTGCCATCAACCAGTCCATCCCGAGGATGACCTCGAACTCTGACATGTCCATGACCCGAAGATCCACCGTGAGTAGAATCCAAGAGATCTCTAACTCGCATCCCCGGCATATCCAATCAATTCTCGCCCTAGTCCCTAAGGGAGAACTCACATGCAGTGGCTCGTCTAATGTCTCAACCTCTAAGCCCAATACTCTCACACAAGATGTAGCAATAAAGGAATGCGATGCACCTGAGTCAAATAACACCCTTGCCCACAAGCGAAAGAGTAGAAACGTACCCTGAATCACTGGCTGATCTGCTACCTCAGTCTGCGGAGTAATGGCATAGACAAGCCCCTGAGTCCCCAAAGTCCCGGCATGTACACTCTTCCCTCGACCTCGACCCATACTCTAACCCAAATTCTATCTCCTGCGGAAACAATCTGGCGCCCGTGTTGCACCTGTAATCGATACATGCTCCCGTACCATGTCAGGGGTAAGGAGGAACATACCGAGTTTGCTCATGTCCCACCGATGATCCAAACTCGTGGTGTCCCTGACCTCTAAACCCCCAGATCTCTGGCACATTTCATCTCATGGGTCCCGGCCGATGGCGGAAATATGCTGATCCCGTTTAGCCGATCGTACTTTACTCTAGCTTGGGCCTTGCTGCCATGGCCCCACTCAATCTCATGGAATTAAGTCTCGCTTTATCGAGCTCAAGAAGAAGCTTCGCTCTCTTCTTATCACTGCACTGTGATCTCGATGCCGCGAGGTCATCTACCACTCGCCCAAATTGACCAAGATCAGATCGACCATCGAGTCCATATCCAATAGGTTATGCCCTATTAATCTCGCCTGTGACGGGACAATCCACCCCATCCTCGAACTTTAACCTTAGCCGCCATGGTCACATAATCATCCCCCGAAATGCCAACTTTGTAACCGCGACGTAGCTCAGAATACCATCACACTGCCTCACCAAGGAAATCCCGGGCCTTCGCATGTCTAGCAAAAGCCGAAAAGTACATCCCCATGAACAGTATGTGAAAATCAGCCCATGTCATAGTCTCCAAGTCCTTGGAAGTCGTGACCCAATCCCACAAGATCTGGGACTCACCTCGCCGGAATGAAGCCAACAGAATGCGAAAAGGTGCATCCGAGATGATCTCCAGCGCTCCTGAGAATCCTCCCAATATGATTGCAACCAATGGTCGGGCTACCATCAGTCCCTCCTCCCGTGAACGCCAAAGGATGATGTGCCTCAACCTCCTGAGGTTAACGCACCTCCCCGACTTCTAGCCGCTTAGTTTTTGTGCAAAGCAAAGGGGCTATCGCAGCACCCATGGCCTCCTGGGTGGAAGGCTCCCTCCCGTTGATCAAAACAAGTGGCGGTCGACCATCACCCCGTGGACGGCCTCTATGCCCCCCGTCCTCTACTCGCCCATCTACAAAGCCAAACAAAGAAGTTTAGAATCATTTTCGTTGGTCCCAGCCACAAGCATACAACCAATAATGCATCAATATCCCAAACTCCGAAGGTTACGTTTCTCAACCCTAGTGTTCCCATTTCCCATATACATCCTACCACGTATATAATTCACATAATTTGTAACACAATCACGCACATACAATCAAGGCATACACAAGAAAACACACAATGCATGCTATGATCTAATCCTGTCACGTGGACTCCTAGGTAACCTCCTACCTAGACCTTGATACCAAACTATGATCTGGATATCAAATTCCGATCATTAGGTAACTCTAACTTAAGCTCCAACACCAAGCTATATCGTCGCGGATGCTCATACACATTAATAAAGTGATGTCCTAGACTCCATCCTCATCGAGCCCCTGTGCATTCGTGATCACCTATGCTCCTGATACCAACCGTGACGCCCAAAACCCGAGGTCTCGCCGACAACTCACAACCTCGTGGAGTCTATGGAAACTCCAGCATCCGTATAACTTCACTCACATGTTTCAGAGATACCAGACTCATCCCTACATATTTAATTCATAAATACACAAAATAACTTCAAACAATCCGTATAGAAAACGTGAGAGTTATAGCACCTCACTCACACATATGGTACAAATACATGCATTAGAACCAAATGTTGTTCCAATATACAAAACAGAATATGTATTATGAGTAACAGTTCTCATACAAATACAAAAATACATCAAGGACACAACTGCCCTTCTTCTCAATCAATGGGTCGGGCCCCATGAGCTCGCTTGCCCGCACGCGACTGGACTGGAAGTGGGGGTCCCATCGACGCCAGCCACACTCGCAAAACAAACTCACTGCGCTACTTCCCACCCCAAAGCATGCCATGCAAATGATCATTTCACAGTCACACAAAAAACATAATCCGTGTAGACATGTTGTCCTATCATGGAAAAAAGCTACATGCATGTGTGAGACGACACTCTACATGCCCCATGTACCGAGTCAACCTCCGACCCAACACCCAATGCAAGTGCCAAAGGGAAATCAATACCAAGTTAGTCCCGACTCCCATCACATAACCCGTAGTCTATGTGATATTTATTTAATCGTTTCGTGTCTTTTTGGGAAACAGAACTTTCCGGGGTCTCACCGCGAGTCTCTTACACCCTCTGACATTTTTGGGACTTTCATCGATGGATACACTGTCCATCCAGGTTTTCAGGCTTTTCACCTAAGGGGGGTGTCTATCCCCTACTTGCTACGCCGGACACTATTCGTTTTCCATTTTTTTTTAACACTATGTGACTCAATTAGACTTCGTCCCATTCCCGAGCCCACACAATTCAGCACCAAACGCAGTTCCAAATCAGTACCATGTACACATTCCCATGTAATGCGGTGATTTGTCGTACACCATTGCAATGCAATTGTGCCACTGCACTCAGACTCATGCCCAATGTATGAAGACCTCTACATGGACATTTTACCTTGTACACTAGGTGTTTACCAAGAACCCTCATGTCTAATGCACATAGAAGTTCATAATTCAGTCCAATATCAATTTACATGTTATCATGCTAGAATTCCACTCACTCAATTCAATACATCATGCAAGCATACATTCCCATAACTCCTAACATCAATTAGGAAAATAGAGGTCAGGGCTCACGTCTCCAGGCTGGGACATAGCACCCGGGCCCACAGCTGCAACAAGCCAAAACACGGGCCATGTCTTTCTCTTAATCAAATCACAACACATAGAACAATTGTTTGGAACACACACAAAGTCACCGTGGTCATCTTCTACAAGATACGGCACTTTGATCCACAATTCACAATGGCTTAAGATTCAAGCCTCATACCATCATAACTGAGTATAGAGATTAACCCCAGACATCACAAGATCCATGATTTAAAACTGATCTAAATGCAAGGAGAAACAATTTTGGAAACACTATTTTTAACATGGCTACTCAGTTTTCAAACAAGACGAGAAACTGTCTGAACATAGCTCTCCTTTGAATCCATTTCTGAGTCCAAAGGAGTCGGAAAATTGATAGACCTATTTCAAGGAGATATGTTCCCCTATAAGTCTAGTTTACCCAGAAATGGGAATCATTCAATGATGATGTGTGATGGCCATGTTATGGCAAAAACACAGTCACAGCTCAACATAGCACAGGAGAACTGCCTGAACCTAGCTCCACTTTGAATGCATTTATGAGTCAAAAGGAGTCGGAAATTGGATAGACCTATTTTAAGGAGATATGTTCCCCTATAAATCTAGTTTACCTAGAAATTAGAATCATTCAATTCTGATATGTGATGGCCACGTTATGGCAAAAACAAAATCACAGGGTCTCAATACAACACAGGAGAACTGCCTGAACTAAGCTCCACTTTGAATGCATTTCTGAGTAAAAAGGAGTCAGAAATTGGATAGACCTATTTCAAGGAGATGTGTTCCCCTCTAAGTCTAGTGTACCCAGAAACTAGAATCACTCAATTCGAATGAGTTATGGCCAGAACACAGTCAAGGGGTCGAAGGAGAACACAACATTTACCCTATACACGAAATCTCCTCCATTGAGGGTTGCAACCAAACTCAACCAATGCCATTTTCATGGTCCCAAGAAAGGAAAATAACTTAATAGGCAAAGTCCCTGCCTCTTCTAGTGTGTGGGATCAAGTCCTTGATCCTTCAACCTTGCAACAATGGAGGTCTTGTAGCTTTTCCTCCTCCTCTTCCTTTCTTCCTTCTTCCTTCTTTCCTCTTTCTTCTCTATTTCTAAATTTTTCTTTCTTCTCCTCTGTCTACGAATTGCTGAAACCCTCCTCGTGCCACTGCTGGTTTGACATGTGGAGGACACCTAACACCAATGTTTGACACTTGGCCATCTTGTGCCAAGTGTTCTCTTATGCCATACTGCACTTTCATGCTCATGCATGAGGGTGGCTTGACATGCCCCCACCGAACTCAATTTTGTCCAAACGCCTCGAAAAACGTGAAATTTGATGTATGCATCAGATTTCGCGAGACGAACTCAACAAAAAACAATGGCCGCCATCCGAGATCAGAGAAAATTTAAGGTCATTCGCCAGATCACGACGACATTCATCGCTTGCATGTTTCGGTTTCTGGGCAATTGAAGTCATACTAATACTTATGAACCAAGAAGCAACCATCAAAATTGATGTTAAAATCATATCAGACGCAATATACCCATAGAGATCGCTTCTCACAACAAGCTTAAGGGGAAAAAGGAACCCCTTTAAAGTTTAGGGACAATTATGTTAAAGTGCATTGTTTTACCTATATGAAGGGAAAAAAAATCCAACTTACTCATATTATTGTGAAATGTAATTTCTACTCAAAATTAATGAAAGTATACTCCCTTATTGATGAATGTTTTAATGAGTTGACTAACATTCTTTTTTATTTGACACTTAGAGAGAGAGTATCATCTCTACTGTAACACTAATTATTAATAAATGTAACAGTCATCCTGACTGGTTATATTAGTATATTATCTGGTGTTACATTGGTGTTAAAAAACACAAAAGGCATGACACTTGCATTGCTAATAAGGACACCTAGCATATTATAAGAATGTAAGCATTAAAGATGAATTTCTCTCCCCATATATGTCAAACAAATAAACCATTGTTCAACCTATTAAGGAAAATTTGGTCTTAATAGGAGACAGCATGCTTTCATTAATTTGGTGTAGAAAATATGATTTCAATAATAATATGGGTGAGCTAAGTTCTTTTTTCCTTCCATATCGGGTCCAATAATGTAAGTTTATAATATAACGTCCCTTAAGTTTAAACCATAACAGACAAAGCCTTAGCACACCATATCCTAATAAGCATGTCATATAGAATGCTTCTGTTTCATATGCATAGAGATCCAAAATTTGTTTATACGCACTGATGCAATGTAAGTCCAAGTATCAATCACAAAACAACTCACATATGTAATGGGCATGCCACTCCAACAGCAAAACTTTGTAAAAGGGCATTTCGGATATTAAATCATATTGACCATGAAGGGGAAAATGATATTTTCTTTAGAAATATTATGTAGTAACATCTTATTATTAGGGGATAAAGTGCACAAATGCCCCCAAATGTTACGTGTACGTATGTACTACTTTAACTCGAAAAAAAATTTTGGTCTTAAAATACCCCTGATATTTATTACCGTGTCACGGATGTCCATCCTATTAACAAAAGTCACAACCATGCTAGAAACTCTTACCACATTTGGAGTGTTTATCCGTAATTAGTCCATCTACGACATTTTCTAAACGGAAAGCTTTGCTTCTTCTTTTCTTCTTTTCTTCCTTCCTTCCTTCTTTTTTCTGAAAATGACCGACCAATATTTGAGGAAATTTGGCTGACTCATTTTTTTATATGTTAAAACACTCGCTATAATTTAGTAAGCAGCCCCTTTATAGGACTTGAACCCGGGACCCCTCTCCTCTCTATACCTTGCCTATTTAAACGTTGACCGATCTACCATATGAGCTAGGCTTATAGACAACCTCATAGTCCAAACATGAGAATATTTTCACAGCTACGCCATGAGGGGCAAATTTTTCTTTCCATTTTTCTCATGCACACACAAATGAAAATAGTAACAAAGAAGTTTTGTAATTTATTTACTTGGTGGTTTTTCTAATTCCTCAACTATTATTGGCTATCAAATAACATTGTTTTTTACTGAAGGTATTTTTCCTATTTCTCTAATTGTAATAGAAAATAGTTTTCAAATGGAAAATTATTTTCGGTTGCCAAACCCCAACCTATTTCCTCTTCGTTTTTTATTTTTTCTTTGAAACTTTACTTTCTTTCTTGCTTCACTTTAAATTAAGCAAAACCATCATAACAGGGACACTAGAGGTTGTGCTCTATATATCCTTCCTTCTTCGTTTTTATAAAAAGGAGGATAATAAAAGTGAACAAAACTACATAAAGATAAAGATGGATAAGAGTGGAAGAGAAATCATACAGAGGGTCCATAAAACATTTGGAATCTTTCTTGTACAAAAAGCAATTCTGACTAAAGTTCATCAATGATGAAAGTAAAAAAGTTAAAGTGTCCACTTCTTTTTTTTCTTTTTTTTTGTAGCTACTTTCTTCATTGATACGGACGTTTTTGTTTCAAAATTGAAGAAGATATGAGGGAAATATTTTTAGTTGTCTCATGTATGTCTCCATCTTTTTTATACACATTAAACACAGCAATGTTACTATATACTTAATAATTGATAATCAATAATAAGTAATTAAACAAAAATATAAATACATAATGAACGAAAGTTAAAGTATTATTCCATAAATAATATACATAATCATTTGAAATATTAATTATATTAATACACTTTTTTTTTTACATCTATCAATTCACTTTGAATTATATGGTTGTAGTACTCTATTCTTATAGGGACTCAAGCCTAGAACCTTCCCTACAACCAGCCTTGTTACCACTTGAACCTGGCTTCAAGGGCAATTATATTAATACACTTAATATATAGTTTAAAGTTTTAATTTAAAAGTTATATTTTACTATTTAGAGGTTCAAATCCATTCCAGATCTTACCAAAATGAATATTTAAAATATGATGGGGCTGGGGTTGTTTCTTGTTGGACTTCCAAAAAAAAATTTACATTTTTTTTGAAGAATTTATATTCATATTTTTCTAAATGATATATGTGACTAAACCGCATTTTGGGATGAACAAAGCATTAAATCCATTCCCAATATTCACCAAAATAAAAATTTAGACACAAATAGGGCCTAGTAGGATCTTAGTTGGCCTCCAAAAACATGTACATAGTTTTGTGAAAAAAATGTACATAATTTTATAAAGGATATGTTAGACATTTCAAAACTTTCTCAACATCTTTTTGGCCAACTCTTATATCTTGAAAACTCTGCTGCTTTTGATTCGGTATTACTGTTTTTGTTGCTCTCACCTCTCTTTAATGCTTTCTTTTGCTTCCTAAACACTAGATTTCCTTGTCCTCCAAATCACAACCATTTCTTGAGCTTTTTCCATCTCTCGACTCTCTATCCCTTTCCCATTTTGCTTTTGACATCTCTTCACTTTCTATACTTCTTTGTCATTTTTCCTCATTTCCTTTCTTCTGTTTTCTCCAGAAAAGAAAAAAAAACCCAACTTAACTGAGACGAAATCGCAGAGATCGTTCTTGCCATTGCTGCAAAAATATCTGAGTACTTGATTGCATCGTTTTGTTTTTATTTTTTATTTTTTATATTATATAGTAAAAATGAAATCATTGTTTCCTACGTGACTTTGGTGGTCCCACTGTTCAACAAATAAAAGGGCAATTTCAGGTGAGAGTTAATATCGGAGTGCATGTTTTTATTAATTCCATGACGATAATACATTTCAAGGTGAAAAGGACAACTTCGGGTTCTATTTTCATTCTTATTCGTGCAATAGTGCACCTTAACATAATGCTCCCTTAATTATATAATTGCAAGAGGTTGGATTGGGTAGGATTTTAGATTCTATTCCTATCTCCATTTATTATTTCTATTCCCTATCCCATCTGTTGGTGCTGGGCTTTAGATTGGTAGAAATAATCCACATGAAAGATAGAAGATGAAGGGAGATGAGAGAAAACCGAGACGTGTTTTCTTTTATTCATGTATTTTCAACTCTAACCCTAACTGTATAAAAAACTCTCACCACAAAACACAAACTCTCTTCATGCACCAAGAGCCCATGCTCTCTCATCTCTCAGTTGTGGGTCACACTCCTAATGTGAACTTCATAACAACCTTATCTCATATAGTCTAAGATAACCTAATCTAGTAACAACACATTAGAATTCTTCTAACAAACATAACAGCCGAACAAACTACTATTGAGATGGTAGGATATCACCAAGGCATTCCTTCTAGCAAGTCACGGACCAATCCTTCACACAATCGGACTTAGATATTTTATTCCCATATCACCTTCATCGGAGGATCGGGTACCCATATTCTACCCAAATACCATACTCTAATTTGTTAAGTAAATTGTTTTAGAAAATCATGGTTAAAATCCCTAATAGAGTGAAAGAAAAAGGTTAAAATCCCACATGTTTTTACTTTTAGGGCTTTTTAATATAAATAAATATATATTATATTTATATATTATATATTTAATTGGGTATTTGGGTCAAGGACGAGTAGGATATACTCAGACTCGTCTCCATCCGAAATTTAAAAATCTCTAAACCCGATTACCTAAATATTTAATTGGATCTAAAATGTTTCTCGACACCCTCCTCCATTCGAATCAAGTATTGGATTCTTCACTCAAATTTCCATCCCTACCCACTCCACTAAGATTTGTTTCACTTTGCCCTTTTTATTTCAAAAGTCTTCACTTTTCCTACTCTATCTAAAGTAGAAAACATTCATCATCATGCTCACTCGGAGCAATAAAGGTATAAAACTAACTAAGGATGCATAAAGTAAAACTATATATATATATATATAAGAGAGAGTAAAGGTAGCTTTTTATTAAAATAGGTGGAAATCTATGATAACAGGTAGAGAATCAGGCTCCTTAAAAACAGTAGGATAATCAGGCAAAGAGCCAGCAGCTCTAGCAAGGGAATAGGCTTCCTGGTTTGATCTCGTGACAAAAGCTAGGGTACACTCGTATAACTCTTCTAAAAGAAAACGACAATTCTTTGTAATTAATCCAATGTAAGACTAGTTAGTACAGGGATTATTCAACGCCTGAACCAGCACACTATAGTCTGATTCAACCATAACTCGTTGATTCTTTAACTAAGGGCATAAAATAACTATATTTAATAAAGAATAAAGTGGAAAAATTGGACTCCGCGTTATGGAATAAAGGTGAATAAAACTAGATAAGGATGCATAAAGTAAAGTGGAAGAATTGGACTTCCTTTTCTAAAAGTTCTCTACATTTGCATTATTGGTCCTTTCCCCCATTTTAAAACTTTTGATAAATTCATAAAATTACATTTTCATTTTCTTTTTGGTTCAACTTTATAAATTTTTCTGTCTTTATAAATCCAAACATGTCTTCTGATAGCACAAATTTGGTAATTGATCCACTTCTATATGATAGAGGCTTGTATAAACAAACTTTTTAAATAATATACTAAAAAACATTCTTATTTTTTATAATCCACTTCCCGGTAATAAATTATTATAATCCATGCCAGGAATATTCAAGAGTGAAGATAGTTGTGTTTGTTTATATTAGAACTTAAAGCAGTCTTCTCATTTCCATACCACTTTCTTCAGAGATTGGGTGTTCATATCTAGTCTTCACATTCACTCTTTATCCACCTTCTTCGATCTATTTAAGCTCTTCCTGCCCTAATTTTTCCTTCTGCCGTCTTTTCGTTTGGAACAGAAAATCTGTTCCTCATTTCTTTATTTATTTTTCACTCTCTATCTTCTTAGCTCCTCTTGTTTCCCTCCTTCCCCTCTGTTTCCTACAAAACCAAATTCCCCTCTTCTTAGCTTTTCATTTGTTTCTGTTTTTTTCCTCGTTCCCCTTCTGTTCTGTTTTGTCCCCAAAAAAAAAAACCGACAGAAAAGAAAAAACAAATACAACCGAGACGAAATGATGGAGATCGTTAGTTCTGTTGCTGGGGAAGTTTTAGGGTGCTTGATTGCTGCAAGTGGACGGCAGCTCGGTTATCTGTTCTGCTACCGGAGCCATACTGATGAACTCCTCAACAAAGTTGAAATGCTGGGGACGGCAAGGAATGACGTGAAGATAACCGTTGATGAAGCTACGAGAAGAGGGGATGAAATCCGACCTATTGTTCAAGATCATTAAATCGGGTTACCTGACTATAGGGAGGCAGAGAATTGATGATGAAAGATGAAAACAACAAGATCAGCTGTTTCAATCTCAAGTCACGTTACCAGCTTGGCAGACGAGCATACAAGAAGGCGCAGGTTATTGTTGAAATCCAAGAAGAGCGCAATTTCCCTTATCACATATCATATCGTGTCCCTCCACGGACTCTAACGTTCCAAGGATATCAATGTTTTGAGTCAAGAGAGTCGACTTTGAAAAAATTATGGATGCATTAAGAGATGATAAGACGAAGATTATTGGGGCATGGGGTATGGGCGGTTGTGGGCAAAACCACACTGGTTAAACAAGTAGCTGAAAAAGCCAAGCAAGAGAAGCTGTTCACCACACAAGTTTATACAGGATATCCTGACCTGAGAAACAGACCAAATTCAGCGAGGAATTTTGGACATTCAACGACATATAGCAGAGATGTTAGGCTTGGAACTTACGGAGGCGACTATACCGGCAAGAGCAGGTAAACTCATGGAGAGTCTGAAGAACAAGAAGATCCTTATCATCTTAGATGACATTTGGAAGAAAGTTAATCTGGAGGAAGTCGGAATTCCTTCTAAAGATGATGATAAGAAAGATTGCAAAATAGTGTTGGCTTCTAGAAATGAAGACCTATTACTCCAAGACATGATCAAATAGAATGTTTTCAACTAACATTTACCACCAAAAGAAACTTGGAGTTATTTAAGATGACAACAGATGATTCCGTGGAGAATAATCTTCAACTGCAACCCATTGCAAATGAAGTAGTAAAAAAATGTGAGGGTCTACTAGTTGCAATTGTACCAATCGGAAAGGCACAAAAGGGTGAGAGCGAGGTGGGTGTATGGAGGAATGCGTTGGAAGAGCTGAAAAGGTCTGCGCCAACGAACATCAGAGGAGTGAGTGAAAACGTGTACGCGTATCTCTGGAGTTGAGCTACAACCATTTGGGGGGTGAGGAAGTCAAGTTAGTGTTCTTACTTTGTGGTTTGCTGGGTGATGAAGATATTTCATTAGATGACTTATTAAAATATGTGATGGGCTTGGATTTGTTTTATTATGTGAATTCATTGGAGAAAGCAAGAGACAAAGTAGTTACCCTCGTGAAAATCCTCAAAGCCTCCAGCCTGTGGCTTGACATAGTTGAAGATGCACAAACATACCGTAAACCTCCAAGTTTGTATTTTGTGGATTTGGAAGGTAACGCGTATGTGAGAATGCATGACATCATTCGTGATGTTGCCAGATCAATTGCATCAAAAGATCCTCATCGATTTATGGTGAATGAAGACGTTAGCTTACAAGAATGGGAAAAGAGGAGTGGTGAATTGAGAGATTGTTATGGCATGTCTTTGAAATGCAGATACGTCCATGAGCTTCCAGAAGGATTGGTATGTCCCAAACTTGAACTCTTTTTGTTCGATAATTATTATGTTTCCTTGAGAATCCCATGTGTCTCTCACAGAACAAAGTTAAAGCCCCAGGTCTGGCAAGGCTTCATCTTGTTTGAACTTTTGCTCAGAACTGCTCTCTATCATTTGAAGTTTTTTCAATTCTTAAGACGCCAGCCTCCCATATATTATCATTCAACATGATGTTTAAAATGCCACGCCAGTTTTATAAGATATACTGTTTGAGAACTATGAAACATGTGGCACCAGCCGTAGGCTATGAGTTTGAACGTTTGTCCAGAACTATCAGTTAATTGATCGATTTTGGCGATGTTGAGTTTGAGGTGGTCATCGTTACTCCAGCCCGATAATGCAGATGATCGTATTCATCTCGATTATATTACTGCACTGAGGAATATGCTTTGGCGGCACTGACTCAGATATCCAGCCGGCTCGAGTTCGGCACCTTCGGTCCGCCGATGATCCCGGGCGTGACGCAGATGCCCGGTGATAAAGAACCTCGACAACTCACCGTAGATGCATATATTTGGCGCCGGCTAAAGCCGCGGATGTTGAAAAATATCCCAAGAGGCCAGACTGGCAGCCGTCGGGCGACCGCGACCCAGAGTTATTTCGGGTTTGTCGCGACACCAGAGTTTCGATCACTTTGCTTTGGTCGATGGATCAAACACGCCAGTTCAATAGTTGATCCACATACTTTCCATCATCCCCACAGATCATCCATTCATTGACTATTTACACGCAATATGATTCTAATATTTATGCATTGAAATGAATGGCGCTGAATCCATATATTCAGCCCTCCCGTAGATATGAATTAATACGCCATGAAGCTCATCAAATTAGCTGCATGCCATGGGCCAATTCCAGTGGAGTGTTTTGTCAACAAAAGAGTTATGATAATAGAGCGTTGTCATAGCTTGAAATGTGTCTTATGGCTCTCCACAGCACAAGGAAGGGAATCTGTTGTTACCTGGATCGTCTGACCTTCAAAGCATCAGTGGCACGATGTAAACCTGCAAAAAAGGGGTCCAACGGCGGTGTGCTGGTTGCCTCTCTGATGATTAAGTCAGTAAAAGGATGGAGAAGACGAAGAAGGGAGTTAGCACAGTTGGAGTTACATCCCTTTCCATCGGGCGGGGGGGCGCATGGTCTTTGTTTTATATTCGAATTTCTCATTGATTTATAAGATAACTTACAATTTTGGTGTGATAAGATCTCTTCTTTCAAGGACTAGTTCTTACTTACTGAGGGATTTACCGTTTTGTGACGTGGCGACGGATATCGGGAGATCCGTGGATAAATATCTTACGAGTGATTTCCTCCCTAATATAGTTATCCATAATACCCTTTCCATATGTGATAGGATGGCCACCTGGGAATCTTTCGGATCCCGCACGGTTCTAGATTCTACAGCCCCACGACTCACGTGGTTTTTAATGCGACAAATGGCTTCCAACCGCTACATGATGCGGGCCAGCAAGTGAGCCAGCACAGAGATTGTTTCACGACAAAGGGATCTAGGTCTAAAGGCCACGGTACTCACAATGCCCCCCTTTTTCCCGGTTGAAGGTTGTTGCTTCTTCAGTCGAGAAAAATACAGCGCTTTTAAACATTGAGTGGAGAAAGTTAAAGGGACTGGGAGTATTAATGCGTGCATTGAACACATGTTTGGATACAAAGCGCGTGTGAACCGCATGTTTCTCAACATCAGTTGATTGCTTGATATCACTGAGAGGGAGCACAACGAGCTCCTCTTATCAGTGAAGAACTTGCAGGAGTTAGGCTCCAACCCCTTTACTTACATAGCCTATCATCCCTCGTCCGCTGCCAAGCGAGATCGTTAGGGGTGAACATTTTGTTTTTGTTGATCTTTTGAAGTCATTCCTGGGTAGCTCTTCCCAAACAGTGTCCACTCGAGAGCCTTATGTTGAGATCGTTGAAGGGGCCTTGGTTAGCTTCGCCCGGCCCAATCAGTCGCCTTTAAGGGAACAAGACTTGCTTCGTTCTTATTCGTATGCTGAATTCTATTCCCAAGCGTGGGAATTAAAGTTGTCTAGCATTATAATACTGTGGAATTCCACAGGTCATCTCCACAGGGAGTGGTCTAAATTGTTGATCCTTAGGAGCTATTCTCCAAAAGGTGTGTAATTGAAAAGGAAATTATAGGGTTGTGTTTTGTTGATTTGAGGATTGATTAAATTGATCATTTCTAAAATGAAGGATGTGATTGGCCGGAATTCTTAGGTTTCCACCACTAATGATCACTTCACTCCCACCTCTCTTTTAGTTTTGGCTACCATCTAGAGCCACTGATAAATGGTCTTCGATGGAAGATTTTTATTTAAATGCTCTTTTTGAAAGGAAAGATAAATTGAACGACAGCAATTACTTACCCCAAATTAATCTGCACTCTAAATTTTTGCATTTGTATTCAAGCACAACGTGTACCGAGGATCTCTCGCTACACGCGCATCGCAGCATGCCCAACTAAGGTTTTTAATAAAGTTTTCACAAGTGAATAACATCACACAATCCATTGAAGTATAAAAGAGGAATTGAGGGAATATACTTTATCGTGTGAGTTTCCACCGTGAGAAATCTCAAGATAGGAATTTTAGAACCTGGTTGAAATTATAAGGTTATTCATAATTGAAGAGAATTTATTCATAAAACTTTTGAGAAAAATCAGAATTTGATTGTGAATCTAGAATGAAAATATAAAATTTTGAGAATGAAAGCTAGATGTATGTTCCCATCAAAGATTACATGCTTGAATAAAAATCTCCGTAAAATAAAGTCTTCAACCCTTAACTGTAAAACTTTGCCAAAACTATGGAAAAGAACACTTCTCTCTAAAAACCTAACCCTAGAACTGCAAAGCTACTCCAAGCCTTGTATCCTAAGGCTTTTATACCCCTCTCCAATATGATCTCGCATTCAAAGTTGATTGACAAGCGTGCCCTTGCGTTAGGATCGAATTCCTACTCAATTCCTGCAGTTCTCACACAGGTGTACCGGTACATGTTAGTGGTGTACCGGTACATGTTGCTCACTTCCACTTTTCTGCATAGGTGTACCGGTACATGTTGAAGGTGTACCGCACATGTTGCTCACCGCTCACTTTTCTCAGATAGGTGTACCGGTACATGTTGAAGGTGTACCGGTACATGCTGCTCTCTGGTGCTTTTCCAGCATTGTTGCACTTCCCGAAGCTTCACCAATCGGTTGCCATCATCCTCAATGATCCATATTTGCTTCCCGGACATAAATCCTTGTACAATTATGCATTAGACCTGAAAAACCTGTACAAGTCCAGAAACACGAAAGCGATTAAAAGTACCTATTCTCATGCAAAATGAGCAAATACACTTTGAAGGTGTTAAGTTCACACAATTATTACTCAATTGTGTATTCAACACACCCCCCAACCTGCATCTTGCTAGTCCCTAGCAAGATTTAGATTTGAGATACCTACTGGTTATGAATTCCAACAAGTGCGCTCGGTACAGTTAAGCTTTGCAAGTTTCTCAAAAGGGTAAATATGAAACATAATACTTCACCTGATATAGTATGCACCCGTGTGACTCAATTAGAACTAAAACCACAGTCTTAAGCAATGATCATAACAACAAGCTAACACAGAATCAGCTATTCAAATAAGGGACCATGGAATTGAGGAAAAGAAAAGTGGTCTAAATACTATTGAACTCGAAAAATGATTGATATTATAGAAGCAACCATTTAACATAAACACACAACTACTATGCATAAAGTCAAAAGAAACAACTAACACAACTGGAATCAAAAAGGTCTTAAAGGTTTGTAATGACCGTAGGCTACACGAAAAGGGTAAAATGAACAAAATGGGTGTTGGCATAACATGGCTGAGGTCTGCTACCCAATTGCCAACACCACCCTAATCTAGCCTAATATGCTACTACACAGCGTCCTCCTCATCGGCTGTAGAAGAAAATGCGTCCTCATCGACGCAGTCATCCAGCTCCTCTGAATCTTCCTCCAAGTCAGGAGCAAGGGCATCTTCCAACGCAGGCTCTCCTATGAAAATATGACTCTCGAGCCTGGAGAGCCTGTGATCTAACTGCTTCTGTTTCCCCAAAATGCATTTGAACCATCCTTTAATTCGACGTTCCATTCTCTTCAATGGGGAGGTGCTCATAAAAAGTGTGTGTCAGAGATGAAGAGGCCCCAGAATGGCCACACGGAGGATGTGAAGGTCAGTCTCGTAGATGCGGCTCACCTCTCGTCTCCGTTTGTTTGTATTAGGCCCCAGCCTAGGAAGAACCCTCTTTTCCTTAGCTACTCCCCTCATCCCCACGGCTTCCACAAGACTCGGCCACAAGAGATGGAAATGGAATATGTCTACTTCTTGCGTAGGACTCCGTAGAAGTCCCTCATCACACACCATATACCCAAAGCATAGTCGATAAGCTTCCTGGCCATCACCTCATATAAAAATCAGGTTTGTTCTCCGTCGAGATTTCTCATTGCCCTTGGTCCGATTCTATCATGAATAATCTTATTCATCAATGCATATTCCGCTTCGAGCTTCCCGTACAAATTCTTTTACGCATAAAACCACTCATGGCCACAGGACGAAAAGTACATAGCTCAAATAATAAATGGGCGCGAACGCAAAGGATGGCCCTAAGGGGGGTAAGTGTCGATTCAAGAACGCAGGCTTAACATACTATAGGAATGGAGCTTATCGAATCAGGTAATCCGTGATTCGCTTACTCCATCACAGTTGGTCTCTAGTAAGGTCTCAATTCGCGATTTTCTTTCATATTGGTATAAACTCCCGGAACTACGTAGGTAAATATCCTTGAACCTCAAATACACACAAATCGCAAATTCTCGCTCTTGAATAATACCCCGATTGAATGAGAGTACAGAAACAGCCTAACTTTACACCCTCTCAAGTAGCGAAAACTCTGCTCGCAAATGATCGCCCATTTTTTTCCTCGCTCCGACTCAGAGCCCTCAGCAAACATAGCCTCTATCTCATCATCATCACTCGATACTCCTCACTTTCAGAAGACGATTCTCTATTTGCTTTCCTCGTTTTCTTTAAAAGTCGCCAGAGTCGATTTTCTTTTTTTCTTCACGGCCCGCTCCATAGAGGAGCTAGGCGCTTTTCCCTTTCTAGTATTCTTAGATCTTGCCATAGATATGGCAAGAATGGCAATGATGGCACATATGGACCACACATATAAAGCAATGTCCTGCCCTGCTTCCGTAAGAACCTGGCCGCCCTGCGGCAGATCGGGACAGAATTTCCTCCCCATACCATCGACTGAAACCCCAAACCACCAAGTAGAGAAAACCACCAACCAAAACTAGCCAAACAAGTCCATGTATAATAATAAATAGCACAAAAATGCTCTTAAGGAATTGCAGGATGCTTACCACGTCCGTACGATGAATGCAGAAGAATCCGGCCCGAAAGGATGGAAATCTCCTAGTGGTGAGCAGTAAACTTGGGTTGCTTGTGTGAGAGGGCAAAAAAAAAGGTAGGGTTTGGTTTGTTTAGAGAATGGATAGGTTGTGAATATCAAAAGGCATAAAAATTGGGGTTAAAAACCCTATTTGCCCAAAAACCGACCGCATGTATAGGTACATGTTAGTGGTGTACCGGTACATGTTGGGCTCTGCCACTTTTTGCATAACATGTACCGGTACATGTTAGACCTGTACCGGTACACCTGTTCCAATTTGCCATTTTTTTTTTCCTTTTTCTTTTTTTTTCTTTTTTTTTTTTATGACATATATCAAGATATTTTTACAAATTGGGATAGTAGTACCGATGTAAAATCTATCCTTGTCGACTGCCTCCCATCCCGGGTTTCACTGCATGCTCACCTCTCTTCCTGCTTATTTTCTGCCCAAATTGACTGTGTTCATGGAGTTGATAACTGTATTCCCTTCTTAGATACTTTCAATCTTTCCATGGGGCCCACTGTATTGCTCGTGATCGGGGTTCCTAGGGTTCAAACCAACTTGGCAACTTAAGGCTCAAAATAGGTGCAAGGGATAAGACAAAACGACTCCACAAAGTGTAACACAGAAAACATGGCCTCTAATCATTTTCCAGTTATGCAAGATGTTCCTCAAAGACTATGATGCATAAAGTTACATACGCCAAATTAATGCACAAGTGGGAGCACAAGTGCAAGACAAGAGTATGGTCGGCATATGTGGTTCGTGTGGGCACAAGGGCGCACAAGGGTATAAAGTCCAAGATGAATATAAAGATTTTTTGCGGCATGCTTATTAAAGTGCATGCATCAGATGATGGAGTGTATGAGATCATGTGGCTATATACATTGCAGTCGGGTATTATACCCAAAAGAGCCACACCGAAAATTCGCTTTCATACATCAACATGTAATAAGCGCATAGTTAGGTTCAACCAATGTACACCTACCCCCACAACAAAAACAAGCATTGTCCTCAATGCATAGAAAAACCACAAGAAGACCCCACAATGTATCGGGAGGCAACATAGAAACTAGGGCCCCTATTTTTATTTTTTTTATATTTTATTGAAAAGAAAATGAAATAGAGACAATAGCAAATAAAATGCAAGAATGAAAATAAAACAAAATCAAAACTAGATACAATAAGTTGAGAACGAATTTACTCTGAAGGGGGATCCTGGTAGAGCGGATCTACCAAGTCCTCACTATTCCCTTGAAGATTGAAAAGCTCGAGGAATGGCTTGAGGCGTTGACCATTGACTTTGAAAGACTTTCCGGTATCCAGATTTTCAATCTCCACGACTTCGTATGGATAGATTACCTTAACAATGAACGGGCCACCCAACGAGCTAAGTTCGAAATAAGTGCAACCGAGTCGACAAAGAAGATTTTTGGCTCGGTTCAAATGTTTTCCGAGAAATAGTCTTGTCATGGAACAACTCGAGCCGCTCTTTGTAAATCCTGGAGCTTTCATACGACTCGCAATTCATCAAGCTCATTTAGCTGCAACAAGCGCTGCTTACCTGCTTGAGTTAAATCATAATTAAAAGTTCTAATAGCCCAATAAAGTAAGCCCTGGTTCCATTTCGACGCGATGACAAGCTCTTTCCATAAACAAGCTTCATAGGAGATATTACCAAGAACAATTTTAAAAGTGTAACGGTAGGGCCCAAAGAGCATCGCAGAAGTCGGCGACCAAGCTCGCGATTGAGCAACCGCTTTTTCCAAAATATGTTTTATCTCCCTATTAGCTAATTCAGCTTCGCCCATCAATCCTGGTGGCTCCGCTGAAACTTTATGGGTGACTCCATATTTTTTCAACAGATTTGCAAAAGATCGATTACAAAAGTGGAGTCCACCATCACTAATAATTACATGAGGTATTCCAAAATGAGAAAAAATGTGTTCTTTTATAAATTTCAAAACAACCTTATGGTCATTAGTTCTCATTTAATAGCCTCAACCTAATTTAGACATAATCAATGTGTAATAGAATGTAAAGATACCCACAAGAAGGGGGAAAAGGTCCCATTTGGAAGTCTATACCCCAATACAATATTTCAATGATTAAAATGGGGTAAGAGGCATCATGTTCCGCTTTGTGACTTCTCCTAATTGTCGGGTATCGAGCACAAGTTTTGAAAATCTAAAACAATCTTTAAACAGGTAGCCAAGAAAAACTGGCTTTGCAAAATCTTATCTGCTTTTTCTTGCTGAAAAATGCCCTCCATAAGCTTCGGAATGGCAAAAGGTTAGAATCCTGATATGCTCATCATTTGGCACACATCTTCTCATTAATTGGTCTGGACAGTATTTAAATAGATATGGATCATCAAAGTAATATTTCTTAATGTCTGTCAAAAATTTCTTTTTCTGTTGAGAAGTCCATTGGTTTGGAATTTGACCAGTTACTAGGTAATTTACGATGCTCTCCAAGGCATTCATGGGCAATGAACAAGAGCAAAAAGCTGCTCATCAGGAAAAATCTCGCCTATGGGTACATGAGAATTGGATTCCGAACTAATCGAGATAGAACGGTCACTACCACATTCTCGACCCTTTTATCTTTAATGGTCGATTTAATTCTTGGCATAGTAGAATCCACCTTAGTTAACCGAGGCTTGTATCCCGCTGCTGTGTAATTCAAAGGTCGCAAGATAAGTGTGAAAAATGGTTACGTGGAGAGCCTACAATGCATGACCTCGAACTTTTCTAAAGGCAAAGATGACACTCTAAAAAACTCTTTTTCTGTGGTTGTGTAGTTTGCTTGAGCGGAGTCTAGTGTCTTGCTGGCATAATGGATTACAAAAGCCTTTTTGTCTTCCCTTTGTCCTAAAACAGCCCCTATAGCATAATCACTAGCATCACACATGATCTCAAATGGAAGGTTCCAATTAGGAGACCCCATGATAGGAGGTGACACTAACATAGTTTTGAGTTTAGCAAAGGCGTCTACACAAGCCTGTGACCATGCGAAAGGGACATCTTTAGCAAGCAATGTACATAAGGGACGAGCTATAGCACTAAAGTCTTTTATAAATCTCCTATAGAATCCAGCATGTCTCAAGAATGACCTGTTGTCTCTAACACACTGAGGAGTAGGTAAATTGGAGATTAGCTCGACCTTGGCCTTATCAACTTCAATCCCATTCTTTGATACTATATGGCCTAAGACAATCCCTTGTGTTACCATGAAATGACACTTTTCCCAATTTAACACAAGGTTCTTCTCTTGACATCTCTCCAAAACTCCACGTGAATTCTCCAAAATGTACCCCTCATGAATCACCAAAATCGAGAAATCATCCATGAAGATTTTAATGATTTCTATCATGTCACTGAAAATTCCCATCATGCACCGCTGGAAGGTTCCGTGCATTACATAATCCAAAGGGCATTTTCCCTAAAGGCAAAAGTACGTGCTGACAGGTGAATGTAGTTTTCTCGATCTTCCAAAAGCTATCTCAATTTGATCAGACCCTCAGTACCCATCGAAAACAATAAAATCCATGCCCCGCAATCCTCTAACATTTGATCAATGAAATGGGAGAGGAAAGTGGTCTTTCCCGTACTACAAGTAAGCTTCCTATAATCTATGCACACCCTCCAACCTGAAGGGACATGGAGTAGGAATGAGCTCATTATTTCTTATCACATCATTTTCGATTCCAGATTTCTTAGGAACTACCTCCGTGTTTGGCTAACCCACTTGTTGTCCGCAATAGGGTAAATAACACCTACATCCAAGAGTTTTAAGACTTCCTTCTTTACCATTTCTTTCATTATTGGGTTCAGTCGTCTCTGTGGTTGCCTAGAGGGTTTAACATCCTCTTCTAAGTGAATTCTATGTGTGCATATCAAGGGGCTAATTCCCTTAATATCTGCAATTGTCCATCCTAGGGCAGTTCTGTGAGTTCTCAATATCTCCAAAAGTTGATTTTCTTGATTTATTTCTAAGGAGGAAGATATGATTACCGGAAAAGTTTCTTTCGCCTAAGAAGGCATATTCGAGGTGTGATAGAAGGGTTTCAACTCAAGCTAGTGGCTCGAAGGCACGTCATTCAATTGGTAAGTAATGGTTCAAATTTAGGTGCCCACCCATTAACTTCCAATACCTCGTTATGCTCAATTATGGAGTGTAAGAACTCCGATTCTAATGTGGTCACTTCCTCATCCCAACTCGGGCTTACCAAACATGACATAAGAGGGTCATCATGTGAGACATTATCCAAGTATTTCTGTACCACATAATCAACCATGTTGACCTCACACACATCTTCTTCATCCTCCATTCCCTTGATAACATTAAAGATATTCTCTGGGGATACAATATGTTACCAAATGATAGTGTCATTAGGCCTCCCCTACGGTGTATAATGGCATTAGCAGTTGCCAAGAATGGTCTACTAAGAATCACTGGAACCGAGTTCCTCGGGTTCACCATGTGCCTGAGCGGTCGAAACACAAAACAAAATCCACGGAAGTAGAACTTGGTCCACTTTCACTAATACATCCCCTTCTCATCACTCATCCTCTAGGAATTTCACACTACTACGTCTAATCGGAGGGTGATATCAGGGTCAGCTCTAATTCTCCTAACCCCAAGTCCACATATACCGAGTAAGGCACAATTAACACTTGCCCCTAACCACTAGGAGTTATGAAAGGCAGTCCCAACTTCAATTCCCTACTACTATAGAAATAGGGCTTCCTGATCTTAGCCTAAAGTGTTGTTTCGAATCGTTGAGGTAGATTGCTCACCATGAATGCCTCCTTTATCGACACTTCCAGTTTCCTTTTACTCGTGCACAAATCCCAAGAAACTTAGCATATGATGGAATTCGCTTAATGGCATCCTTAGTAAAAGGAATGTCTACCTCAATTTGCTTTAATAATCTCATAGATCCTTAATGGCTGGCTCACTTTCTTCAAATTCTCACCCATGAGGATACGGAGTCGGAGGGACATGGGTAGCCTTATCTTCCTCCGCTCATCACTAATAATATCTGTCTGTAGTGGATTATTAAGGCTCGTCTCGACACCTCATCATCTCTGACCGATTCACTTTGAGACTCTTGTATTGTTCCTTTGGTTTGAATGGTTTTGTCAACTACCCTACCAAGAGTAGTGACAGCCTTGTTAGAATGTTCAAAAAGTACCTCACTTTGATCTCAAACTCCCACACTATTTCGAATTGCGGGTTTTTGATAGGTCAGATGGATTTTCTCCCTTTTCTTGTCGGGGTACTACCCATAGAAGAGGTTAGCTTAGTTACTGAGTCCCACACTGGCCCAGAGCGCCTGAATTGCGGTTTGTATTTGTTGGGTCTCGCACAACCTGCTACTATATCTCCTAACCTCTTGGCGAGGCCGATAAGGTCAGTTTCGATTCCCTTGATCTCGACGGATAAAACCCGGGCTAGTGGTTCAGAAATCCGGGGACCTTGATTCAAATGGAGGAACCTGGAACTGTTCCTGGGTTTTAGTAATGGTGCCTCGTTGTTTGAAGGTTACAAGTAGCCTCCCTCATTTCTCCAACTAAAATTAGTGGTGCTTACCCCATCCGTGATTATATGTTTCGTAATAGAATCAAAGGCTTCCTTTGGTAGTTAAGGGCATTAGCCGGAGTCATCCAATTGCTCCCTTTAACTCGAGGTGTTGGGTTTTCTGAAGTACATGAAGGAGTGGTATGGTCATCGCATATTATGCATGGCCTCCACTATGGTCTAAGAAAATGAGTGTACGTGAGACACACTAGTTACCTCGCTCACCTTATTCATCTTTATGGCCTCCAACCCTCCTTGTTAAATTATTACTTTTGGTTTTTGCAAATCATCATTCTCTTTTAATGATGATTCCCCATAGGTACATAATTTTTAGTGCTGTCTATGGAAGCAGCAGCCCATTGTACCCGGAAAGCATTTTTCTCGCTTATGGAAGTCAAAGAGTTGAATTGCCTCCCTGCACTCTTTCATAAAATTCTCCCGCACACATCATCGGGATGTATTGCTTATTATTCAAGGATAACCTGACAGAAAATATGCACGTATTTGTCCCCACATCCAAAACCATGATGAGGGATAGCATGGAGGAGATCCGTGATTCCATACCAATGAAAGCGTTCAATCTTAAGCCAAAAATTCGAATCGTCGTACGAGAGCATTGGTACGCAAGGGAGGGAAGTAATTGTTAAGTGAATCTTATTCCGCATGTCTTCCCATGTAAAGATCGAAGCTGGGTGCAAGAGAAATGAAACCAAATTTCAAGCTCCTTTCAGAGCAAAAGCAAATAAAACCAAACAAATTATGTGGAGAGGAGCCAAGAGAGAGAAACGACCGCAAACATCCTCAAAGTCTCTCATGAATGAGTAGGGTTCTCGATTCACCCCTTGATATGCTACGTGTAAAAGACGGACTAGCCTCCCGACTTCATCGAATGGATCGCCTCTTCAGTAGGCTAATGAGCTTTACAGGAGTTCGTTGAGGTTGCAAGATCTCCCTGAGAGTTCTTTCCACATTAGGTAAAGGAGCCAGGGGGCTCCTATATTGACTTTAATGGAAGTTAACATTTCCTTCCTTGCCATCGTGCTACTGGAGCGGAAGCACCATCTCCATGTTGTGGAGGTTCATGGAGTCTCAGGGCACAGGAATCTTTGAGCATGTTCATTAAACAAAGTGACCCTTATGATGGTCCATTTGAGGCATAACGCGATTCCTGGATAATTGACTTGATATGATCTCCTCAAAATTTCTTGAAAGAGGGTAATTTTTACAAGCTTCATCGCTTCGTCATGCAGCCCAAACCGATACATGCACTCTAAACTCCATCTCGCCCAAGAAAACACCCACCGAGATTTCGCCAAAACAAATTAAAAAGAAAAGTAGAGAACGCATCGGATTTGCAAACGCACTGCAATTACCTCTAAATTTCCTTCAGATCAATCGGGATTACCGCCACCCTCGAAACTGGCGCTAAAAATGCTTCGTTCTTATTTATATGCTGAATTCTATTCCCTGTGTGTAGAATTGCGTTGTCTAGCATTATAGTAATCGTGAAGTCCACAGCCATTCCACAGGAGGTGGTTCAAAACTTGTTAGATCCCCAGGTTTATTCTCCAAAAAAGGCGTAATTGAAAAGGAAATTAATGTGGGTCGTGGTTTTGTTGATTTGAGGATTTACTAAATTGACTATTTTAAAATCGAATAGATTGTTGAATTTGTTTCTACTACTAATGATCACGTACTCCCACTCTTAGTTTTACAGCCTATCTAGGAGCCATTGATAAATGGTCTTCAAAGGAAGATTTTCTTTAAATGCTCTTTTGAAAGGAAAGATAATCAACGATGTTAACACTTGTTCCTAATTAATTCCAAACTCTTAGCTGCATTTAGAGTCTGCCACAATGTGTACCGAGGATCTCTCGCTTACACGTTGTCAAGAGGATGCCCAACTAAGGTTTAATAAAGTTTTCACAAGTGAATAACATCACATAATCCATTGAAGTATAAAAGAGAATCGAGGAAATATCTTGATCGTGGTGAGTTTCACCGTAGAATCCCAAAGATAGAATTTGTAACTCCATGGAAATTATACAATTCATAATTGAAGAGAATTTATTCATGTGCTGGAACTTCTTTGAGAAAATCATAATTCAATTGTGAATCTAGGAATGAAAATATAAACTCGAGAATGAAAACGAGATGTATGTTCCTACCGAAAGATTAAATGCTTGAATCAAAATCTCCGTGAAAATAAAGTCTTCTAACCCTAATCTATAAAACTTTGCCAAAACTACGGAAAAGAACACTTTCAAAAAACCCAACCTTGTGGAACCAAAAGCTACCTTCTCCTTGTATCCTCATAGCTTGGCGCCCTTTCCAATGTGATCTCAGATTCAAAGTTGATTGACAAGTGTACTTCGGCGTTAGGATCGAATTTCCTACTCACTCCCGCAGCTTCCCGCCACAAGGTGTACCGCATGCCTGGCAAGATCGCGATACGTTGCTCCACGCCACTTTTCTGATAGTGCATACCGCATACATGTTGAAGGTGTACTTAAGACATGTTTCCGTGTTTTTCCAGCATCATGCACTTCCGCTTCACCAAATCGGTTGCCATCATCCTCAATGATCCATATTTTCCGATTACAAATCCCCATAATTATGCATTAGACCTGAAAAACATGTACAAGTCCAGAAACACGTAAGCGATTGAAAGTACCTATTCTCATGCAAAATGTGAGCAACATGTGACTTGAAGGTGCTAAGTTCTGCTGTAATTATTGCTCAATTGTGTATTCAACAAGAGTCACAGCCTGCCCCCCAGGCAATGAAGAGAAAGAAGGCAAAGAAGGTTATACATATCAAGGTTACCAGCTTGTACTGGTGCAAAGATGCCAGGATCGGGTAAACTGGGTCTCTAATGAGTCCTGCCGAGAGGAGAGAGAATGATATGTCTAACTTCGTCGCTAGATTTTCCGCGTGAATGAGCCAGGTGCCAAGGTCCTTACAGCTAGTATTGGCTTCACCCACTTCCACCGTAACTCCGAGAAACAAGGTGCTCCCCCGGGTCTCAACAACCATTGAAGCAATGGCCGAGCATCAGGAGTGGTTTGCACATAAAGCCAATGCCAAGGCACCGTTTTGCACCTATGATCTAGTTTATAGGCTGAGAGCCATTGTTGTGTTTAAACATGTGCCAGCAGGCTAGGATCCGCAAGGCTGGACTTTCGAAAGTGCCAATAGGCTTAGAGTCAAAAGTCTGACCTTAAGAAAGTGACAGCTAGCTAGGAGCCTCATTTGGACTTTGAAAGTGCCAGCAGACTAGGAGTCATATCTAGACTTTAATAAGTGCCAACAGGCTAAGAGCCACATCTAGTCTTTGATAAGTGCCAGCAGGTTAAGAGCCACATCTGGTCTTTGAAAGTGCCAACAGGCTAGGAGCCATATTTGGTCTTTGATAAGTGCTAGAGGGGGTAGCGTACCCATACCTGCACTTTTTATAAGTATGTCGAAGGATATCAGCCTTATCTAGACTTTTGTAAGTGCCAGTAGGATATCAACCTTATCTAGACTTTTGTGAGTGTCGACTGGGTAGCAGCCATTTCTGGACTTTTATAAGTGTCAGCATGATATCAGCCTTATATGGACTTTGAAAGTACCATCAGGATAAAAGCCACATCTGGTCTTTTGAAAGTGTCGGTAGGGTAGCAACCATACCCAAACTTTTTTAAGTGCCGGTAGGATATTAGCCTTATCTGGACTTTTGTAAGTACCGGCAGGGTAGCAGCCATACCCGGACTTTTATAAGTGCCAGTAAGATATCAGCCTTATCTGGACTTTTGTAAGTACCGGCAGGGTAGCAGCCTTATCCGAACTTTTATAAGTGCCAACAGGATATTAGCCTTATCTAGACTTTGAAAGTGTCGGCAGGCTAAGAGCCACATCTGGTCTTTTGAAAGTGCCGGCAGGGTAGCAGCCATACCCGGACTTTTAGAAGTGCCAACAGGATATCAGCCTTATCTGGACTTTTGAAAGTGGGTTGTTGCAAATATTGAAAGAGAATGCTTTAAAGAAAGCTTTATTGATAATACCTCTTCCAGGATCGCGACTTTCTCCAATCTGAGTCCACAACTAGTCATTCTCACGATGTAAGCAGTCAACATGACTTTGCAACTCCTTCACCTTTCTTGCTTGTTCCTCCTACTTTCTCTCCATGTCCTGACGCCAATGGAGGAATTGATCTTCTAGCGATTAGACCATGGGGTTGGTTGTCATTTTGATTGCGTTGGACGAATCAGATATGGAATGGGGATCGATAGAGCTCTAAGTGATGAAGGGCTACTGCACAGTCGTTGAAGCTAAGCCCTTGCAACTTGTAGGCGAGACTTTCTGTTCGATTCCCACAGACGACACCAATGAAGAAATTAATCTTCAAGCAACTAGATCACTGTGTTGCTGGTCATTACACCCGCCTCAAACGAATCAGATGTGGGGAGGGAAACCGTCAGAGCTACTGGTGACGAGTACTTCACCGATAGCCATCGAGCCAAGCCCTCAGACGCTGTTGATGAGACTTTTTATTTGATCTCAATGACGACACCAATTGTCATTACTCCTGATCGTCCCATCTTCTGGGCATCGCCAGGAGTAGTAAACCTACTAAAAAAATTGGGTGGGGTCCTTGCACTGATTGCAAGGCCACTGCATTCTACTCTCGAAGGATTAAGTCAGCAAAAGGGTGGAAAAGAAAAGGAATGGTGCTAATACAATCGAGCTGGTACACCTCCAGGAGTCTTCTTTAATTTATAGGTCATTTCCAAATCTTCATTCTTATTTTAGGAATAAAATATGTTTTTCCTTATCAAGAATTATCCATTTGAGAAATAAGGGATAAAATCTATTTTTCTTTATCAAGGATTATCCTTTTGGGAAATAAAGGATTTGGAAACCAGGAAATCCATGGATAAATACCTTTTGCGTATTTTCCACCTCAATGTATTTATCCATAACGAACTTTCCAAATGTGATAGAATGGTCGACTGAGGGACTCAGGATCCTATATAGGATTTAAGACTCTCCCGTCTAGATAGTTCCCATATGGCTTTAATACGGTAGGCCGTCTTGGCGCCTTCAAGGATGCGGGCTAGGCGCAGCCGTAACGCCGCACCGCCTACTGGAGGTGGGCCCTTAGCTTAAAGGCCACTACAACGGATCAACGTACAACGGGGATGACAGCCTAGACAGCGGCCATCGACACCGCTGAAGCCAAGCCCTTGTAGCCTGTAGGCGAGACTTTCTATCTTCCCTACGTACGCCAATGAAGAAATTGATCTTAGGCGCACCGATCACCCGGTTGATGGTCATCAGACCTACGCGACTTAATCGATGTGTGAGGGGAACCGTCGGGCCATCGATGGAGAGCTAATGGATAGCCATTGGAGCCAAGCCCTCGCACATCGTCGATGAGAATTTTGTTCGATTCCCACAGACGGCACCAATGAAGAAATTGATATTCAAGTGACTGGATCAACGGGTTGCTGGTCATTGCACTGCGGTCGGCTAAAGCAAAGGGGAAGAGAACAATCTATTACTCTGAGATCTTTGAGCTACTAGATAGTCGCCGAGCCAAACCTCACACGTCTCGATGAGACTTTTGTTCGACACCCTACGCACTTCCGCAAGCAATTGTTGTTACCTCCGGATCATCCGACCTTCAGTGGCACTGCAGCGATGTAAAACTCTGCAAAAAAAGGGCGTTCATGGGGTGTGTCGATGCCTCTAATGATTAAGTCAGCAAAAGGATGGATAAGAGGAAGAAGGGAGTTAACGCAGTTGGAGTTGCATACCTTTCCCTCGTGGGGAGTCTTTCTGTTTTATACTCGAATTTCTACTTGATTATAGGCAAGATAATCTCGTGATTTTGGTGATAAAATCTCTCTTTCCTTATTAAAGGCTAATTCTCCCTTATTAAGGATTTATGTTTTTTAGATATAAGGGATTTGGACACTGGGAGATCCGTGGATAAATATCTTGTGAGTGATTTCCTCCCTAATATAGTTATCCATAATACACTTTCCAAATGTGGTAGAATGGCCGACTGGGGGACTCAGGATCCCAAACAGGATTTAAGACTCTTCCGTTTGGATAGTTCCCGCATGGCCTTAGTACAACATGCCAGCTTAGGCCACTTCATGATAAGGGTCAAGCGGCGGGCCAGCGCGGGCATTGGGCCTATTGAGTAGTGGGTCTAGGCCTAAAGGTCGTGGTACTCACAATGCCCCACTTTTTCCTAGGTGAAGGTTAGTGCTTCTTCAGTCGGGGAAAATACAGTGCTTTTAAACCTCAAGTAGAGAAAGTTGAAGGGACTAGGAGAGTTAATGCTTGCATTGAAAGCGTGTTTGCATACAAAGCACGTGTGAATTGCACATTTCTCAACATCAGTCAATTGCTCGAGATCACTAAGAGAGAGAACGGCGAGTTACTCTTTCTAGTGAAGAACTTGCAGGAATTAGGCTCCAGCCCCTTTCCTTACATAGCCCCCATCATCCCCGTCACGCCGGAGAGGCCGGGCCATGGGTGAACATTTTGTTCTGCGGATCTTCGTCAATCTCTGCAACTCTTCCTAAGCCGGGTCCGCTAGAGAGCCCTGCCAAGATTTGCTGAAGGCCTGGTTAGCTTTGTCGGCTCGATCAATCACCGAGGAACAAGACTCGCTAAATTCTCGCCCTGAAAGCCAAGTGGAATAGAAAAGAAGGCAAAGAAGGTTGGACATATCAAGGCTGTAGGTGCGGGACTAGAAGGCTTCGTGGATTGGGTGGACCTAATCTTTAGTGAGCCGACCGAGGGGAGAGGGGATGATATGTCTAACTTCGCTGCTGAATTTGCTGCGTGGATGTGCTCACAGGCTAAAGGGTCCCAATAGGTTGGTTTTGGCTTCACCACTTCCTTTATGGCTCTTTGCGAACCCTAGGTGCCCCCCGATCCCAACAGCCATTAAAGCAACGGTTTCCAAGATGCATCATAGTGATGGTTTGCACATGGGCCAATAGGAAAGGCATCGTTTTAGACCTGTGCTCTAGTCCATAGGCTGAGAGCCATTGCCGTGTTTAAACATGCGCCAGCGGGCTAAGAGCCATAAGGCTAGACTTTTGAAAGTGCCAACAGGCTTAAAGCCACAAGTCTGGCCTTTAAAAAGTGCTAGCTGGCTGGGAGCCACAAGTCTAACCTTAAGAAAGGACCAGGAGGCTTAGAGCCATAAGTTTGGCCTTAAGAAAGGGTCAGTAGGCTTAGAGCCATAAGTCTGGCCTTTCGAAAGTGCAAGCAAGCTTAGAGCCACAAGTCTAGCCTTAAGAAAGGGCCGGCAGGCTTAGAGCCACAAGTCTAGCCTTTTGAAAGTGTCAGCCACCTGGGAGCCTCATCTGGATTTTGAAAGCACCAGTAGGATAGGAGCCACATTTGTACTTTGACAAGTGGCAATAGTAAGAGCCACATCGGGACTTTGATAAGTGTCAGTAGGCTAAGAGCGACAATATGGTCTTTTGAAAGTGCCAGCCGACTAGGAGCCTCATCTAGACCTTTTGAAAGGGAGAGTAGGCTAGGAGCCACATTTGGACTTTAATAAGTGACAGTAGGCTAGGAACCACATCTGGATTTTGATAAGTGCCAGTAGGCTAAGAGCCACATCCAGACTTTGATAAGTGCCAACAAGCTAAGAGCCACAATCTAATCTTTTGAAAGTGTCAGCTAGCTGGGAGCCTCATCTGGACTTTGAAAGTGCCAGCAAGTTAGGAGTCACATCTAGGCTTTGGTAAGTGCCAGTAGGATATCAGTCATATCTAGACCTTTTTTTTTTTTTTTTTTTGAATGCTAGTAAGACAAAAACCATATCTGGGATTTTTTTTTTTTTTTTTTTTTTTAAAACGCCAGTAGGACAACAACCATATTTTGGGCTTTTAAAAATGCCAGCAACACAACAACCATATCTAGGCTTTCAAAAATGCCAACAGGACAACAACCATATCTAGGCTTTTTTTGTTTAAAAAAAAAAACATTAACAGGACAACAACCATATCTAGACTTTTAAAAATTCCAGCAGGACAACAACCATATTTGGACTTCTTTTTTTTTAAAAAAAAAAAAAAACGTCAGTAGGACAACAACCATATCTGGGCTTTTAAAAATGTCAGTAGGACAACAACCATATCTGGACTTTTGTGAGTGCCAGCAGGATATAAGCCATATCTAGACTTTTATGAGTGCCAACAGGATATCAGCCATGTCTGGACTTTTGTGAGTGCTAGTAAGATATCAGCCATATCTGGACTTTTGAAAGTGGGCTATTGCAAATATTGAAAGAGAATGCTTTAAAGAAAATTTAATTGATAATACCTCTTCCAGGATTATGACTTTCTTCGATCTGAGTCTGCAACTAGTCATTTTCACGTTGTAAGCGTTCAACATGACTTTGCAACTCCTTCATTTTTCTTGCTTGTTCCTCATGCTTTCTCTCCATGTCCTGACGCCAATGAAGGAATTGATCTTTAGGCAACTGGATCATTAGGTTGCTTGACATTGCAACTGTGTCTGACGAATTAGATGTGGAAAGGGGAATCGTCGGAGCTACTAGTGATGAAGGGCTATTGGAAAGCCGTTGGAGCCAAGCTCTAACAAGTCGTTGATGAGACTTTTTATTCTATTCCCACATACGGCACCAATTGTTGTTACCTAGATCATCTGACCTTTGAGGCATCAGTGGTACGATGTAAACCTGCAAAAAAAAGGGTCCAACGGAGGTGTGTCGATCACCTCTCCGATGATTAAGTTAGCAAAAGGATGGAGAAGAGGAAGAAGGGAGTTAGCGTAGTCGAGTCGCCCCTGGGAGGGGGGATGTGGTGGGAGTCTCCGTTTTTATATTCGAATTTCTCCTTGATTTTAGGAAAGATAATCTCGTGATTTTGGTAATAAGATCTCTCTTTCCTTATCAAGGACTAGTTCTTCCTTATCGAGGATTACTGGGAGATCCGTGGATAAATATCCTACGAGTGATTTTCTCCCTAATATAGTTATCCATAATACCCTTTCCATATGAGGTAGGATGGCCAGCTGGGGGACTCGTGATCCCAAACAGGTTCAAGGATTTATACTGTCTGGTGGATTCTCGTGTGGTTTAAATACGGCAAGCCAGCTTGGACCGCTGCATGATGTTGGCCAGGGGACAGGCCAATGTAGGCACTGGGCCTATTGAGTAGTGGGTCTAGGTCTAAAGGTCACAGTACTCATAGAATCAATGCTAGAGTTTCCTTAAATGGGACAGTTGGAACTTAATCATTTACCAAATATGGTTGACTTCTACTCCATAGGAATTAGTAGGAGTCAAGAGCCATTGATCATCCCTTGTTTCAATCAGCAGGTATGTATATTTGATGATGCTTGGAACAAATTTTGCCATTATTTCTTTTCGTTTAGTCTAATTCTTTAGCTGGAAAATATATACATATATTCACTTTCTATTTCTTTAAAAAAAAAAACCTCAAAATGCAATTATATTGTTTCATCCACAAACTTTCAAAATTCAATTTTAATTATCTCCTTCACCCTTGCATTTTATTTAATTTTTCTAAAAATTTTAAACATTTTTGGATTTAAAATTATTTTAATGTCATTTTTCACATGTTCACACTTCTAAATTGTTAGTATCATTCTTCTCCATGTTTTTTTTTTTCATATGCGAATTGGGATCTCTTATTTTCTTATTCAAAAAGAGAAATTAGCAGCAAAATCTTACTCAATGCTTTATCACACTTACATGCTGATCACTTTCTACCTCTTCATTAGAAGTACATTAATTATTAACCATATATGACAAATTGGACAGATTGCAGTTCCCATGTTAGAGATCTTACAATTGTAATCAATGGAGAGTGTTAGAACAATGTGGCACAACAAATATCCTATAAGTTGGTGTTGCGACTTGAAGAAACTGTGCCTGGGGAAATGTGAAAATCTACAAACTATTTTCCCTTCTTATTTCTTAGAAGGATTACTGATCAAAGTGAATTATGCATGTGTTTCAGTAAAATTTCTATGTTTTTATAACTCTATTGCATGATTCACATCCATATTCACTAATATTGCGCTAATCCTCCATATTACAATGTTTTACATGATACAATGATATAAGAAGCAAAAAGAAAGCTAAATAATAGAAGAAAAGACCCGAAGCAGATAATAACATGAGAAGTGAAGTAGTAGCTTCGGGTACGCAGCGGCGAAGCACTCCACACTGTTGCGTAGTCCTTCGCAGCAGCGTGGAGGTCCTACGCTACAATGAACCAGCGAGGGTAGAGTCCAATAGCTTCTGGTACGCAGCAGCGTAACACCCCTTCATCGTGGCGTACCGAGGTTTTCTTTCAGAATCGGGAGCATTAAAAACTCTGGAATTCTGGGCCAATGATGGGCCCGCGTCCTGAGATATGAAGGAGAAGCATTTTCAAGGCATTAAAGGGGATTCGGAGACTGACGGAGAGAGACGGACGTACAGATAGAGGAAGATCAATAGAGACAGATTCTGAGAGATTGTGAAGATGGCTTTTTCTATAGTTCTTTCCCTGGTTTGTTTTATGTTAAAAACCCTTCAGTCTATAATGAATATCACTATGAACTAACTTTTCTTTCTAGGGTTTTGTCAACCCTTGCCTCACCATTATGGATTGATGTATTAATTTTGGTTCATTTATTATTAGTATGAATTTATATGGTTCTTTACTCTTGAAATTAATCACATGTTATTGTTTGGCCAATTTTGACATGCTAATACTAAGAGTCTGAGATCGAGAGAAGATGACTCCTAGGGATATGGGTAAAGCAACACTTGGTCAATCGGGGAATAGAGATATTTCGGGTTCCAAGTGTGGCATTAAGGTTTACACATTTAGGCATTTCGGAGTCGAGGGGTCGAGGCAGAGATGCAATACACCCTGACTTGGTGAGGATAAAGATATATCTCGAGAGAATATTCAGAGTAAGATGAACTTAAGCAATATAACTCATATGAAATACTAAATAAATACTCTATGTAGGTCTAAACTACCAAGAGAAGTGACAAAAAACTTAGTTTTATCATTGCTTTAAATCAATATTTTAATATTAGGTTTTCCTTATATTAGCTAAATTAGTCATAATTCTCGATAAGACGCGATCCCAATATTATCTAGGCTGCTAAGTGAGTGTTCAGTACGCTTCTCTTTGTGGGAACGACACTTGACGAGCCACTATACTACGTGAACTCGACGCGTACACTTGAACGTACAGGCCTACTTTTTTACTTACTTTTACACACTCATTCGCAGCCCATCAAGTTTTTAGCTCCATTGCCAGGGAGAAGTTTAGTGTTGATATTGACAACAGCGCTATAGATTTTACTTGGGATCAATTTTATTTTTATTTGTTTTTTTTTTACCTATTGATAATTTTATTTTTCCTTGTGTTAGTTATTTTGCCTTATTCCATTCGGTTGCGGACTTGGTCTCGATTTCATATCACTTGATTTCGTGGAATCAATTAGTGTGCATGCAAAAGACAAGTGTCGCGAATTACTCCATTCAATCCCCGAACTAAAAAGACAAGACATCGACATGCCAGAGAAGCACACACAACCCAATCTGAAGTCATGCAAAATCAAGAAGATGAAGCATCCGCTGATAGGATGAATCAATTCAAAAGGAATGGTGGTAATTGATAGAATCATAAAAATCAAGCCACCATACCATTTGTACAGCCTAATAATCCTCATATGCTACTTGAGGAGTTCGCCTTGCCACCTACAGTTGTTCAGTTAGCTATACGACGACCACTCATTCAAGCAAACAACTTTAAGCTAAAAGGAGTAACTCTGCAAATGATCCACAATATACAGTTCCATGGGTTACCTAATAAGAATTTGAATGCACATCTGACAAGTTTTATTAAAGTCTGCGATACAGTCAAGTATAATGGCGTAATAGAGAAAGCTCTCAGATTGCATCTATTTCCACTATCACTTAGCAACCAAGCTAAACATTGGTTGACTAGCTAATCACCGAACTTCATTACCTCATGGAATGACTTGTGCGTAAAATTCCTCAACTAAAAATTTTCTCCCACCTCGAAGATTGTCATTAATCGGTGCAAGAGATTAACACATTCAGATAATTTGAGGGGGAGAACTTAGCTGAGGCCTGGGACATATTTCATGAGTTGCTGAGGATATGCCCACATCACAGGTTAACTAGGTGGATGCAGGTGCACACGTTCTACAATGGTTTAGCTGATGCATTTAGACAATCATCATGTCTCAAAGAGGGAGTGAGCTCCCGAATGAAGAAGATCACATGCATCAAGCCTATGAGATATTAGAAGATACGGCCATCGATTAGTGGCCTCGAGATAGGTCAGCACCTAGGAAGTCTATGGCGTGAGCCGATTACGTAAGTTCTCGCAACTGTAAACATGTCGCTTTAGTTAACTAAACAACACAAACAAGGTACCGTGGAATGCTATTCGTAATAACTCGTGGAGATTTATAATCTCGCTGGATGATAACAAGGTATTAAGGATCGCTACCAAGACAAATGACTCAGAGCACAAGATGTGAACTTCAAGAAACTAACAACAATAGGGGCAAAGAGGAGTAATACTCACTGTAATAGGTACCAGAATCAGAATCAGAATTAAGGCCACGGTTGGAGAGGTAACCAAATTAATCAGAGTAATCAGAACTATGGCTGGAGGAACAACAAACATAATATGCCACCACTTCAAACAATCAAACCGCTACCTGAGAAGAAGGTAGATTTGGAAGAAGCCTTAGCTCATATGATGACTTCCCACACCACATTTATGAATGAGACGAAGGCCACATTCCAAAACCAAGCTCAGCAGCTACAAAACCAATCCACCCAGCTACAGAACCAAGGAGCCCAACTCAGAAACCTGAAAGTGCAAATAGGCCAAATGGCCACATTGTTGACCGAGAGGCAGCATGAATCATTAACTCCAAGGTGAACCCGAGACGAGAAGGTAATGAACATGTAAAAGCAGCCACATTGAGAAATGATAGAGAATTAGCAATACCGGGGCAGCCACCAGTGATAGGAGAGGTAGAAACAGAGGAAGTAATCCAAACCAGTCATAATGGCAAGACAGAAAGGGAACAACCCCAAGAGAAAGGTCTGTGGAAGAAGAAACTGAGGCTAAAGATCGATCAACTGTGACTGAACCTACCGCTCCGGACCCAGTACTCAATCGCCTGAAATAGAAATAAAATCGGCGAACGGCAGCTTGATGGAAAGAATGAAGAAATTGCATTAACATTCACGCGATGCTAGAACAATCATCTTATGTCAAATTCATGAAAGAAATACTGTCAAAAAAAAGAAGATTGTCGGACTTCGAGATAGTGAATCTCACCGAGGAATGTAGTGCCATTCTTCAAAAGAAACTGCCACAAAAGCTAAAAGACCCAGGCATTTTTACTATTCCTTGTACCATCAGGAACTCCATCTTCGAGAGAGCCTTATGTGACCTGGGCGCTAGTATTAACCTCATGCCTTTATCCATATGCAGACGACTAGGATTAGGTTAAGTTTCGCTGACAATACCAACAAGGCTATTGAGCCCCGTTTATTATACTGAAAGTACTTTTGTGTACTAATCAACTTAATTAACCTAATTGGCACATTAAGGTCCCGGTTTTACTACTGATCATGTTTAGTGGATAATTTTGTAAACTCAAGGGATGGTTGGCTAAACCCCCCTCATCCTTGGAGAGGAGGGCCACTAGGCTAAGGTTTTGAGGTAAACTGTTAGTCCTCCTGTTTTCAACGCAAGTAGTTATTGTCATTTATGTATCTATCCCTCACTACGTGTTTAAAATCCTTTGATGGGACCCCGATCGACTACTGGGCACCTTAGGGTTCAGTGGATGCTTATTGCTAGATCCACTGAGGCTAGCTCAGTTGCCATTTATTTGTCTTCGTAGGGTAGGTCAAAGGATCAGTTTTTACTGTCTTGAAACATTAATGACCAATAAATGTTGTATCTCAAGAGAAAAACTATTAGGGTTTGATTTTTATAGCTAAATGAAGATCCGGTTCGGGAAATGACTGTAGGTCATCTTCCCCAATGCGAGGAAAGGGACCCTAGGACTTCTCAGTTGCCCTAGAACCTCAAACCAAGTGGCCCGATGCTTCAAGAAGTTCTTTTACATTTTATTTCATTCCATTTGTAGTTTTCCGACCGTCAATCCCACTGTTTTTATGAAAACCCTAAATCCAAAGTGAAATTCACTAGTTTAAATCACTGTAAATCATTTTATGCAAAGAAAACCCATCCCTGAGTTCGACCCTAGAGTCGCTATACTACAAAGAGAGGGGCTAGGCCTACGTATAGAAGGTATAGGTTTATAAATTTTGTTGGTTCGATTTCTTAGCTACACGCTTATGTGCGACCACTTCGCTTAACTATACCACTTAACAGATGTGCTCACTAAAGCATCCTGGTAAAGGAGAAGACGTTTCCTGTAAAGGTAGACAAGTTCATCTTCCCTGCAGATTTCATTGTTTTGGACATGGAAGAAGATAAAGAAATACCCATAATATCGTAGACCATTTCCTCGTAACTCGGTAAAATGACCGATGCGTAGGAGAGTTAAAATTGAGAGTTCAGGATGATGAGATCAAATTCAATGTGTTCGAGGCTGTGAGACACCCGGCAGAGAGTGATACATGCTTCATAGTAGAGACTGTAGAGGCTATAATGTCTAGCCAAAGTGGTCTCACTGACCCTTCGGAGACTAGCCTAGTACAAAGTGAATAAAAAAACTAGGAGAATAGGCCGAAGATTATGTGAAATGGGTGGACTCTTTCCAACCTAATAGAAGGAAATACTACGAACCCTTAGGCGAAAATACTCAAACGTCAGTGCCTTCCTTCAAACAATCACCCAAGATAGAGCAAAAGCCATTACCTAGCCATTTGAGGTATGCTTATCTTGGGGACGCTTCCACTTTACCAATGATTATTTCAACATCCTTGACAGTAGTAGAAGAAGATAAGTTATTGAGAGTACTCATAAATCACAAGGTTGTGCTTGGTTGGTCTCTGGCTTATTTAAAGGGGATTCGTCCTTCTATGTGCATGCATCGAATTCTAACATAAGATGGTCATAAGCCCTAGTTGGAAGCATAAAGGAGACTAAATCCAACTATGAAAGAAGTAGTCCACAAGGAAATACTGAAGTGGCTGGATGCCGGGGTTATATATCCTATTTCTGATAGTGCATGGGTGAGTCCGGTATAGGTAGTGCCCAAAAAGGGAGGAACAATAGTGATAAAGACAGAAAATAATACATTACTACCTTCTAGAACAATCATAAGTTAGAGAACTTGCATCGATTACTGGAAATTGAATAAGGCTACCTGAAAAGACCATTTTCCACTGCCATTTCTGGATCAGATGTTAGATTGATTGGCAAGGCATGAATACTAACAAGCTTAGATGGGTACTCGCATAATCAGATCGCTTACATGTTTTGGCCCTTTGTTTGTTATAGATTAAACACCCATTCTTAACATTTCCCTTCCCTCCCAGTTCGCGCCACCAGAAACGAAGTTTAAAGACAACAACGGTTCACACAAATGAGTAAACGGTTTATCCAAGAACAATCATTCACGGAAGATAAAATGGATTGAATCCATATCATTCGACATTGGGGAGACTGGCGCAAATCTTAAATCAACTACTAATTAAGATCCACAATTATTTGAACCTCCTTGTAACAGTTTAACAACTAAAATTTAAAAGCAGTGTTGTCCTATCAAATACTTCTATAAGAAAGAGAAAATCGAAAATAGAACAAATAAAATGAGATTAACTAAAACAACTGGACTGAATCAGCTCTCTGTGATAAGTGAACACTGTCAAGGACCTACTGTGAAATAGCCAATTTCTGCATTATCATCCACTATGACTCTATCCTGATTTTGGATCTGGATTTGTCAACGATGCCTAATAATGCAACTTGGATTTCTCCTTTAATTCACTAATTAGAGGTCCCTGCTTCTTTCAAAGACATGGATCTAATCAATTACTTGTATTCAAAACATTCTTTATAAGATATGGGTATTTTTCTTTTTCGATACTTCATACCTATTTCTTAAGACTGCATATTTCTTGCTTCCCAAGACAGGGTCATTTCAAAACCTCTACAAAATGATTGATGACTCTTCCTTTAGATCTGATGGGTTTTTCCCTTTCCTTGATTAGATCTCAACTAACACAGGATGAAGATCTCTCCATCAGATTAAGGTGAAATCTATGATTATTTAAATTGATAAATAATCCCCTTCAACTTCAACTATGAGTGAAATGGATATTTATCGAAGTGAACTCTCAGAGCTCCTTAGTTCTTCAATAATAGTTTAACATACCCACCAATGGAATGTTCCAAGCTCTCAGGAATCTCCATCCTTGTGTCACTCAGAGAGCCTCCTGGAAATCAAAGCACGATACAATCCTTGAGAGAATATTCGATACTAATATTGGGAACAAATCAATTCAAGAACAACATCAATCAAATAAATCCTAAATCCAGAAAATTCCCTCTAATTTATGCAGAAAAGACTATGACTAACAACCGATCCATTCTAGTGGAAGCTGCACTTCTCAAAACTTCATCACAATCGACAATGGAGCATTGATCAAGTATTAACCATCGGTAGTCGCATTAAATCGAGAAGAAATTAATTCCATAAATCAAGCCTAGACTTCATTATTCAGCAAGAATTGAAAAGAGAATTAAACATTAAATCCAGCTTCAACACTCAACACAGATTACTGGTTCAAATCCAGAAAAAAAAAGAAAAAAAAAATCTACTCTAAAAATATACAAGTGAGTCTTCTTCTTCCCCAAGGCTCTGGGTTCCAAAAAGAAAAAGCTACTTTTTCTGAAGCAGGTACACCTATTTATACTTTTCCAAAAATTGGGCCTGATTCCAAGGCTTCAGGTGGATTTCCCTAATTTCACTGGCCCAGCTCACTGTTCAGGTCACTACCTCGAAAGTATGTCACAACTTAATTGCAATTCAGAGCATGATAAGTCTGTCGTGACTGCAATTGCTTATCGCAACAGTCTTTTGTTTTGTCTAGTGTGTTTCGCAACTTCAAAATTCTTGTTGTTTTCTTTTACTTAGCATTTTTCTTGAGAGTCATCATTTTTCAGTCGCGACTCAAAATTCTGCGTCGTGACCAAGCTCAGTTGCCAGCAGTTATGACTCTTATTGCAACAACTTTTTATTGTCTCCAAGTATTTGTGTCACGACAACAATTCTATGTCGCGACCTGGCTGTGCTTCCCTTTACTGAGTTCTGTGTCATGACCAAGTTTCCTTGTTAAGACACTATTTATGTTGTCAGCCACTTTGATTCCTGGTCACAGCTTCCCTCTTATGTTGCAACGTATTTTGATTGTCTTCTTCTTTCATTAAGTTGCGAGTCCAAACTGTTGGTCTGCTTAGTTCCTTATCGTGACATACAAATTAGGTTGTGACCAGGTCGTTTCTTTTCTTACTGCAATGTCTGTCGCAACCTATAAAGTAGGTCGCGACTCAACTATACTTTCTTTTCTTTCCACCTTATCGCAACCTCATTTTCTCAGTTACAACAGTTGTCATCTATTTCAGCTTCTATTTCTGGTCACAACCTAGAAAGTATGTCGTGACTGAGTGGTTACCCTTCTCACCTTGGCTATTGTAGCGGTTGTTCAAATGTAGTCGCAACATGCTTTAACTGTTCCGCTTATTTTCATGTTGCGACATGAAATCACTGTCTCGACCTCGACTGGTATCTTTAACTTATATTTTGTCGCAACATCAAATTTCCTTGTAGAGACTTTGTCAATTCCTCGTCGTGACATCAATTATCTGTTGCGACTAGAGTTGTCTTCTTTTGGTGTCACGACCTACAAAACGATGTCGCGACAATATTCTTCTTTGAAACTTTTTCTCTGTCTCAGCAACTCTTCTCTTGTCACAACAACTTTCATTAGGCTTAGCATAATTTCTTATCGCGACCTCAATTCTTTGTCGCAACCTAGCTTTGTGCACTCTTCATTGTTTTCTCTCGCGACATATCACAAAGGTGTCGTGACATACTTGAAGCCTTTGTCTAACAGATTTGTAGCAACACTATCACTCAAGTCGTGACTTAAAAGCTGCTGATTTTCTAAATTCCTTGTCGCGACCTCAAAAGTCTGTCGTGACCAAGCTGTTGTGACCATATATCTCTTTTTCTTCTGAATCCTTGCTAGAATTGCCACTTCTTCTATAAAAATCTGCAAAATATAAATTTGGTAAAGTCTCCATATTTCTGCACAAAAATAAGGAATTATATTGTAACACAAATCATAAAGATGGATTAAAAATAAATGAGTTTTTGACTTATCACTATAGCCCAAGAGGATCAAGAGAAGATGACATTCACTTGCCCTTATGGTACACTCGCATTCAGGCGGATGCTCTTTAGGCTGTGCAATGCACCAGGCACATTCCAAATACAAGGATGGGCTTACTTCCTAAATATGGTTGAAAAGAATAATTTGAGGGTGCCCATGGATGACTTTTCAAAAGATTGGGAACTCCTTTGACAATTTTTTGGAAAACCTGAGGTTGGTGCTGATGAGATGTGAGGAAACCAATCTTGTGTTGTATTAGGAGAAGGGCCACTTTATGGTACAAGAAGGCATAGTACTTAGGCATCGGATTTCTGCAAGAGGAATAGAAGTAGACAAAGCAAAGATTGAGGCAATAGAGAAGCTACCTCCACCATCATCAATAAAGGGCATAAGAAGCTTTCTAGGACACGTAGGGTTCTATAGTCGGTTCATGAAAGATTTTTCTCGAATTGCAAAGCCTTTGTCCAATTTTCTAGTTCAAGGGATCCCATTTGATTTTAATGAGAAGTGTATGCAAGCATTTTCAGTCCTGAAGGATAGATTGATATCGGTCCCTATGAGCCCTGTATTGGGACTCTGCTTCAGTTTTTAATGCGATACCCGCTGACTATGCGAACGGAGCATTGTTGGGGCAGAAACGAGAAAGAATATTTTAGGTTATCCACTATGCTAGCCGGACCTTGAATGATGCCTAGCTAAACTACGCCACCATTGAAAATAGTTATCACATTGTTTTCGCTGCAAATTTAGCCCTACTCGTCAAGTAAGGTAACGTGGTACATCGACCACTGCCATTATACCTAATGACTAAAAAGGACGTGAAACCGAGAATAATACGTTGGGTACTCCTATTATAAGAATTTGACCTAGAGATTAAAGACAATATGAACGTAAAACCTAGTCACTGCACCATCCCGTCATGGCTGGAAGGCTCAGTGACGAGGTACACGATAATTTCCCATGAGTAGCCTAGTACTGAAGACACAAAAGCTCTGCTCCATGGTTTGCCGACTATGTGAATTACTTAGTGGCCAAGGTGATCCTCTAGATTTTAGCTACTAAACATAAGAAGAGTTCCTCGCGACATTTACAAAGACTACTACCGGAAGAAACCTATTTTTATACAAGCATTATGCAGATCAAGTGATAAGGCATTGTGTACCGGAAGACGAAATGGGTAGTATTTTGAATCATTGCCACACTTTATCATGTAGGGAGCACTTTGGAGGCCAGCGGACAGCGGCAAAGGTACTTCAATCAGGTTTCTACTAGCCTAGCTTGTTCAAGGATGCTCACTAGTTTATATCTACCTGTGATAAATGCCAAAGAATGGGGAGCATTTCCAAATAGGATGAACCACCCATGCGTACAATTCTAGAGGTTGAACTATTTGATTTGTGGGGGATGGATTTTATGGGTCCATTCCCCTCTTCATTCAGTAATTTGTATATTCTCCTTGTAGTGGATTACGTCTCTAAATGAGTAGAAGCAATACCGACACGCACTAAAGATGCTAGTGTGGTAGTCAAGTTCCTTCATAGCCACATATTTACACGTCAAGATCTACCTGTTACTGATTACGATGGGGTACTCACTTCTGCAACAAGCTGGTTGATGAGGTCTTGAAAAAATATGGTGCATCGCATCACCGTGATTCCACCCACGCTAAACGGGCAAGTGTATGTCAAACCAAGAGATAAAATCCATTCTAGAGAAAATAATCAATAGTTCAAGAAAAGACTGATCGAAGAAGATTGATGATGCACTTTGGGCATACAGGACAACATTCAAAACCCCATTGGGTATGTCACCATTCCGACTAGTTTATGGGAAAGCATGCCACTTGCCGGTGGAATTGGAACATAGAGCATATTAGGCAACTAGTCTGCTAAACATGGATAGTAAAGTAGCCAGAGAAAGCAGATGCTACAACTTAGAGAATTAGATGAATTCCGCAATGAGGCTTATGAGAGCGCTCGAATTTATAAGGAAAAGACGAAATTTTGGCATGACAAACATATTTTAATGAGCAGCTCAGCCTACAGCCACAGTTCTATTGTTCAATTTAGGTTGAAACTCTTCACAAACAAGTTGAAGTCAAAATGGTCGTTCCGTTTCACAAAGGTTCAAGTATTTCCTGCGGAGGTTAAAATAATGCATCCAGAGAAGGGATAGTTCAAAGTCAATGGCCAGAGATTGAAACTGTATTTTTGAGGAGAATTCCATACGAGAAGACAGGACACCATTCTAAGCACACCTGGAGCAGGACAGTAAGGGTATGGAAGATCACCAGCAGTTCAGTTGTTTTTCCGGTCTAAGTTTAACGAAGTTAAACATAGCACATCTTGGGAGGCAACCCATGTATTGTGAGATTCCCTTCCTCCTTGAACTTGCATTATTCTCGGGTTTTTTTTCTTAATTGCTCTTTGGTTCATTTTTCACTTTTGACAATTTCGTGTTTTACAAAATTTTTCCAAACTTTCTAGTACGTTGCAACGTGGAACCCTAAGCCGCTGCGTATCTCTTTTTCAACCTTCGGGTATGTCGTAGCGTAGGTCTCTACGCCGCAGCATAGGTCTCTAAGTCGCAGCGTAGCTCTTCTCAAACTTTCGGGTGCACCGCTCCCTCTCTCGTTTTCTTTGTTTGCATAAACCCTAGCCTAGATCTTCCCTCATGGCTCCATGAAAGTCGATCCCAGCCAAGAGACAAAGATCAAGCTCCACCTAGTGGGAGGCACCACCCCCTCCGGAGGATCCACACGGGTTCATTTCCCGAGAGGCCGAGCGAATCTAACATGAGTCCTTGTTGAACCGCTCATTTGTCCCAAAACGCGGTTTTCCAACCTCCAATGCATTCTTCAACTTCATCATCTAGGACCGCGGTTGGCAGATACTGCGGCACCCCCTTTTGTCCTCGTCGTCCTTGCTATAGCAGAATTCCACTCCACCTACCATTCAAAGTTTGGACCACTCGCTTGTCTGGTGCGCGGGTTGGAGTTTGGTGCCCAAGCCATCAATCAAGCCATCGCCCGTTATAGAAAAACAGCTAAGGGGTAATATAGAGCCTTATTTGCAGACACGGATTATGAGAGCTTGATGCAGGAGCTCACCAAGGGCCAAGGTGTGTGGAAATCCCAGCCATCGATGGGCGACTTTACCAATTTTTAGATGCACTCCCTCACACCCGGCTGGCTGTGGTCCAAGTGGCACTCCTTAGTATAAAATCAAGCCTACCCCGCACCTTAGCACGGGCCACGGCGATAAGACGATCCTCCTCTATGCCAAGACCCAAGGCTACCAGCTTGATATCGGGTCCGTTATCTAGAGGGGTTTGATTGAGTCACCTAAGGAGACGATCGTGGCCCCGATCCATCCCCACCGACACTGGGCTTATGCCAACTGGTCGTAGGTCCCGATGTTGACTCGAGGAGTTGTGTGCAATGGGTCTACTCCATACCACTCTGCCCAAGGCAAAGTTTGGGAGCCATGGCGATTCGGAAGAGGAAGCCGACGATGATGCCGCAGCAACTGCCCCTAGTGAGGATGACTCAAGGACAAAGAACCCCGAGATCCCCTCCACGTGACTAGTCCCCCGTCGACCAGATTCATCACCACCGCAGTACCTTGACGCATATTGATGAGTCCGTGATGTCCGTGGTCGCTCGGAATAAGATATGACACCCCCAAGACCGAGATTTACCCATTATTCGTCTCCAACCACAGACTACATCACAAAGAATTGCCCACCCTCCTCCTTGCACACCCGCCGCTACCACCACCGTAGTAATTCTCTGGGACATATCTTTATGCCCTTATTTCTTTCTTCACACATACACCGGCGCTTTAAGTTCGGGGGGGTGTCAGGGATGTACTGGTCATTTAGTTTATTTTTCCGTGTTTGTGTAGTTTTATTTAGTTTTATTTTCCTACGTGTTTTAGGTCCTAAGTGTTGTTAGTTTTATTTTCTTTTTCTTTTTTTTTTTTCAGCATGTCTAAAGACCTAATTTTGTTCATTATGTACTAGTATGTTTGCGTTTGGTACTATTATGATATGGTAGTTTCCAGATTTGGTACTAAGTGTTCTCAGCTTTAGCCTCGACCATGATAGTAACCGCAGAATGAGTAAATAGGGAACTCCAAGGTTGTTTGACGATCGGGACTGCATTGTAGACAATTTAGAATGACCATGTCGGGTCACCTCTTTTAGATTTCAAGAAACCATTTCCTAAAGTAAGCTATCACACACGCACACACGTGATCTTCAGGGTATGCTTAGACTCCGGACTAAGCATACAAGAGTCTACGAACCTTGGAAAGTTTAAACACCTGAGTGATGGGACACCTTAGAAAAAGAGGATTGCCTTTGAGCCCCAAATAAGTATATGATTGCTTGAAAAAAAAAACAAAAAGAGAAGGATGCCAAAAATAAGCTTGTGATCTAGAATAAGTGGTTCTTCCAATCGGAATCTCGGGCACAGTCCGAGGGGCCTTTCAAAGCCTAATGCCTTGAGCCAACCGGGGTCGGAGCTATTAATCACCGCCAGCCATACATGCCGGGACAGAGGATGGATGAGTTCCACAGTCTAGGGCCTCGAGGTTTGGTTGAGTGTTCGAGGTGAAGTTCGAGGGGAACTGAATGACCGATGCCCTTAACCAACTGGTGGGGAGTCACCAATGGATCCCTGCTACAGCACTCACCTAAAACTTCTTGCCACTAGTGCTCTTTCATTGTTATCTAAGAGTAAATCCCCTTAGGATTAGTTTAAGTGAATAAATTGGTGCGTTCTTATCCTTTTGTGTTAAGCTATTCCAAATAGGCAAGTTAAACTCAAGTTTGGGGGTACTGAAGGCAAGTTATACATTGGAGATCACACTTTAACCGCACTATAGACTCCTTGGGAAAGGTTATTGAACACTAAAAAGGGGGTTGACTTGCTTGGTCAACTGAGACTAACTCAATGTAGATTCTTGAAAGTTGAACAAACCTAGGTAGTCCCTGGATCTAAAGAATTGGTTCAGGTTGACCCTTTGTATTGGTAGCATGTGGACTGGACCCATATCATTAGTGTTAGTTACACTTCCCTAGTTAGAGTCTGTTCTTGCTTGGGGATAAGCAAGAAACTAAGTTTGGGGTGTTGATTTGAGTGAATTATGCATGTGTTTCAATAAAATTTCTATGTGTTTTTATAACTCTATTGCATGATTCACATTCATATTCACTAATATTGTGCTAATCCTCCATATTACAATGTTTTATAGGACAAGGCAATATAAGAAGCAAAAAGGAAGCTAAATAATAGAAGAAAAGACCTGAAGCAGAAATAACATGAGAAGTGAAGCAGTAACCTCGAGTACGCAGCAGCGAATCACTCCATGCTGCGGCGTAGTCCTTTGCAGCAACGTGGAGTTCCTACGCTGCAGCGAACCAACGAGGGTAGAGTCCAGTAGCTTCTGGTACGTAGCAGCGTAGCACCCCTTCGCCACGGTGTACTGAGGTTTTCTTTCAGAATCGGGAGCATTAAAAACTCTTGAATTCTAGGCCAACGATGGGCCCGCGTCCCGAGATATAAAGGAGAAGCATTTTTGAGGAATTAAGGGGGATTCGGATACTGACGAAGAGAGATGAACGTATAGACAGAGGAAGATCGACAGAGACGGATTCCGAGAGATCGCGAGGATGGCTTTTTCTGTAGTTCTTTCCCTGATTTGTTTTATGTTAAAAACCCTTCAATATGTAATGAATATCACTATGAACTAACTTTTCTTTCTAGGGTTTTGTCAAACTTAGCTGCACCATTATGAATTGATGTATTAATTTTGGTTCATTAATTATTAGTATGAATTTATATGGTTGCTTTACTCCTGAAATTAATCACATGTTATTGTTTGGCCAATTTTGACATGCTAATACTAGGAGTCTGAGATCGAGAGAACCTTGCAATTTTAATACTCGAATGGTATGTCGAGACATAAAAAATCTTTTTCATGACAAAGTTTTCTTCTTGTTGCTCTTGATTGTGTCGTGACATAATATTTCTATGTCGCGACAAAGTTTCTCATCCTTTAGCTTTGTTTTATTTCTAGACATAAATTAACTCTTTTGCTCAAACCGTGTTGCGACATAGTTTGGAAATGTTGCAACAGTCTGTAATTCTCTTCTAGGCGCTTCTTTTCAATTAATGTCGCGACATAGCTTCCGATTGTCATGACAAATATCTCATCTTCTCAAATTTCATTATGTCGCGCATAAATTTCCGTGGTTGCGTACTATCTTCTATAGTTCTTCTCAATCTGGTCGCAACAATAAATTTCATGCGCGATGCAGTTCCTCAACATTTTTTGCGTTGTCACTTATTAAAACTTCTCTCTATCGTGACATAGCCTTTTTTCCTTGCTATGCCAACTTCTGAAATTTATGTCACGACATACTTTAAATGTCAGATATTTCGCTTGATTCGCTGGCTCCTTCAAATATTCATTTCAACATAAAAACCTTTTATCATGAATCTACTTGTCTCTCGACTTATCTCTTTAGTCTGAAATTTTATGGTGCGACATAGTTTTGTTATGTCATGACATAACTGTACTGCCATTTGCTTTGATAAATGTCACGATAGAACAAAGGAATGTCATGACATTCTTCTTCAGGAACTTCTTAGACCATGTCACGACATAACAATCCATTGTGGCGACATAAATTTCTTTGTTGCAACATTTATCATTCAATCCTTCTCATATTATGTCACAACAATCTTTAAACTTCCACATTAAGTCTAGCCTTTGGCCTCTGGTCACTTTACATAAAACTTCTATGTTACTACACGCCTACTAGTTGCCTGAGCTTCGTTGCATTCTGTGGGATTATGCCGCTACATTCTCGAGATTGAAGCTCACAAACATTTTTGCCTTAGCCAATATTTCTTCTTTTCTTGCTGGATTTGTTTCTTTTGCATTCAAAACCTGAAAAACACAAAGTTGTGATTATTCCATAAGCCTCTACATTAAAATGAATCATAAATCGTTAAAATTTGCGGTGAAAAATGGGTTAGAATAGATGAGTTTAGGGACTCATCAAATTCCCTTAAACTTAAAAGTTTTGCTTTGTCCCTGCCAAATAAAATAAATTCCTAGTTTGTCCTCAAACAATTCAGCTTTTATTTTTAAGGACATTTTTTTATTCTACACTTTACATCTTTTCTCTTGAATCCACAATTTAGCTAGAAAAATGGATTAGTTGTAAAATTATGTTTGAACAAGTTTCCCATCTAGAATAAGGAAGATTTTCAAGTAAGTTCACTAAACAGGCAAATAATTCATGTAGTGTAAATAGTTCAATTATTTTACCCTGATTTGTGAGTGTGTGATGGTCTTCTCTCATTTTCATCTTGGTAGATTTGTCAATCTTCTGAGACACTAATTAGATTATAAACTTCTCCTTGATTCTTCTAAGTCCCATATGCTTGTTTGTCATATTAATCTCCACTAATGTAGGCAGATACAACCTTCAAGATCTATTAGGTCTTTTAGGCTTGTAATATGTGGCTTGGTAATTGGGTAGACAAATGGATAATTTAGGCTCAAGTTTTACCCAGATTCCACTTATAACTCAAAACAATTGCCTTCATTCTTCATCCTTTACTTTTCCTCAGATGTTAACTTTCAAACAAACCCAAACTAGGTTTGGTGCATCTTTTTGCATACTCTCTATTGTGGTGTTTTTCTTGACCACTTTTAGATTGTAAATTCAGTTCCTCGGATTATAAGCCTTTCACTTTTCATTTTCTGTCAAGGCTTCTAAAATAGTGCAATGTTTTGTCTTTTTAAGCTTTCTACTACCCTTAGAAAACTTTGGGTTAGCAACTCCCATACCAGTTGGCATTAGGGTACTAGGTGTTGAAACATCCCTAAGAACTTAATTGTTAAAGGGAGGAAGGCTACAAGACAAAACTCATTCCACCTTGATACTTTGTATTTTCAAAGCTTCTTTTCTTCATTTTTTTTTCTTTTCTCATCTCAAATTTTATTTTCCTTTCCCATCCTTTATTCTTATCCCTTTACAATTAGTGCTAATGCTCCCTAAACTCATTCTTTCACTATTATGTACTGTCATGCAACTGGCAAACAGAGTTCTTTATTGTAGGATCAAATTTAAGGAAGGATTTATGCTTTTCTATTTACCGTTGAAGATGAAATTATTGGCCAAATAAGGAACTAAGGTATATGCATATGCATATTATAGGGGTAAGCTTTGAAAGGCTCAAACCTCCAAGGATGGCCTATATCATTTCCTGTTATTTGTATTGCCTAAGATTTCGCCTTAACTAATAATCTAACAAGTTCTAGGACTTTGGGGAGATTAAACTATGATGGATCCTGTAATACAACCTTTAATCTAAAATAATTTGTTTCCCCAAGTACTTTTGACCATGTGTATTGTTTTTCGTGATCTACAAAGAATTAAAACTCATTTATAAAATAGAATTATATGCCTTATTTGTTCCAGCATTTGTTTAAATCTTTCTAATTCTTGAAGTTCAACTTATTCAGTGATAACTTTACAACTTCCTCTTTCAATTTTTCTCATCTTACCCCAATTTCATGTATCAATTTCTTGCTTGGTTTCTGGACATGTTGCTATGTTGTTGCACAACTCAAAAGCTTACATTAAATTAAGCCATTCAATTCAGAAAATTTTAACATACCACAAACAACTCAATTAACTCATCATTCAAATTCCACCAAATAATTCACATTTACTCAGCAATTAAACCCAGGAAAATTGGTTTCTCCATTATTCAGCAAAGCTATACAAACTAAAAAGTCATCATTCTTTATTTATTGAAGATCAAGAAATGAAAAAGAAAATAAACACAAAAATATGCAAGAGAAAAATGGACACAAATGTTTGCAATTGATTTTTTATTTAACTCTTTAGATAATTACAAGTGTGTATTCATGTAAAGCAACTACACAAGATTTTCATTCTTTTTCTTTTGGTTTTAGGCATTTTGAGGTTTTTGAGGATTTTTCCTTGGCTACTTCCTTCTTCAAATATTCTTCAATTTCCTCTTCTGGGGTTAGTTCTTTACTTCTTGTTGTACCAAAGGTTTTATTTTGCGGTGGTGATCTACAAGGTACAAAAGGTATTTCTCCACCTGGATTAGGGTTAGAAAAATGAATGAGAGGGTCTATGACATTCAGAGGCACTATGGTGTAAGGTATACAGTTGAATATTCTGTTTCTGGTATTGGCACTTTCTTTTTTCCTGAGACTGTCTTCATAGCCCAATCCAGAATCTTTGCATTACTCTCTATGAGTTCACGCTGCCTCTTGACCAATGATTCCATGATTGTCCTGTTGTTGACTTGCTCATGAGACATTATCCTTAAATTGTCTTTATAGCGTTGTAGACTGTTTAGCCACTCTCTATCTCTAGATGTTAGCTCTTCCTTGATGGCTTTGTCTCTCATTTCTAGCATCTCACATAAATTGTATTCCTGCTTCCATGTTTCTTCCCAATAAATTACATCCCTATTTTTCAGCTCATTCATCCGCCTTTCATCCCTCTCTTTTATCTCCTTCTTTCATTCTTCATCCCTTTTGCTTTATTTCTTATTCCCAGTACTGACCCAGAATGAAGTTTTCAATTATTTTTCCCACACTAAATTTTTACCCTTTTAGTAATGCATACAGGAGTATTTCCTCTTCCTTTCTCACTGTACTGAGATGTTTTGAGGGTAGGAGGACTGAATTGACAAAGTAAAACCATACCTTAGCCTCCTTTATCAATGAACCTCTAGCAATGGATTCATATGAGGTTTTCTTTGTTAACTTCCATTTCCCTTTTCCATATGTGAGCAAGTCCACAATTTTCTGATACTCTGGCTCTTTTACCAGTTTCTTGAAATTTGATCCATCTTTTTGCTCCTTCAGATTAAACTTTTCATTTATCTTCTCCTACTAAAAGAGATCCACTGTCCTATGACATAAAAAATTTTCTATCTAACTTCCACCATGTTCGTATAAAATTCCTTTACTACTACTACAAAACCAGGTGCTTTGTGCTCGCAAAGTAATTGTCATCCTCTCTTCTCAATCACTTTAATAAAGGGTGAGATGAGCTTGTTGAATTCTCTTTCACCAATGAAATCCTTTTCATTCAGACTCTTCTCCCATGAGACCAAAGCACTGTTTGAAATGAACTCACTCACTTCTTCTTTTTACCCTTGCTCTGTTTCATCTTCCTTAACTCCCTTCTTTCTTTTCCTCGTTTCTTCAATTTCTTGCTCTGCCCTTGACTGAACCTCTTGAATGGCTTCTTCTTCATTATTTGCGTACTCTTCCAATATTTTGTTCAGGTAAGGAACAAGGTGCGATGGCTCAGACATGGTCGAAAACTGGTTTAGGGATTTAAGGTTTGCAAATGGATATGAGAGAGAAAATTGGTGAAGGTGGCTAAATGGTTTGATAGCTTATGAGGAAGGTGGCCTTTCAAATTTCAAAGTTCTCTATTTATTGGCCAACTGATTTGTTATGTCTTTTTAATTGTCATGACAAGCACTAGTCGAGGGTTTATTTTCTTTTCAAACCTATGTCGCGACATAGAGACATAATGTCGCTACATAGAGACATAATGTAGCAACATAACTATACCCTAGTGAAGTAAACTAATGTCGTGACATAATTTCGGCAATTAATAAAAGGCTAGGGCAATCCTTGTAGCGAAAAAGAGAAATAATGTCTCGATAGAGCAAAAATATTGTCACAACATAGTTATATTTTGTTCAAGTGAAATAATGTCGTGACAAAGAGGAATAATGTCGCGACATACTTTCTTGCAAAATCAGAGGCAAGAGAAAACTTTGTCGCCACAAAGAGGAATAATGTCGTGACATACAGTGAATTTTCCTCCAAATTGCATATTTGACACTTTCAATCAATTAACACACAAAGTAGTATGCAATGCATTAATACCACTCAAATCATACTTGTGAAGATATATCAAATAACAAAGAACCTCCATTAAAGTATGAACAGTACATCTCAATTCTTCATTCAGCTTCATTTAATCTTGATGATAATCAAAATATTCAAGGAATGGGCATAACAAAGCTACTTTTCATTTTCTACTCATAAAAATCCACTCCCCAAAACTACAATTATGCATTATCCTTAAAGAACAAGTTAGGGAAAAAGAAATACTCCCCCTTGTAGCACTTTCTGCATAATGAGTTTGAGAAAGAATACTTCCAAATCCAAAATCCATCTCTAATTTCAACTTCATTGTCATGAAAAGTCAACAAAATATACTTAACTAATTTTAAATTCAAAATGGAAATTCAAAAGCTATTCTATTTAATTATCTAAACTAATTAAAACACACTGAATTGAACAAAATCAAAGTATCAATCAATTCAAAAAAAATTCTTGGGTTGCCTCCCAAGTAGTTGCTCATGTTTTGTGTCTTTAGTTAGATATTTGCTACAAAATGCTTTCCTTTTAACAAAATTCATCCATCTCTTCTGAATCTGGAGTAAATCTTCATTTATGTTCCTTCCAAGATAATGTTTTAATCTCAGACCATTCACTTTAAACTCATTTCTAGAATTAGTCTTCTTCAAAGTTACCGTCTGGTGCCTGGCATTGCAATACTGGAGAAAAGACCACCCATATTCGATCCCGCTTCCTATAAACAAACTTGAGTTTTGAATTGTACAACAGACTAGCTCTCCTTCTTGAACCCTCTCCTTAGTGTCCCTCCTGATCCACATCCCCTTCTCCTTGTCTTCATCCTCGAGACTTGCATTATCATGCTTCTCATTCCTCGTAACTCTTCTGTAGTCTATCCATTCGGGAGTAGTCTTTTCTTTTAGCAGCTTGGAAACTGCAGCCAGCTGCATTATCCATGTAATTTGTATTCTAGTTCAAGAGGGAAGATGACAAGGGCTTTCAAATATAACACTTTAGATAGGATATCTAATAGAGTTTTTTGTAGCGCCTATAAGCCCACAAAGCATCATCTAGCTATATAGACCAGTCTTTTCTACTTGGGTTTACTGTTTTCTTTAGAACCTTCTTTATCTCCCTATTGGAAATCTCAACTTGCCCATCTGACTGAGGGTGATAAGCCAATCCCATTACATGTCTGATTCCATATCTGATCATCAGTTTTGCAAACACTATGTTTGCAAAATGGCTTCCCTCATCACTAATGATTCTTTTGGGTGGTCCAAATCTGCTCAAAATATTTCTTTGTATGAACCCCATGATTGTGCTGGTATCATTTATGGGACAAGCTATTGCTTCCACCCATTTGGATACATAATCCACAGCTAGGAGAATGTATAGATTTCCAAATGAGGATGGGAAAGGTCCCATGAAGTCTATCCCCCATACATCAAAAATCTACACCAACGGGATTCCTTGTAGAGGCATCTCATTTCTTCTACTTATGTTGCTCATTCTGTGACATTTATCACAATGTTTCACCCATTCAAAACAGTCTTTGAATAGAGTAGGCCAATAAAAACCTGATTGGAGAATTTTATGGGTTGTTCTATCTTCTGCAAAGTGTCCTCCATATGGTGATGCATGATATTCATCAAGAATTTTGCCTTGTTATGTTTCTGGTATACATCTCCTGATAATCAAATCTTCTCATCTTCTGAACAATAGTGGATCATCCCATATATAAAATTTACTATCAGTTCTCAACTTTCTTTTCTGTTGGTAGCTAAAATCAAGTGGCATAATTCCATAGGCTATGTAATTCACAATATCAACATACCAGGGTACTTGAAATGATAACTGAAAAAGCTGCTCATCAAGAAAATTTTCTGCTATTTCATTTCCCTTTTCATCTTCAGTAGGCCTTTCTAATCGAGACAAGTGATTAGCTATCACATTTTCACTACCCTTCTTGTCTTTGATTTCTAAATCAAACTCTTGCAGTAGCAATACCCATCTGATCAGTCTTGGTTTGGCCTCTTTCTTTGCCATCAGATATTTAGTGTGTATGATAACATAGGACCCCAATATGTAAAGCCTGAATTTTTCACAAGCAAACACAATTGCCAACATTTCCTTTTCTGTGGTAAAGTAGTTCTCTTGTTCCTCATTGAATGTTTTGCTAGCATAGTATATGGCCCTGAATATCTTTTCGCTCTTTTGTCCCAATATATCGCTTCCCATTGCATAGTCATCAGATTGCCACATGATTTCAAACTCTTTGTTCTAGTCAGGTGTTGCGATGATGGGATATGTAACCAATCTGGACTTAATTTCTTCAAATGCAAATTTGCATGATTCATCAAAATCAAATTTTGCATCTTTTTCCAACAATTTGCATAATGGTCTAGAGAGTTTTGAGAAGTCCCTTATAAATCTCCTATAAAATCCAGCATGTCCCAAGAAACTTCTTATCCCTTTAACTGTTGTAGGTGGCAAGAGAGTTTTTATGACAGAAACCTTTGCTTGGTCCACTTATAACCCAGCTACAAAAATCTTGTGCACCAAGACAATCCCCTCTGTTACCATGAAATGGCATTTTTCCCAATTCAGAGCTAGATTCTTCTCTAGGCACCTTTGAAGTACTATTTCCAAGTTTTCTAAACATTTCTCAAAACTGGATCCATATACTGAGAAGTCTTCCATGAAGATTTCCATAGCCTCTTCCACCAAATCTAAGAACATAGACGTCATACACCTTTGAAAGGTGGCAGGAACATTACATAATCCAAATGGCATCCTTCTAAAAGTAAAGGTGTCATAAGGACATGTAAATGTAGTCTTCTCCTGGTCTTCCAGGGCTATGGAAATCTGGTTATATCCAGAATATTCATCAAGAAAACATAAATGAAGGTGTCCTGCTAACCTGTCCAACATTTGATCAATAAAGGGCAAAGGATAATAATCATTTCTGGTTGCAGTGTTCAATTTTTCTATATTCAATGCACACCCTCCATCCTGTCATAGTTCTTCTAGGAATCAATTCATTCTTCTCATTTCTGATTACAGTGATCAACCCTTCTTGGGAACCACATGAACTGGGCTCACCCAGTGGCTATATGAGATTGCATATATAAAGCCTGCATTCAACCATTTCAGTACTTCTTTCATTACTAGATTCAGTCTTTTTTGATGTTCAATGGAGGTCTTTGCATTTTCCTCCAAGAGGATTTTATGCATGCAAATAGAAGGATTGATAATGTAAAACCCGGGAAAAAAGCAATTTTTCTTAAAAGGGTAAAACGATAATTTACCATTTTAGTACAGGTTGAAAGCCTAAAATTTTATAGATCTTGGATGATGAAACGAACCTCACCATTGGATTTGTCTCATGAAATCTAGTTACCTAAGCGAATTTCATTGTATTCAATGATAGTCAAAATTTTCACGTTTTTCAAGGTGACGTGGTCCGATAGACCCCAAAAACGAGATTTTTGAAGAAAATCTTGGAAGTTGTAAAATAATTTAAAGAAAGTTCATAGAAGATAATTTGAACTTTAACCGGGATGAAATAAATTTTTTTAGGACGAAAACGGACCGGAACAAGTGGGACACATGGCTCGACGTGAGCCACGTATCCAAGTATAAAAAGAGAGAAAATATCTCATTTGGGAAAGATTTCCCATTTTTGATTTTTTTTTTCAAACGTTAGAGAGAGAGAGAGAGAGAGGAGGAAAAAAGCCAAGAGTTCCTTCAGCAATTTCTCAGGGTTTTGTCAGTCGAAATCCGTTGAGCTAAGAGTTAAAGTTCATCGTCTTGACGAGCCTCCTATGCATAGGCACCAAAAATGAGATTTCACCAAAGATTAAAAAGAGGAGATTTGGGGGAAATCAAAGTTTTCGGGTAAGGAGGTGCTTTGAGGCTTCCTAACGGTGTTTCCTATGCTCCAAGAGGTAGGATTTTTCCTATTTTGATTTTATTACTACCTTTGGGCTGAATTGGGATTGTTTTCAAGCTGATTTTGGGCTGGTTTTTGTGCCATGTTATGGCATGTTTTGTGGCTTTAATTCAGAGGGTTTTGGTGGCCGGTTTTGTGGTTTTACTTGGGACGAGGTTAGGGCATGTTTAAGGAGTTGTTTTGGGTAAAAACGTGGTGTACAATAGTTACCCATATGGGCTTTAAAACTGTAGTGTGCCCAGCTACCCATATGAGCTTCAAAACTGCAGCCTCGGGTACAAAGTTGCATGGGTTTTGGCGCAATTGCATAGCCCCTGCACCCCTTTAAGCCTCAAACTTTAAACAGTCATATCTTTCTCGTCCGAACTCTGATTCACATGTTCTTGGACTCTATGGAAAGCTCTTTAGTCTGTGAATCAATTACACAATGTGGATGGCAGTATTTGCGCTCATGATCTTATCAAATTTTGATTTTTGCACCAAGTGTTCTATTGTATTGACATGTGATGTGAAAATGACCCCACATACTGTCTAGATTTTGGGACTGATTTTCAGTTGGGAAAAGTGGGGAAATTGGAGTAGTGTCCTTCATGGAAATTGTCGCTGCAACAGTGAACTTGATGTTAGGCTTTTGAATCACCCAAATTTGACCTCTATAACTTGATTTATGTCCATTTTCTGAACCCCATACACTGTCCAGATTTTGGGACTGATTTACGGTTGGAAAAAATAGTGAATTTGGACTAGTGTTGTCCATGGAAATTATAGCTGCATTTATAAACTTGATATAGGCTTTTAAATCAACCAAATTGACCTGCATAACTGGGTTATGGTCCATTTCAGATTACTACAAATTTTAGCCGTTTAACGACAGTCCATTGGGATCGTTAGGGACTAATTTCTGAACTGAGTTCGGAATTATTTTTTGGTCTATTATGGCTTGATTGTGAGGGTGTTGTTGCATAATATGGAATGACACATCGTATGTTGATGTTGATATATGCATGCATGATGTATTGACACGAATGAAGTATTATATGAACATTATCTGCTTATTGATATAATTGTTCATGATGCATTGGTGATATGCATGATATGCATGAGTAGAGTTGTCCATATAGCATTCATCATATATGTAACATGGTATAGACATGAAATGGTGCATCACATTGCATAAGCATAGGAAACATGGTATTTCATGGGTGTGAATGTATGGTTCAAATCAATCACCACATTAGGTGATTGAGGGGTGGGCTCGGTGTTGTTAGACGAATTCCAATGGAGTCGCACTGCATTTAAACGAAAAATACGCTACGGAGACAAGAAGGAGGATAGATCCCCCATCTGGATGAAAAAACCAACCAATTATGGGCCGATATAATCCCCACAAAGGAAAGGCCGTAAAGTATTTCCATGAATAGATATTCAAAATCCTACAATTCAGTGTGTATAAGTATGGATTTAGAAGAGAAATGACTATTGGTGATAATTATCCAAAAAGTTCAATGAAATCAAAGAAATTAGTTTTGAAAATGATCATCGGATGTCATCCGTAATGATGTTTTTCACACATGGGCTTTAGGTTTCAGGTGAGGAGCTCTGAGGACTCGAGATTACGGGCATGGTGAGTCACATGTGGTGGATCCTTATCAGAATTGGCATATTCTTCATCGGAATGTTGATGTGTGTATTATTGTGTGAACAAGGCATTGCATGTTCACTTAGGTAGGGAGTAGCTCTTGTAGGAGTTATCCTTACTAGGCATTGCTCACCTCGTCATGGGACCCCCTTTCAGGTATAGGTCATGTGCAGGTAGCTGACCGTCATCCAAGACCGCATGTGTGAAGAAGGCCAATTGTGGCTTTGATTTTATTTTGTAAAACATGTATTAAAACAAACTAGTTTTGATATAAGTTTTGTATAAGAGTAATGTAATTAAACTCTTAAGTAGCCTTGTGTATTCTTGAGTATGGATAAATTGGTCTCAGTTAATGAGACATTATAGTGTGGTACCGAGATGCAATACCCATAAGTATTCCGCGGGTTTACGGTTTATCAACGGGACCCCCAGGTTTTGGGGCGTCACAGATTCCTTTCAAATCTTCTACTGACCAAGCAATAGCTCATTCGTACTCTTTGAGAATCTCTATCAATTTATGTTCTTCAAGTTCATTCAATGCAGCAGATATAATCATAAGTTTATTTTTCAGTTCGGCTATGTTATGGCTTGAATTGTCAGTAGTTCTTCCAATAATCCTTCTAAACTTGTTTATTCTTTCGTTTCTTCATTGTTACTGATTCTCGATCGCATTTTCATCTAAATTAGTATATTTCTTTTAATCAAACTCGAAGTCAGAAATCTGCTAACCAAGATTCCAAGATAATCGGAAATCTATCTCATTTTCATTGATTAAATTCATGATATATTCAAAAACTGCTCATGATCTATTAGAACTAATGTTTTCCAGCAGCCTTATAATCCAGATTCACATCCGGGGGACTGCTTTTGTGCTTTGTCTGTGCTAAGGTCATTCTTCCCCCCAATTCTAATGTGCTGAATTCTCCTCCTTTCTTACATCTCATCAAGGCACCCTAGTAGCTAAGAATGCATCTTCCAAGCAGTTGTGGAACTTGTGTATCTTCCTCCATATCCATAACTACAAAGTCTGTGTAAATAAATCCTTCCATCTTATGATACATCTTCTTAAGACCTCTGGCTGAAGTTATGGCTCCATTCCAAGAGTGACTTAGTACTATATTTATAGATGTAAGCTCCCAAACAGCCTTCACTCATTAAAATAATATACTAAGTTTCATGCTTGCTCTTAAATCAAATAAAGCTCTTTTAATTCAACCCTTCCTAATTTGTAGAAATGGTGAAGTCACAGCAGATCTTAGATTCTATCTGTAGGTTCTTCTAGATTGTTCTGATTTATAGTGAATATCAATCTCCACTATTCCTTCAGAAAAACTCTTCTTCTTACCTTCTAGACATCCTTTCCAAAATTAGTTGAAGATCTAAGCCAATGCCTCAAGAAGGTATATTAATCATTTTCAAACATATCTAAGAACTAGAACTGATCCTCCATTTTTCTTTTTGAAGCTTCTCGATAGTATATGGTTCATCAGGCTGAAGTTTCATATTCCTTTTCTTTTCTTCAATCTTCTTATCTTCCTGTAATCCTCTTCTTTCAGTCTCTCTTTCCAACCACCTGAACCATCAATTGTCCTTCTTTTCAGCTTCTTTCTTCCTGCTTCCTTTGTCTTTTTCTTCCTCCTCTTCTTTTCTCGTTTCCACTTCACATCTCAGTCACTTCCATATGTCTAGGATTCTTCTAGTATCACTAAAGTGCATCTCCTTGGGACCTGTTCCTAGTTTCATAATGCTAAGCCAATTCTACTATGGTTCCATATTTTTAGAGGCATTTTAATGTTGGCTCTGAACTATTTGTGTTGTCTAAATGTCGTTAACCTTACAGAAATTTGTTATGAACAAACAACACTTCTTATTCTCTCCCACGAATTTTATTTTGGCTTCTTCAAAAGGATTAAGATCTCCTTTGTTCTGGATTTTCTACTCTTTAACTCCCTTTGATCATAAGGTCCTTAAACCCCGTGGAAGGATATTGTTGAGTTTAAATCACACTGTCTGGTCCACAGCCCAATCTCCAAGAAACTATGGCACCTGGTTTCAGTAATAAATCTGTTAGTCAGGCCATTTCAAAGTAGCTTATATTGCCATTGATAAACCGAGCCTCTCAACCCAGAGGGACCTCAGTGTGGTTGAAGTCCCTTCTATGGGAATCCACTATTTTGCCTAGCTCTTTCTCTCCACCGTTTATTTATGCAGTTTGATGTATCTTTCCTTTCTGTTTCTAGCTTGTCATCAATGATCGTCACTGTGTACCTGACTGGTTCAGCTTCTATCACCTCACTTAGTCAAACACGCTCCTGTCAGATACAACCCTGAAGGTTTTGGCAGACCTAATGGGCTATTTGGTCTTTTCGTGATCTTCCTCTTAAACCCACAAGTTTCTATTCAGACTATGCCCTGAGGGTGTGAGTTCATGGGAGGAGGTATGATAGTTCATCTAGTAGTCAAATCATTCCATGATCAAGATCTTCAAAGAGCTTATATCTCTCATATCATAGACTTCTATCCCCTCGTTTTTAAATATTATGATTCTCTCCTTCTTCTTCTAAAAGTGCAGGCAGATAAGAATCCCGCTTCATATGTTTCCACTAAATCTTCCCAACATCCACACTTTATCCATAAGGCAAGATTCAAACCAAGTGGTTGCCACATCTCTTAGTGAAAAGAGTGTTGAAGCTGATCATCTTAGGTTCAATTTATTCAAATTTGTACCGATTTTCCATCCTATAACCTCCATGGTCATCATGGCCTTCACTGAAGGCCGCATTGATGTCGTTGTCGCATTCTCACAGTTTATTCATAATATAAATCTATTCATTTGATCCAGTTCTCTCAGTGTCCTCCATGAAGCCCTGTTCTCAGAGTGGTTTCAATGCTGGTGTTTCGCCTCATGAATGTTGGTCATTCTTCCGTTTTGCCAGAACCATTTTAATTTTATAGATCTTTCTTAGATTTAACGTTCCTTCCAATTATAAACCTGGCGTAAGTTAATTCTCGCTTGTTTCTATGCATGTAAAATCTTCTGAAATGAAACATTAAGATCACTTGAAACTAAGATATCTTTTATAAGCTCATAAAAATATTTCACGCTATTCAACGGTTGGCATAAACGTTTTAAATTTTCCAAATTTTTTATAAAATAGAAAAATGTCTAAATTAACACCTTCTTGGTTAATATTATTAAATTTCTCTTTCAAAACTATGTTAAATATTCTTGAAGACTTAGAACTGATATTTCAAACTCCTTGGTTTACTACTACCTAGGACTATTTAGTTCCCGATAACAAGCATAAAAACTTATTTGACAAATTTCTAATGATAAACTGTCAACTAGATTCGCCTCTTATGAATAAGATACCACTATCTATATAAACTTAATCTATATACCAAATCTGTCACTACTTACCTAGATCAATCATTCTAATCATATGTTAACTTTATTGGATGTAATTCTTAACATAAATTTATCATGAATTTGATGAGTCCTGTAACACTGGTAACCTGAACAAGAATATAAAATAATGCTTTTCTTCTCGATATGTATGTAATTTTTTTGCAAATTTATATTAGGTTCAATTCTCTCGTAAAGTATTAGTGTCTTATAGTAATAAAATGGATTTAAGTCCATATCACTTCCTAATGAGGATTCAAGAGTTGACTAAGATCAATTACCTCCCCTGTCTACTTAAGATCTTTACTATTCAATCTAAAAGTACAAATTGTTTTGCTGAATTAAATTAAAATCAATTAAAATGATTAATATTTTCAACTATAATAAAATTCAAATAAATTAACTAGAGTTCATCAAGTAAAGTGAACACTTAAAGAGGTCATGGTGAATACTACTTCTACACTATTTTCCACAATATTGCCTAACTCGCCCATCGGGCTTAGAAAAACCGAACTTATCAAGATGCACAGTAGTTTGGGAGATCTTCCATACACTACATGATCATCACTAGGTGTGCTCACATTCTTTCCTGTATGAATGGTCTGAATCCTGTTATTTCAGGATTTAACCTTTCAAGAACTCATATTTTCCTTCCACTTCACACTGTTCCTGGGGATCTAAGAATTCTCGGCACTCCATAGACAGATATGTCTCCTCTCCAGTCTCCACTGGTATCTCATCCTACAATCTCTTGAGTGAACTCCTCTGACTCCCGATTTGATCCATGCTAGTAATAGATTCAAGATCAATAAACTGTTTCTTTTAAACAGAGAAGTTCATCATTCTAACAATTTACGTATCGAAATCAATCAATCCTCACTGGTGAGTAACGTTGGTTCATCTAGTAATTCTTTTGAGTTCAGGTTAAGTCCATAATATGTTATTCCAGTATGTCTCTATAACTCGCTCAGGCTCCAGAACCCCCCATCTCTGTGTCACTTAGGAGGGCCTCTTTGAAATCGTGAGCAAGATATAGTCATTCAGGAGGTGCAAGCTGGCTAGAACATCTGAATAATAATTCAAGAACACCAATTAAAATAAATGGTGTGTCTAAGATGATGATTTTTCAAGTTGTGTAAAATGATAAAATCAATTTTAATTCCCTTAGAGTTTTTCTTCAAAACTGGATTACAAATAATAAAGGACTAGCCTGATTAGTAGTGGTCCACTAATATCACAAACTCAGAAATAAATGAACTCCATAAAATTTCTAGATTCAGCAATTGAATTTTGTATAATGAATGAAAACTAAATAAAGGTAAATGAATCGGTTTGAACTGACTTTGATGTTAATGTTTAACCAAATAAATAGATAAATAAATAAACTAATCTATGAAAAGAAATAAAGAAAGAAAAAGAAAAAAAGAAAAAGAAGAAACAGATCTAATCATCAATAATAACAAGCAAAGTCGCTGATGTTATAGCCCTATGTGGATTCTATTTATAGATTTTCAAATGATGGGTCGAACTTTGAGCTTAAATTGTATCCAAACAGAAGTCCAGAGTATACTACGTTTGAATATAAAAATTATACGCGACATTTTTGTTTGTCCTTTGTTTTCTTATCTTGACTTATGTTACGTCAGACATTCTTCTGGCGCTCTTTCTATAATTATGTCACAACATAGTTTGCGTCGCAACATAAAAACCTATCAAAGTCTTCGCTGGCGTCGCTTATTGATTGTGTCACGACATAAAATTTCTAAGTCATTAGCAGAAAGCTTCTCATCCTTGAGCTGTTTCATGCCTCATATGATTTAATCCTTTCTCTTAATCTGCAGTCGCATAATATTGAATGTTATGAGCAGAGTACAGTTTCCTCTTTTTTAGGGCTCTCTCTTTAATTAATGTCACAACATAGCTTTCGATTATTACGACAAATATCTCTGTCTTCATCTCTTCATGAGAACGCAACAGGGCCTCATGTCATATTCTTTCTCAGAGTTCTTTCCTCAACTTATCACGACAATAAATCTTTATGTTGCCAAGAGTTCCCCATGGTAATTTCATGGTTATCGCGACATAGCCTTTTTTTACCTTGTTATGTTGATTTAAGTTTATGTTATGATATATTTAAAACAAATGCAATATATTTCTCGCTGATCTGTTATCTTTCAAATATTTGCCAGAACATAAAACCTTTGTCACGACTCCACTTGTCTTGATCATCCTTCTTAGTCTGCAAATTTGCAATGAGACATAGTCTTGTTGGGTTTCAAAGATATAACCAGTACAACTATTTCTTTATCCATAAACATATATAGAATTAAAAAGAACGTCGGACATTCTTCAGAATTTTTTGACCATGTCACGGCAAGATACAACCATTATATCATCAGTACATGTAATCTCTTGCTGTAATGACTATCATTCAACCTTCCTCAATAAAATGTGGACAAAGTTTTGAAATGTCGCAACAATATTTAAATCCCACTTTAGTCTAGCCTTTGCCTGCTCAAGAGCTGGGCAACTGTTTAGTTTGTTATATTTAAGCTCCACCATGCAAAGTTCCCAGCTGCTGGGAGACTCTGATTTGAAAAACATATATCTAAGATTTATGTCTTGCTATATTTCATTCTTTTTTTTTTTTATAAAATTTTCCTTCTTTCTCAGTGATCGTTTCTTTGTGTCTAAAATCCTGAAACATGTTGGTGATTTATTCCATAATTCAAGACTAAAACGAATCATAAACTGCTTCTGAAAATCAAGAAAAACGGACTAATCCGCCATTTCCACCTATCCTTCTGCAATAGTGGTCTAGTCTCCATGTCTCTACCACAGGTCGACGATCTTCCTTCGGTATCGCTTAAAAATAACAACAAATAAATTATATGGAGACAGGTGAGATGTTATATATTTTTCCTCTGCCCACTCTACTCATTTCCATTCGGGGTACACCCTTAAGTTTCGCTTTTTCTGGGTAGCCTTGTTTGAGGCTAAATTTTATTCCGTTTAGGTTATCTCTGTATCGGTCCGTGTTTTTCATTAGGTATATTGTGTTTGCTCCATTTAGGGTCGTTTCAGTTGAATGATAGTTAGTTTGGGTCCCGAGTCTATACCGCTTTCGCCTCGCTGTGTAGGGTGGACCGCTTGGGACATCCTTTTGTCGCTTTTGAGATTGAAGTGTTCGGGGCCCCATTCTGTTTTGAAAATCCTATGTTTTTACAAGGTTTAGCAACTGTATTGTCTGGCTACTGTTTGTTCCAATGTCCAGCTTCATATCTAAAGCCTGATCTGCCCTTCAGCCTCCTCTTTAAGTCCTCAGAATGTCTCTTAGAACCTTCATGCTTCTCCCTTCATCAATCATTGACCTAGAACCTATTCTTTCAGATTATACTCGCTATGGCACCTAAACATGAGTCTGCATCTGCGCGAGGGACGCTAGAAGGCGAGGGTTGATATGAGTCTTTTCGGATCACCCATTGATCATGAGCATTACTGCTCGCATCGGTCAATGTCATTGCGCTGAGATATCGACTTCTCCTCTACCAGAGGGATCCCGCCTTGAGGTGGATCCCCACTTGTCGGGCGTCTCCAGAGTTTCAATCTAATCCCACACTTTGTCCGTGTCTTTCAAGCCAGCATGATTTTTGCAGTGCTCACAAGATCTATAGTACGTCGCGGGAGCCAAGTTCGACATTGAGCGTCAGAGTTTCACTTATTCCTTACCCATCCATCGCCGCAGATTAGCCTCGAGTCAAGATTTGGCCTCAAAGTTGACTAAGCTGATCCCATCAAGCATGAATATGTAGCCCACAAGTCTAATCACACATGAGTCGTCGACCATGTGCCATCAAATTTCAACACATGAGGCAAACCTCCTTCATCAGATTGTAGGCCACTGTATCCTCCCTCGAAGTGGTCATTAGAATAAGGTATCTTACCTCGACGCCCTCCTTCTAGATTCTATTCTAGTCAAGCCACCTGAACCTGACCTCGGGTCGTCTCATGATCAAGACATGGCACTCCAGAGCTCCACAAACTTAGTGACGCATCCCATGGCTTCGATGCTCAATCTCTGCCTTTAACCCATATCTAGACTTTTGCTGATAAAAAACCAATATAAACGAGAGACAAATATCTCACATCTCCTTCACTCACGGAGAGAATCCCATTATACAACATAAACTTTGCAATCCCAGTGAAAGATGAGCTTCTGTAAGTGAGATCAGGCAGCTGAATCTAATCCGACTCGTGACGGAGGAGATGTCCTGAAGATCCCTCCACTCAAACTAGTAGATCCGCCCATGCCAAAATACTGAGTTTGATATTCAGCCATCCAGCTCAGCTAATGAGATGCCTCAAGCAGACATCTGGAACCACAGGTGATGCACAACATCCAATAAGACTCAAAATAACTGGTACAGGAGTAACCTCAGAATTCTCCTTATTTCCTCTTCTGTCCTGTCACATGTCTGCCCCCACCGCAACCTTTCTCAGACCTTCAAGACGTGATGCACTGCCCATGACCTTCGTGAAGCTTCGTGAGCGAGACAACAGATTTCCACGCACTCATCTGGAAGTTTATCCACAGCGCGCATACCACATAGCTGGCGTTATCCGCACTGTCATGCAGATGATGCCATCCATGATCAAAGTCGGCTTATGTCCCCAGACACATTTAGATCTTATTTCGCATCTGGGCCAGACCCAAAAGATGCATGTGCTCCATCTCTATCTTCTGATTCTCAAACTGGATGATTGTGATCTATTCAGCGGCTCAGCTTCTTCCTTCCTCCAAACATCTCAGCTTCTCACTTTTCATTTTTCGTGCACCCTTAATTTTTGTTGTTGACAAAAGGGGGAGAACTTTGTATTTAGAAGTATAGAACAGCTTCTGGGCTAATATACAAGTTATCGTGATTGGTTCTGTGTTATTATAGAACTTTATAAACCTTATTGGTACAGAGTTTAACCTCTTGTATTTGGTTATACAGCAGTATATTAATGCTTTTGATTTCATTGTGTGCCTTAAAAATGATGTTAGTTCTTTATCATGGTTCAGCATGCATGTTAAAGCAGATTTTCTGATCCAGTTGATAATATCACTGATTAGTGGGCACATTTCTTCTCCAACTAGTTAGTCAGTCAATGTGTGGATATTGTTATCAAGAAATTTAGTCTGAAATGATGAGCACAATCAGTGTAGAAGGTTATTGAATGAGCAAGAAGAAGGGCAAAAGGAGCCAGAAGGTGATGGTTCAGAACTTAAAGACTACATCATTTATCCAAGATTTGAATCAAGAATCAAGCTCAAAAAACTGGATTCCAAGTTCACACAGTAAGATCTTGTAAACTTAGGAATCTATGTAAGATGAATGCAAAAGGTGCACTTAGAGATAACTATCATCCACATGTATTCACTCATAAACTCCTACTACAAAACAAAATTGCATATCTTTTGAAAACTTGAGTTTGAGTATAAAACCTTAGACTTTAAATCCTAAAATAAACTTCAGTGTTTATCTAAGGTTTAGAAATAAAAAACACATCAAACTGAACATCTAAAAAGGTAAGCTAGTTCCGCCTCGACTAGTCAACCGGTTGGTGTGGACCATGGAAACTGTCTACCGGGTGGTCGACCATTTTGTAAAACAGTCAATCGGTTAGTCAACCATTTGGATGCAGTAGCCAACTATTTTTTGTAGACATAAAACGATCGACCGGTTGGATGCAGTAGCCATCCATTTTGGTAGAATTGAAACGATCAACCGATTCAAAGAAACAGTCGACCGATTCATTGAAACGGTCAACCAGTTGGTCGAACTGGTTGATCCGTTCCTCCAACGGTTATATTTCAACGGCTATAAATGGCTAGTGTGCAGTAACCGGTCGACCAGTTGGTAGCTTAAATGCTAATCGAGATCCCACTCTATAAATATAGTGTGGGGGATCACTTAAACGGTAAGACACTTGTTGAATATCCTCTCAACCATCATTTCCCTTATGAATCATTTCTCAAACCAAGATTGTGAGTGCATTCATTACATTTGCATATTTTAGAGTGCACACTTGTGTTCATAAAAGCTTGAGTTGTATTTGAAAGATCTTGAGAGCTTGAGAGTGTTTCTTTGTACTTAAGTGAGAAGGCTTCAAGTGTGTATAACTTGAAGAATTTGTGAAAAGCCCATTAGAGCCATAATCCAAGTGTAAAAGAAGAAACTCGGGTTAGAGCTTGCCACTAGTGGAACCCTCACCGGTTGAAGGTTGAGGAGAAGTGGATGTAGGCAAGAGTGTGCTAAACTAATACAAATCCGATTTTTGATTTCTCTATCCCTATCTTTTGTTTATTGTTATTACATTGAATTGAAGATTTATTATTATTGTGTGAAAAGTTTTTGAGAAAACCAATTCATCCCCACTCTTGGTTAGGTTGCTAAGTCCTAGTGAACTTTCAGCAACCATATGCATCGATGAATTAAGTTCAATATGGAGGTACCCCATATATGAACAATTTGGATAGGACCATCACTCAAACACCTCATGGGACACAAGTCATAACACTCTTCAATCTCCACAAATACAAAGATCAAGCCTAGAAGAAGCTATGGATGAATTAAGAAGAACTTAAGTTGAATCTACCATGGCATAGGCTGAAATGGACTATGCTTAAGTTGGGTTGACCAAGTTTCTTGTTAAAAATGAGATGAGTGAACCTCCACAAGAGGAAATGTCAAACCTTGAGGCAATCATGGCTGAGCTTAGAAAATATCAAGATCAATCCGTGTAGAAGGCACACACACCTCCATAAGAGGAGTCAAATGTTGAAAATGGAGTGGATGAATTAGCCTTCACAATGGCCGAATTGGCTAAGACAATGGCTAAAATGCCTAAGGAAGAGGCAAGTGTTAATATTAAAATTCAACCCATACCATTCAAGCGCTTGAAAGAAGAGATGACTCCAAAGGACACTTCTTATACTCAATTTGGACTTGAGAAAGAACAACGTCTACAAGAGAAAGGAATGAGTATACAAGAACTAGTGGCTAAACACATGAATGAAGGAAAGAAAATGGCTAAAATGTCCTTTGAAGGACAACATGAGAACTTGACATCCATTCTTGAGAAGAAGAAGAAGAAGAAGACTTGAGCTACAATAAGGATATCGCCTCAAGAAACAATAAAGAACTTGAGAAACTCATAAGAGGAGATGATGATGCACAAGATTTGAAAGCCTTAGTTATAATGGAAGATGAGCCAACTTCTCCGGAATCCCATGACACAACAAAAGATGAAGTTCTAAGGACTATTTCGGAGATGACTCCATGGGGTGACATTCATGAAGAGTTGAAAATTGAGAAAGTAACCCCCATGTCCAAGGTGGAGGAGTGCATCTTTCAGTTAAATAAGGAAATGGAAGCTACCATTGTGAAACAAAAAGAAGAAAATCTCAAAAATATGATCGTGAATGACTATGTCCCCAAATTTCTATTGGAGCATAACTATATGTTCTTCATAACAGATGAATGAAGGAATCACCAACCAATCCGTAGTTGGTAGAGTCAAGTTAGACTCTACAAAAATAGAGCAGCTTCTTGGGAAGTAAACCAAGCGCAATTTTATTTTCTTGTCTTTCATTTTCTTATTTTTAGTTTTCTTATTTATCTTAGTTCAATTTTAGAGAGTCATTCTTAGTTTGATTTTTTTTTTTTTTTTTTTTTTTTTGTGTTTGTGAGTTTTGTAGGTTCAAAGGCTCAAGATTATCTCAAGCATGACGAGGATAATTAATCAAGTGTATCCTTGTGAGGATACAAGGATCGAGACAATGATAACCAACCTAAGGTGTGAGTAACCTCGATTCTCATGCATCACTCAAGCGATGGTCATGATCAGCTCTGATCATCAAAGGAATCCCCTCCACCTCTCTATATTTCATGTTTTTATTACATTGAGAACAATGTAACATTCGAGTTTATGGGAGGAAATGGGTTGCGATTCGTCTGATTCAGGTACGCTTTAGTCTTGGCTTCTTGAGCCTTATAGTTGTATTTTGTTTGTGTTTAGTTTAGTTAGGTTTTTTAGTCTTGTTGCTTATGTTTTTCTTTTCTTTCTTTTGTGTGGTTGTGTTAGTGTGTCCTTGCATGTGATTTTCTTTTAGTTTTTGTGTGTTTTTGTGTATCAATTGAGTTGAATAGGGTGTCATGCATACTTTTTGGAAGACACATGAAATTTTCGACTTCAATGTTTGTGAACCATGATTTGGGGTACTCGAGTATTTGCTTGATTTAGGACAATGTGCATGATTAGTTATGGGTAACTTATTATGTCTCCCTCCTTATTTTTCAAGAAGCTATTTCTTATGGGAACTTATATGCACACACACACACACTAGATCTCTTTTATATACCTTGGTTCTGGCCTTCTTTTCTGAAATTGAATTTGGCTTGAGATGCCTTAACTCTTTAAGTGATAGGACACCTTCAAAAGAGGGCCAATGAGTCCCAAAATTGCAAAATCAAAAGAAAAAACTGAAAAATAAAAAGAAAGAAAAAGTTTGAATAAGTTAGTGGATTTAATCGGAATCCTAGTCACAGTCTAAAGGGCCTTTCAAAGCCTAACGCCCTGAGCCAACTGATCGGGAATTGTTAACTTCACTGCCCACTACATGGGACAGAGGAAGGGTCATACTCACAAGCAGGTGCTTGATTTTTGTAGTTGAGTGTTCAGGGTAAATTTCAAGGGGAACTTAATGCCCAGTGCCCTTTACCAACTAGTGGGTAGTCACCAATGGATCCTTGCTACAAGAACACTTCCTAAACCTTTTAGCATCGCATTCTATTTTAGGGCTGTGCCTAATAAAAGGTGTGTTCTTATCCTTTTCTAGTTAACTTCTTTCAAAAAAATGAATTTGAGTTTGAGTTTGAGGGTGTTGAAACCTTGTTTTATACTTGAGATCTAAGCTAAAAATCTTCACTAAGTTGCCTTAGGAAAGGTAATTGACAATTTCGAGGGTAGTTTACTATGTTCACCATGCTATTCTATGCTTTTTCATTCAAAGATAGAAAATCCTTTTGGGATCCCCATTTTGGTTACTTTGTTACTATAGACCTCTTTCATTATGTCCTTTTGAAGTTTTGCTAGCACCTTATTCATCCCATTATGTCATTTGTGTTTAGTTTGTTGTGTTTTGTGTTTTTCCTTTGCTTGAGGACAAGCAAGGATTTAAGTTTGTTGGTGTGATGAGTATCATAAATACTCATTTTATCTCCATGTTTTGCTTAGTTTTTAGTAATTTTATGATATAAATAAGTGTCATAATTGATAGGCAATTTTGTGTTATGTAAAATGGTACGCCTATATGCACAAGTGTATGCATCGCCTCAAGTAATATAATGAAAGTATAAATATCATCCCATGGAGATTGGGTTACTAAGTACTGAAATTGGATAGTCCTAGCTTTATTTGGATGGTGGAAAATATGAGAATAAAAAGTAAAACTAATAAACTAAAATCCTAAGCTAACATGCAAGGATAAAAATAAAGTTGAGAGAAGCCTAGGGTTTTAGATTTCATTTAGCTAATCATTATGTATTGAGTCTAATTTATCCCTAATTAACATTTGAATCACTAATGGTAAGTCTCGCTGTGCATATGTGAATCTCTCTCAGGAATCCACCGATCTACTCTTAAAGCTTGAGTATTTTGCTCCTCAGCCCCCGAAGTCTAAAGGTCGTGGAGCACAGGAAACCTTAGTACCACACAAAAACCCATGAGAATCTCTTAGCGATGGCGGGTGTGATGTTCTAATCATGAATTACAATTCAACTTTCACTTCTCAGTCTCAAATTGAACCCCTTGACTCGTATCGATGGTGATTAATCATCAACATGTATAAAGGAAATAGACTAGAACATTTAATAGAACTATAATCCAAACATTAAGTGAAGAGTAAATCAAATCCCAATCACATAAATCCTAACTAAACTACATCTAAAACCCTAGAAAATGGGATTAGTTCATGGAGGAGAGAAAAACAACACAAGGAAAGAGAGAAAACATAAAAAGAAGAAGAAATAGCCAACATGGAAGATGTGATGCTCAATCTCCTCTTCAAATCTTCATCTTCTTCTTCAATCTTCTCATTCTTCCTTGTGCCCTAGGTTTGGAAACCCTACGGGCTTATTTCTCTGCCGAAAGAGAACTCCTTGCTCTCGAACTCCAGCCTTCATGAAACTCCCCCCTTCCTGCCACCCGTCCCTAAAATGCCTTAATTTTCCCCTTTTAATGGCAAAAAAAAAAAAAAAAAAACCAGAGAGCAAACGAGATGGGCTTCAAAAAATATGGGCCTCGGCATCACATTGTAGCATGATGGATTTTGCGCTACGACATGGCGGAAATCGAAAGCCACTGGAGGAGTGAAGACCAAACCATGTTAAGGCGTGAGTTGCTCGCACTTCGGTCAGAACCTCCTGCTTTGGCATTCTTCACTCCTTCCTTTATAACTTCTTCATCTGGACTTCGAATCACTCGATCTTGGTGTCTACGGAAAGCTCTTGGAGTCTAGAATCTGCCCATGCCAATGAGGGAGCCATAGAAGTACATCACGTAGGCAAAAGGATCACATGTTTTCTGTGACTATATGATGACTTTGCCAATTTTTCTTCGATTTCACTCCTTTCCACTCAACAGTTAGCCTAAACACAAAATTGAGAAAATATAGCATTAGGACACTTATTTATATCCTTAAGCTGCTAAAACTAGAAAAACATGGGGATAAAATGAGTATTTAAGATACTCATCAGTAATGCTTTCTTTTCTCAATTTTGTGATTAGGTCATCCATTGAGAGGAAACGAGTAAAATCAAAGAAAAAAATCAACAAAGTCATCGTGCAACTATAGAAAACATGTGATCTTTTTGTCTGCATGATGTTCTTCCATGGCTCCCTCATTGGCATGGGCACATTCTAGACTCCAAGGGCTTGTCTGAGACACCAAGATCGCATGATTCGAATTTCAGATGAACAAGATATGACATTGAGAAGTGGGGGATTCAAAAATAGATGAAAATGTTGTTATTGGAGAGTTGAAAGCCAACTCACGCTACAGCGTGAGTACCCACGTTGTAGCATGGTGAAAACACCGTAGGGCACAAGTCTTTGCGGAGAAAAGCGTGAAGGAGGAAATGGTGGAAGGAGAGAAGGGGCCACCACTCAGATTTGTTTATCCTCTTCTTCCCCCTTTGTTTTCCTTTCTTTTCATAGTTGTATTTTCCATAGAGATGTTTTAGTTTATTTTATAGGGTTTTAGATGTAGTTTAGTTATGATTTATGTATTTGGGATCTAATTTCCTCTCTATTTGATGTTTGAATCATATGGCTATTAAATGTTCTATTCTAGTCTTTATGCTTGTTTATGATTGATAACCATTGACATGATTTATGGTTCAATTTGAGATCTGAGAAGTAAGAGTTGAATTAGACAATGATCAGAACATCATAATTCACCTTAGACTAGAGATACACGTGGGTTTTGTGTGGTAATTACGAGTTCTTGGGTTTATTCCACCCTTAGGACTTTGGGTTGAGTAGAGATGCAAAATACCCAAGTTCTAGGAGTAGAATGTGGGTTATCGAGAGAGATTCACATATCTGATAAGGGCACCACCATTATCGCGATTTGAATGTTAATTGGGATAAAATGGACCTAATGCATAATGATTAGCTAAATGAAATCTAACTCCTAAGTTTTTGCACTTTATTTCATATCCTCGCATGTTAGCTTAGGATTTTATTTTATTAGTTGTTTTTTTCTCATCTCACCTCATTCTATCATTTAGATAAAGATAGGACTTACCCAATTTCAGTACTTAGTAACCCTTTTCTCCATGGGAATGATACTCTTACTTTTCATGATTATATTACTTAAGGCGACGCGTGCACTTGCTCACATAGACACACACATTGTATATTGCACATTTCAAACCTATCAATGATCAAATATAAGAAAATCATTTTTCTTATCATTCTTTTTTTTTTCTTAGTACTTTATATAGGAACCAAATATAATCTAAATATTTGAGAAAATGGCCAACCTCATAATTTGGAATAGGAGAATATTTTCATGTTTACGTTTAAAGAGATAATTTTCTTTCCATTTTTCCCCCTATGTAACACAGATGAAAATAGTGAACAAAGAAGTTTTGTCACACCCCTAGCCCTGCCTGGGCGAAGAGAGGGGGCACGGCACAGGACTGGGACTCCTTAACCCACTTTTCGGACATTGGTGGGCCCATTTCATATATAATTTCATAATGAAATACAACTTGTAATATAACCACCGTAGTGGTGTTCAAATGTCCTGTATATACATGCCTGAGTCTCATTTACTTGTACTTACACGAACTCCACTATTACAAAAACTTTTATATTTATATTCTAAAACCAAAAATCAAAACCTACATCAGGTGGACTCCTATTGCTGTGTTGGCCCTATTGTATCCGGAATGCCTCAAATATCCTCTTGATACCTACGGATGGCTTTTCGTGCTAAACATAGCTTAGTGGGAAACAGATAACAGATATGATCACTTGAAGTGGTCCACAATTATAGGATATATATAATATAATGCATATATCAAAGTTTACGTATAACCTAATTCTTATCATAGAGTTTTCATATAGCATAATTCTTATAACAAGGTTTTCATATCCCCGTAGGAGTTCATAATAGAGATCTTGTACAGAAGGAGCCCGTAGGTACATTATAGAACAGAACTGATTCCTTATGCTTTCTTATTGTTCATTATTCAGATTCTTATCATATAAATGTTTGTCTCTATAGACCAGTAACAATGAATGAGAGGGACACAACACAATAGGTACCCGAAGGTATGGTAAATCTTGAGCGAGAGGCGTGCATACATGCTGGTGTCATAACACAATGCAGGAATGTCGTCGCACTGAAAAGAGACATGCCTACCCATGTAATAAAAGTGTCGTAGCACTAGTAGGAGTGTCATCGCATTGAACAAAGATTAGTAATGCCTTACGTAATGGGGTGTCGTAGCACGCAATCACGAGAGATGTCGTTGCAGCGTCGGACATGCCTATTCATTTCAATATCCAGGTCTCAGACGGGCGCTCTGATTATATGTGTTTGAGCTTGTTATTTTGTTCATAATCACATTAGCAAATAAAGAGCGAGAAGCGATGTTGCCCGATTACAAGATAAGCACCGGGGTGAGGTACAAAGCATTTTCGCTATAACTTTTATACATGTCGCCGACCCTTTCATTCAAATTAGCGGAAAACGAACAAAAATAGGGTTCTGAGATAACACTCATACATGAAACAACATTTAGATCTGGTGCTCCACTTTCCAATTCAGGTACTTTCAGCACATCCTTTGGACCTTAAACCACTTTAGTCACGGAGTACTCGACTTTGATCACAGAAACTTAACATCCTCCCGGACGAAAATAGCTTTGAGTACCAGTACTCAACTTTCAGCACCAATACTCACTTGCGATATCTGCAGAAATGGCATGTTTGCCTTGTTTCACCCAAAATTTCCAACCAAAACCCAAAACACATCAAAGAAAACAACTCCCAAACTTGACTTGAACCAACCAAAACCACTAAAGCCCATGAAAACCAACCAACAACACTTTCATAATGAAAGTTAGGTTTTTCCTAACAACTCATAAACAAGTAGGGCTTGAGATAGTTTCCATACTTTCCATACAAGAATTCCATACATATAGGTTACATACCTTGATTTCTTCTCTACTTCTTTCCCTTCCCTTTGCTTGAACAATTGGAAACCCAAAAATGGCTTCTTCTCTTCAAACCGTAGCCCTAGCTCCCAAAGTAAACAAAAATTAAAATGAGAACTTGTCTCATTCCAAGACAAGTTTGGTCTTATCCCTAATTTGGCTTAATTTTTAGCCCTTCCATTTAGGTCTTTCTTCTTTATTTTATGTGCACTTCAAGTTATCACATTTCTACTTTAACATATACTCTTCTTACATAATGACCTTTAAGTCCTTAATGTGACATTTTACCAATTGACCCTTCACTCTTTAGCATTTAAATTCCGAAAAATTTAAATTTAATTTTTATTATACCCTAAACATGTACTAAAACTACTAGGGTATAATTTGGGGTGTTACAAGTTTTAACCTTTTTTTTTTTCTTACTTTAGTTTTCTAATTCTCAAACGACATTAGGTATCAAATAACATTGTTTTTTTTTTACTAACGTATTTTCCTTTTGTTCTCTTTATTCATAATAGAAAATCGTTTTCACATGGGAAATTATTTTCAATTGACAAACCACAACCTATTTCCTCTTCGTTTTTTTATTTGTTCTTTGAAACTTCACTTTCTTTCCAGCTTCACTTTAAATTAAGCAAAACCATCATAATAGGGACACTTGAGGTTGTGCTTTATATATCCTTCCTTCTGCATTTTTCTAAAAAGAAAGATAATAAAGTGAACAAAACTACATAAAGATAAAGAGGGATAACAGTGAAAGAGAAATCAAAGGACCCATAAAACATTTGGAATCTTCTTTTACAAAAAGCCATTCTGACTAAAGTTTAACAATGATGAAATTAAAAAGGTTAAAGTCTCCACTTCTTTTTACTTTCTTCTCATAATTCACATGACTTGTTGATTGATTTGACTGTTTATTGCCTTTAAGCTATTGCAACGAAATAAGGAAACTTGTTGTTCAAGTATATCTTCTTAATAGAAACCTCATTTGTTTCTAATTCTGGTTCAATAGCTTAAATGGTCGGATCTTCTTGATTTGATCTTCATCTAATTTCCAAAACCATCCTAGGCCTATCAATACCTTGCTCCATAAGTACCTTGGCCTCCAAGATTCCAGAACTGACTTGAGTCCGATGTCAATTCCGACCCTAGTCCAAACTTATCTAGCCGTCACGTCCCTCGCACGTAACATCGCTTAAATCGAACTACTCTCGTTCTCCGTTTACTCATGTTTAATTCATCAATTCAGAGGAACTCTAGAGACAAAAATATGGATAATCCTCAACCCAACAATGAACCATACAGGCAAGCCTCTGCACCATATCCTAGCATGCCATCATAATCAAAGTATCATATACATGGAGGCTACTAAAATTAAAAGCAATGTCGCACTTTGACATAACAAGTCCAAGTATCACTAAACAACTCACATATGTAGTGGATAAAGAAAAGGTGTATAAATGCCCCCGACATTTGGTCATATGTCCAATCTAGTCCTTAACGTTTTTCTGGGTTCAACCATGCCTAACTAAGTCTAATAAGACACACTTATGCCCCTACTATTAACAAAATCAACATAGTAAACAAGGCATTAACAATCGGCTGTTGACATGGCACACTCCTACATGCTTTTTTAGTCGATGTAGCTTGCAAGTGATTCATATAAACCAAAATTTATTGATAAATTATCTCATCTCAACCTCTCTCCTACCATCATACACTTCCTCTAGTCAGTGGTGACAATGATGACACTCTCTCTCATCATCACTAAATCACCATACTTGTAATCGCAATGAAATTCATTTAACTCGATATACCATTCACATTCCAGACTACACAAGCCATAAAGAACAAGAAATTACCTCTTTCCCAACAAATTCTTGCAAACAATGCGCAACAAATGCGTTGTTTCATTAGGTAGTGAAGGTAGAGGCAACGAAGGAGGAAGAGAAGATGCTAGAGGTGGCGCTACTGGAACAATATGAGGCGGCAACAACGTGGCCATTTAATTAATAATCAAATATATTCAAAATCACTCCCAACTTATAAATAGCAACTAATTCAACAAAGCACATTGAAATTTTAAAGAAAATCAATTTTCTTAGTATAGCTAATTTGGGTCAAATCCAATAATGGATTTCAATTCTAAACCAAACTCAAAAATCCAAAGCTCCAAAAACAAAATCATAAATTCCTAATCACTGAGTTTCACCAATAGAATCACTCAAAAATCTCCAAGTAATCCAACCCCCAATCGCTAAACCTTTCACGTATCAAACTCAGATGACCAATCACATCTTGAGTAAAACTCGTATTCTAAAGTCATCGAAAAGTAAATCAACAAACACTTAGGGCTTCAAGAAAGAGATGGAAGCTGGCAATTTAGATTTCATTTATCTAATCATTATGTATTAGGTCTAATTTATCCTCAATTAACATTCGAATCACTATTAATGGTAAGTCTCACTATTGCATATGTGAATCTCTCTTGAGAATCCACAATCTACCCTTAGAGCTTAGGTATTTTCAGGACTGTCAACTCCTAAAGTCCCAAGAGCGAATGGAACTGGAAACCTAATTACTACACAAACCCATGAGAATCTCTTATCAATGGCGACTCAGATGTTCTTAATACGGCCTAATTCAACTCTTCACTTCAATCTCAATCAACCATAACTCATATCAAACGTGATTAATCATCAAACATGTATAGTTAAATAAACTAGAACATTTAATAAAACTATAATCCAAACATTAAATGAAGAGTAAATCAAATCTCAATTACATAAATCCTAACTAAACTACATCTAAAAACCCTAGAGGATTAGTCTAGCGGATGAGCGAAAAACAAATCAAAGAAAAGAGAGAAAACATAAAGAGGAGAAGAAATATCTATATGGAAGACGGATGCTCAACTTCCCTCTTCCAACATCTTCTTCTTCCTCGCAACCCGCCTCTTCTTCTCATAGTCTCTGTGGTCTGGAAACCCTAGGGGCTTCTCTCTCTACTGTGAACCTCCCTCGCGAACTCCCCCAGCAAAAACTCCCTCAAAATGCCCTAATTTTTCCTTTTTTATCGCCCAAAACAGAGAGCTAACAAGATGGGCTTTGACCAAAATATGAGCCTTGGCATCATGCTATAACGTGATGGATTTGGCTCTACGGCGTAGCGAAAATTGGAAGCCACTAGAGAAGTGAAGAACAAACCATGTTGAGGCGTGAATGAACTCACGCTAGCAACAGCAGTCGGCACCAACACGAAAGGCTTACACTTCCGCAAAACCTCCCCGCGGCATTCTACCCTTCCTTTATAACTTCTTCATCTGGACTCCGAATCACTCAATCTTGATGTCTACGGAAAGCCCTCAGAGTCTAAAATCTTCCCATGCCAATGAGGGAGCCATAAAAGGACATCACACAAGAAAAATGATCACATATTTTCCGCGATTGCATAGCCTTAAGTGGCTCACGCTTCAACATGAGCCGCCACGCCGTCATGAGCCAAGCCACGCCGCCGTGAGTCAAGCCACTCTCGCCGCGTGAGCTGCCTGCTTTAGTCAAAACCTCCTGCTTTGGCATTCTTCACTCCTTCCTTTATAACTTCTTCATCTGGACTCCGAATCACTAGATCTTGGTGTTTACGGAAAGGCCTTGGAATCTAGAATCTTCCCATGCCAATGAGGGAGCCTAAGGGTTGACATCACACAAGTGAAATGGGATCAGCATGTTTCCACTAACCGCATGATGACTTTCTTTGCCGATTTTCTTCGATTCATTGCTTCGCTCAATAATCGCCTAATCACAAAAATTAGGAAAATATTGCATTAGGAATAATTTATTTATACTATTCAATATAAACCTAAGTAAAAATATGTGGGGATAAATGAGTATTTATGATACTCATCAATGACATCAGTATCAAACTCGGCTCCTAAATCAAAGCTTCCACAATGACCAATAATCAAACGAGCCATTAAATCACCGAAGTTTTATTGATATAGGCTGAAATAGAAAATGAGTCTTATGAACCTGGACAAATATAGTATATATATATATATATATGAGCTACTACAATGTACCTAAATAAAGTTTGATCGGTCTCAAAATCTGTATGTTCTACTATGCCTTTCTTTCTCAATCACCAAGTTCTTCTTCTTCAACACACCTCTAATGAAAACTCTCTCTTTCATTTTTTCCTCTTTGAAAAATTCCGCATGCTTCCCCCCATGAAATACCCCTTCACGCCCCTTTAAAAAAAAAAAAAACTCCTCTCCTCTATTTTTCTTTTTTGAAAAATTTCGCCAACTCCCCCCTCTGAAACCACCCGCATAAATTTTTAGTACCACCACATCAAGTACTCAAATACCAATAAAGCATAAATTAGTTGAAGAATTGAATTCTAAATTATGAAAACAAGGATACACCTCCATTTTTTTTCAAAATCTGCTCCTCCCAATACTCCAAATGGTGAACACGTATCCTATAAGGGATCTCCTCTTATTGAGATCTTCAGCATAATCATAATCAACATACCCTACAACTCCATCTCTAACTCCTACCAACTTAAAACAACAAGTACTACTGATCCATTTAAGTATCGCATGATCCACTGAACTACTTTCCAATGTTCCTTGCTAAGTTTTTCCATGTACCTGCTGACTGCATAGGCCAAATCTGGACTTGAACACACCATGGCATACATCAAAGAACCCACAACACTAGAATATGGTACTCTGCATATTACAGTCAAACTCCCTTACTTGATCAGGACATAAGGCGCATGAAAGTCCGAAATGAGCCGCGTTGGAGTAGTAAATGTGCTTCACATCGAGCATGTCGGGAACCCGTGGAAGCACCTTTTCAATATATCCTTTCTGACTCAAGGATAATCTTCCTACCACTATATCCCTCATAATCTCCATCCCAAGTATCTTCTTGGCTGCTCCCAAATCTTTCATCTCAAACTCACTATTAAGTTGCTCTTTTACAATCAAGTATCTCCCTCTTACTCTTCGTCGCTATTAGCATGTCATTAATATATAAGAGAAAATACAAAAATGATCTCATCAAACATTCAAGTGAGACACGACTATCAAAGCTACTCCTCTTGAAATCATGAGAGATCATGAATAAGTCAAATCTCTTATACCATTGTCTAGGAAATTGTTTCAAACCATAAAGAGACCTCTTAAGTAAGCAAACACAATCCTCCTTACCTAAAACTAAAAAACCCTTTGGCTACTGCATATAAATGTCCTCCTAAAGCTTCCCATGTAAAAATGTAGCATTCACATCCAACTACTCAAGCTCATAATCATGAAAAGCCATAATCCCAAGCAAAGCTAAAATTGAGCTATGCTTCACCACTAGAGAGAATACATCTGTGAAGTCAACACTTTGAATCTGACTGTAACCTTGAGAAAAAAAAAAAAAACAAACCAGCCTTGCCTCAGACCTGCATTCTCAACACCCGGTGTACCTCTTCTTCTTGAACACCCATTCGCTCCGAATGGCTTCTTTCCCTTAGGGTAGCCTGGCTCATGTCCCATTTTTATGAAAGGACTCAATCTTTTCAGATAAAATCATCCATTTACCGTAAATCATCGTAACTTACCGCCTTCTACAAGTGGACTCGCCTTCATTAAACTCAATATTATCTCGCTACACCTGGCTGCATATGTCACCATATATAACTTCAATTATTTCAGGGTGGCTTAATAGCCTCCCTCTCTCTATCTCGCAACAAATGTATCGTCATTGCATTGAACTTGCTTTATGGGGAACACTCTACTCATCTAAATTAGGAACCAAACCACTCTTAAACTCCACTTGTTTATCAACACTTCGAATGGTCTCAACACTAGAGTCTTTAGGAGCCAAAACCTTAATCATAAAAGTCTCACTGTAAATCACATCTCTCAAGTAATTACCAATTTCTTGGTTTCTAGATACCACAATTTATAGCCTTTTACACCAAATTTATAACCAAGAAATATACACTTCACTGATCTAGGTTCTAACTTCCCATTATCAACATGGGCATATGTCGGGCATCTAAACATTTTCAAATTTAAATAAGTAGAAGGACTACTAGACCATACCTCTTGAGGAGTATTCTCTCTATAAAGAAATTAGGAGAATCTACTGATCAAGTAACATGTGATGCTGATTCTCACTTAAAAAGACTTCAAAATCGAAAGCATTGTGAAAGCATGCATCCACCTTCTTCATCAAAGTCCTATTCATACGATCCGCTACACCATTTTGTTATGGAGTATGAAGAATTGTACAATGTCTAACAATTCCCTCTTTCTTGCAAAGTGTCTTAAACTCATCAAGCAAAACTCTAACCCATTATAAGTACGAAGACACTTCACCTGCCTCCCTGTTTGCTTCTCAATCATTATCTTCCAATCCTTTAATGTTGAAAACACGTCACTTTTCTGTTTCAGGAAGAATACCCATACCTTACGTGAGAAATCATCCATGATCATCAACATATAAGTAGTACCTCCCATAGAAGATACTTTTGCAGGTCCCCAAAGGTCTGAATGTAGATAGTCAAGCAAGCCCTTTGACTTATGAATGCCTGAAGAGAATCTAACTAACTTCTGTTTCCCAAAAATGTAGTGCTCACAAAACTGTAACTTACTTGTTTTCTGTTCATCTAAAAGTCCTCTTTTACTCAACTATGGCATACCGTTTTCACTCATGTGCCCAAGATGCATGTGCTAGAGTTTTGTAATATCATCCTCTGACAATGAATGAGATGTAATAACATCATCTCCTGTAATAGTGGAACCCTGCAGAACATATAATATGGCTATCTTTTGATGACCCTGCATCATAACTAGGACTCCTTTACTAATCTTTAGAACTCCACCTTCACTAGTGTACTTGTACCCTTTTGCGTTAAGAGTACTTAGGAATACCAAATTCCTTTTCAAATTAGGAACATGTTTGACATCACCAAGAGTACAAACTACTCCATCAAACATCTTAATGAGAACTGTCCCAATACCTACTACCTTACAAGATGCATTGTTACCCATCAAAACCGCACCTTATTCATTGTGTTCTTGTGAGAATCCTCGGGCTCTAATTATGGAATCATGAAATGTACAACCATAATCTAAAATCCAATTCTCACCAGCTCTCGAATCATCATTTAACACAACCAAAAGTTCTCCATAAGTCTGATCTTATTCCACAACACTAGCCTCACCAAATTTCCCAAATTTCTCTCCTTATTTGTTCCCGAATTTCTTCTCCTTATTCTGCAGCTTGAAACACTCCTTCGATGTATCTTTTTCGCAGAGTTAGTACCTAAGAGAATTCCCGATTTTGACTCTTTCTCTATTCTTCACTCGAATTCTTCTCACGCTACCGCTATTACAAACAGGCTATCTCCTTATGCTTCATGCCCTATAATTTATTGCTTCATTTTCTCCTTAGAAAACAGAGCCTCATAGACTTCATTTAGGGTTAGGGTATCATGACTATATAAAATCGTATCTCTAAAAGCAACATACGAATTAGGAAGCGAAAACAACAACATTAACCCTAGATCTCCTTCTTCATATTTAACCTCCAAAGCTTCTAGATCCGCAACAATTTCTTTAAAGGTCATAAGATCCTTTTCTAAAGACTTACCTTATGCCATACTGTGCGAATACAACCGCTGTTTCAAATGGAATTTGCTCATAAGACTTTTCATCATGCATAGTTCTTCCAACTTCAACCATAACGCATCGGCACTCTTCTCCTTTAGAACATCTTGCATAATCCAATTCGATAAATGAAGGTGAATCTAAGATAGTGTTTTACGATCCTTACGTTCTTTCTCCTCTTTTGTCAATGATGACATCTTGTCAAGCCCTAGCAACGCATCATCCAAATCCATCTGCACAAGCACAATGCGCATCTTAACTTGCCACAAGGAAAATCTGGTATTACGATCCAACAAGAGAATTTTGTATTTCATGGTTGTCATTGACAAGATCGGAAAAACCTAATGGCTCTAATACCACTTGTTATGATTAATGGCACAATAAAGAAATATAAAATAAAGAAAACCACTAGATTTACATGGAAACCCTTACAGGAAAAAACCACAGGTAGAGGAGAAAGCCTCACTTGAATTTTTTAAAGAGATTACAAAAGTTCAACAGATTGGAGAATAAACCCTAGTATGTTAATTTTACAAAAATACCCGAGCATAAAGGTCCATACCGATGGGGCAAGCCCCTACACCCCCTTGGGATCAATTATGGACTACGGGGCTAGGCCTAACAACCTAGCCCCTCTGCTATCACAACATATCCCTTTTTTTCTCAACTTTTTCTTCTCACAAAAGTTGCACCACGGGCCTTTGGGTCACAAATCAACATCAAATGTGTAGGCTCAACTATCAAATGCATAAGCTTTGAATCGATTCATTATGTTATTAACCTGGATTCTATTTCATCCTTTATGGCTTTTAGCAATTTTGATTCTATGTCAATGTATTTCTAATTTGAATCAATGATATTATTTTTCTTTTTAAAAAAAAAAAAGTCATTCTTCTCTTTATTTACCGTTATGATAAGCAAAAAAATAAAAAATAAAAAATACTTCGCTGACTAGCCATTTGAGCATATCGTAACTCTTCCACACGCCTAAACTCCTTACTCACCCGCAGAAGAGGGTTATTTCTAGTTTAAGAACAAATTAACTAACGAGGCAAACTCTACCTACAAATTTGTTTTAAAATTTTAAAATTTGAAATTTGTTGTTTAATATAAGGTTTTTAGTGTTAAAACTGTTTTGCTTCCCTTAGTTCGTGTCCATTTATTTATGAAAGTCAAAATAAATACAAAATGTTGTTATTTGTCCATTAAATCATTGACAAGCAGACATTGAACAAATCCCATCAAAAGTATTAGTTCATTGAAGTCATATTATTGAGGAACTAAGAAGCAAATTAATTTTTGATAGGCTAAAATTCATGGATATTTTGTATCAACAACATACACATAGAGATTGCTCTGCTGAACAAGCTTAAGGGGAAAAGAGAACCCCTTTTAAGTTTTAGGACAATTATGTTAGTGTATTGTTATACCTTATGAAGGAAAAAGAACTAACTCACCATATTATTGTGAAATGTACTTTCTAATTAAAATCAATGAAAGCATGCACTCCCTATTAAGACTTAAATTTCCCTTTAATGAGTCGACTCAATGGATACTTTTATTTGATACTTAGGTGAGAGAAATTCATCCTTAATGTAACACAATTATTACATTAATGTAATAGTCATCCTTACTTTGGGTGAGTTGAGTTCTTTTTTCCTTCGTATTGATCCAATAATGCACTTTATAACATGATTGTCCCTCGAGTTTAAAGGATAACAAGACAAAGCCTTAGCACCATATCCCAGTACATGTCATAGAATCGTTTACCATGTGCATGGAGGCTAGTAAAATTAAAATCCATGCCGCACTTTGACAAAACAAGTCTAGGTATCAATCACAAAACAACTCCCATATGTAATGGGCATGCCACTCCAACAACATAACTTTGTAAAAGGGCATTTTAGATATTAAATCATATTGAGCATGAAGGGGAGAATGATCTTTTCTTTATAAATATTAGGTAGTAACATACTATTTTTAGGAGATAAAGTGCACAAATACCCCCAAGTGTTATGTGAACGTATGTACTACTTTAGGTCGAAATTTTTTTGGTCCCAAGACACTCCTGATGTTTATTACCATGCCACGGATGTTCATCCTATTATAAAAAGTCACAACCAAACTGGAAACTCTAACACGTTTAGAGTGTTTGACCCAAGATTCATTCATCTATGACATTTTCAAACAGCTAGGGCCATATAGATGGAAAGAAAATGGCCTAATTCTCATTTTTTTTAAAGTTAAAACTTTTAGTTACAATGTAGTGTTGTTCTTTAATGAGACTCAACCCTAGGACTCCTCTCCCTATGTCTTGCCTATTTAAACGTTGAACGATCTACCACATGAGCTAGGCTTATGGACAACCTCATATTCGGAACAGGAGAATATTTTCATATTTACTTTAAAGGAGGTAATTTTCTTTCCATTTTCCCCGGCGTAACGCAAATGAAAATAGTGAACAAAAAAGTTTTAATTTTTTTTTACTTTAGTTTTCTAATTCTCAAAAGACATTAGGTATCAAATAACTTTTTGTTTTACCAACGTGTTTTCCTTTTGTTTTCTTTATGCATAATAGAAAATCGTTTCACATGGAAAATTATTTTCAGATGCCAAACCACAACCTATTTCCTTTTTTATTTTATTTGAAACTTTACTTTCTTTCTAGCTTCACTTTAAATTAACAAAACCATCTTAACAGGGACACTTGAGGTTGTGTTCTATAGTCTATTCTTCCTTCGTTTTTCTAAAAAGGAACATAATAAAAGTGAACAAAACTACATAAAGATAAGGATGGATAACAATGAAAGAGAAATCATACAAAGGGTCCATAAAACATTTGGAATCTTTCTTGTACAAAAAGCAGTTCTGACTAAAGTTCAACAATGATGAAAGTAAAAAAGTTAAAGTCTTTCTTTTTTTTCCTCTTTTTTGGCTACTTTCTTCATTGATACGGACATTTTTGTTGCAAAATTGAAGAAGATAAGAGGGAAATAATTTTAGTAGTCCCATGTATGTCTCCATCTTTTTTATACACATTAAACACAACAATGGTACTATATATTTATCATTGCACTGTGCATTATATGATTGTAATACTCTATTTTTATAGGGATTCAATCTAGAACCTCCCATACTTCCAGCCCTTTTACCACTTGAACCTAGCTTCAAGGGCAATTATATTAATATACTTAATATATAGTTTAAAGTTTTAATTTAAAAGTTATATTTTCCTATTTAGAGGTTCAAATCCATTCCGGACCTTACCAAAATGAATATTTAAAATATGATAGGGCTAAAGGTTTCTACTGACCTCGAAAAAAATGTACATTTTTTTTAAAGAATTTATGTACATATTTTTCTAAATGATGTATGTGCCGCAAATGAGGTAATTTTCTAAATGATGTATTCATATACATATTCTAAATGATGTATTTGATACATTTTTTTTAAAGAATTTATATACATATTTTCATGTTTACCTTAAAGGAGGTAATTTTCTTTCCATTTTTCCACTACGTTATGCAAATGAAAATAGTGAACAAAAAAGTTTTAATTTTTTTTTTTTTACTTTAGTTTTCTAATTCTCAAACCACATTAGGTATCAAATAACTTTTTTTACCAGCGTGTTTTCCTTTTGTTCTCGTTATGCATAATAGAAAATTGTTTTCACATGGAAATTTATTTTCAGATGCCAAACCACAACCTATTTCCTCTTCATTTTTTATTTTCTTTGAAACTTTACTTTCTTTCTAGCTTCACTTTAAATTAACAAAACCATCTTAATAGAGACACTTGAGGTTGTGTTCTATAGTCTAGTCTTCCTTCGTTTTTCTAAAAAGGGACATAATAAAAGTGAACAAAACTACATAAAGATAAGGATGGATAACAATGGAAGAGAAATCATACAGAGGGACAACAAAACATTTGGAATCTTTCTTGTACAAAAGGCAATTCTGAATAAAGTTTAATAATGATGAAAGTTAAAAAGTTAAAGTCTTCACTTCATTTTTTTTTTTTTTTTTTTTTTTGCTACTTTCTTCATTGGTACGGACCTTTTTGTTGCAAAATTGAAGAAGATAAGAGGGAAATAATTTTAGTAGTCTCATGTATGTCTCCATCTTTTTTATACACATGACACACAACAATGGTACTATGGTACTAATAATTGATAATCAATACAAGTAATTAAACAAAATATAGATACATAATGAACAAAAGTGAAAGCATTATTCCATAAAATACAGCGTTTTAATCATTTGAAATATTAATACACTTTTTTTGACATCTATCAATTCACTTTGCATTTTATCGTTGTAGTACTTTATTTTTATAAGGACCTGAGCCTAAAACATCCTATACACATAACTCTTTTGTCACTTAAATCTGGATTCCAAGGCATTTATATTAATACACTTAATATATAGTTTACAGTTTTAATCTAAAAGTTATATTTTAGTATTTAGAGGTTCAAATCCATTCCGGACCTTACCAAAATGAATATTTAAAATATGATAGGGCTAAAAAGTTTCTACCGACCTTGAAAAAATAAAAGTATCTTTGAAGAATTTATGTACATATTTTTCTAAATGATGTATGTGACTAAATCGCATTTTGGGACGAACAAAGGCATTGAATCCATTCCCAATATTCACCAAAATAAAATTTAGACACAAATAGGGCCTAGTAGGATCTTAGTTGGCCTCTAAAAACATGTACATAATTTTGTGAAAAAAATGTACATAATTTTCTAAAGGATATGTGAGACATTTCATAATGCATTTTAAGATGGGAAAAGGGCCTCAAATTCATTCTCTGAATTGGGTCTGACAATCCTCGGAAAAAAAATGTACTAATTTTTTTCTTTAAGAATGGACATATTTTTGTTAAAGCGGATGTGGGGCTCTAAATTACATTTCAAGATGGGGGGAAGAGATCAAATCTATTCTCAAGGTTTCCTATAGTTGAATCTATGTATAACACAAAAGTTCTATTATCAAGATTTTTCATTTCAAAATTATTTGAAAGAAATCTCTTATATGTTATTACTTATCAAGATCTTTAAATCAATATCTTTTAAAAGATATTTCAAAAGGACACTAGGCATGTGAACAACCTTCCTTCTTCCTAACAGTGCCAAGTCTTGTCCTTGTAATTTGAACGCATCTTGCGCTTGCCAGTCTAATTTGCTTCCTTCTTGTTGAAGGAATCATGTCTTGTCCTTTGCTAAATTTTTATATTCTTTTATTTTTCCTTTTTCCTTTTTCCTTTTTTTATTTTTTGTTTTTGAATTAAGGTGCCAGTCATTTTATTATGTCTCTGCATTTCCACTCTCTGCAATAGCCTTCTCATTCTCACTACTGATTCCCATTTTCATTTTCCTGCTATCGGTCTCTCCCCTGTGCTTGAAGTAACAACACATAGAAACCTTTTCCTCATTCTCCTTTGAATCAGTTGCTGTGATTAAGCTTAATTTCTCTCTTTTTAGATTCTACCCTTTCTGTCATTTTACCAATTATTTCTACTCTTTGCACTCTCCTTGCTTGTAAGTATTATAATTTTCCAATTTTTGGATAGCTAAAACCTTTCAGAACTTCTCCTGCCCTTCTGCTCTTTTGTTCCCCTCATCTGCTTTTGCTCAATTGCCTTCTGTTCCTAGAGGGAGAGAAAAGAAAAGGAAATGGAAATTATTGCGACTCTGTTGCAGAAATAGTTGCTGAGAACTTATTTGCTGGAATCGGACGTCACGTGGATTATGTGTGGAACTACCACAGCAACATTTTGGAACTCACCCAACAAATTGAGAAGCTTCGTGCTCTTTGTACTTGGATCCTAGCTGCTAAGCACTCTCGTTTTCCAATTTTGCTGCTCTATCTCACCTCTCATCACTTTGAAAAAGTCTGTTTTTTTATATACAGATAAAACTTCCACAACTTCTGCCCTTTGATACGTCCAAACTTTCATATCCTTAATTCATCTGTATTAATTCAATATTCAGTCAAATATCAATCTTGTGCGTTTTCCTTCTCCTGTTGTAGTTGCCCTCCCCTCATCATCCTCTTTTCCCACCTGCTTGTTCCTAGAGGCAGAAAAGGCAGAAATGGCAGAATCTATTGCGACTCCGGTTGCGGAAAAAGTTGTTGAGAGGTTGTTTACTCTAATTGAACGTCACGTGGGTTATCTGTGGAACTACCGTAGCAACATTTCGGATGTCACCCAACAAATTGAGAAGCTTAGTGATGGAAGAGTTAGAATGCAGCAATCTGTGGATGAGGCCAACAGGCAAGGTGATGAAGTCTTTCCTGATGTTGAAAAGTGGCTGTCACATGCTGAAGAGATGATTAAGGAGATAGACAAATTCAATGCAGATGAAAGTGAAGCAAACACGGGCTGTTTTCATTTGAAGTTGCGGTACTAGCACAACAAGAAAGCAAAGAAACAGGCAGGGGATATCGTTACTGAAATCCAGGAAGCTGATAACTTGATTAAAAAGGGAGTAGCACGTCGCCCCTCCCTCTTCACGGTGCATCGGGTTTTCATCTATCTGGGTAACAAAGCTTAAATCTAGGGAGAAAACTTTCAACCAAATAATGGAGGCCTGAGAGATGACGTATCAAGGATGATCGGGTGTATGGGGAATGGGCGGTGGGCAAAACCACCTTGTCCTACGTCGCTAAACAAGCCAAAGAAGAAAACTATTTGATTACTATGGTCGCGGCGTCCAATATATCCCCAAACTCCCAATGTGACAAAAATTAAGATATCAAGGTAAGCCCATTAGGCTTGAAATTGGAGGAGGAAGATGAACCGGCAAGAGCAGTTCGCCTAAGTCAAAGTCTGGAGAAACGCAAGAAGATCCTGGTGATTTTAGATGATATCTGGGAGCCCATCTCGCACTACTAGGAAGAAAGCCTTTAGCCGCAGCCATCGACCCCGGCTAAAAGTAGTATATAATGCAGCTATAAAATATAGCTGCGGATGAAGCCAACCGCGGCATGGCATGACCATAGGTGGTGAGAACTTATAGACAAAGGAAACACTTCATAAAACCGTGGTTATGTTTCTTTCATTATTTAATAATGGCATAGTTTATAGCCGCTGCTCAGGTCAATTCGACCATAGGTACGCTTATAGCCGCGGTTTGTGATTGACCCCAAGCATATGGAGGGTTATAGCCGCTGCCGGCTGACTCCCCGCCAGGAATTGTTTATAGTAGCAAGCCAGGATTAACCCCGCCATGTGGATGTTTATCGCGGCTCTGTGGTCGACCCCCAAACTAAAGAGATGATTTATAGCCTCACTTGTAATTGACCCCGACTATAGATGGTTTATAGTCACTGCCAGGATCGAATTTCCTACTTATAAGGATGGTTCATAATGCATTTATCTTGCAATGATTATTTATATGCAAGTGCTTGGCCTGCAGAATTCACAGCGCAACATGCACTCGAATGCTAGAATTATAGTAAATCCACTACCACTAAATCGAATACAATTTGCAACTCAAGGCAGAGAGAGCCCATACCCTAAAAAAATTATTTATACATTGTTTCACGTAATAACACCGATATATACAATTAGTTTTACATTAAATTTAACACCTATCCTTTTGGAAAACCCAAAACATGCACATGTTAAAGCAAGGATGTCATCAGATTACGTATGAATCAACAGGAGAGCCATGGGAATGGTGATTATATGTTTTGATGTGATCGTTAGATTCAAGAATGCCGAGTTTCACCCTTTGGTGGTTTTATCAAGGACTCTCCTGGATGAGGCCAACCGATCAAGAACTTAGTGCAGCTAGGACGACATGACTGTGAAACAAAAGATCTTTCCAGAAGTTGATTCTTACTTCATCTCTTTCCTGGTAAGCCTACAAGAGCTGAAGTAATTGCTTGAAACTTTTGTTGTTCTTCTTCATTTCCTACAAGGTATTGGGGTAAAGTACTGGCCAAGAGAAAAATGTCCATGATTTTAGCCGCTTGTTCTCAAACATATTTGAATGGAAGCTATAGATGGATGTTATGCTGTGTCACTATAATATAGAAATGCTAGAAAGCAAACCAACAACTAAACCATAAGAGACCAATGTAGGGTAAAATGAACCCTGCATATCAAAGACAGATGCACAAATTTCTTCATGGGTAGTCTTAGATCATGTTGAGCCAATATCGATAAACCAGCCACAATGAAACAGACATTGAATAGCAAGTAGAAAACCCCATGAGTGCACCAACACAACCAACACTAAGATCATCCACAAAATGACGTAACACCAACTATAATTTTATTTCACCATGGAAGATTACATTCACAATCCATATATAAGACACTTACCGTGTTCACGGGATGTGAAGGGGTCAATTACAAAAAAATAAATGATAATCGTCAAAGGTCTATTGGAAGATGAAGCCAACCAGAAAGGGTGAGCTCCAACCTGTTATTAATGAGGAAGATGTCCAAAGAAATACCACTGTGGATGCACCGAGCATTTATATAAAGTAGATATAGCAAGATAATGACTTTAAACAAATCATCTTCACCAATAAAATGGTAGTGTGCACTTTATCAAAATTGAAATTAAAAAGAAAGGGATTAAGAACCTAGAACTTAAAATCAAGGTCCATTAAACTATGCAAGAGAAAGATTTACAAGAAAGTACAACAAACACTTTAAATAAGGATGCACCTTCAAATTCCCTCCATAAAAGTATGACTTTTTTATAAGCTTTAAATAACTTAAAGCTTGTCGGTTCAAAAAACTCGCAGTAATATTACTTCACTATTAATGTAAGCCCAATCAATCCTCGCAAATATCTTCCACCCAAGGATTCCAGATTAATAAATCCTCCTCGTTCTTAAGAAGTAAAAAATCAAACATGTAAATCAAATAAGGAGGTTCGCAACTAGTTTATTTGAATTGAGGTCATTTTCCCGCCTATGGAATTACTTGGAATTCATGGTAAAGAAACTCTTTCAACAAACACGGACCGAATTTATCACAACCATTCTGCTCGCAATCCAAGAGAATGAAATAATTAGAAAAACAAAAACAAAAAAAAGCCTTGAAGCTGAATTTAGAAGCAATCAAATGCACCTTGTATTTGGCAACTTCTTCGCTCACTTCCTTCAGGTCACCTTTAGTAAAAATCAGCCCAACGTTGCCCTAAATCAAGAACCAATTCCATCACATGAAATTATCGTCACTTTGCCTCTGAGAATTGAAGACAAAATTACAAAAAAGAAATAATTTTTCCAAATGATTCTGCACAAAATTATTTTTACAAAAAATACCTAAATGATAAAACCAAGAAACTTAATTTGGTCTTCAGACCTTCAACTACCTTCTCCAAGATCCATGGGTTATCGAGACTTACTACAGGATCCAATGGATGAAGAATTGTTACATCGATCAAGCACCTTAACACCAAAGCAAATTCTGGTCAGCAAAGAGCTAGCTGTGGTGGAGTGCAGCACCTGTTCTTGAGAACAAAGAAGCCGAAACGTTAGCAGGTCCCATCTCACCTAGGAGGAATCTTTGAACAATTATTCCGCATCAAACAAGTGCTAATTTCTTTAGTTTTCAAACGCTTCTTCTCTAGGGAATCAGGTATGATTCGGAAAGCTTGAGGCAAAAAATGAGGAGAGCGATATTACGGTGGTGGCAAGTGATGGAAAACATCACAGCCCGACCGGGCTTCATCCTCCTACACGGCCAGCCCAAATTTACCAAATTCAAGAACCAAATCTTAATACTGCAAGCAGAACAGCTACATCTATATATAAACAAACCACAAAACTACCTCAAGCATAAACTACCTCAAGCAATGCTAGCTTCTAAAACGCTATAATATACTCAAAAGAAATCCAGAAATGTATATATATAAATGCCTAAAATCCTCATTTATGCAACTCCTCTGGCGCTACATCAAATACTTCTCTTAAGCAAATATTATGTCTTAAATTCTGGCCCAAAAAAAGGTTCGATCCAAAGAGACACAATTACTAAGTATGAAATATCTCCAATCGACGTGTTTAAGGATTATTAAATTAATTAATAAAATCAAGCAGATAATTATCATAGCTGACTATTTGATTTTCATAATCTATCTAATTAGCCTCGAGATATATAAACATAAATAGATAGCCAATCCTAATTTAAGTAAACTACATTTTCAACCATTTCTAAACATTAATTAAAGTGAACATCGATGATAAAGCCAAAGAAAATTTTTTGTTTTACTCATGTGAACTCAAAAGGAAACTTCTAGAGAATCCAACAAATAAAGCAAAAAACAGAGAAATCCCAATAATTAACACTAGATTCCAGTAACTAAACTTCAAACTACAAGATATCTAGGTAAAAACTGTCAAATTATAAGAAACTTTTCTACCAATAAAAACTGCCTGTCCTTGGTGTGGGTAATTAGAAGAGAATTGAAGTGCTTAATTAAGCTTGTGAAACTCATGTACCACACTTTGAGAGTTCTCGTCGTGAAGAAAATAAAAAACTTGTTTGGGTGAAACTGAATCCGTGGCGCGATATTCATTAAAAAAGATAAAAGCTATACGGGATGAATGATAGAGTAGAAGGATATTCTCCACTCTAATGCATCAGATGAAAAATATATGTCTCTACTACTACTCATATAATTACATGAAAGCAAATGCATTTAGTTGTTTAATCTCAATATAGAAAGGTATGTCATCAAAATTGAGTTGTTTAATCCAATATTAGCAAGTATGTCACTAAACAATTTCGACTGGTTTTCCATTACAAATATGAGAGTTATAAAGCTAAGGTTAATGTGACAACCTTCCTTGAGTCTTGCTCCATCTCCATGTGTTCAGATGCTCTTTCTACTCCAACCTAGATCTACAAAGTTCTACAGAATTGAATTGACAAATAATTTACAAAAGCACATTATATTATAATGATCAAAACAAAATATTTAGTATACTACTTCCACTAACAACATCAAGTGCAAAGCTAACATGAACTGGATTTTGGCTTCTACTTCTAAGAGCTCAAAACAAGAGGAAAATAATACGCACTGTGGAGAACCAAAGAAGAGTGATTGAAACTCGGCTAAAAGCATCATTGTTAGGAAAACACAAGAACCATCAATAACAACAAAAACATTTTCACGAATTCCAAGTTAACTAATTTTCCTAAAGAACTAAACAGACGAAATTTTCCAAAAAAGAAAACAAAAAGGATCTGAAAAGACAAAGAGAGTGAGATGACTGACGCCCCCATGGAAGAAACTGGATGAAGCAAAGACGCTAAGGCAAGAGGGAGAGCTTACCTAATCTAATGATGTTCTAAACCACCTTAACCGCTGCGACTACTCAAGGCCTCACGCAGCAATCCAAGTCAAATTTTCAGCATCAGCTCTTCAACTCATACTGATGAGAAGCTATCATCTCTGACATCGAACAATGTGAGGATAGGATGATTCCGCCTCATCTTCTTCACAGAGAATAATCCACAGAGAGAAGTAGAATCCGTATAGAGAGACAAAAAGGGGAAAGAGGTACCATTTCGTAATCGAGGCATGAGATCATGCGCCTACTTTTCGACTCTGGCCCCTAGTAATGAAAACCCCAGAAATGAAAACCTTGAAAGAGATTGGAAACATATGAACTCAGAACAAAATATTAATACCTTGAAAATGGAGATGAAATCCAAGATACTCCTGGGAGAAATGTGGTGAATGTGAAATAGGAAATCGTAGGGAGGAACAAAGCTTTCAGCCGTGAAGAGAGATCCGACAGAAACCGTGAGGTTAGCTATAGAAGGAATTAAAGAAGAGGTAGAAAAAAGACTCCAACAAAAAGAGATGAGAGACCATAAAGAAATGTTTGTAATTTCTCCAAACTGTAGAGTGAGAATTTGATTATGTACTTCTCCGAGCATTTAACCCTAAACATGGGAGAGACTCGCATTTTCTTTTACTAAGAAGCTTATATATTAGCGCCAACAGCTTCACGGTTCATTTGAAAGCAATATATAGTCGTGATCTTAAAAAAACGTTTTTATTAAAACATATGAGCTGTTTTCTTCGTCCTAACGAGGGAAGTCATATAGTCAGTAAACTAATTAGTCCCCAAGCTAAACATGATTATGTGTAGGTACTTATAATAACTAATTGTATCAATTCCCTACCAAAGTTATGCCATTACATCTTATATTTCAGAAGTGGTCGCGTTTCAAAACAACTGAATTCCTTATGGATCTGACAAACATCCAAAGAGTTACCAGAAGTATCGTTGACTTCAGAGCAATATGTGTGCCGTCTAAGGATACGGGTACTCATAAGGACTTCCATGTTCAACATCTCAGTGAAGAGGAAGCGGATTTTATTTAATACAAGAGGTGATTCTGTGGAGAAGCCTCGAATCGCAACACTTAGCAACCGGGCGGTAGTAAACAAATGAGGTCTACCGCTTGCACCTGGGATAGCCGCAAAGGCACTCAAGGGCGAGCGTGGGTATGGAGGTCATGCGTTGAAGAATCGAGAAGCACGCGCCAACAAACATCGCAGGAGGAGCAAAAACGTACTCAAGTGCTCTGGAGTTGAGCTACAACCATTCGGGAGTGAGGAAGCCGCTAGTGTTCTTACTTTGTGGTTTGGCCGGGTAATGACGATATTTCATTAGATGACTTGTTAAAATATGTGACGGGCTCGATTTGTTTGATTATATGGATTTTAATCGAGAAAGCAAGAAACAAAGTAGTTACCCGGTGAAAATACTTCCAAAAGAGTCAAGCCCGTCAGTTTCACGAGTTAATGACAAACAAATATACAAGAAACTCCAAGTTTGCATTTTGTATGAAGAAGGTAACGGTATGCGAATGCATGACGTTATTCGTGATGTTGCGATCAATCGCATCAAAAGATCCTCATCGATTTATGGCACAAAGACATTAGCTTACAAGAACGAGTCCATGAGCTTCAAGAAGGATTGGTATGTCCCAAACTTGAACTCTTTTTGTTCGATAATTACTATGTTTCCTTGAGAATCCCAAACACCTTTTTTCAAGAGATGAAAGAAGTCGAGTTTTGGGTTGTCTCGCAGCTTAATCTGCCTCAACCGCTTCATCACTTCCGCTTCTTTTCAAATCTTCGAACATTGTGTCTACAAGAGTACCGATACTTGTCGAGTTTGAAAGACATAGCAATGGCCTGAACTCAAGAAATTACAAATTCACTTTAGAAGGGCCTGAAAAGCGTTCGACCGATGAAGCAAACATCAATTAAGGCGTTGAAGCCTGAGGCACGCAAGCGCTCCATTCCGAGAAATGTGATATCAAGTCTATCTCAATTAGAGCATTTATGTTTGAGGAATATTTCTTATAGATGGGATCAGGAGAGGGAAGGGCACTACTAAAAATAACCAGATTACCGACCAAATTACCATCTAAAAATTGGCCTGGTGAATACTACCAAATCACTTTAACATTTAGAGACCAAAAAGGGTTTGGTCAAAAATAGTTTCCCACCAATTTTCCGACCAAATACTCGACTTATAATTATCACCAAATAATTTTGGTCATAAATTGGTTCAGAATTAGAAGGGAATGGCGCCAAAAAATTACCGACCAATTACCGACCAATTAACGACCAAAAATAAATTATATGAAAATGGTCTGCAAACAGCGACCCAAAAATTTTAACCCGCACCATCACCAATTATTCGTTTCAGAAATGGCCTGCATCGACTACCCCGACCAATTAAAGACCAAAAAATAAATTAACATTAAAATTGGCTCCAGAATTGTAATTTAATTACCACCAAATATGTGGCTCGTGAAATGGTCGGTAGTTTCTCCCTTAAATCGTAAGTTTTCGATCCTCGCCCATCCACGCCAGAATCCGCATAGTATTTGAGTTCGCACTGCTTTTGTCGCTTGAGTTCGCATCGCTTTTAAGTAATCCGAACCTATTTCTTCATATATCAAGTCTTCTACCCTTTCGCTTGTTCCCACTCCAACTCATTTTATCGTATGTCAGGTTTTTTTCGATTTTACGCTTGGTTAGTTATTTAGCCAAACCTCGCTCCTGCCTCCTTGTTTTCCCCGGTTTCATAAGGTTTTTCCTTGATTAGATGTTGGTAACCCGATCGCTTAATCCAGCTAATGTTCGGGGGATGATAATGAACCATATTTGAAAGTTTACTCCTTTTATTTAGCCAATTTTTGTTTTCCTCGGTTCTATAACAATGTTTTACCACTCACCACCACGACGCCTGTTCCTCTCATAATCAACACTATCTCTCTTTAACGCTTACCTCTTTTATTTCTTTTCATTCTTTTTAACTTCTATTCTATGGTTCATAAATGGGTTAGTGTCCACTACTGTGGCTCAGACTAAGCTCACTGGAACTGGCCGCTGGGGAGCTTCGCCACCGCTTATTGGTTTCACGGCGCATGGGAATAATATCGCAGGCGGTCTCAGCCAGTGAAATGTCATTTCATCCGCTCGTTTCGTTCTTTAGAAAACTCAAGGGAATGGGAGCACAAGATTATGATGTTTGTTTATTAAATCCGTGATCAATGAGAAGTATAAGAGAATTCGAGATGGTCCATTCGTGTTCGGGGAAATTGGCTATAGAAAGTTAGGTTCTTTTTAATGCTATATCACTTTATTTATCGTCCAACGTCATGTACACTGCTTGAATCAATTGAATCAATCCGCTATGCTAAATGGTCGAACGCTTTGTCATTTACTTAGAATCGTTTGCCTGACTTTAGCCAATCATAGAACTCGCTTCTCCTACAGCATCTATTCTTATCACTAAGAATTACATACATATCGCTGATAGGAATTTCTTGTTAAAAAACCTGTGGGTATAGCATTTATTAGTATTTCTTTGTTTTTCAAAGCATATTTTATGACTAAAACCATATATTCCTGCTTTACCTATCAAAAGAAAAGAAAAACATTATGACTAAAACTACATCTTTCCATGAATGCAAGGATAGCAGGAGGAAGTATTTCCCTATTTCACTACCTACAAAACTCGCCGGTATTTAAAGCATGCAAAGCTTCATGGACAAGAGGGAAGTACAATTTCTCATTTTAATTTCTTCTCTGCTTCATTTCGTGCATTTTTATATTTTTTTGCTAGCTAAGGTTGTTTAGCTCACAGGATATCTTACCAGAGCAAAAGAAGAAGGTCAGCGTGCTCGCGCCTTCAAGTTCCTTTTATAGATGAGGAATTTAACATATTCGGTTTGTGACCTATTTTTAAATGTTCTGTCAGGGTATGTTTGCTTTAGTTATTTATTTGCCAATATTTTTGAACTGGATCATGATAATAACTCCATGAAAGGGACTTAAGGTCATTATTTTCAACTCAACATTTTTCATCACACCATCAATACAAAGAATTATTATTTATAACAACTGTAGAAAAATGTAATATTAGATCAATTAATCAAAAAATCAGTGTAACTCAAAAGCTAGTTAATATCGTTTAAGATGCAATTTCACACCCCGAGGGGTAGCCTACCGGGTCTAAGGCATCGTATCGTTTAACTCAATGGCTACCACTCCGAGTCCTCTCGGTGGTCACGAGGTTTAGTTTACATTAACTTTATATAATTATTTTATTTTATTTTATAATCGTAGGTAATAAGTCCTCTCGTGTCAAGTCTATCTCCAAAAGTTCGCTTTATAACTGTGTGTACATTCCTAAATACTTTTAATTATATTCGAGTTTCGATTTTTGAGATTTTTCAAAACATTTTTAATATAATTTTTCTATATATATATATATATATATATGATGACAAAGAAAACAAATAATATTAAATAGAATAGTTTTGATATCTACCAATTAAAGTGTGTCATCGTACAAAAGTAGGGAAGAGATATTTTTAAATAAAAGGTCGAACCCCATCCAGCCAGAATTACGTAATATCGCCTACGTGTCACAAGGCGACTTTTCCACAACAGCAAGAGTCCCAAATGAAAAAAGAGATCATTGAGTGTGTCCTACACCTTGCAGATAAAGACACAGCAACACTTGGAACCATGTGTTAGCATTCAACATGAAAAACAGTAATTATATAGCTACAAAACCTGAGAGGACTTATTACTACAATTATATATATATATATAAAAATCACTTATTACTACAATTATATAGCTATTTAATTTTAGAACATAAAACATCGTTTGAGTCATTTTTTTCAGATCTTGTACAACCTTCCTCAACAAACATGGATTGTGATTTGAATTTTCATTTATTACATTTATACTTGTTTTTAAGATCCGTTTGAGATTTAATGCTAGAATTTCAAGGGCTTTGTCCTTTTCACAGTGACTCTTAACTTTAAAATTACTGCAGATTTCATCTGCTTCCAGAGATACCAGCAGAAGATGCTCATGAATTCCTTTGCAAAGGCTCGTTAGGGTAGACTTGATAATTTTACTGATGAATCAGATAGAGACTCGCTTCCCGTATGATGTAAATTTAGTGCAACATATTTTGGTGGTCGTCTCATCATTAGGCTCAGACTTGAAACTAATCGCAAATTTCTTCTAACATCCACTTTCTTTGAATACCAATATGAACTTGATGTTAGTTTCCAAAATAGAGTTTATAAAGTAGTCCTATTAATGGTTTTCTTAACCCTAAGATTTGAACACGCCTCGATGCCGCAATCGTAAAGTATATTTCCAACCCTATGAGTTCCTTGATAATTTGAGTTCGCGACAAAGATGTACACGCTCCTCGTGTTAAACCCTTTTAGTCATTATAAAATTATATTACGTAGTCGCCCGCATCCACAAGAGTAAAAAGATGCAAATTTCAATGGAGGAGAACTAAAAAGAGAGAAAGATGAGAGCGGGTTCATGTGAGATATGATAAAGAAGTGTGGAACTCGAAACCCTAAAAGAACCCATATCATATAGTTCATAATAACCGCCTTGCCGGTTCCAATTAAATCGGGTCTCTGGGTTTTACTCGATGGTCCAAAATTTCTTCAAAATGCTTTAATTGGACTATTAATTCTTCTATATTTAATTTTATTTATGTTTTATTTATATTGCATGAAGATGACAATCTCTACGGGCCGATACACCAATTGAGATGCAAAAATAAGCTTAAGAATACAATTAAGTTGTAGGTGCTTTCTTTTTCTTTTTCTTAAATGTGAAAAGGCATTCTCATCGAATGGCTCATTGTTTCTAAATTTATGAACAAATTTGGGAGGTGAGAAAATCAAAGAACTTTGGAAGGCAGCGATGTGCTATCTAAGATCTTTAGGATTCCCTCATAACCCTATATGCATATGTGGTCTCAAGAGTTCAGATTAGATATGAACAGTAAAAGCCCAACTTTTCAGTTATCTTTATAGATTGGTTGGTCTCTTCTTCAAAATAGAGTTGTAGCTACTTATGGTTGGCTTTTTTTTGTTTGTCACTTGTATACTTTCAATATATTGTGTTTACGACCTCGGGTTTTGCACCCTTTACATTATAATTGATCTCCACTCTAATTAAGAAGAATAACTTGCTCATAAGGAAAAATTATTACCCCGTTTAAAAATGGTGGAATTGGGGACAAATGGAGTAGCTTAACATATCGTAATTTTAACGTAGACGATGATTCTTGCACAGTAGATGTTTATTTGGGTGAATGTTTAAAAATGCATATTCATGAATTTTTCTTTTGTTCTTTCACTAGAAATGATTTTGGAATTTGTAGTATTCTGAGATTGAGTCAATTCAGCCCGAATTTGAATATTTAAGTGAAATTTCATTTTATTTTTGATTGGCATGGAAGGATTTGATGTGTCATTCTTTTAGACTTGTCCATACACACTAATATCCCAGTGTTCTCCAAGATGTGAATTTTTGTGAACTTTATATTAACACAAATAGGTTGTTTTTGATGCATTCATCGTTATTCTACTTGTTGATTTCAACTTTTCTTTTGCCTTTTTATTGAATTGAAATGAAATTGGCGTAATTTTTTTAGATATCTCAGAGGGTTAGTAGAACAAGATTTTTCAATGCTCCAACATTGAGAATGTTGTTACTTAGTCATTCCTAGTGCATTTGTTGGTTGAGGTGAGGCATATACTTTAAATGGTATTGAGTTTAGTCATTCCTCTATTTAAGGATTTAAACTTGGATCTCGAGGCACACACAACAAGTAATAGTGGAGAAACTGAGCTTTACGCGTGACTTCGTATTCAAGGCTCGCTTTGTTGAAGACAACCTGTAAGTTTCTTCTTGGCATAGCTTCTGTTTATTTGGCCTGCATTCCCAAGTATCATTCAATATTTCTTCCTTGAACAAGAATGGGCCATTTATAATTGCACTAGACATATGCAAACATGATCATGCACTTCTCGAATTTGTTATTTGAGAGTTGGCTTTGTGTATTTTAAACTGGCCCATGTCCTTGAGAATGGGCAATTGCTTTGGTGCAATGTCGCACTTACACAAGTATCAGTTTCACTTTTGTGTAAATTTCTGCTGAAGTTTGAGTACTGCAAAACATAATTATTTTTACTCCACAATATCTGGTGAAATTCACTATCCTTGACCTTTGTTATTTATGAGTCAAGAAATGCATATATAACCATGCATATATAATCAGTGGCCCTGCTGCTGCAATTACTGCAGTGTGTTGATTTTCTTCATGATTTGAAACATGCATAACTCCTTCATTAGAACTTGAATTGGGTGTTCTAGACTATGAGAAAGCTCCTTTGAGTCTAGAATCCACCCATATATAGCTTTTACGCGTATTGAGGTCATATCCTATTCTAAATGAAAAAATCAGCGGTCGCTGCTACAATTGCCAAGTAAGGTGCTGATTTTCTTCTTTCATGATTTGAAACATGCATAACTCCTTCATTAACTTGATTTGGGTGTTCTAGACTCTATGAAAAACCCTGAGTGTAGAATCCTTCCCATATATAGCTTGATAAAATTGAGGTAATATTCTATTTGAAATGAAGAAAACTCAGTGGCCCTGCTGCTGCAATTACGGTGAGTGTGCTGATTTTCTTCATGATTTGAAATATGCATAACTCCTTTCATAAGAATCCTACGGTGTTCTATGACTGGAAAGTCTTTGAGTCTAGAATCCACCCAAATATAGCTTGATAAAATTGAGGTCATATCCTATCCTAAATGAAGAAAATCAGTGGCTCCTACCTGTTGCTGCAATTTACTGCAGTGTGCTGATTTTTTCATGACTTGAAACATGCATAACTCCTTCTTCATAAGAATCTTCTGGATTTGGGTGTGTGTTCTATGACTTATGGAAAGCCCTTTTGAGTCTAGAATCCACCCAAATATAGCTTGATAAAATTGAGGTCATATCTCATCCTAAAATGAAGAAAATCAGTGGCCCTACCTGCTGCTGCAATTACTGCAGTGCTGATTTTTTTCATGATTTGAAACATGCATAACTCCTTCATAAGAATCTTGATTTGGGTGTTCTATGACTATATGGAAAGCCCATTGGAGTCTGACCCACCCAAATATACGAGAAAAATTGAGGTCATAATCCTATCCTAAATTAAAAATCAGTGGCCCTACTCTTGCTGCTGCAATTACTGCAGTGAAGGATTTTTTTCATGATTTGAAACATGCATAACCTCTTCATATTAGTCTTGACGGGGTGTTTCAGACTCTATGGGAAAGCCCATTGAGTCTAGAATCCACCCAAATATAGCTTGGATAAAATTGGAGGTCATATCTCTATCCTAAAATGAAGAAATCAGTGTCTCTACTCTTCCTGCTGCAATTACTGCAGTGTGCTGATTTTTTTTTTTGGGCGGTTTGAAACATGCATAACTCCTTCATAAGAACTTGGATTTGGGTGTTCTATGACTCTATGGAAAGCCCGTTGAGTCTAGAATCCACCCAAATATAGCTTGATAAAAATTGAGGTCATATTCTATCCTAAAATGAAGAAAATCAGTGGCCCTACCTGCTGCTGCAATTACTGCAGTGTGCTGATTTTTTTCATGATTTGAAACATGCATAACTCCTTCATAAGAACTTGGATTGGGGTGTTCTATGACTTCTTATGGAAAGCCCTTTAGTCTAGAATCCACCCAAATATAGCTTGATAAAAATTGAAAGTCATATCTCATCCTAAAATGAAGAAAAATCAGTGGCCCTACCTGCTGCAATTACTGCAGTGTGCTGATTTTTTTCATGATTTGAAACATGCATAACTCCTTCATAAGAACTTGGATTTGGGTGTTCTATGACTCTGCGAGTTCTTTGAGTCTAGAATCCACCCAAATATAGCTTTGGATAAAAATTGAGGTCATATCTCATCCTAAAAATGAAGAAAATCAGTACCCTTCACCTGCTGCTGCAATTACTGCAGTGTGCTGATTTTTTCATGATTTGAAACATGATAACTCCTTCTCATAAGAACTGATTTCTGGGAAGCTCATGATCTATGAAAGCCTTTCAGTCGTTGGTAAATCCACCAAATATAGCTTGATAAAATTGAGGTCAAGTATCCTATCCTAAATGAAGAAAAATCAGTGTCTTACCATGCTGCAATTACTGCAGTGTGCTGATTTTTTCATGATTTGAAACATGGCTAACTCCTTCATAGCATTGATTTGGGTGTTCTATGACTCTATGGGAGTTTTGGAGTCTAGAATCCACCCAAATATAGCTTTATAAAATTGAGGTCATGATCATCCTAAAATGAAGAAAATCAGTGGCCCTACCTGCTGCTGCAATTACTGCAGTGTGCTGATTTTTTTCATGATTTGAAACATGCATAACCTTCATAAGAACTTGGATTTGGGTGTTCTATGATCATGGAAAGCCCTTTGAGTCTAGAATCCACCCAAATATATCTTGATAAAATTGAGGTCATATCCTATCCTAAAATGAAGAAAATCAGTGGCTCCTACCTGCTGCTGCAATTACTGCAGTGCTGATTTTTTCATGATTTGAAACATGCATAACTCCTTCATAGCACTTGATTTGGGTGTTCTATGACTCTATGGAAAGCCCATTGAGTCTAAAAATCCACCCAAATATAGCACGAAAATTGAGGTCATATCCTGTCTTGAAATGAAAAATCAGTGGCTCCTACCTGCTGCTGCAATTACTGCAGTGTGCTGATTTTTTTCATGATTTGAAACATGCATAACTCCTTCATATATCTTGATTTGGGTGTTCTATGACTCATGTGGAAAGCCCATTGAGTCTAGAATCCACCTTAAATATACTTAAGATAAAAATTGAGGTCATATCTCTATCCTAAATGAAGAAAATCAGTGGCTCCTACCTGCTGCTGCAATTACTGCAGTGTGCTGATTTTTCATGATTTAAAACATGCATAACTCCTTCATAAGAACTTGGATTTGGGTGTTCTATATCTATGGAGTTCGCTGAGTCTAGAATCCACCCAAATATAAAGTACTCCAGAAAATTGAGGTCATATCCTATCCTAAAATGAAAAAATCAGGCTCTACCTGCTGCTGCAATTACTGTGAGTAAAAAGGATTTTTTCATGATTTGAAACATGGCTAACTCCTTCATAAGAACTTGATTTGGGTGTTCTATGACTCCCATGGAAAGCCTATTGAGTTAGCTGTTTGACTATATGCTATTTAATAGCATTGGGTACCCATATATTTTTGAAATGATTAGAGTACTCAAGTGAACTAATTCTACTTGAATGAAATTTATAGGAATATATGGAGTTGATTACATGATATAAAGTGAATTTATGAATGATATGGATAATAACATGTGATAGGATTAAATTGAAGAAATCGTTTAACATATCTAAAACTAAAATTTTCCTATAACATGCATTTAAATCGCCGATTCTCTAGTAAACGATTTGAAAATGCATCATCAGAACAATTATAGTTGTCGTTTTATGATATATAGTTAGCCGTAGAATATATCCGCTCCAAAGGTATTACAACGGTTTGTATACACCGGATTGTCCTAAAGGACAGCTTTACTTAAAGGACGTTAATTAAATGATCATGATGAATTTAAATTGCATATATTATGTCATTTTGTGCTCTCTCGCCTCTCGTTGTTCTCCTGGTGCACATTAGGATATATAAATAGTAATGCAATTTGCTAACTGCCGATTATGCATTATTATTTATATATCTTATTTAGTGTACTTTGAGAACTATCGAGGTCACAATGCATACATAATGAACATGCAATCGTGATCTTTTTTTTAACGTGAATCTTTGTAAATGGATTAGACCAAACCTATCAAGAGAAAAGAACCGTTGGATTCGTGGAAAGTGGAGGTGGAGGCGGAGGTGGATGTGTGTAGTAGGTTGTATATCACACGCAGAATATAACTTTATTTCTGAATCCATTAAATGGATGGTTAATGAACATAAAAATAATTGAGGACAATCGTGTTTGTTTTACTAAATTGATTTTTTGTGACTAGTTATGGAAGACGATCGTGGTATGGATGTACGAGGGGTGAATAGTGCGGAATGGAATGTTCTCTAATGAACGGGGATAAAGTCGATGAATTTGTCATACTCGGGCTTCCGAGACATCCCGAAAGTGTGTGAATGGTGGTACAAAATGCATAAGGTGTCCTCAGACTTTAGTTAAATGTCAATAAGAAGTTTTGAATGTCGAGACTGGTGGCTGTGTATTTGTATAGAAATGGTTTCAGGTCGATTACTATGTTTGATATACCATGGTGAGAAGCAAGTCCACCGTGAGGTGTTCAAGTTCAAGACGATGTCGCCAAGAAACCGATCGATGGTCCTCGTATAATATGAATCACACTCACATACCATAGAATGGCTCAGGATGTCAGCGTCCCGACTCAACCTGACGAGGAACCCACCGTCGGGCAAGCGAATTTCTATGACATGATTCGAATGAGACAAACCCCAGATATGAGGGAAATTTAAGCATACTCAACTATCTCGCAACCAAGTGAGGATGTTAGAATAAAGTGCATACACGTGTTCGCAGTATGGTTTGGATGATATGTCTAATTTCATTCAAGAACTCACGCACAAGATAATCCGATGCCACTGGATTTCATAAAGACGAAGAAGTTAGTTAGAGGGTCAGGGATTACCCTGCATGTTATTCATTGTTTGTAGAACAATCAGATGATATACTGGGTGATGACAAAGGATCTTAATAAATAGAAAAATGTGGGTATGCTCGACATAAACAAAAAGGTTATAGGGTTCTAGAAATAGACAGATAGACTAAGTCAAGGTGCCGTATAAGAAGATGCACTATTTTCCAATAACACCTAGGTTGCAGAGATTGTATGATCAACTCGCAAATAAATGAATGAAATGGAGGTGGCATTCAGAGCATCATATGGAGGACTGCAAGGATGTGTCACACCTTCCGATGCCCCGCTTGGAAACACGGACAAGCCTCGATTTTCTTATCCGAAGTCTCGGGAAATGTTAGCTGGTTTATTCACGATGGTTTTCAAATTGCTCGTCGAACTCGATAAAGAATATTCTCAGGGTCTCGGTGGTGATCAGATAACTCACTCCGCACTTATGTATAGCCGAGGAATCTATGCTTTGACCGTGGTTGCTCTGGCCTACGAATCCAAAGGGAAGATGTATGTTTTCGTTCCATTGATAGCGAGTTGAAAAAGTCCGTCATGGGTAATGGGTTCAAACTTATGATATTTCCAAACGTGTAAAATTTTCGGGGATGCGCTGGCCGTTTCATGTGGACCATAAATGACTTTCCAAATAAGATTCTATGATGTCCGAAGTGAGTATCACGGTATGTCGGGCATGTCCGCATTGCATGGAAGACTCGATGCTTTTAGATTAATTAAGAGCAGGAAATGAATTCTGTCTGACAACTATCAAGCTACCATGAACTCATCCTCAGACGACGAATAATTCAAAGACTTCATTAAGAATATTAGAAAGGTTACTAAACAATTCCCGGGGTGTTAGATACTGGGATGAAATTTCAAGGATCATTAGTCAATAGGTTAAGGAAGGTGATAGATGTCAAAATGAGGTTAGGGAATGCAATATATCTAAGACTCAGGCGGAATAAGAGAAGTATTTCTTCGGGATTTATATTCACTCGGGCGTGAACACTGCTCAGCACACCGATGTTATGCACGAGAAGAATGCCTGGCTAATATTTTCAATACAAAGGTTTAACATTCCAGTGAAAACTAATAATGCGACAAGTCAAGAGATGAGTTGAATAAATATTGTCGCCGGCCCTCAATTTGTACAAAATCTTGTCACCAATAAATACCTCGGATGAAGCATTTGTTCAATAAATCACAGGCTAGGCTGATGTGGCTGGAGGGTAAAAACCGAGATTTCCGTGATGGTTATGCTTCTAACTGGGAGATGTGGATGCGTAAAAACTTAAGATGTCTGTATGAAGAGTCAAAGATTGTCATGTATTCATGCAAAGGTTGTTACCAACTCGCCTTCGAGAGAATTCTCTGCGCCAAGAATATGGTTTCGATAACTAAGATTTCCTTATTCTTCGCAAACTCCACTTCCTTCATCTTCGACTGATGAGGAGTCACGAGAACTGGATTGAAACAAATTCCTCGTTATCTTATGCAATCTTGAGAAGATCTTCCTCCAAGTTTTTTTCGACCAATGAACATCTTCCGCTGCACTTGGCTTACGGCTAGGATTGTCGGTCCAAGACATTATCAAGCCGGATGTATCCTCCAGAGCGTAATACTATTAATTCACTAACCAATTTTCTATATATATATATATATATATATATATATATACACACACACACACATGACTTATAATATTCAATAATCTTCAGATATTTGAGGAAAATAAAGCATAAAATCATGAACAAGGCTCGTAGAGGGTTCTATATCAATCAATATATTACTGATGAGGTCGCCAAATCACATCATTCTACTAAAGAAGGAGATCCAACCTTCCACTTCATGACAAGTGGACGAGGTTTATCTGATGACATTGTGGATGATGATATGTTTGAAATTCTCTAAGCCCGTAAAGCACCTATGTCTAAGTGAAACGATTCTAGCGCATAAATGAAAATAATGGCAGCTCATCTTATATGTCCTAATGAATTGTCCGTGAGGTTCAACCATTCATAAAGTAAGTAGTTGCTAAAAGTCAAATGAGATATATTTAGTATGTTAATTTAATATTTCCCTCTCAATGTATCCATTTTCTAATTTCATTTCTATTTGGCGTATTCGTTAAAAACGTAAACGCTTTCCAAACTTGAATGATTTAAGCCACAATGCCTCGACGGGAGCAAGAATTTCCATCGTGGTTTGAAAATACGCATGTTTACTAAACATGAAAAATCACAAAACAATTGTAATGTTCGATACAAATTTATAATTGTAACTAATAATACATTGATTTCCGACATGTGTTCATAATCGTAAATAAAATTTCAATCATTATCTTCGAACTATGACGAGGTCCCCTGAAGAGAGGTTAGAACTTACAACCATTATGAATGGTTTTAAATTTCACACTGAATTGATGCGGAGCTACGGCAATGATAATACTAGGTATGCATTAAAGGATCTCAGATACAATGAAACTCGACCTGACTTATTACGGACTCGGGTCGAAGTGATCGAGTTAGAATTTGAAGCCTCCTGCTAAAAGAACCGTGGTTATCTTAAAATGTGAATGGTTCGACCCAACACCACATGCCTGCATGGGTTGTCCATCCTCGACATAAACTTGCTCGATGTGCACGATAAAAACGATTCAACAAGTATGAACCTTTGCCTTAGCGCAAGCATCATGTGTTTATTATCGTGGAATATCCGGTTTGGACCTGGCCCTAGAAACGGATTCGAAGTCGTAGGCAAGGATCAAAGCTAGGTCAAATTGACATCCCCGCATCACCAAGTAATGATGTCATGTAATCCAAATTTTTCAAATGATGACAATGGATGTTATAATCGGTTGCAAGGACGAAGATCGGGCCCTTTTAGCTGCATCTTCCGAGATGGATACAAGTGGGATGTAGATGTCTAGGTGGAACATTTAATTGATAATGAGGAAGAAACGAGATGAAGAGGAGTTTGAAAATGATGTTACTATATCCGAAGAAGAAGACTTAAACTGTATTTAGATGATCTCATGAGAATGAGAAGAAGTGAGTTTCAGCTTATTTCAATCGTTAATCATGTTTGTTTATTTATCACATGTATTTTACTTGATGCTTAATGTTAATCAATAATGTGTTGTTTATTATTTTAACAGATATGTAGCACGGATTGGTGTAGAGGCAACACGCTGCTGTGGTCGTAGTTCTGGGTAGGCAACAATGCCCTCGTATGCCCGATCCCGTGAGGTCATGGTCGATGAGACCCCACGCGATGAGGAGATCGTGGAATGTACCGCAAGATCGGGATCAAGCAGGATCGATCCACATCATGGTCCCTTTCCGAGATTGTGATGAATGATCAAGAGACATGAGGGAGATGATGAGATGTCGAGAGCTTTCCTCGAAAGACCCCACAGATGGAGACTCCTCCTTGTCGCTTCGCCTTGAGCTTATTGAATTGATAATCCGCCAGAAGATATGAAACTTAACTAATGATTTATCCATTTCTTAATTTATTTCTTACTGTTATGAAATTCTTGGGTTACGTGATCGTTAGAGCCGTCGTCCAATTTTTCTAGTGGTTCTCGAGGACAATTTTTCGTGAAAAGTCCTTTAAACCCCATGGACATAATTCAAAGTCAATTACGTATAGAGACCGATTGATGATTCGAGAGACTTAAGGTATATATTACTACTTAACATTTTAGCATCAGTCTATTTATTCTTTGTTCATCGATGAAATATGTTTAAATTACAATTGGCAAGAAAGTTTATAGGTGACAATAAATTCAAGGAGGCTGGCCAAAAGGGTGTTCTACAAACATGTCGCTTACTTCAAGATAAAGACACCGTGTACGAGGTCAAAGATAAATGGTTGAAGAAGAAAGAGCAAGATCTGAGTAACTTTGATCATGTTTCCAGACATGAGAAGATGGGAAGATCCCGATTATAGGAAGAGGGCGTGGAGAAACAGAGCGCAATCGTCGCCTCAGAGCAGCCGGAGAGGGTAAAGGGTACGTCTACACACACTTCAGTGATCTCGCCATGCGTGAGCACAACGAGTTACTGGTAAGGATTCTCTAATTTACACTTCTTATGTTTATTATTTGGTGGAATTGTGTCTAATTTGTTTTATTCTTCATTTCTAAGGATTTTTCATTTGAATTAACGTGATATTATTTGTAAATTAAAGACACTAAGGAGTGGTAAGAAGCTCATATCTCGTTATTCTTCATAGATATACGTATTTACTGGCTTTTATGAAGGGATTGTGACTTTGCTCACTGAGATCTGCAAAGAATGTGTTTCTTTAAAAACAAATTACTTTTTTTTTTTTTTTTGAAGATAAATTAAAATACTTATTTTTACTCATTTTTATCCGCATGTGGACCCTATATGTTATGCGAAAATGTCGATTCCCAATGTGCATATGCAAAAAAATATAATGAAAAGATTTTTTTCTCTTTATTTTTTTGGAAGATCAATGAAATATTTATTTTACATGTTTATTAGACAAGATATGAGGAAATGTTAGTCAGTTGCACTGTTTATTCTCATTTATATTTATCACAGGTTTAATATATGTTTGAATTATTTCCTGGGATTATTAACACTGAACCGTGTAATTTATATAGTTAATTGATATATTGTGAGTAGTGATGTACGCCTGGGCGCCATTTTACTCATTTCTTATCCATATGTGGACCCTGCAGTATTGGTGGAATACAGACAAAGCCAATTATATTGATACGCCAGATTTTTAAGAGAGCCCTCTGCATGTTGGTACTCACCGATTTTCGTTAAACCTAGCCCTTGAGAAAGGGACTCATCGAAGTGGGTGCTTCAAGTTACCCGACATCCATGAATATTCTACGAAAGCCGACGAGCTGTCAACTGACCCTGAAACATGTAAAAAATATAATCCAAAAGATTCGTCATACTTTTATTTTTTTTTGGTGATAAATTAAAATAATTTTTATCTTACATGCTTCATCAAAGCAGATATGAGGTATCGTTAGTCACACTGCTGTATTCTACCATTTCACCATGACGGTGCAAAGCAGAATCCCACACTCATCCACCAAGATACTTAACTTATTTGGTATGAGGTCGCGACGGCAAGGAGAAGATGCCCGCCTACGGCGCTTCTGCTCATCGACATCATCATTCTACTTCGCATAGACCACTGATATAAAGCCCATCTCTGGTTCATTTTCGAATTTGTTCTCGAATTAGATGGAGGACTTTCGTGACGCTGCGAAATGCGATACAAAGATCGGGCTTGGCCGATACCGAGCGACGCCGATCGACTCGAGGATGATAGCAGGAAGAGCTAAGGCTCGCTTTGATCGCTTACAAAGAAGTGTCGTGAAGGTGGATCATAGCTTCAACCTGATGATCACTCCCTGATTGTTCGAATGCTCCAGCCATAAAAAGATCTACTCCAGCAATTCCATAGAGAAAGACTGCAGCAGAATCAGATCGTGATAGCGAAGCTGGCATGCCTAAATCTCCTGAGAGACATCCTCACCATACCTTAATTTTATACATCCTAAAGATCACTATGATGACACTTAGGTCAGATTGATTGAGTGTATTGCACACTCTTTTTTTTCTTTATACTTGGATTTGGGAATTCATGTTTTTATTTTCGATTTCTTATTTACTATATATATATATATTAGCTTGCTTGTTTTAAAATATATTTTACTCTTTTTATATAATATGCATGCACTATTGTGCTTTTCTTTTGTTTTGTAATCTTAATATGTATATATATATATATATATATATATATATATATATATATATATATATATATATAAAGCAACCAAAATCATACTATTTACTTCAATGACCATGAATTAAAACCAATTAAAAAAATTTTTTTAAAATTAATTAACCAAAAAATTACACATTTATCGACCGACCAAGCACTAAAAATTTTTTTTAATTAATTTCTATCGATCATTTCGAGACGGTATACGACCACCATCGGAAGAATTTGGTCGGTGTAAATGGTCTCCAAATGGTTTCAGAATCACTCGAATATTTGAGACCATTTACTCACCAATGGCATTAAAAAATTTGGTCGGCAAATGGTCTCTTAAATGGTTTGTAATTACCGATCATTAGACATTTAACAATGGCATTAAAAATTTTGGTCAATGGTCTCCAAAATATTTGTAATTACTTAATTATTTGAGATCTATTTGCCACCAAAATTTCTGCTGGTAAATGGCCTATGAAATGGCCTGAAAAATAGCTAGTTCGCTCATCAAGAAACGGCTCAGAAATGGTCGGCACCCACCGACCAATGATTTCTTGTCAAATAACATCGATCGGAAAATTGCCACCAAATAATTTGTCAGAACTCCGGCTCACGGGCTTCACCACCCGTAATATATCGCCACCGACCAAAATTTTGGTCGGTAATTCGTGATTTTAGTAGGTTGAGGTGAGGAGAGGATTTCGTCGTTTGAGTTGAAAATTTTGTCCTGTTTAGGACTTGAAGTGACATATCAGGATCTAGATGCCTGGAAGATGATCCTTTAACAACCTACCAGATACTTATTATATTTCAGGCTATCAAAGAGTGGGATGTTAGAAAAATACCTCAAGAGGGCTAGTTCAAAAGGTCAAAGGCCCACATTCCAGAGCTGCTCGAAGCTGTTCAAGACAATTGAAGTTGACTGGTTTTGTTGGATGATGTCTGAACATTTTGAAAGAAGGAGTTAGGACTGCTATGGTTTTCTTCATCCTAAGTATCTATCCGTCGACTGGAGTGATGCATTGCAATACATCATGAATACTACAATGAAATGGAATGCGTTGACCTACCACCAAAATTCGCTTTCCGGAGGAATTAATGCTTACGAAGCTCAACAAATTAGAAGCGGTATGCCATGGGCCAATTCCAGTGGGGTGTTTTGTCAACTTAAGAGTTATGATAATAGAGCGCTGTCATAGCTTGAAATGTGTCTTATGGCTCTCCGCAGCACAAGGAAGGGAATCAATACTAGAGTTTCCTCAAATGCGACAGTTGGAACTCAGTCATCTGCCAAATATGGTTGACTTCTACTCCACAGGAATCAGTAGGAGTCAAGAGCCACTGATCATCCCTTTTTTCAATCAGCAGGTATGTATATTTGATGATGCTTGGAACAATTTCTGCCATTATTGCTTTTCGTCTAGTCTAATTCTTTAGCTGCCAAATATATCTTACTTTCTCATTTTTAAAAAAACTCAAAATGCAATTATATTGTTTCATCCACAAACTTTCAAAATATATCCCTCAAAATTCAATTTTAATTATCATTCTTCTCCATGTTTCTTTTTTCATATGCGAATTGGGATCTCTTATTTTCTTATTCAGAAAGAGAAATTAGTAGCAAAATCTTACTCAATTTTTTCTTTATCACTTACATGTTGACTTTCTACCAGTTCATTAGAAGCAGACATTAATTATTAAATCATATATGATAAATTGACAGATTGCAGTTCTATGTTAGAGATCTTACAATTGGAATCAATGGAGATGTTAGAACAATGTGGCACAACAAATATCCTGTATGCGAGGTTTCACGAAGAAACCAGCTCATGAAATGTGAAAATCTACAGACTGTTTTCCCATCTGATTTCTTAGAAGGATTACAAAGTCTACAAACTCTGAAAATAAGTAATTGTCGGTCTTTGAAAGAAATTTTTGAAATCGATAGTATCAATGTAGTCCCTCCATGGAAAAAATTGCCTTACATAGTCAAACTCAAGGATATCTTGCCTTTCAAAAAATCTAAAATCATTGGAGGTTGATATCTGTCACTCCTGAAATATCTTTTCTTAACTTCGGTATGAAGGGCCTTGGGCAACTTGAGTTCCTACATATAATCAATTGTGAAGTACTGGAGGAAATTGTTGTAAATGAAAATGGACCTGAAGCAGTAGCGCCGATGTTTTTATTCCATCGACTATCTTCTCTCGAACTAAGAGGCTTAAGGCAGCTCAAGAGATTCTATGAACAGGACATGTATACTTTGGGATGTCCACTCTTGAAAATTTTGGAGGTATACTATTGTGGTAACATGGAGCTACTTTTCAAGGAAAGTCTTCAAGATCATGAAGTTCATATATGTTCTTTTCTGGTCAACATGGTACAATTTCTTTTTCGTAGCTAGGTTGATTACTACTTTTATCTCTAAGTTAATAAAATCACATACAAAAGGACTTGATCAGAACATATGAAGAAATTAAGATGCACCAATAATTATAAGCCAAGACAATTTTCCTAGTGTGATGAACATTATGTTTTATTCAATAATATATTACACCTATTACCCAAAACAGCATTTAACTACTATAACTATATATTTTGTTCAATAATACTACAACTATATATATATATATATATATATATATATATATATATATATATATATGTTATGGCACAAAGAAATTCAAAATAAAGAAAAACATCGTGATTATACTGAACTCTTACAGAAAAACCAAGCAGGAGGAGGAAGTCACGCGAATCCAAGCATTTAATCATAAAAGATGCTGACAAAGTGAATAAACCCAATGCCACGATATAACGAAAATACCTGAAAGACAGCGTCAGATTCAGTAAGTGTTTCCCCCACCCTTTGTATCAATTCAGGCTACTGCATGGGCTTCACTTGTTCACTCCTCTACTACCACAAAAGATTCCTTTTTTTTTCTCAACTTTTTCATTTCACAAAAGTTTGACCATGCCTTTCGCCGAATATATGCATAAACTAAATTGGCTATTAAATCAACAATATATATATATATATATATATATATATATATATATATATATATATATATATATTGGTGAGTTAATAATAATAAAAAATGAGTTATATGAATAAAAATTTGATATATTGGATTTCATTCCATTTTATTTCTTTCATTTTTTTCCTTTCATACAATTTGTTTCATTTTCTTTCTTTTTACAGTTTCATATTTTCCGAGAACCTACTATAACCTTAAAATTTAATTAGCATACAAAATATCAATGCTATTTGATTTGATTTGCCAGGACACGTTTCCTATTGTGGGAGGAGAGTTGAAGGAGGTTAAGGGCACCATGGATATATGGGGCCAATTCTTCAAGGGAGTCATAAACTAAGAAAATTGGAGAGCTGAAGACTCTCCCAATATTTCAGCTGTGATTCCGTCCAGTATGCTGCAAGTATTGCATAACTAGCTAACCCACCCTCAGAAGTTGTAATTCAGTGAAAGATAAACTATGGAAGGTTGTACAGTGTGAGACTCTACTACTTCCACAATTAACTGAAATGCACTTGGAAGATCTACCTATGCTTACGCATCTCGTTGGGTTTGGTACTTTTGGAATTGGGTTGCTGCAACTTCTTCAAAATCTTCATCATCTACATGTTTCTAAATGTGGAAAGTTGATAAATATAGTATCACCCTCAATGGCTAAAAGATTAGTCCAACTCTAGAAGCTTTCTATAACCGCCTGCTCCATGGTTAAGGAAATAGTAGGAGATGATGATGATTCAAGTACTGAAGAAGAAGCATTAACAGTAACAGATGATGATGATGATATTTGTTTCAGTAACAATACCTTTGTATTCCCGTCCTTAGAAGAAATGGAGGTAAACGAACTACCCAGGCTTACACACCTATGCAACAAAATCCCTGGATTAGGCCAATAATCTTCAAAAGTTTCATTCTAGAAATATCCAGCTGTGAGAAGTTAAATTTGTTTAAGATCGCCATCGGTGGAGGACACTGGTGCATCTAGAAAAGCTTACTGTGGAGTGCTGTTATAAGGTGAAAGAAATAGTTGAAAATGAAGGAGGAGGTGATGAATACTTGATGTCCATATGATTATCTTCACTAAATTAAGAGAGCTAAACCTTAGTGGATTTACCAATTTTGAAAGCTTTTTGCTCAGCAACATACACCTTCATATTCCCGTGCTTGATAGACATGTCGGTGATAGAATGCCCTGAAATGGAATATTTTTGCAAGGGAGACTCAATCACAGAAACGTTAGAGGGAGTAAAGTGATGGGATAAACATAAACAATGCACAACCAGATCTTATCCCCTCTTGTGAGAACCTAATAGGAAACAATTTAATAGAGCAATAACAATTCACCCAAAGCAACAAATATATGGACACCAACAATTCCAATGCTTAAAACCTTCCCAAACGAGAGTAAAACCACTGGACCCCAGCCACTTAAACACTCACTAATAATTTAATGTTATACAATTCTCTCTGCTAAAACTGAGGGCATATACCAACTCATATCTCGCACTTTAATCTTGGCAATGCAAATCAACTTGCATAAAAACAATGTAGAAATCTCACAAAACAGAGTCACTGTTGTTCCCGGACATAAACACCACTGTTCAGAACTCCACCTAATCTGCACTGTTCAAAATGAAGATCAATGAGTTAAGAACGTCTCTCACCAAAATCAGCTCGATCAGACCACGGATGAACTGGATCGGACTGATGTGATGAAAACTGTCCGTGAAAAACCCACAGCACAGAGGCAATCTGATCTCTCGGATCAAAGGACCTTCCTTGAAACTCCAAATCAGATCTCCACCGTTCAGAATGAAGACTTCAACAAGTCACCAACCTCTCCAGATTTGCAATGATCGAACCACAGGATGAACCGGTATCGGTCGTTTGATCAAATTTTGGGCAGTGAAGATAAAGAAAAAAACTGTGGTTTTTCTCTCTAACTTCAAAATGATCTCTTTCTTCCTTTTCTCTATGGAGACAACAAAGATCGCTAAGAAGATAAGACTACTTTGATAGCTGGCCGTAAAAATTCTCGGCTATATTTAGCCACATCTAATCCCTCTTCCTCTTTTATACTTCATTACTTAAGAGCTTTAGAATGGTTTCAGCTTTCCTCCACATGAAGTGAAATAACCCAACCCAACAAATCTCCCTTTCCGATTTCATGCGAGGGACTCACCATCCCAAAGAATTCGAACAACCTGTTTCTCCCTTTGTGAATATTTTCACACATATCCAGCCTTATCATATTTCCAGATGTATCTTCTCAATTTCAAACAAGTTGTCAGAGCATCTCTCATCCAATCGATAATTCTCACATCAATGTGTTTCATCTGCATGAAAGGCGTGACTTTACCTGGTGGAATTCAGCACTTCGTTATCACAATATACCACATAGTGTCACTGCTTAAACCCAGCTCCTCGCATGAAACGCCTTCATCCACAACAACTCCTTACATGCTTCACGGGGCCAGAATATACTCCGCTCCGCTGTAGAGTGCAACACATTTCAGAATCTTGATCGCATGACATAAAGACCTCCCCGAGGAATGTCATCAAATAAACTCGGCGAGACTTTCATTATCCACATCCCCGCCATGTCCTCGAACTGCCAGCAACCAGTAATCGGGCTCCACTTCCAAAAGCCGAAGCCTAACTTGAAGTGCCTCGCAAATATCCCCATAATCCACTGATCGCTCCCAACGCTTGCCTTCCCCTGGATCTCGACAAAACCCGCCTTAACAACACCAACCCGCATAAGCTATGTCCGTCTAGGTACATACTATGGCATACATCAAACTTCCTATCGCCGAGGCATACTGAATCCTTCTCATGTCTCCTTCCTCCTTAGTCAAGGGCCATGTCCGCCGCCAGCTTGGAAGTGACTAGCGAGGAGAATCGACTTCACTTAGCTTGCTCATGTTAACCCCTCAAAGCACCTTTTCAATATATCGCTTCCTGTGGATAGCCTTTCGATGCTCTATCCCGCTCAATTCTAATGCCACAATTCTCTTTACTAGCCTTAAATCCTTCATGCAAAGAATTTGTTTAACTACTTCTTCTGCTATCAATTCTGAAACATTTCACTAACAATCAAGATCATCAACATAGAGCAACAATATAACAAAATCATCACTTATAGAATTTCTCGCACAAATACAATAAATGGTCAAGTAGTTTTTCTGTGAGCCCTCGCTCCCTATAACCGACTAAACTTCTTATATCACTCAGCTTCTGGGCCCGCTCTGCCATAAAGACTTTCTTCGCCTTACACACATAATCCTCTTTCCTTTACTCGCTAAACCTCCGGGTTTGCTCCATATAAATTTCTTCGTCTAAATCACCATGTGAGAAAAGCAGCCTTAATGATCCATCCTCACGAATCTCCAAATCAAGACTCACCGCTAAGCCCAAAACTACACGTAATAGATGACATCTTGTCAACAGAGAAAAGCATCTCATCAAAATCATCATCACCTTCTTTTCGATCAACCTCTGACAAATCCGCCCAGAAGCCAGAACGAGGTCGTGAAGTGTTCTTCTTGCTTCACACTCAGAACTCCACCCCGTTTTTTCAAAGCTTCCTTTTTCCCTTTCGCAACTTTGACAAGCTCAAAAGAATGGTTCTCATGTGCAAAGGATTTCATCTCATCTTGCATAGCATCAACTCCACTTCATCTTATTTTCTCATCTTCCATGGCTTCCCTCATAACTTTCTGTGTTCTCCCCGTCGCTTAGTAATACATAGTCATCAATAGAATACCGTGTAGAAGGATGCCGATTCTCCTCGGTAGACCTCCTAAGTGAATATCCGATGGAGCTCTATCGCTGTGACCGCCATGAACATCATCATCCACCTCAACCTGTGGGAGTTTTTAACATCACCTAAGGCTATGCTGTCATCATATGCTTCATCTTCAACCCCGTGTGAAGATTTTACAGTGCGGAGCTGATCCAAGTCAATCAAATCATCACTATGTCGAGACTCACTCGCCTCTCCTACCATCCTATATAGTATAATCTTCCATAAACACATCCGCCTACAAGCCTTTTCCTCAGACCTGATCATAAAACCTCGTGAACCAAGCCTATCCCCACTCATAGCCAATAAATACACAAGGTCTCACTTTAGCATCGCTTTCATCTCTCCCATCTTCGGGAATATGCACAAAAGCCTTGCATCCAAAGACACGCTAAGTGATCATAAGAGATTTCATTATCTCAATTAAATTTATCTGAACATCAAATTCCAAAGGAACACATGGTGGGCATCAGAACATGTACAATAAAGATTCAAAGCTCACCCTAAAAAGATTCGTAACCGTGGATCGCGAAAGTAAAACATCTTACCTTTTCAACTAGTGTCCTATTCCATTCTCTCAAATTTTAACCCATTCAACTCGAGGAGTCTTAGGAGGTGTCTTTGATGTCATCACCATGTTGTCTACAATACTCATCAAAAGTGACCACAGAATATTCCACCTCATTATCATCCGATATTTCAACTTTTTCTCACCGTATTTGCCTTTCAACAAGAGCATGAAATCGCTTAAACACGCCTTAACACTCGTCTTTTGTTTTCAAAGTATAAACTCAAATCTTTTCTTGAATGATCATCTATAAAAGTCACAAAACATAGAGATCCAAATTCAAGTGTTTCTTGTTTTCTATAGGACTAGCCACATCAAAATATTAATTTCTAAATCACATACTCCGCTTCCTTTGTAAGGGATATGTTTGAATGCAATCTGTCCTTCCCCGCTACAATGAGCACACTTCTTCAAAGATCCCTTCTTCATACCTCATAAAGAAGATTCTTTAGCCAAAATAATCAAGCCCCTTCACTCATGTGACCGCCTATTATGCCAAAGCTCAACCCGTACTATCATCATCCACTCCATTGATATCGAATCACTCACTCCCGTCTCGCATCAAATACACCAGGAACTCTTCTTCCTTTTGCTATCACCATAGAACCTCTAGTGAGCTTCCACTGACTATCACGGAAGGTGTTGCAGAACCCTTCATCATCAAGCTTTCCATGAGATTAAATTCACGTTTAATAACCTAATGTGCTTAACATTCTTCAAAGTCAACATAAGATCATTACTAGTCTCCAAACGCACATCTCCTATACCAATGGCTTTAGCTGAAAGACACATCTATCCTAACACTTCCAAAGTCACCTGGATGTGTAGGATGTAAAGAAATCCTTCCGAGGGGTGTAGCATGGATGGAGGCAATTACTTAATAATCACCTAACTGCTTCGCAAGCAAAATTAACAACATCACTACATCATAAACAATAAGGAAACTGCCGTGAAGGCAATTTGTCATCTTCACCACTCATCATATTCTTCTCTTTTCCTTCACTCTTCCCTCTGCTTTTCACATCTTCAACGCCATACACTTTCTTATATGTCTTTCAAATGAGATGAGATACCCAACATCGTAAACTTGTTATTCTCTTGCTTAGTTTGATCTCTGCCTTCGACTCTACCTTACTCCTCCCCTCTTCTCAATAACTAGACATCCGACTCGTGAAGAAGAACCATGTGACTTTTCTCATTTCTTCATTCGTAACACAACTCTTAACCAAATCCATATTCATGTGACTCATCTAAAATGAGTTAGACAAAAGAAGTTCTAAACGGCCTCCCACGAGTCCCAAGAATGTACCAAGAATCCACAACCCTTGCACCTTCCTCAAACTTGATGTTCATTCCACCTAATTGATTAATAATACTTTGAATGTATTCAAGTGATCTCGTCATAGGAGTTCCATCTTGATACTTCAAACTCATCATCTTCTTAATCATAAACAATTTATTATTTTTACTCTTTCTCGAAAGCATATAACTGTTCGAGCTTGTTCCATAGACTCCTTGCATGTTTCTCTTCACTAATATGATTGAGAACATTATCATCTACCCACCTGGTCTGATATAACTACAAACCTCGGCTGATGAAGGTAAATCGATTCTCGCATTGGTTTTATTTTCTTGTTTTCGTATAAACATGTGCAAATAATAATCCTTCACATACAATAAGTCTTCCATTTTTCCTTTCCAAATGATGATAATTGGAACTATATTCAAAGTGATCATTCTACTTGTATTGCTTTCCCATTGTTCTACACAAGGCACAACTTATCTTTAACCTCACCTTCCTCGATAATTACTTTGATGTAAGAAACATAAACAACATTAAACTGCATTTTATCCTCTGTGGAGAACCTAATAGGAACAATTTACGATAACAACAATTCACCCAAAGCAACAAATATATGGACACTAACAATTTTAGCGTGGAAAACCTTCCCAAATGAGAGTAAACCACTGGACCCTTAGGCCACTTAAACAATTTCCCACTAATATAATTAATGGGTTACACAATTCTCTCTAGATAAAACTAGAGGCATATACCAATCATATCTCAAGAATTTTAATCTTGGCAAATGCAAATCAACTTGCATAAAACAATAGAGAAACTTCACAAAACAGAGTCACTGTTCTCTTATTACTAAACACCACTGTTCAACTCCAATTCCAATCTGCACCGTTCAAATGAAGATCAATGAGTTAAGAACGTGCTCACCAAAAATCAGCCTCGATCAGACCACGGATGAACCGGGGATCGGACTGATGATGAAACTGTCCGGGTGAAAACCTTACAGCATTGAGGCACCTGATCTCGACTGCAACATGACTCTCCGAAACTTCCAAATCAGATTCCACCGTTCAGAATAAAGATCAACAAGTCACTAACCTCTCCTCCCAGATTTCAGGTCGATCGGAACCACAGATGAAACTCGGTATCGGCCATTTGATCAATCTGGGCAGTGAAGATAAAAAGAAAAACTGTGTTTTTCTTCTCTAACTTCAAAATGGATCTCTCTCTTTCTCTCTTTCTTTCTTTATGGAGACAACAAAGACTGGGCAAGAAGAGGAAGACTACTTGATAGGCCAGTACCTCGATGACAAGCACCTAATCCTCTTCTTTAGAAAATCTCTCAGCTAAGAGCCTTGTAAATTCACGCTTCTCCATTAAGAGAAACAACTGTAACCCAACATAAAAGTGTAATTTTCTCTGCACAAGGAGTAACAACCCAAATGTTTACCATACATACATGTTTCATGAGTAAGAAGAGGCACATTGATTATAATTCCCTTTACTTCCTTCTACTCTTAACACAAACTTTTGTTTGTTTACCATATATCTCTCAATTTCTGTTGCCAAGAGAAGAAGACATAGAGCAAACCATACTCCATCGATCGTGTTTATTATTGTTTTAAGACTTGGGCTGATACAAACTCTAAAATGCTTAAGAAAAAGTTCTATATATCTATAGAAACTAAATGAAAGAAAGAGAAAATCAAGTATTGTGGGGATTGCAAAAGAAATGAGAACAGAAATGAGAACTTATCTTGAGAGTGCAACACATCAGTCTCGACAAGGTTAAGACACAAAGACCTCCGAGAATGTCATCAACAAACCAAGTAGACTTTCTATTATCCACATCCCCCGCCATGTCTCGAATCGCAACCACAGCACCGGTTTCCCACTTCAAAGCGAGTTTCAACTCTCAAGTGCCTCAAGAAATATCTCATAATCCACTGACCGCCTCCCAATGTCAGTTTTCCGGATTCGATAGAAACGGCTAACAACACCAACCGCATAAGCTTTCAAGTGTCCGGCCTTAGTACATACCATGGCATGCCATCAACAAACTTCCTCACCGGCCGAGGCATACCTAACTCTTTCTCACGCCTTCCTTCTCCTTAGCCAAGCCATGGGCTATGTCTACGCTTAGCTTAAAGTGACTAGCTAGAGGAGAACTGACCACTTTAGCTTTGCTCATGTTAAACCTCGCAAGCACCTTTTCAATATATTGCTCCTGTGACATATATAGCTTCGAGTTTCATCCCGCCACCTCTAATGCCAATAATTTCTTTACTAGCTCCAATCCTTCATGGCAAAGAATTTGCTTAACTACTTCTTCAAGCTATCATCAATTCTGAAACATTTCTACCAACAATCAAGATATCATCAACATAGAGCAACAATATAACAAAATCATCATCGTGAGAATTTCGCACAAATACACAATGGTCGAGTAGTTTTTCTAGCCTTGCTCCCCATAACTCGACTCTAAACTTTATATCATCGTCGTACCGCTTCAAGCCATAAAGACTTTTCTTCGCCTTACACACATAATCCTTCTTCCTTTTTATCATAAAACCCTCTCGTTGTTCCATATAAATTTCTTTGTCTAAATCACCATAGAGAAAAGCAATTAACATCCATCCGCTGAATCTCCAAATCAAGACTAGCCGCGCTTCTCCAAAACTACACTAATAGATGACATCTTAACAACAGAGAAAGACCATCAAAATCAATACCTTTCTCGATCAACCCTTTGACAACCGCCTAGCTTTCAGAATCAGGCTTCGGTGAAGTGTTCTTCTTGCTTCACTCGTAAACCCACCTCGTTTTCTAAAGCTCTTTTTCCTTTCGCAACTCGACAAGCTCAAAAGAATGGTTCTCAAGTGCGCGATTCTCATCTCATCTTGCATAGCATCAACTAATTTCATCTTTATTTTCATCTTCCATGGCTTCATAACTTTCGTGTTCTCCCCCGGCTAGTAATACATAGTCATCAATAGAATACCGTAGAAGGATGTCGATCTCTGCAGACTCTAAGTGGAATATCCGATGGAGCTCTACCGCCGGTGACCGCTCATGAACATCATCATCCACCAACCCGTGTGGAGTTTCAACATCACCCATGTCATGTTATCATCATATGCTTCATCTTCAACCCGTGTAGGAAGATTCATTAAAGGGAGGGATCCAAGTCAATCAAATCATCACTATGTCGAGACTCACAGATCGCCTCTTCAATATCCTATATAGTATAATCTTCCATAAACACAACACTTTCGCTTCTTACAAGTTTTTTCGCACCGATCATAAAAACCTCAGAATCAAGCTCATCCCTACCACATAGCCAATAAATATGTACAAGGTCTTGTCTTAGCATCGTTTAGACCTCATTCGAATATGCACAAAAGCCTCGTGATCCAAAGACACGCAAGTGATCATAAGAGATTTCATTATCTGACCAAATTCTATCTGGAACATCAAATTCCAAAGGAACACATGGTGTAAGATTGAGAACATGTACAACAATATTCAAAGCCTCACCCCAAAAAGATCTTGGCAACTGTGACTGCGAAAGTAAACATCTTACCCTTTCAACTAGTGTCCTATTCATTCTCTCAACCAACCCATTCAACCGAGGAGTTCTTAGATGTTCGGGATGTCGACACCATGTTGTCTACAATACTCATCAAAAGGACCCTAATATTCACTCCCATTATCACCGATACATTTCATTTTCTCACCGTATTGTTCTTTCAACAAGAGCATGAAATTGGCTAAACACGTCTAACACTGGGTCTTTGTTTTCAAAGTATAAACCCAAATTTTTCAATGATCATCTATGTGTCACAAAATATAGAGATCCACTAAGTAAGCTTTGTTTTCATAGGACCACACACATCAAAATACACTAAATCAAGCATACCGCTTCCTTGTATGGCGAAGTGTTTGAATGCAACCTGTCCCGCTTCCCGTTACAATGAGTTAATAATTTCTTCAAAGATCCCTTCTTCATACCATAAAGAAGATTCTTCTTAGCCAAAATAATCAAGCTCCTTCTCAATTATGACCAAGCCTATTATGCCAAAGCTCAACCCGTACTATCATCATCCACTCCATTGACACGGAATCCCCACTACCCTTGCCTCCGCATCAAATACAATGAGGAACTCTTCTTCTATCACTCATAGAACCTCTTAGTGAGCTTCCACCGACTATCACGGAAGGTGCTGCGCAACCCTTCATCATCAAGCTTTCCCGTGGAGACAAATTCATGCTTAATAACCTAATGTGTTAACATTCTTCAAAGTCAACATAGTACCATTACTAGTCCCAAACGACATCTCTCCTTCTTATACCAATGGCTTTAAATTGTTATCATTACCCATCCTAATACTTCCAAAACACCGGATGTAGATGTAAAGAAATCCTTCCGAGGTGTAGCATGGATGGAGGCACCACTATCAATCACCCAACTCGGGCTTCCGGCAAGCAAAATTAACAACATCACTATCATACAAACACAAGGAAACTGCGGTAAGGGCACCCTGGTCATCTTCACCACCATTGTCATTCTTCTTTCCTTCACTTTCCTTGCTTCATATCTCTCTTCAATTACGACAATACTTATATGCCCTTTCAAATGACAAGAAAGACATCAACATTGGTAAACTTGTTATTCTTTTGCTTGCTTCTATCTCTCTCGTTTCACTCTACTCTTACTCCTCCCCCTCCTTTCAGTAACTACGACATTTGACCGTGAAGAAGAACCTTGTGACTTTCTTCTCATTTCTTCATTCAGAACATAACTCTTAACCAAACTATTCATAGTACCCACCCAGGGCTGAGTTAGACAAAGAAGTTCTAAACGTCTCTCACTAGTCCCAAGAATGTACCAAGAATCCACAACCCTGCACCTCTTCCTCAAACTTGATGTTCACCAGCCAATTGATTAATAATACCTGAATGTATTCAAGTGGATTCACATAGAGTTCCATAGTCTTGGATACTTCAAACTCATCATCATCTTCTTAATCATAAACAATTTATTATTTTCGCTCTTTCAGCATATAATTGTTCGAGCTTGTTCCATAAACTTCTTGCATGTTTCTCTTCACTAACATGATTGAGAACATTATCATCTACCCACTGTCTGATATAACCACAAACCTGTCGATGAAGTAAATTCCATTCTGCATCGGTTTTATTTTCTGGCTTTTCAGAAGCAAACACAGGCAAATAATAATCCTTCACATACAATAAGTCTTCCATTTTTCCTTTCCAAACATGATACTGGAACCATTCAAAGTGATCATTCTACTAGAGCTGCTTCTTCCATTGTTCTACACAAGGCACAACTTATCTTGAACCTCAGCCTCCTGATACCACTTTGATGGGATAAACATAAACAATGCACAACCAGATTTTATCCCCTCTTGTGAGAACCTAATAGGAAACAATTTAATAGAGCAATAACAATTCACCCAAAGCAACAAATATATGACACTAACAATTTTAGCGTGAAAACCTTCCCAAATGTGAGTAAAACCACGGGACCCTTAGCCACTTAAACACCTCCACTAATATAATTAATGGGTTAAGTACTACCTCTCTCTAGATAAAACTAGAGGCATATACCTCAATCATATCTCAAGAATTTAATCTTGGCAAATGCAAATCAACTTGGCATAAAACAATAGAGAAATTCAACAAAACAGAGTCACTGTTCTCGGACATAAACACCACTGTTCAGAACTCCAATTCCAATCTGCACCGTTCAAAATGAAGATCAATGAGTTAAGAACGTGCTCACCAAAAATCAGCTCGATCAGACCACGGATGAACCGGGATCGGACTGATGATGAAAACTGTCCGGGTGAAAACTCCACAGCACAGAGGCACTGATCTCGGACTGCAAATATGACCTTCCGAAACTCCAAATCAGATCTCCACCGTTCAGAATGAAGATCAACAAGTCACCAACCTCTCCTCCAGATTTCAGGTCGATCGAACCACAGATGAACCGGTATCGGCCATTTGATCAAATCTGGGCAGTGAAGATAAAAGAAAAAAAACTGTGTTTTTCTTCTCTAACTTCAAAAATGGATCTCTCTCTTTCTCTCTTTCTTTTCTCTTATTGGCACAACAAACATCGTTACTAAGAGGAAGACTACTTTGATAGCGCTGCAAAAATTCTCAAGATGACGAAGGCTACCTAATCCCCTTTCTTTATACTCTAAGCGCTAAGAGCTCTTAGAAATTTGCGCTTCCTCCACACATGAAGGAAATAACCCAACCCAACATAAAGGCGGGTAATTTTCTCTCATATTGGGAGAACAACCTAAATGCTACCATACAGAAGATGTTTATGGAGGTTAAAGAGGCACATTGATTATAATTCCCTTTACTTCCTTCTACTCTTAACACAAACTTTGCTTGTTTACCATATATCTCTCAATTTCTGCTGCCAAGAGAAGAAGACATAGAGCAAACCATACCCATCGATCGTGTTTATTATTGTTTTAAGACTTGGGCTGATACAAACTCTAAAATGCTTAAGAAAAAGTTCTATATATCTATAGGAAATCCAAATGTAGAAAGAAAGAGAAAATCAAGTATTGTGATTGCAAAAGAAATGAGAACAGAAATGAGAACTTATCTTCCATCCAACAAGTTTGATTTGGTCATTCTAAAATTCTCTTTTCGTTATGACAACATTTAACCTTTGTTATTATAATTTTTTTTAATTCTTTTCCTCTCAATATGATGCTCTGTTCACTTGTGTTGAATTAATGGCCAGCATCCCAAGGAAGAGGATTCTCAAGAAACAATTCCTGATGATCAAGAAGGTCCTGAGGAAGAGGATTTTGAAGGAGGAAGTGGATCTTTGAGGCAAAGATCCTCTTGAGGGAGACTAGGTCGTCCAACCTTTCATATGCAAAACAAAGAAAGGTTTTTCCTTTTGCATTGTATGTGTGAGTGAGATACCCTGCAAATTTTTTTATCCTTCTTGTATTTTCAAATGTCAAGGCTTGTCTGTCTTGAATTTTTTTTTTTTTTTTTGTAGGTACGTATGGATGCAGAACTAATTGGCTTCGTGTGAGGATCATGTATTGAAACCATCCTACTTAGAAAGATGCTTGTAATGAATTTTTCATCAGTCCTTTTAGTATGTTTCCTTTATGATGCCCATATCTGTAAGTTGGTAATGGTCCAAAGCATTAAAGACACCACACACAACTGTGTATCGTTTGAGCACCATAAATATGGCGACATCAGGATGGTCGCATTACAATTTATTTGCATTATTCCTATGTGTGTTGTTCCGATAGCTTGTATATAAGTAGTGACATATATATATATATATATATATATATATATATATATATATATATATATATATATATATATATATATACCCTTTTAACTTCTAAAATATTTAAAACCAAAAAATAGGCAAAAATTAATTTCAATTCACAACAAGAATAGAAGCCTATGGTCGCAGTCACCGATCCTGGCTAAAGATAGTAAATAATGCATCTATAGCACATAGCCATAAATAAAATAAACAACTCCGTGTGACCATAAGTACCATGAACAAATGTTTGAAGCATGAAAAAGTCTAAATGTGTGTCTAAATTGACGTGTCTATTGCCCATCTTATAGTCACGCCAATCAATTTCCCCGGCTAAAAGGTTCCTCAATGTGTATTTTAGTTACAAATTTTAATGACCCAATTAAAACTACATGACTATAGCTTATATCTCTTGTAGTGATTAGACCTGCATGAGATGTGGGAGTCACATGCAATTGATCAGTGGCAGGCAAATGGAATCGGCTATGGAGGTTTGGTTCTTGGGAAAAGAAAGCCCAATCCTCATATTAAAAGCCATGGAGGCCTGGTTTCCACTGTCCACATGCCAGGAATATTTTTGGTGCTAAAATACTGTATTCTTATCATTTCTTGGGAAAAGAAAGCCCCATCCACATCCTCTTAATCATTTCATTTTTTATTTTTAAATTCATTTCTCACGATGCCACACTTCGATTTATCATTCTTTTCTATATCTTTTTACAACTTATTCATGTTAATTACACCATGTACCTCACATTTATTTAGAATTTTATTCCAATATCCCACCCAGATCATCAATATCAAATGGTAACTCTTCAATCATGTTTAATTTTTAATATCAAATAAGAGGTAAATTTTTATCTTCTTATCCTTTTTCTTTCCATTATTGCCACTTCATTTTTATAATATTCTTTTCAATTTTTTTTCTTTATTATCTTTGCATTAAAAATATTTTATTTTAGTAAAAATATTTTTTAAGGAATCGAATATTATATTAAATAATTATTACGCAGACACTGTACAATTATTTTATTAAGTAATTGGATAGCACAATATCAACCCTTTTTTTTTTTGCTTTTTTTTTTTAATTTTTAAGCAATATTATTCACCATTCAAATGATTTTGATTTCATTTTATATTTTATAAAACATAAATGATAAAACTTACAGAAAACCTAAAATTATAGTTGTATTGAAAGAATAAGAAATAATTTGAAAAGAAATATAAAAATATATTAAAAAAGAAAGAAGCCAAGAATAATTAAAGATGAAATTAACATAGAGTATAAGTCACACCTCAATGGAAAATTTTGAATAACATGAATAATATGAAAGAGTTGCTATATTATATCGTAAAATCAAGAGTTTATTGATCCCAAAAATAATTTATCAATAATCAAAAGACTCAATAAATACATTACAAAACTTTATTGAAACAATGAAGCAAATTAATTTTGACTGGGTAGAAAACATACCTGGCATATATGGATCCGAAATTATTGGCTGTCATTTGTCTACCAAATCTAAAAGGGATAAGATCAGATAAAAGCTAGGGTTGAAGATATTTTTTTCCTTCTCCCCAAAGTGTGTTCTACCAAACCCTTGTCAAATTATAGAGTTTCATTTATTTCTATATATATATATATATATATATATATATATATATATATATATATATATATATATATATATATATATATATATATAGAGAGAGAGAGAGAGAGAGAGAGAGAGAGAGAGAGAGAGAGCACAAGGGAATAATTCGGCTTACCAAAGCAAGGGAGAAGATAGAACCATGGGTCCATAGCTAATTAACATTAAATCATCCCATAAATGGCCCATAATTAACATGCACAATTACACAATAAAATTGTATTATGATTATGCTTAGTCCATAATTAATAAATTAATCTAACATTCTCCCACTTGGACGGCATAATCATAACTCAAATACTTTCACAAGAGATTTACATTGTCATAACTAATCATATACAATTAACACACCGAGAGGAAGCATAAATCGTATATAATCAAAGGTCTCACTAATCAAAAATCATAACTCGATAAGCCTAACAAGATATTTACATAGTCATAACCAATCATATACAATTAATACAATCGAAATGATGGCAAACCATACACAATCAGGCGCTACTAATCTAGAAGCATTTCAATGGCAAGAGTATTGATTCAATAGAAAGAAAAAACATCATTATGTCATTCATCTGGTCAAATTGACACAAAATCATAAGATAATGAAAAAGGAAAAACTCCCACTAAAACAAAGAGTCTAAGCTCCTAACAATCCCATGAGGGTGACGTGTTCTTGAAACACACATATAGGTAAGCCTTTGGTTAGTGGGTCTACCAACATGCTAGTCGTAGGCGTGTGCTCAATTGAAATGAGGGACTCTGGAACTTTCTCTTTAACAAAAAAAAAAACTTCACATCAATGTGCTTAGAGCGAGAAGTGCTCCTAGTGTTCCTAAAGAAAGATACAACTACAAAATTATCACAAAACAAATTCAGCGGTCTAGAAATTGAGTGAACAACCTCCAAAGTTGAAATGAAGTTCCGCAACCATATTTCATGATAAGTAGCCTCATAACACGCCACATACTGCTTCTCCATAGAAGAAGTCGTAGCGTCTACTCGACACTTCCACTAAACGCCTCCTTCCACCATCCTAAAGATATAACCGTAAGTGACTTTTTTATCATCCACGTAGCTTCGCGATAATCCGGAATCACTAAAACCAACCACACCAAGAGTGTCGCACGCTTAATATGTCAACATGAGATCCTTGGTACCTTAAAGATACCTCAAAACTTTCTTAACCGCTTTCCAATGGCTTTGATCAGGATCACTCAAATACCTACCTAACACGCCAACAACAAAAGAAATATTAGGGCGTGTGCATACTTAAGCATACATCAGGCTGCCCACAACTGAAGAATAAGAGATTGCTTTCATCTGATCTCTCTCAATATCATTTTGAGGACATTGGCCTTTGGAAAATCTGTCACCCTTTACAATTTGTGCCTTACCAGAGGAACATGATTATATATTGAACATTTTTAGAATGCGTTCAATATACGTCTGTTGAGACAATCTCAAAACACCACTAGGTCTATCGCGAAGTATCTGTAAGATGTCCCCAAGATTCTTCATATCAAAATGGCTAAACAATAACTATTTTGTCTCAATCAAAAAGTCAGTATCATTAGTTGTGAGCACAATATAATTAATAGATAAAACCAAGAATATGTATTTGCTCCCATTGACCTTCACATATATGGATTGATTGACGATGTTCTCCTTAAAACCATTGGCGGTGACAACTTCATCAAACTTGAGATACCTACCTAGAAGCCTGCTTTAAACCATAAATGGATTTCTAGAGTTTACAAACCATGTGTAATTTCCTTAAAGCCAATAGGTTGAGACATGTAAACATCCTCGACTAAGTCTCCATTCAAGAAAGTTGTCCTCACATCCATCTAATGCAACTCCAAATCAAAATGAGCCATTATAGCCATAATAATGCGTAAAGAGTCTTTAGTAGACATAGGAGATGAGTTTTCCTTACCTTCTCGTTAACTGTAACCCTTAGCTACTAATCTTACTTTATATCTCTCTACTTGTCCCTTGGCATCGCGCTTGGCCTTGAACACTCATTTGCACCCAATAGGTCTGTAGCCATCTGGAAAATCTACCAAGCTCCACACTTTATTCTGTAACATGGAAGTCATCTTATCTTTCATTACATCAATCCCGAAGTTGGATTAAGTACTAACAATGGCTTCTTTGTAGAGAATGTAGTCATCTGAAATTGCGGGCCTACTCGCCCTCTCTAACCTCCTCAAGGGTTTATCCATGACTACATCTAGGTCTACTATGTCTACATTTGGGGCTATTAGATCTACATTCTCAATTGGTTCATAATTGGTAGTGGCTACTGGATGTTGGTCAACAATAGGGCTAAAGATCAGAGAGGAAGTGTAACGCCCCCGCCCCAGCCCTAGCCTAGGCGGTTGAGAGGACGTCACACGAGACTGGGACTCTTTAACTTACTTTTCTAACATTGTTGGGCCCATTTCATATATAATTTCATAATGAAATAAGACTTGTAATACGACCACCGTAGTGGTGTTTAACTATTCATGTACATACATTCCTAAGTCTCATTTACTTATACTTACATGTTCCATTATCTCCAAAATAATACATTTACATTACAAACAGAGACAAAAACCTACATGTGGTGTACTCCTAATGCTGTGTTGGCCCTGGCGAATCCAGAATGCCTCAGATGTCCTCTTCCGTACCTACACAGATGAAACACCCGTGCTAAGCTAATAGCTTAGTAGGAAACAGATAATCATATATGACTACATATAGTGGTCCACAATTATAGTATACATGTACATCAATTCACATATCAGAATTATCATATCTCTCGTAGGAGTAGAGAACATAAATCTTGTATAAAGGGTACCCGTAGGTACATTACAGAGAATAACTTAATTATGTCGTAGCATTAGAGATGATTACTTTACTTTCTTATGGTTCTTTATTCAGATTTTTATCATATAAATGTTTGCATGTATAGACCAGTAATGATGAATGAGAGGGACGCAACACAATAGGTACCCAAAGGTACTGTACAATACTGAACAGATGTGCCTACAACACGAAAACATGAGTGTCGTAGCACTATGCAGGAGTGTTGAAGCAATAAACAGATGTGCCTGTCACATGGAACAGAAGTGTCGTAACACTAGATAGGAGTGCCGAAGCACTAAACATGCTTGCCTATTCATTCACTATCCAGTCTCAAGCAAGCCTACAATTATAGGTGTTTTGGAGCATATTATTATATGTGTTCAAGTCATAACTATCATGCATTAACAATGGATTTTGCCAAAGAGGTCAAATTAAAGGGAAATGTTCTTCCCACCCAGAAACAGATTTTTCACCTTCACTTGCACAATTTTCTTGGAACAACAAGGGCTAAATTTGATTACATTTCCTTCTTGGGAAGTATTTTACAAGAAGTCTAGATTACATAGAAATTAGAATCACTCAATTTGGATGAGTAAAACTCAACTTATGACTCAAACACTAAGGCTATTACCAAAATCGGAAACGGGTTTGAAACTCCACTTCGAGAATTTTAGGCCTGACGAGGGGGCTGAATTTTACACTTCCTTCTTGGGAATTATTCTACAAGAAGTCTAGTTTACACATAATTGAAATGACTCAATTTGGTTCAACCTAGCCCAAGATATGACTCAAACACTCAAGGCTGGTATGGTTGCCAATCAAAACCGAGAACTATAATTGAATTCCAAATTCTGGGTTCATAGTACCATAATTTGACCTAGTGGTCTTCTGGATAGTTAAATCTACGGGTCTTAGGATTCTCCTCCAATTGGAAACATTCCATTTTGAGGTCTCTAGGCCAAGATATGACCAAAACAAAACTAGGGGTTTTAGAAAAAATTTGACAGCAAATCCCTTAATATACCTACATGTTTCTTTACACATTGTTGGTCCTTATCCATGGACAATTCCAAACCAAACCAAAACAAGATCAAAACAACCTCAAAACCAACTCAAATCAACCAAAAACAACACAAAGGAGAGATGAGTTTGGATACTTTTCCAAACCATTTTCCATATTCTCCATACCAAAAGAGATATTCCATACCTTAACTTTCTTGCACTTTCAAACCAAGTAGCCCTCTCTCGCTACGTACCGACTCTCAATGAAAGAACCAATGATAGGTACCCAAGCTCAATGGAAAAGTCCAACCCAAAAGACTAGCCTAATAGGTGGAATAACCTCTCAAGCTTAATGACGAGGGAGCCCTTTAGAACCCAAATTTGTGTGGGGTTTGGGAATATGAGAGAGATGGTTAGAGTTGGATTGCTTTTTTGTGGTATAGTTGTAATTTTTTTGCCTACTTAGATTCACTATTCATATATTGATAGTTAAACAACAATGGATATGAAGACTTTTGGCCTTAGGCCTTGACCAACGGGGTTATGTGAGTAGTAATGCCTACATTATATTCATTATCGTCCCGATCCCTTCGGTTCCACACAAGAGTGTAGGTGATATAAGCAGGGTTATCCGCCTATCAGGCTAGTCTTTTGGGTTGGGCTTTTCCATTGAGCTTGGGTACCTATCATTGGTGCTTTCATTGAGAGTCGGTACGTAGCGAGAGAGGGCTACTTGGTTTGAAAGTGCAAGAAAGTTAAGGTATGGAATATCTCTTTTGGTATGGAGAAGTATCCAAACTCATCTCTCTTTTGTGTTGTTTTTGGTTGATTTGAGTTGGCTTTGAAGTTGTTTTGATCTTTGTTTGGTTTGGTTAGAAAGTTGAAAAGTGCAAGAAATATTCCAATGGCATAAACAACAAAGGAATATGAGAGAGACGGTTAGAGTTGGATTGCTTTTCTGTGGTACATTTGTAATTTTTTTGCCTACTTAGATTCACTATTCATATATTGATAGTTAAACAACAATGGATATGAAGACTTTTGGCCTTAGAAGCCTTAACCAACGGGGTTATGTAGTGGTCATGCCTCTATTAATATATTCATTATCTGATACAATCCCACATTGGTTCCACACAAGAGTGTGGAGTGATACTTAAGCTTGAGAAGTTATCCGGCCTGCTCCGAATTTAGTGCTGGGTTGGGCTTTTCCATTGAGCTTGGGTACCTATCATTAATTGCTTTCATTGAGGTGATGCGTAGCAAGAGAGAGGGCTACTTGGTTTGAAAGTGCAAGAAAGTTAAGGTATGGAATATCTCTTTTGGTATGGAGAATATGGAAAATGGTTTGGAAAAGTATACAAACTCATCTCTCCTTTGTGTTGTTTTTGGTTGATTTGAGTTGGTTTTGAGATAGTTTTGATCTTGTTTTGGTTTGGTTTGAAAGTAAAAGAGATATTCCATCTCAATTTTACCCATGTACAAGAAAATAATTTTATTCACAACATTATGATATAAATAATCTCAAATGGCATAAACATAAATTGTGAAAGCAATATGTAAACAACTAGTGAAAATATTGCAAAATTGGGTAAATTTTTTATTTTTGTTCCATAACAAAATTTAATGTTTAATGGGATAGAAAATAAAAATGGGGAATAAAGAAACATAAATTTTGAGAAGCTAAAAATACCCCATAAAAATCCCCAAAAACATGAAAATAATAAACAAAATCAAATAATATTTATTATATTAATTTCCCAAAAACCTTCCAACAATCAATGGAACAAAGGAATAAATCAAAAATAAAATGAGTTTAATTTATTCTCATAAGATTTGCCGAAATCACTATAAAAACAAGCAGCAAAAAAAAGAAGTTTTTGTTTCATATTCTAATTGATACGTTACATGATTTGAATTTATCATTTCATCCGAAATTCATCCAAAGCTATTGTGTACGGATTACCAAAAGATTCAACCACATCATGCAATAAAAGTATTTGCATGAGAAATCCTGGCATGTTGTTATTGTCAATAAAATTGACATGATTTTGATATGACAAAAAAAAAATGTCATCATTTGTCAACTTTTTTTTTTTTTTTGGATCGATGTTACAGAAAGGCCATTAAATGCTCACCAAATAAAAAGAATGACTTTCTCTAATAGAGCAATAGATGTTTCATAAATCAAAGTGCTAACCACTTTCGCAGCGAATTTTTTTTTTTTTTTGTTTAAATGGTTTTGAATCAGCACATCATAGTTTTCTGGTTGAGCATTAGGACAAATGCAGAAAACAAAGCCAAAAAACGCAAGACAAAGCAGAAAACTCATAAATACAAAAAAAAAAAAAAAAGTTGACAACTTCAATATCAATTAAAGTTGCTCTAATACCAAATGTTAGAATATTTTGGTAAAAAATCAAGAGTATTTATTGATCCCAAACACAATTGATCAATAATCAAAAGACCCAATAAATACATTACAAAATAATAACTTTATTGAAACAATGAAGCATATCAATTCTTACTAGGTAGAAAACATATTTGATATGGATCCAGAATTATCGGTTGTCATTTGTCTACCAAATCTGCAAGATATGAGATCAGAGAAAATCTAGGGCTGAAGATAGTTCTTTCCTTTTGATGAGTATCTTAAATACTCATTTTATCTTCATGTTTTGCTTAGGTTTTGGTAGTTCTATAATATAAATAAGTGTCCTCATGCTCTCATTTCTCAATTTTGTGATTAGGCCAACCATTGGTAAAGCAGCCAAATTGAAGAGAAAAATGGAAATAAAGTCATCATGCGATCATATGACATATGATCATTTCGCCTATGTGATGTCCTTATATGGCTCCCTTATTGGAATGGGAAGATTCTAGACTCCAAGAGCTTTCCATAGATACCAAGATCACATGATTCGGAGTTCGGATGAAGAAGTTATGAAAGGAGTGAAGGATGCAAGAAAAAAAAAACAGGAAATTCTGGGCAAAAGCGTGAAAACACGCTACATCGTGGGTATTTTCACGCTTCAGCGTGGTTTGGCTTCTTCTCCTCCAGTAGCTTCCTATTTTTTGCCACGTCGTAAGCTTGGCTCCATCAAACTATTTGTGATCACAGGGCCCATTCTTTGTCAAAGCCCATTCTTGGCTAAGCGGTTTTTTGGCATAAAGGGATTAAATTAGGGCATTTTAGGGGGTTTGTAGGGGCACCATTTAGAGGCTCGAATTCAACGAGAGGGAGGCCCTCTCTTGGGGTTCCTCCCTCTTGAAGATTTTTCACCCTCCTCTAGGGTTTACTTTCAATTATTGGGAGAAGAAGAAGAAGAAGATAGAAGAGAAGAAGGAAGCTCCTTCGCCATAATTGCTTCTTTTCTCCCCTTTTCCATTTTCCTCTCTATTTTGATGGTTGTATTTCTTCTTCCATTTATTTTCTAGTTATTTTTCTTAGGGTTTAGATGTTGCCAAAGACATATTTGTATGAATCTCTTAATTTCTATTGATTTATGTTTTATTTCATATTTATGTTTAGTATTTCATTTAATCTTAATGCTTGTAGGTATTTAGCAATATTTGCATGAATTGTGGTTTGATTCAAGATCCGAGAGGTGAGAGTTAAAATTAGACCATGCATGATTTACCATCTAATTATCATGAGATAGAGATATAAATGAGATTAGGTGTGGTATTAGGACTTCTTATGTTTAATGCGCCTTTAGAAATATGGGGTTGAGTAGAGATGCAAAATACATTGTCCTAAGGGTACTGTGCGGATGCTTGAGAGAGATTTGCATAGACACTAGTGAAATTTCCATCTTCATGATGAAATAAATATTTATTAATTGGGTTGAGAGGTTCATACATAATTGTTTAGATGAAATCTGTGTCCTAAGGCCTTTTAGTCTTAATTGAGTCTTCTTGCATGCTTAGTTAGTATAATCTAGATCCTTTTATAGATTTCCAACCATCCAAATAGAGCCTAGACTATATTAGAGTCAATACTTAGTAACCCAATTCCTCATGGGACAATACTTTTACTTTCATTATATTACTTGAGGTGACATATGCACTTGCGCATTTAGGTGTACACATTATATAGCACACATTTTCACCTATCACCTTTTTCCCAAAGTGTGTTCTATCAAACTCTTGTCAAATTTTAGGGCTTTATTTACTTATATATATAGAGCATAAGGGAACAACTAGGCTTTGCTCCAATGGGCTTACCAAAGCAATGGAAAAGATAGAATCGTGTGCTCATAGCTAATTAATATTAAATCATCTCATAAATGGCCCATAATTAACATGCACAATTACACAATTAAAATTGTAATATGATTATGCTTAGTCCATAATTAATAAATTAATATAACAAGAGTCACATTGATTTCTACTATTCTAGGTTAATAAAATTATATTGGAGATAGAGTGTTTGTTGAGAATTTAATAGTTTCTAATTTTGATAGTTTCAAACAATTCATAATAATTGAGTACCCTATCAATTGAGAATTTTAATTTTAATATTTTACAGAGTTAACAATAAGATAAAAAAAAGGTTTAAAATATATATATACAAACAAACACAGAAAACAAATGGCCATTATAAAAGAAAGGAATGAAAAAAAAATAACAATAAGTTAAAAATTAGAAGAAAGAAATGTGAATATCAAACATGCTATACCTATTTGTGGGATAGTTAATTTGTGATTAAATGAAGGAAAGTATTTATAATTTTTTTTCTAGTTTTTAGTCTAGAAAGTAAAGGATGGTAGAATGGGGGATTGCATATTATTATTGTTGTTGTTGTCAGATATAGATGAGTGTGTGTTCTTGACCATGATCCTTGATGTTTGAACTATGGTGTAGTCCGGACCTTATTCTTGTGCATTCAAACTCTACTTGGTCAACCAAGTGTGTGCAAAGCGAATATAAATAATTGCAATAAAGTAAGACACACACAAACTTTTACGTAGTTCGATAATTGTCTACATCCACGAGGCTGTGCCCAGATTGTGACGCCCCAAAACCCAGAGGTCCGTTGACCAAATCACAACCAAATGCAAAAACTTATGGATGTCTAAAATATCACACTGCTAGTCTCCCTTTAACGGACCCATAATTTAACAAAAATTAGACAATCTCCTTTGTACAGGGAGCTTTACCCAAAATACAACCTGTAGGATATACAATAACATGACCCATCCAGGGCCCAATATAATACAATGACCGCACGGGGTCCATTTATGAGTAAAAGTGACCCAACCGAGCCCATTTATCCATACTCAAAATATACAAGGCTATATTACCATAGTCCTTAAGAGTTTAATTACAACACTATTATACAAAAATACATGCTAGAACTAGTTCGTTCCAAACATTCAAAATACCATGCCACAACTCGGCCTTTCTTCACAATTGCGGCCTCGAGTGAGCACCATCCACCGGTGTACTCCCTGCACTTGAAATGTCTTTCCCATAAAGGGTGAGCCACTCCTAGTAGAGTAAACTCCTACAAATGCTACTTCCCACCTAAGTGCACATGTAATGGTTATGTTCACAATTCACATTCACGTTCCAAGTAAAAACATGCAATTTCTACTATGGAATCCTACATGTCATGAAATGAGATGAGACTCAATCATGTACCCTGCACTCGAGTCCTTACCGACTCACATCTTACTCGACTCCTTACCGACTCCTACTACATAATACGATGTCAAAGTGTGATAAAACCCATCATTTGTGGATTACATCCAATGATCATTTTTCAACAAAATTCATTTGTTTTCAAACCAAAAGCTTTTTGGATGTTACACCTTAATAATCATTTATATTCAAAACTATGTGTCTTTTTATGGATAGCGTAATCTTGTATTCTCACCGCAGTTTCGCGACGCCTTCCTACACTTTCATCGCTTTCACCGCTGATCTGATATGTATAAACTTAAAATGCCTTCCAGGTCTTTTACCCAAGGAGGTATTTATCCCTACTTGCTTTTACCTGACACATATTTTCATTTTCATATATGCAATCGTGCGACTCGTTTGGACGTCGTCCCACAATACCGAGTCCAATATCAAACACCAAACGCAGTGTTGATCCATACCATGCACTCACACCCATTTCATGCGATGTCCTCGTGCATATGCAATGCGATGTGCCATTTCATGCCTATACCATGTCACATATATGATGAATGTTATATGGACCATTCTACTCATGCATATCACCTATGCATCATGGACAATTATATCAATCAACATAAAATTTTCAAACGATCACACATTTCATGTCAATATATTTGCACTCACATACATTAACATCAACAAGTCATCACTAATCAAGCAATGACATTCTTTATCCTCTGGACCAAATTGTGACAAAACATGTCCACAAATAGCCTACAAACAAGCCATGCAATGGCCTTATCCATACACAAATTCATCACATGTCAATACATTAGGACACACATATTGACCTCCAATCAATTACCACCAAGCATGTCATTCAAACTCAAGCAATGACAACTTGATCCTCAAGACTAGTTGTGACATAGAGATGCCCACAAAAAATTCCACACAACAAGCCATAATAGACCACAGGATAGTTCCGAACTCAGTTTAGAAACTAGTCCTCTAACAGTCCCATAATCTGGACACAAACCATTAAATAGCTTAAGTCAGAAAGGCTTCGAGAAATAGATCATAACTTGAGTCAGAGGAGGTCCGACTGGGTGATCCGTGTGCCTACATCAAGTTTACAGATGCCGCCATAATCTTCTTAATAACACTAGTCCAAATTCCCTCTTTTTCCCAATCAAAAATCAGTCCCAAAATCGACAGAGAGGGCTAAAACAGTATAAATTTTATGCAGGCCCCGAAAATCGACTCATAACTCGAGCCATGTGAGGTCCACCTGGGGTGAATCAAAACCTAACCTTAATTTTAAACACCATAATTTTTGCATGATACTAGTCCAATTTCCCTCTTTTTCCCAACCGAAAATCAGTCCCAAAATCTGGACAATGTATAGGGTCAAAACAGGGCAACTTGTGGCGCTCTGAAAAAAACGGACCATAACTCGAAAGCAGAGAGGTCCAATTAGTGATTCAAAGCCTACATACTCTTACAGATGCAGCTATAAATTCCTTGAATAACACTAGTCTAAATTCCATCTTTTTCCCAATCGAAAATAAGTCCCAAAATTTGGATAGTGTGTATGGTCAAAACAGGGCAGCCTATGGTAGTCCTGGAAAATGGACCATAACTTGAGCTATAGATGTCCAATTTGGGTGATTAAAAAGCTTACATCCAGTTTACAGATTCCTTTATAACTTCCATGGAGAACACTAGTCCAAATTCACTCTTTTTCCCAACCGGAAATCAAACTGTAACTGACAATGTATAGGTCAAACAAGGTAGCTCGTGGCGCCTCCAGAAAATGAACCATAACTTGAGTTATAGAGGTCCAATTTGGGTGATTCAAAAGCCTACATCAAGTTTACAGATGCAGCTATAACTTATATGAAAAAAAAGTCCAAATTCCCTCTTTTTCCCAATCGAAAATCAGTCCCAAAATCTGGACAATGTGTATGGTCAAAACAGTGTGCTCGTGCGCCCGGAAAACGCACTACAACTGCCAGTAAAGGTCCACCTGGGGTGATCTCAAAAGCCTACATCAAGTTTACAAATGCAGCCATAACTTCCATGAGAACACTAGTCCAAATTCCCTTTTCTTGCAACCAAAAAGTAGTCCCAAAATCTGGACGTTTCGTAAGGCCAAAACAAGGCAGCATTCCCACAGCCTAAAAATTTTTCCAAACAGCCCCTTAGGGAAAAAAATATATAACCAAACAGCCCTTAGAGCAGAAAATAAACCTAAGTAAGAAGAATCCCTACCTCTAGGAGCGTAGAAGAAACTCTAGGAAGTCCCGTGGACACTTCCTACACCCGAAACCTTTAATTTCCCGAACTCCTCACTTAAATCCTCAAGGAAATCTCGTGTTTTCGGTACCCACGTGTAGCCCTCGTCGAATGGATGAACTTTCGTTCTTGGCCCGACGAATTCTAACCGACGGAACTCCGTAGATCGAAGAGAGAAACTTGGTTTCCTCTTTTTCTTTCTCCCTTTCTCTCTTACGTGAAAAACCAAGAAAATGAGACCTTTTCCTCCAAAATCTCCTTTGTCCTAACTTAATCCTTAAGTTTGGAGACATAGCCCACATCATACCATGTGTCCATTACTCGTTCGGATCCGTTTCTACCCTGAAACAATTTATTTCATCCCAGTTCAAGTTTAATTTATTTTAAATGAATTTTACTTAATTTATTTTCCACTTTCGAGATTTTTTTTTTCTCAAAAATCCGTTTTTTGGGGTCCACTAGGCACCCAACTTCCCGAAAATCGAGAAATCCAACTGTTTCATAATTTAACAAAATTCATCTAGTTATAGATTTTGTGTGACAAATCCACCGATGAGGTCCGTTTCGTCATCCGAGATTTGGAAAAATTCCAATTTTCCAACTTGTACACTAGCGGCAATTTACAGTTTTGCCCTTTTTCGAAAAAATTCAAATTTTCCCGGGTTTTACATTCTTCTCCCCTTAAATAATTTCATCCCCAAAATTCACACATACATACACATACAATCACATGCACATGCAACAGTCATTTTGTATCAATGACTAAAGACATACCTTTTTCCTCGAACAAGAAGGGATAAGTGGCACGAATAGTGTCATCGTGCTCCCATGTCGCCTCTTCCATTCCTCAGTGCTGCCACAACACATCAGTCCCTCCTCAAAGGTCCCATCAGCATCAACAGCAAGCTCGCCCCAATCCACTACATGAGTCGAATCTGGAGTGTACTTCCGGAGCATGGAGACATGGAACACTGCATGAACACCTGATAAACTTGGCGGTAAAGCCAACCGATAAGCAACTATACCCACCCTCTTGAGTATCTCGAAGGGCCCGATATACCTTGGCGATAGCTTTCCCCGCTTGTTGATCCTAACCACTTCTTAGGCATTACCTTTAAGAAGACATGATCACCCACCTCAAACTATAGAGGTCGTCGCTATTTGTCGGCATAGCTCTTCTACCGCTCTAAGTCGTGAAAAGACGCTTTCGTATCAAGTCCACCTTCTCAGAGGTGTCTCTAACCAAATTCGGACCCGTGGAGGGTCTATCTCCCAACTTCGTTCAACAAACCAGAGATCAACATGGCCTCCCATAGAGTGCCTCATAGGATGCCATCTATATGCTTGTTTGATAACTGTTGTTGTAGGCAAATTGTAATAAGGTCAAATGCTTTTCCCAGCTACCCTTAAAATCCAGGACGCATGTTTGTAGCATGTCCCTCTATAGTCTGGATGGTCCTCTCTAACTGACCATCCGTTTGAGGATGAAAAGCAGTGCTCATCATCTACTATGTTCCCATGGCTCACCGGAAACTCTCCCAAAAATGAGCCGTAAAGCTAGGATCCCGGTCTGATACTATAGAGACTAGCACTCCATGTAACCGGACAATCTCTCATATATACAACCTACAGAATTCCTCTAGCGTGAAGGTCATCTGACGGCTAAAAAGTGTGCCGGCTTGCTAAGTCTGTCTACTATCACCCACACCGTGTCATGTCCTCGCGATGTCCATGGTAAGTAGGTTACGAAATCCATCATGATGTGCTCCCACTTCTACTCGCCACTCATAATGAGAACTCGGGCCGCCTTAGTGCTCAACTTTACCCTTAACACGTGAGACATCGTTGAACAAAGTCCCCAACGTGTTTCTTCATCCCGCTCCAGTAATACTGGCGATGAAGATCATGATACATCTTCGTGCCACCTAGGTACATAGAAAAAAAGGAGCAATGAAAATCCTTGAGAGTCTCCTCTCTCAAATCTGCCAACTGGGGAACCACGACTCTTCCCTTATACCGAAGACTACCATTCAGGAATGGGCCCACCACATAAAAATTGCCTCAGACCAAAATTCCCCAATGGACAATATTTTATGTCTCCGTCCCCGACTCAATCACCGCCATGAAGGAAGGCTACGCCTAAAACCCCAAGGTACTGAGTCCGATCATCAGATCTCACAACCGAACTGGCCCCACGGGCCTTGATCATCCGCAACCCGGAAGTTATACTAGCCAACACTCCACGAGACTCCTACTGAAAATAGCCACCACATTTGCTCACTGCATGGCAATGCAAAGTGAAATCGTAATCCTCCAGATACTCCATCCACCTGCATTGCCTTATGTTGAGGCCCTGCAGTGTGAAAATATACTTCAGACTTTTGTGGTCTAAAACACCGAATCGCTCAATTTACAGGTAGTGGTGCCAAATCTCAAAGCAAAGACAATGGGCCAACCCATATCAAGTGGTAACTCGCTACGGTTCTTTAACCGCCAGAAACCATACATAAGCCACAGTCCCTCCCAGACGCAGATCAAAAACAATCCCAGCTTCATCCTCGGAGTGCATCACAATACATCAGGTACCTCGTCTCCCTTTCCCTGACTATCGTAATGGGGAGATGAAGTATTCATTTTCACCTCGGCGGAATGTCAGTGTCATCATCCACCTGCTCGACTCCTAGGCCAATCTCAGCTCATGTGTGCAACGAATCGGGAGAGTCCTAATGAACCTCATTTAGTAATCCCGCATCCTAAGAAACCGTGATATCTCGAAGACCGACTTTGGTCTCCTCCTAACCATAATCGCCTCAACCTTCCAAGTCCACGAATACCCCAAAGTCATCACCACGGCCTCAAGAATCTTACCTAGTAAGTCACAATCTCACTTGCTGAATTTGCATACAACCGATGTTCCTCCCTGCTGTCCGAGAATAATCCCCAAGTGACCCTCATGATCCTCCTCAGACTTAGAGTAGATCAAGATTTCGTCCACGAAAACCACAACAAACTGATCTAGGTAGGGCTAGAACACCCTATGCATAAGATCCATGAATGTTGTCGATATTCGCCAACTTGAATGGCGGATCACCGTGGAACCCGAAATGCCTATACCGCGTCCTGAACGTTGTCTTAGGGATGTCTACCTCCCTAACTCTCAACTGGTGATAACCGGTGAGGAGATCTATCTTGAAATACACCCGCACCCCTCTCAGTTGATCAAACAAATCATCAATCCTCGGCAAAGTGTACCTATTCTTGATAGTAACCATGTTCGACTACCGATAATCTATGCAAAGCAGAAGAGTCTTGTCCTTCTTCTTAGCAAACAAAGACCTATTTCATGTGAAGTAGTTGGGCTCCACAAACCCCTATCCAACACCCCGCACTGGACTCCTTGAGCTCCTCAGTCTAACAGCCATTCTAGCGCGGAGTCATGTAAAATAAAGGAGTGCTCAGGTGTAACCTGATGGTGAAGTCTACATCCTATATGGAGGTAATCCCTAGTTTTATTTGAAAATGTCCTCATACTCACCAACCACCTGCTGCAGACTTACTCCGATCTTTTACCTCAGTCTGTGCAGGTAAGGCTTGGCTAGCCAACCCACTGAATCAGCTTCATGCCACCTAGAGTCGACACTCGCCAAGGTAAAGCCTGCTTATCCCCTAAACATAATGCAAATACTGATCCAAATGCGTAGAAGTACCCTCCTACGATCACAATCAATGACAACTCGATGTGCCAACCAAATTACATCCTGGGGCTGATAACATCAAACTCGACATGTCCATGACCCTTACACCACAGCAGAACTCGAGATCTCTAAACTCACAATCCCGACATATCTTATCAACACTCACCCCGTAGTCTCCTAGGGGAGAAACTCACGCACATCGACTTTCCAAGGTTTCAACCCTAGTTTCCAAACCTTCACTTAACTTTTTAACACCCGCCTTGATGTTCAGCATCGTCCACCTCCTCTCAATGGCCATAGCCATCTCGACCATCAAGTTCGTGGTCTTATAGGAAGTCCCACAATTTTACCCGAGATGGACATCTTCGCACCATCCTCGTACTTTCTCACTTCGGGCCAGTGTCTGTGCCATGATAATCATCAACGAACGGGCTGCACCACTGAACTTGTCACATTCGAGCACTATCATCTTTCCTTATTTCAGTTCTAGGAACTCCCGAGCTTTTGCATGTAGAGCAAGCTCCGGGAAATATTTGCCCATGAAGAGCTCACGAACTCTTCCCATGTCATTGCCTCCAAGTTCCTTGAAGCTTTGACCCAATCCCACCATACTAGGGATTTACCCTCTAGCTGGAATGTAGCTAGCCTTATCCTAGTGGCATTGGAGGTGATCTCCATAAACCTTGAGATCCCTATCCTTGTCTAACTAGTAGTTCATGTTCCAACTACTAATAGACCTCCACATCCCAAACTATCCTGTTTGTTCATTTTTCTTCAAAACCTCATATTATGCTCCTCTAACCCTAGTGTTCATCTTTTCCTATACATTCTACCATGGCAAAATTCACTTAAATATAAACACAATCACATAGAACAAACATGAAATGCACAATGAATGCAATTGTAACACCTCAAATTATACCCTACTAGTTTATTTCATGTTTGAGGTATAATATAAGTAAAATTTTCATTTTTCAGAAAATTGAGTACTAAGGGTAAATTGGTAATTTGCTAATTAAGAACCCAAGTGACATAAGATTAAAGTATAAATATGACAAGTTGATTTTCAAATAGAATGAACTGGAAGGGCTAAAATGCAAAAGGAAAATTTTAAACCAAAAGAGGACAAGGCCAAACATGGCCTTATGATAAGACCAAAATATCTCATTTTGGTGTGGGAAGGTTAGGGCTTTCCAATGGGGGAGAAGGAGAAAGAGAGAAAAGAAGAAGAAGGAAGAAGGAATAAGAGAAGAAGAAGAAAACCAAGTTCGAAACTCATTAGTTATGTATCAAAGTACGAACCCATATGTTTGGAACTTTGGTTTTAACTCGATTTGTTAGTATGGAACCTATTTGTATGGATTGCTGTTAGAAACCTCTTAGCTCTCTGCCTATGTTTGGGGCTCAAGAACCCCTATCTTCTGTATAAAAGTGGGATTGTGGTTGATTATAGTTCAGCTTTTAGGTTGGTTTTGAAGCTGGTTTAGTTTTTGGTTGAAGATTTCTAAAGTGAATGGCTGTGAATCGGCCATTTACAAATCGCAGGAGAGTACTGCATCAAAGTTGAGTACTGGTACTCAATGTTGTTTCTATCCTAGAGGAGGTTGAGTACCGGTACTAAGAGTTAAGTACCAATACTCAAAGTTGTTTTCAAATTGTAGAATGTTGGCACCAGACTAAAGCCGAAAGTAATCGGGCACTACAAAGTGATTTAAGGTCCAAAATGATGTTAAGTAATGATACTAATGTCGAAAATTGGTACTCAAAGTGATTTAAGGTCCAGATGATGTTAAGTACAGGTATTGAAAGTTGAGTACCGGTACTCAAAGTGATTTAAGGTCCAGATGATGTTAAGTACAGGTACTGAAAGTTGAGTACCGGTACTCAAAGTGGTTTAAGGTCCAGATGATGTTAAGTACCAGTACTAGTACCGGTACTCAAAGTGGCTTAAGGTCTAGAGGATGTTAAGTACCGATACTAAAAGTTGAGTACTGGTACTCAAAGTTATTTAAGGTTCAGGTACTAGTATAATTCGTGGCGCCCATCAAGACCGATAAGGAATTACTGTGCACGCCTGCTCAAAGCACTCTCTGTATCTTCCCAGTGATACGACACTTCACATGCAAGGTGGCACGTCTCTCGATCAGCAAAGACTTCTACTAGTGCTACTACACTTCTTGCGGGCAGCACGATTGTGCTTCGCACCTTGTTCAAGATCGCACAAAGACTCCTCTGTATACCTATTATGCCGCAATCTCTCCCTTCATATCATATCGTGTCTATACAAGTACATTTATATGAAAAGTATTTGAATAAAATGACGTGTGAAACATTTATTTGATAAGAATATGAATAATGAATAATAAGAAATCAATATTTATGTTTTGTATTGTACCCTCAAGTACTCTCTGTATAAGATTTCTGTTCTGAACTCCTACGGGAGATATGAAAGTTTCGTTCAAGAATTATGTATATGAAAACTCTATTATACGTAAACTCTGACATATGCATTATGTTATATGTATCTTGTAATTGTGGACCACTTCTAGTGGTCATATTTGCTATATGTTTTCCACTAAGCTATAAGCTTAGCACGAGTGTTTCATCTGTGTAAGTACTGAAGAGGACATCTAAGGCATTCCGCATATGACAGGGCCAACACAGGAATAGGAGTCCATCTGATGTAGGTTTTGATTTTTAGTTTTGTATTGTAAATGTAAAAGTTTTTTTAATAGTGGAATTTGTTTATATACAAGTAAATGGGACTCAGGAATATGTACATGACAGTTTAAACACCACTAAGGTGATGGTATTATAATTTTTATTTCCTTATGGTTTTATATATGAAATAGGCCCACCAACGTCCGAAAGCAGTTAGCAAGTCCTACCAGGTCGCGCCTCTCTGTGTGCCTAGGCAAAGGGTAGTGGGCATGACAATTTAGTGGTATCGTGAGCTGTAAGCTTAGGCGCTTCTGATTATAAGAGCCAAGGTTGTGGTTCTAGGAAACACCATAGGTTAAAAATGTACCCCATATAGTATTGTGTCATTTTAATGATGCCCTGTATTTTTCTATTGTTGGGATACGGATCAAGCCTAGGAAGCCGGAAGGAAACAGCTATGAAAGTGTTAATCCCATGGATTTTGATCCATTTGTCTCTAGTCCATCTAACTCAACTAGAAGTGAACATGCTTCAACTGAAGCGTTGGTACAAATTTCTCAAGATATGGCAAGGGTCTTAGATAGACTCACGCCCTAAGAGCTCCGATTGATTCTGTAAGAAAGCATGGAGTAGAAGAATTCCATGGTACAAGTTTAGAAGAGTCTGATAAAGTCGAGTTTTGGCTTGAGATATTACAAAGAGCTCTGGACGAAGTAAAATGTCCCCTTGAGTAGATGGCCAAATGTGTGGTCTCACTACTGTAAGGTGCAGCTTATGATTGGTGGAAGTTAATCTTAAGAAATCCACTACTTCCCGAACAAATATCATGGGACTTCTTTGTCCAAGAGTTTCAGACAAAGTATGTCACTAATGACTATAAAGAGACCAAGTGGAAGCAATTCTTGAATATGAAACAAGGGAATTTGACAGTGGCGGAATATGAGAAACAATTTAGTCGCCTTAGGCATCCACCGAACTAGTCCTTAATTAAATTATGTGTATTAGCCAGGATGGCCTAAAAGAGTCAATAAAAAATGTACCCTCACTATATTATATCAAGGTAAGTAGTGAATTGAAACAAATGTGCAAGCAAAGATTGAAATAGAGAAATCGAAAATGAAGAATTAGGAAAGAAATTGGGAGAAAGTTGTTTCAGTTAAGTAAAATGTGATTTCGCTTAAGGAGTGTCATCTAGGTTATTGTGTCCGTGGGCAGGTATTAGAGTAGGGCCCTGCAAATTGAAGCGTAATTGTTAGTTGAAACCAATTTAAATGTAACAGAGATGAGAAGGTTTCTAGGGTTTAGCAAGGCATTTGTCACACCAGAAAAGGATTCTCCATCAGCATCCTCACTACCGTTACTCCTAGCGTAAAGTTTGTTTTGGGATGACAAATGTCAGTCAAGTTTTGATCAATTAAAGAAAATATTAGTTGAAGCACCAATGTTGACTCAGCCTACTTCGGGTAGAGAATGTGCTTTGTATAGTGATGCCTCAAAGATAGACTTGGGATGTGTATTGATGCAAGATGGAAAAGTAGTGGCATATGCCTCTAGACATATGAAACTACGTGAGCAAAATTATATCACACATGAATTGAGTTGGCAAATGTAGTGTTCGGCTGAAAATATGCTACATTATTTATATGGTGAAAATGTAGAATATTTACAGACTTATAAGAGTCTTAAGATCCGTTAACTTAGAAGGAACCGAACTCGAGGCAACGCTGTGGCTAGAATCGTTTCAAGGACTATGATTGCAGATAATTGGATTACCACCCATGAAAAGCTAATGGTGGCAGATGCTTTGGAGTAGAAAACATTTCAGTTTGTCTTGAAAGAATGTACTTGAGATTTGAAGTCTAATGGAGCCTGGTTAGCTCAATCGAGGTTATGCCCAGTTGAAGTAAATGATGATCGAGGCCTAAAATGATGTCAAGCACAAAGTGTACAATTGTTTGAAATGAGACTCAATTACTTATTCTATAGAAGAAGATGGAGGTTTGTATTACAAGACAAGATTATGCGTACCGAATGTCCCGAAATTGAGAAAGAAGTTGATGTATGAGCTTCACAACATCGTATTTACCATGCATCCTAGGGAGGTGAACAAGATGTACCATGTGATTTGCTCAGCCCTATCGTGGCGAGGGATGGTGGATATAAGAGAGAGTATGTATCCAAATGTCTGACTTGTCAGCAAGTAAAAGATGAACATCAAGTCCCGTCTGGTCTGTTAAATCCCATCCCAGTTCCATAATGGAAGTGGGACAATATAACTATGGACTTTGTGTCTGGTTTCCCCCTCACCCAAGTGAAATATGATTCAGTTTTGGTAATTGTTGACAGACTTACAAAGTTCACACTTCGCGATCCACTGATCATTCCATGGATCTAAGTTAGCTGAGTCAGATGTGAACGAAATAGTTCGGTTGCATGGGATTCCATTACAATAGTGTTTGGATCACATCCACTAAGCATAATTTCGTTTTTGAAAGAATTACAAAGAAAACCCAGTACTCGGCTAAGTTTTAGTACAGCCTTCCATCCACAAACAGATGGACAATCTGGAAAGAGGGATTCAAAGTGTCAGGAAGATAGCTTCGGGTCAAAGGATTTTCTTGAAGTTGGGATAGGTATATTCTATGGAATTTGCCTATAACAAATGCTTAATACTACATTTATTAGCACTCTATGAAGTTCTGTATGGAAGAAATGTAACTCTTGTATGTTGGACAGAATTGAACAAGCATAAAGTAATTGGTCCTAGCATATTGAAAAAAACAGAAGAGAAAAGTTCAAAGTCATCAAGAAGGTTGTCGCTATATAGACAAAATCATATGCAGATCTAAAAAGAAAGGACATAGAGTACAAAGTCGGAGATAAGGTTTTCTTGAAAGTATCACCATGGAGGAAAGTACTCTGGTTTGGAAAGAAAGGAAAACTGAATCCAAGGTTTATCAGACCTTATGAGATTTTAGAAAGAATTGGACCAGTAGCGTATCATTTGGCTCTCCCACTGGAGTTGGTCAAATTACATAATGTGTTCCATATGTCAATGCTTCAAAGATACCGTTCGGATGAATCGCACATATTACCAACACAAGATATACAAGTGCAACTAAACTTCACTTTTGATGAAGAGCTAAAAACTATTCTAGATCGTGAAGTAAAACAATTTCAAAACAAACAAGTCTCTCTAGTAAAGGTGCTTTGGCAACACCATGGTATAGAAGAAGCAACTTGGGAACCAGAATTGACAATGAGGAAAGAGTATCCACAACTCTTCGATTCAGGTATAATTTCGAGGACGAAATTCTTTTAAGGGGGGAGAGTTGTAACACCCCAAATTATACCCTAGTAGTTTATTTCATGTTTAGGGTATAATATAAGTAAAATTTGCATTTTTCGAAAAACTTGAGTACTAAGGGTAAATTGGTAATTTGCTAATTAAGGACCCAAGTGACATAAGATGAAAAGAAGATATGTTAAAGTAGAAATATGACAAGTTGATTTTCAAATAGAATGAAGTGGGAGGACTAAAATGAAAAAGGAAAATTTTAAACCAAAAGAGGATAAGGCCAAACATGGCCTTATGATAAGACCAAAATATCTCATTTTGGTGTGGGAAGGTTAGGGCTTTCCTGGTGGGAGAAGGAGAAAGAGAGAAGAAAGAACAAGGGAATAAGGAAGAAGAGAAGCAAAGAAGGAAGAAGGAAGAAGAGAAGAAGAAGAAAAATCCAGTTTGGAAACCTGTTTGTGCCAGGTATCAAAAAAGTATGAAACCTATATGTTTGGAACTTTGTTTGAACTCTCAGATTAGTATGGAACCTATTTGTATGGATTGCTGTTGTGAAACCCCTCCACTCTCTCTTTGCCTATGTTTAGCTCATGACCCATTCCCGCATGATTTGTGCTGGTTCTAGTTCCTATTGGGGTCAGGGTTTTGAGTCATTTAGTTTTCGCTGAAGATTTCAGTTGAAATGGCCAAAATTAGCCATTTATGCAGAAATCGCAAGTGAGTATCGGTACCTAAAGTTGAGTAACGGTACTCAATGTTGTTTCTAGCCTAGAGGAGGTTGGAGCACCGCACTAAGAGCAACTTACTCAGTCGCCTTCAAAATCTGCAGGATGTTAAGCATCTAGACTAAAGCCAGGTACAAAGACTAAAGTGATTTAAGGTCTAGATGATGTTAAATATCGGTAGTGAAAGTTGAGTACCGGTACTCAAAGTGATTTAAGGCATGTATGATAAGTACCTAAGATCGAAAGTCAGTGCTGGGTACTCAGTTGATTTAAGGTCCAGCTGGATGTTAAGTACCAGATGAAAGCCGAAAAATTTAGACTCAAAGTGGTTTAAGGTCCGTGATGATGTTACACCGATATCAAAGTCGGTACCACACTCAAAGTGGTTTAAGGTCTGTAGGATATTAAGTACAGATAATCGAAAAGTCGAGGACCAGCATCAAAGTATTTACGTCCATGATGTTACACCAAAATCGGGAAAAGCCGAGTACCCAGATCAAAGTGGCTTATTAAGGTCCAGATGTTATACCGATACTCAAAGCCGAAAAATCGACACCAGTCATGGCTGTCTGTGCACTAGCATAATCTGTATGCCTCCGGGATAGTGAATGAATAGGCACGCCCGGTTTAGCGCTTCGCACTCCCGCAAGCCCCCACTACCAAGCAGGCAGCACGCCTCGATAAGTGCTACGACACTCCTGCTAGTGCTATGGCACTTCTGTTACGTGGGAAGACACATTTTGTGCTTTGATCTTTGTTCTAAGACTGCAAGACTCCGGCACAGCCGCATTCCTCTTCATTGTTACTAGTCTATACAGGCAAACATTTATATGAAAAGTATTTGAATAAAATGACGTGTGAAACATTTATTTGATAAGAATATGAATAATGAATAATAAGAAAGCATAAGAAATCAGTATGTTTTGTTCTGTATTGTCCCCTTTAGTACTCTCTGTATAAGATCTTTGTTCTAAACTCCTACGGGAGATATGAAAGTTCCGTTACAAGAATTATGTATATGAAAACTCTGTTATACGTAAACTCTGACATATGCATTATGTTATATGTATCCTCAGAATAGGATCACTTCTAAAGGGTCATATTCGCTATCTGCTTCCATCATTATAAGCTTAACAATGTGTTTCCATCCTATTGAAGATGGACATCCGAGGCATTCCAAGATACAACAAATAACACAGAGCAGTAGGAGTCCACCTGATGTAGGTTTTGATTTTTAGTTTTGGATTGTAAATGTAAAAGTTTTTGTAATAGTGGAATTGTTTTATATACAAGTAGATGGGACTCAAGAATATTTACAGGACAGTTTAAACACCACTACGGTGGTGGTATTAGAATTTTTATTTCCTTATGGTTTTAGATATGAACAGCCCACCAACTCCAAAAGGTGTTCAACAGTCTAAATTCTGCAAAGGCCATACTCTTGCACCTAAGCTAGGAGCTGGGGTGATAGCAATGGTCTAAATCCATTGCCCATCAAGTACTAGGTAATCACATACCTACGCCCCGACAATTAAGTTGCGGAAGTTGGTACCAGGATCATCAGCACCAAGTAATCATAAACCCAAGCCCGATACCAAGTCGTGACGTCAGTACGATGCATCATAAATGTCCTGGCCTAGGCCCATGCCCCTCAAGGCCTAGGTACTCGTATACCAAAGCTCTGATACCAAGATGTGACGCCCCATAACCAGGGGGTCCGTTGACCAATCGTCAACCCGTAGAAAAATTGGTAGATTTTGGATAACCCGATACCACACCGCGTGCCCTTTGCACGACCTATAATTTAACAAAATCGACATACTCTTTGCACGAGCCTCTACCCAAAATACAACCTGTAGGATATATAATAACATGACCCATTCAGGGTCGAATATAACACAATGACCGCATGGGGTCCATTTATGAGTAAAAGTGGCCCAACCGGGCCCATTTATGCATACTCAAAATATACAAGGCTATATTACCATAGTCCTTAAGAGTTTAATTACAACACTCTTATACAAAAATACATGCTAGAACTAGCCTGCTCTAAAACATCTTAAAAATGATTACAAAGCCACAACCCGGCTTTCTTCACAATTACGGCCTCGAGTAAGCGTCGTCCACCAGTGTACTCCCTGCACTTGAAATGTTTTTCCTATAAAGGGTGAGCCACGCCCAGTAGAGCAAACTCCTACAAAGGTTACTCCTCACCTAAGTGCACAGGCAATGGTCATGTTCACAATTCACATTCATTTTTCAAGTATAAATATGCAATTTCTACTATGGAATCCTATGTCACAAGTGAAATGAGACTAATAATGTACCTTACTTGAGTCCTTACCGACCACATCTTACTCCAGTCCTTTTCCGACTTAATACAATGCGATGTCAAAGTGTGATAAAAGACATCATTTGTGGATTACATCCAATGATCATTTTTCAACAAAATTCATTTGTTTTCAAACCAAAAACTTTTTGGATATTACACCTCAATGATCATTTATATTCAAAACCATGTGTCTTTTTATGGGTAGCGAATTTTCGGGATCTCACTGCAAGCTTCGCATGCCTTCCTACACTTTCATAAGCTTTCACCGTTGGACACATATGTATAACCAAAAATATCAGGTCTTTCACCTGAGGGGGTATCTATCCCTGCTTGGTTTTACCCGACACATATTTTCATTTTCATGTATGCAACCATGTGACTCTGTTGGACGTCGTCCCACAATACCGAGTCCATCATCAAACACCAAACGCAATGTTGATCCATACCATGCACTCACACCCATTTCATGCGATGTCCCCGTGCATATGCAATGCGATGTGCCATTTCATGTCATCATGTCACATATAATATGATGAATGCTATATGGACAATTCTACTCATGCATATCATCATGGTCATGAAACAATTAGTATCAATCAAAGATAAAATTTCCAAACGATCATCACATTTCATGTCAATAGATTTGCACATACATATCAATACTTAAATAAGTCATCACCAATCAAGCAATGACATACTTTATCCTCTAGTCCAACTTCTAGACATAAATATGTCCACAAATATCCTACAAACAGCTTCGCGTGGCCTTATCCATACATAAACTCATCACATGTCAATACATTAGTATTACATATCGACCCCTCCAATCAATTACCACCAAGCATGTCATCTAAACTCACAATGACAACTTAACTTCAAGACCAATTCGTGGCACAGAGATGCCTACAAAAATCCACACAACAGCTTCATCACGAGATAGTTTCGAACCTCGGGCCCAGAACTAGTCTCTAACAATCCCAAAACTGGACACAACCCATTAAACAAATTCTGTTGTAGCAACTCGGAAATTGACCATAACTGAGCCAGAGTGGTTATTGGGTGATTCAAAACTCTACATCACCTTACAGATGCAGCTATATTTCATGAAGAACCAGTCCAAATTTCCTTTTTCCTAAACCTAAAATCAGTCCAAAATATGGGCAAAGGTATAGGGTCAAAATAGGGCGTGTACCAGGGTACCAGAAATGGACCATAACTTGAGCTATAGAGGTCCAATTTGGGTGATTCAAAAACCTAACATCAATTTCACAATTGCAGCTACAATTTCCATGAAGGACTCTAGTACAATTTCCCTCCTTTTCCCAATTGAAAATCAATCCCAAAATCTGGACATTGTATAGGGTTAAAACAAGGCAGCTTGTGGCAGTCCCGGAAAATGGACCATACCTTGAGTTATATAGGTCCAATTTGGGTGATTCAAAAGCCTACATCAAGTTTACGAATGCATCTATAGATTCCTTGAAGAACACTAGTCCAAATTCCCTCTTTTTCCCAATCGAAAATCAGTCCTAAAATCTAGACAAAGGTGTATGGTCAAACAGTATGTACTGCATGTACCCCGAAATGTAATTACAATCCAGCTATAAAGGTTCAATTTGGATGCCATTAAAAGTTTTACATCACTCTTACAGATGCGCTATAACTTCTATGAAGAACACTAGTCCTAATTCTCTTTTTCCAACTGAAAATCAGTCCCAAAACTGACGTTCATAGGGCCAAAACAGCAAAGATTCTGAATTTCAAAATTTCGCCAAATGTACTCTTGGGAGCGAAAATAAACCAAAGTAAGAAGAATCCCTATCTCTTGGAGCATAAAAGAAACTCTAGGAAGTCCTGTGGACACTTCCTAAACTCAAAACCTTTGATTTACCGAACTCCTTGCTTGAATCCTTAGCGAAATCCCGTGTTTTTGGTACCCACGCATAGCCCTGGTCGAGTAGATGAACTTTCATTCTTAGCCCAACGAATTCCGATCGACAGAACTCCGTAGATCGAAGAGAGAATCTTGGTTTCCTTTCTTCTCTCTTTCTACTTGAAAAAAAAACCAGAAATGAGACTTTTTTCCCCAAATTCCTTTTCCTAACTTAATCCTCAAGTTTGGAGACATGGCCCACATCACGCCATGTGTCCATTACTCGTTTGGATCTGTTTCTGTCCCGAAACAATTTATTTCATCTCAATTCAAGTTTAATTTATTTTAAATGAACTTTACTTAATTTTTTTTTTCCACTTTCGAGATTTTTTTTTCTCAAAAATCCCCTTTTTGAGGTCCACTAGGCACCCGATGCCCGAAAATCGTGAAAATCTAATTGTCTCAGAATTTAACGAAATTCGTCTGGGTAACTAGATTTTAAGTATGAATCCAACAAAGAGATGTCTGCTCTTCATCCGGATCTAAAATTCAAGTTTGCAACTATACACAGTTTGATACCTCTACCATTTTTGCCATTTTTTCGAAATTCAAATTTACTTGAGTTTACATTGTGCTATTTTCCAGATTTCCACCGATTTGATTCAAGGCTACAATTATTCTTATATGATACAAGACTCCCTCTAACTCACGAACCTTCTTGACAATCTAATCACCCCTAGGAATTGAAATGGACCTCCAGTCTTCTCTCAATCGCATCACACTCACCCCTACAATACATCAATAAAAGGTGAAGAATATAAAGAACATCATCTTTCACTCGAGAGGTGAGCGGCTTTTAACGTGGCAATACCATAGAGTATTCGCACTTGACTCCTTCACGCATCTGACTTCGCTGCTCTTCTTCAAGCCTGCTCCCAAAAACTGAGTGAGCATTTTCCAAAGTCCCAAATATATAGCCTTGTATATTCGGTTATGGAAGATTGGATAAGGTTGGATAATTATCTTAATATGACTCCAAACCTACCTTGAATTATTTGTACTTTCCTTTATGCTATCAACACGAAAATAAGAAACTTGCTACCTAAGAATTCTCTTCAAAATATAATCCTTATTTGATTCCAATTCTGGTTTGATAGCCTATAAGATCCGATCTTCTTGATTTGATCTTTATCCGCTTGCCTATAAATGGATTCCGACTTGATCGCACCGCTGCCTAAAAGATATCAAACAGGGTTACTTGCTCCCCAAGTACCTCGACCACCAAGCTAGCAGACTCATGTGCATCCCACTACGGTTTCGTCTGGGGCCCGTACTTCATCACTAGCACGTCCCTCAAAGATAAGGTTTTATCCAACTACTAAGTGGTCTTACCAGAACTTCACTCTAATTTTTCAAATCGCCATCAACCTTGAACTCGAAGACGTATCTTCAGAGAACCCTTGGAACAAAGATATGGACAATCCAAACCCAACATTCTCCCCCTTTGTCTGTCTTTATCAAAAACATCCCTCAAAGAATGTAACAAGAATGTGTAATAGAGTGAGAGGCGGTAGGCACTAGACACTTGATGAAGATTGCCATTTCATTATTAGATTCCCCTAATTACAACTTAGTCATCTATCTTTAGGAAGGAATTAGAAAGTACAAAAGAATCCCTCCTCTTGTCATTCTACTTACTTCCTCCTTTGGTGAAGATCAATAAGTCCATGGGATCCAGTAAGATATGTCTAGACTCTTAAACTTGCCTTTTTTTTCCTCACAAAGAAAGTATAAATATGTTTGTTACCTCCTTTATAAAAATGAGGATTACAATATTCCTTTTCTCTCAACATTTATAATGGGATTGGAGAAAACTGAAATTATAATCCTTAGAAGAGTTTTTAGTAATTTGAGAAAAATAGAAATTGATATCTATTCAGGTTATTGATGTTGAATAGGAATTCTGGTATATAGTAGATAGTACTAGTAATTGGGGGTTCTAATACGAGTATGATTATTTTATTATAAATAAAATTATTATAATGATTAGTATAATAATGCCATAATATTTTAGAATATAACCAATTTTCCCAATATCATTAATCGTTCCAACACATTCTAATACCATCAATTGGTACTACAATTCATCATTCTTGTATCCAACATAGACATTGTAATTTGCGGGGTGTGTCCAATCATCTGTGTGGTTACTACAGGCTGTGTGTATTGTGAGCCTTGAGCTATATTATGTTGACTGCATGCGCTAGGGTTTAATATCTCACTTCATGTAAGTCAGGAACTGCCCAGGTAGTTCTTCTTAGGCAGAGCTTGTACTACACAACTTTGCCCACCTGCTCAACATTATTACTATTAATTCAGATAAAACAAATTATTCTTCTAATTTGTTAAACTACTTCACCAAATTGAAAGCCAAGAGTACCATCTTTCTTTCTCTGCCATATATAAAAGAGAAAGATATTTCAAATTTATAGTCCAAGGTCATGAGAGAATTAGAAAAATAGAACGGATCCGAGGATGGCCAAAACAAGTTAATAACTAAAACGAGCAGATTTTCCATTCTCCATCTCATCTTCATCTCCATATATGATATTTAACCAAAACCATGTTCATCTTCTATTTGCATCTTTAATCCAACTCTGTGTTATGGAGATGTAATTAATAAGATATTATTCAATCTATTTTTATTTTTATAATATAAAAAAGTAAAAGTGAATAGTAAAACCATTCTCCTCTATTTTTAAAATATTTGAGGATGAATATTTATTTGAAGGCATCTTTCTATCCACAAATCTCCATTTTTATCTCAAAATTGGCACTTCTCCATATTTGGAGATGATGATGAAATCCACTTTTTTCACTTCCAACTCTAACTAACAATCTCTATATTCATCTTCAAATCACTATTCTCATCTCCAAATATTATAAAAAAAATTGGAGAATAGTACTTTGTATTTTACTTTTTCACTTTTTCATTATTATAAAAATAGAAAAAGTGTGAATAGTGTCATATTATTCACATCTCCAAATTTGGAGATGAAAATGAAGCACGGTTGGAGATGGTTTTTGGGGTGAAAATCTCCATTTTATGGAGATGGAGTTGAAAATGGAGCACAGTTGGAGTTGGAGTTGGAGTTGCTCTAATAAGCAAACTACTCAAACTCTGGATTCTATTCAAGAACGTCCATTAGCCTCTCTAACAGGATGATGATGTGAGATTTTGAGGTTTGAGCTGAAAACTCGTGTTTTTCGAAAACCAATTAATGCTGTGGACAATAATAAGCTAATGAAAAATATATGTGCTTACCAGCAAGCACTTCCCTCATGGGAACAAACTGTACAATATCCCGTGTTGAGACATGAAATGAAACCCCCATAGTAGTAGTACCCCCCCATTAAAGCATCAAGCAAAATGCCAATAAAAGCCGCATAAATAAATTGAAAATATTGAAAGCTAATTATGAAAATGAAGGGCATATCCCTACCCATTTGTTTAAAATCTGCTCCTCCTCCCACCCAACCATCAGAATTGATAAGGGTAAATCAGAAGCCTCTGACCAAAGCATCTTCTGTTTCTGGAGATCTTGTAAGCATCTTGCCTAAAAGATGAAAAACTACTTTGGCCTTCCTAAAATAATAATATAAACATAAATGGAAAAGAATGTAAAGATATATGCAAAACTTATTAGATTTTCTCTGCATGGAAGGAAGACAAAATAAAAATAAATAAACTAGAAGTCATTCTTCTCTTTACCGTTATGATAGTAAACAAAATATTTGCGGTTGTTACAGAGAGGGACTGGGCCAGCAATTTCATTGTACAGCATCACTGGTCAAATAAAGTCGGTCCTGCTAGACCAACATGGTTCAGTGCTTGCATATGTTTGCGCTTGGACCCTCTTCAACCTGCAAAATAATAGAAATTAAATAGTGTTCCACTGGCCTTATGAAGTCGATCCTCATAGATCAGAATACAGCCAGCAGGAGGGACCATCAGTAGGGAATCGAGGGCAATACCACATTACAACCATAGTATAGCTCATCTAAAACAATTGTTGGGATGTCATACCACAACTCTGAAGAAAGCCAAGCTTCGAATATGAAATTGCCGAGAAAAAATGAAATATATCTTTCTTCGAAGTTGCAGAAAAACAACCGGAAAACCTTATAGTCTTCTTACCTCAACGCCACTACTTCCATTCAAGTTAAAAACAATGTGAGGCTGTTCATTTGTCACTCCCCAAATCCTCTCATGCAGGAAAGTGCTTATCGGAATCATAAAATTGTAAGGACTCCCCAACCTCCATTATAGCCTGAAAGAAAATCACAGGAAACTTTATTACCCACTACACAATAAAAGGTTTATTTATTTTGTGAGTTAACATTCCAGCTAATACATACAGAATTTAAGTGTATAAGACTGATTCATTTTGTGAGAGGCTTATGCTTAGCCAATGTTAGGTCAAACTGCCCTCCTCCCTAGCATCCTTCTTTTGGTTTGCACATGGGATCAATTATATCCACAGGTTGGTATCTTTTCAAACAAATAATTTTTTCCATCAATAGATCTCCACCAGTATACCACTGGATGGTGGGAACACAGTTTAAATGAGCATCTTCATCTGAGCACTAACAGATGGAAAGCCTTACCTGTTGGGTAAGCATTGAAACCTGCCGGAAGGATCAATGTAGTGTGCAAAGAATCTGATCTTCCGGGATGTCCATTTGAAGCTGGAAAATAAATACAGCCACCCATGAACCAGAAGAATTATCAAAAAACAAAAAGGATAGCAATCCTGGTAAAGCTGAAGAGTATCAGTAAAATCAACAGCAACCATAAAATTAAGTTCAATCCAATTAGAAACATAATCGATAAAACCGTATATTGCTTCTCAGAAAATGATCAACAAATAGCTGGCCTTTCAAACCATACATCAATGGTTACAAGAAACATAAGGGTTAAAAATCTACCAACCAACGGCAATAGTAGCTCCTTTTTCCCAGCATCAAACAAATACCTTTCCATGACCATGGCGAGCAGAAGACAAGATGAAATTGGCAATCAGTTTTTGTTCATGAAGTTTCTCCAGGTCTGCCACTGATGGAAGATTCCCAAGAGGAACAAAGTTGAACATTTATCTCAGTAAAAACACATGATGACAATCACAAACAAAATAACAGGAATAGATTCATTAATTACCCAATCAGTACATGATTCCCACTACTATTGAAATCAAAGCACTCGATGATTAATGGGTTATCCTGCAAAGCAAATTAGAAACTGAAAGTTTAGTAACCTTTACACTGGGATAGTCCCACAAAAACATTGAATTGATTCCAATTAAATGTGGATTTAATAAATCATCATCTTAGTGAAAAATATGAAACAATCACACTCAATGTAATTCCTCATAACATGATAAAACAATAGAACAATTTTGAAAACAGAAGACACTGTACCCAGGTAGCCAAAAACATTTGTTTCCCTTTTTCAAGAGCAATCGCTAAATATCAACATTAATGTAAGAGAAGGGAAAACTTTTGCCTTACTAACAAATTGCTGCTGGTCAGACATAGAGGCCTCCTTAGACAGTCTAAGTTGTTAATAACCACTTCTGTCTTAAATTGGAACTGAACTCCATTTTCAACTATCCTATTCTTAAAAAAGGATCCTAACAAAGAAAAAGGATGAGAAAATTTAAGAATCTAAAACACAAATCAATGCACCTTTAAGAATAAAGTCAAATCATGGGTTCTGAGTACATACACTTTTCAAAACAGGTCCTTGTTTTCCAAGCGGTGAACAATGGAATTTAGTCCCCACCCCAGATTCCTTGAAGAACTATTTCTCTGCATGGACAGTGAGTTTCCCTAGGTTTGTCAAACCCTGTTCCTACATTTCTGCTCTTGAAGATCTAGGTTAAGCTCTGGCCTTGTTTAGTCACTATCTGCCATGAGTTAAGCAAAACACCATACAATAAAATATAAGTTCAATAATGACCAAATATTTGTAATAAATAATGTCTGATGGACTTCCTACTACAGATGACTACATTTTTGCATGTGTCTTGCCAAGTGCTACACAAGCACAATCGCACAAACTCTAAAATCAGACAATACCACAACTGTATACTAAAAAGCGCTCTGGTTAATATACTGGTTATGTAATTTCTCAACTAGTAAAACAACTTCACAGAACATTGCATAACACATTGCGCTCAATGCAATTTCTATTCAACTTTATTGCTCTAGTGAACAGAGGAAATATGAAGGATAGTGCAGCATCATTAAGTTGTGACAAAACCATGCAACTTACCCTCTGACAGAACACAACTGTCTTCTCCATGAATTCTGCATCATTCAACTTCAGCATCTGCAAAGGTCACATAGATAATAAAGTTGAACTCTGAAATCTTACCTTCAGAAAGACTCCCAGTTTATTTGAGTCTGAACGTAAGAGTCTAATCCTAAACTTATCCATGAAAAGGAAACAATGATTTCAAACTTAAAATTCATAACCCTACACACACACGAGCCGCCAAAAAATAAAATAATTTGCTTAAAGGACATGTAAATATCTGTTTAAAATGTGCCAAATAATTTACCTAAAGCACATGAAAATCTATTCTAAATTACAGCTTAAAGAATTCATCTACAAACCTATGATTTATGGCTACAAGCCAATGTTTCTTAGACAAAATATTAAACAAATTGGATTTTTGTTTAGAAGTATACCATGAATTATTATTTGACTCTTGGAACTCCCTATTTAAATTTTTGAGTCAAACGCTATTAACCTAGGCTGAAAAAATAAAAATATAAAAGGAACAAAAAGCATTTTTCTTCACCAAGGTAATTTACAAAATAAACATGCCAAATGCAAATTTTTCATGAACATTACACCTAGGCTCACTGCAAAAGAGAGGGAACAGAAATGTTGTACTCCCAAGAACTTGCATATTAAGGATGAATTTTAATGGTAAAATATTTAGATTGCTGTACTTTTTGTGTTGCATTGGAATATGAAAAAAAAATTAAAAACATTATTAATTCAGGAAAATTTTTGAGAAACCTGGACTTGTTGAGAATATTTGTGGTGAATATCAATCAAATCAGAGATCTAACTACATTTTTTCTTACAGTGATGAAACCATGAATTAACAAGGTTAGTGTAAAACCAAGTGAAATTCAAAGAGCAGGTTCACTTAAATGTCATTTAAGAAATTTGAATCATGATACTAGCCTTCTTTTTATTTCACCATTCCTAATGAGAAATTTGTGGCTATCTAACTTCCAGGTGGAAGTAATTACTTTTCCATGTGGCCAATGACGAATCCGATTAATCATCAAGATATGAAGGCTAGGCACCAAGCAAGTGCTTAGTTTTTCACTGTTATTAAAATGTTTAACATTCTCAAGTACTTCTGCACACATACATTAGAATAAAGAAAACTGGCCTTAGTCCCTTATTACATTGTAATTTGATAAATTGATTGATATTTTAGAATGATGAAGAAAAACCAAAACTATGAAATATGAGACTTTAACTACCTTATCATCATTATTTATTTTTCTTTCATTGAAACACAAATTAATGTCCAGAACTCCTTTTCCCTAAAGGACACAAAACCAACATAGAAAACAGAACCATGTGGTGCCCAGTAATTAGTGATACAATCAACATGGTATATCTAATCTCCACAAATAAGTTGCTACTTGCCCATCATAATAACAGGCAGATATTGAACAAATCCCATCAAAGTATAGTTTATTGAAGTCAAACTAATGTTATAGAGGAACTAAGAAGCAGATGTATATTACCTCAACGGGTAAATTGTAATATTTTGTATCAACATCATACACATGAAATCTGGAAACACAGATGAGAAAACACATGATTGAACTGATGACACTAAAGAGAGGCTCACCTAGGTAGTGAACAGAATAAATCTACAGAATGAAGAAATGTACAGAGACATATAACACTTACATCAATGGCTGAACACCCTAAAGTGATGTTAAACAGAAATCACGCTAAGAACGTTTTCTGCGTCCAAAGTTTTTACGATCAGCTAATAATAGTCATTGATTCCAATTTTCTACGATGAACTTTATGTTAGTCTCAAAAAAATTATAATTTATGAGAAATAACGTAACACATCTCTGAAAGTAAGATATTTTGTGAGGAGGTTAAAAGGGTCAAGAAAATGTCCCATGATCTATGATCACCATTATCATCATAGATGAGTATAACATCTGTGGACGAAACTATGTTAGTCTCAAAAAAATATAATCTATGAGAAATATTATAACTGCTCTAAAAGCATGACATTTTGTAAGGAGCAGAAAAGTAGTCACAAATGTCCTGATCTATGATCACCATTGATTGGTCAGAGACGAGTATAATGAATTGTGACGAACTTATGTTAGTCTCAAAAAAATATAATATATGAGAATATGTAACGCTACTCTAAAGTATGACATTTTGGTATGAGCGTAAAAGTGGTCACAAAATTCTCCGATCTACGATCATCTGATGACTGGGTCGAGACGAAAGCATAATAATTCAGACGAAACTATGTTAGTCCTCAAAAAAATATAACTGCAGGAGAAAACATTATAACGCCTCTAAAAGTATGACATTTGTATGAGCGGTAAAGTGGTCATAAGATACCCGATCTATGACCACTCATTTAGTTGTAAAAGTATATTAATTGTGATGAAACTTATGTTAGTCTAAAAATACATATATGTTAAAATGAGAAATATTATAACATGTCTCTAAAAGTATGATATTTTGTGAGTGAAAGTAATTTGTCACAAGATACCCTATGATCATGATCACTCATTGATCAAAGTCATAGAAAGGTGTATTATTATTTCTACACCTTATGTTAGTTGCAAACTTATATATTCTAAGCAATAAATAAATTTAACTTATCCCCAAAAGTTTATAGACATAAGTGGAACTGAAAAAGCAGTGGCAAAATGTTATATTATTTTGCGCTGAATATTGGTTGGTCTAAAAATCTTTATTATTTGGGTAACAACTTCTTCGTTTGATCACATGAAAGACTTTAACATGAGAAAATTCATAATTAATTCACCTTTCAATATTAGTATTTTTGGAGGACCGATAATTGGTAAAGGAAAATGTCTAATAATTTGGGATCACTATTTTGTGAATTTTCAAAAATACACTTCTAGTTTAAACAATTTTATATTATTATTAAGTTACTTAAAATACACATTTCATGAGGCTTTTCAACACATTAAATATTACTCCTCAATATAAAACTAATTCTATTAAAATATTTATAAAAATTATTTCTATAACTTTCAATTAATTTTATATTTTCCATGTACTTATATAAAATAATTTAAATATCTTTGGTAAATAATTCAATTTTTTATGAGCTAACTTACTTGTAATAATTAAAATCGATAAAATATATTATCAAATTATTTTGATAAAAATCTATAAAATATTTATTATTTTTAGTTAGACAAATGATACAGAATTAAGTTTTTTAAATTTTTGATATAAGTTTATATTAACACATTTTTCAACTATCTTAAGCTCCTAAATCATATCCAAAGGTTTAATTAATATTTTCCATTTTAAGATAATTTAAAAATTAATTGTAATGATTAAGTAAAGAGAACAATAGACAATGATTGGAAAACTATATTTATATTGTATAAATAATATATAAATATATATATATATATATATATATATATATATATATATTATTTTGATAAAATCTATAAATATTTATATTATTTTAGTTAGACATTTATATTTATTATTTTTAGTTAATAATGATATAAAATTGGGTTTTTAAATTTTTATAAAAGTTTATATTAACACCTTTTAAGTTCATCTTAAGCTCCTAAATCATATCCAAAGGTTTTATTAATATTTTCCATTTGTAAGATAATTTTAAAATTAATTAATGATTAAGCAGTTTAACAATAGATAATGATTGGAAAACTATATTTATGTTGTATAAATAATATATATATATATATATATATATATAATGAATATTAGTCTTATTTATTTATTAAAATTTTAATTATTATGAATACATATGGTTTTATATTAAAATTTAAACTTATTTTGGTATACATCATATACAATATCAAAATAAAATTTAATAAATTATACTTTCAAGAAATAAATTTACTTTTAAATAAAAAAGATTTTCAAAAATAATAAAATAAATGCTTCATATATTCCTCTGCTTCTTCTTATACTCGCACCTCAAAAGAAGAAGAAGCAACACATCATTATGCAAGAAAATATTCCCACGAAAATTAACAATCTACCAAATAGTGAATAGTTTCTAGAGGATCCCTTGTATGACTAGTAGTTGACATACATAATAACCATGGTAATTTTGGAAAAATGATAGTAATCGTCTAATTATAACATCAATAAATTTAATGAATCATAATCCTACAAATATTTTATGGAAAATACCTCAAAAAGTGACACATACAATGAAAGTAAATTTTTTACCTTAATCATCTAAGTCACTGCCATCATCACTATCTAAAATCGTCTCTTCCTTATCATGATCACTCAACGCTTCATCTTCATCACTAGAATCATCTATGAATTTGAATTGTCATCTCAGAAGGCGCCATGATTCTTACAGAACATGATATTTGCATCTAAAATAGTTGACTCTACATCTTGCCTATTAAATAATCGTGTCTCAAGATTAATATCCTCTTCAACAACATGGATAGGTGTTTCATTATTGCTTATATCACCTTCTTCATTGCCTCCCATCTCAAGACATTCCATCTCTGGAACATCCCAGATATGCCTATGGTGTGATTTTTCTACTACTTTCCAGTTAGATCCAAAATTGGGATCATTCACATAAAATACTTGTTGTGCTTGAGATGCCAAAATAAATGGATCATTCCACCATGATTCTACACACATTTATGAAAATTGTTGTGATCTTTTTGAATTCTTTTTTCTCTTTGCATTCAGGTCAAACCACTCACACTTAAATAATATTTACTCCTATGATTAAACAAATATCAAGAACTCAAGCACATCAACTAAGACACCATTCTACTTTCATCAGCCATGTTCCCCCACCACAAGAATGCCATTATTTTGAGTCGCCAATCGACATCGGGGCCAGAGGTGACATCGCACCCATTCATCACAAACCCGAGTACAGATGCAATCCTCGAGGATCAGTCCACATGCTAATGAATACAACTTGGAAGACGAACCGAGCCCCATGATGCAAACGATATCATCTACATGCAAAGAAAGACAAGATAGAATCATACATATGAAGTTTCATGAAATTTATTTCATTCCAAATTTAAAGGCATACTTACACGATCTTTAAACCAATTAGAAAAGCCGTTGTCCCGTGATAAGTTAGCTTAACTCGCAGCTTTTCAACCGATGCAATGCGGTTCACTGCATACACACTTAGGTAAGAATCATAATTCTATTGAAATAATTGTTACTTAAAAAAATGAGCTACACGTCGCACTTACCTTAGGTATGGTTGCAACTCTTCACAGTTATTCAAGATATACCAATGTGCTACTTCAAGATCCTGTCCATGTAATTCAATTAAACTCTTTCCTCCAAATGGGCAAGCCTTTTGTGAAAAATTGATAATTTATCAACATTGCCTATCTTCAAATTCGACTTCCAAAATGCTGATCACTTAACTTTGTTTCAATGTTACGAAGATAAATTGAGCAGAATGTCATAGATCTATTACTATATAAGCCTCAAAGAATTAGCAACCTTCCTTCTGACGAGCTTTATTTTTCACAAAATGCCTAAGGTACTCAAATACCTATATAATAATAAATGCATATTAATGAATATACTATATAAAAGAAGAGTCAATATTTAATAAGTAACTATAGAAAATTATATATAATACCTTTTAATAGGATACATCCAGCTATAACCAACCGGGCCAACAATTTTTGCTTCACGAGGCAAGTGAACAACCAGTGAAACTATCACATCAAAAATGCCGTGATAAATCCTTTCAAGCTTAAGTATAAAATTAAACAATCCAATTATCTAACTGGGCCTAAATTTGAAACATTTAAGGTCCTTGAACATAAATCTTGAAATAATTTACACAACTCATCAAGACAGCGGCACACATCCTCGCGTTATGCAGATTCCACTGAAGAAGTCTCTGTCAAAACATGGGCAATCATGACTTTTAAGCCTAATATTTTACCTTCATTTATGCTCACATCTACTAATATTTGGATGCGATCCCTCCGTAATTCTACCCCGATTTTAAAACTCTAAATTCTTTTCTCTCCGCACTTATCAAAGTATAAATATTATTTAATATATATATTTCCATGTTGTTGCAAGTGTAATTCCTTTCTAATATTCAAATCTTCAAACTAAACGATTTATCTGTGTCTTCGCCTTTCCCATCATATCTAACACAATGTCCCCAAAAACATTATCACAAATATTCTTCTATGCATGACCATCAAGTTTAGGTCTCAATTTCAAGGATGACTAATAGGCGCTCTCAAAAAATATACTCTTCTTTTTTTTTAACCCAGTTTTAGCCTACTAGGAGAACGTTTCCTTTTTCTATCTAAGTTATTATTATTTTTTCCAAACTTACCACAATGAACATCTTAGTTGGTAAAATATCATTTCCCGGGCTAAAATTTTAGGAGGAGACCCACATTCCGGTTTCTACCATCATATTGTTTTTTTCTCCAACTATGCTCACCATCTAAGTAACGTCGATGATCTATACATAACATATTTTGTTTCTTAATCTTTGTGTGATTGTGTGTCTATTACTAAACAGATACATGCCTTATATCCTTGTACTCCATCCGCATAGTCCCCGCATTTAGAAAGTCATTTGATGTACCATAACACCGCTATGCATGCGAAATGCTGCCCTTAGAAACATCGTAAGTAGCTACACCCACATCCCATAATTCCTTCAGTTCTTCGACTAATGGACGTAGATATACATCAATATCTTTTCCAGGTGATTTAGGTCCAGGAATTAGTAATGACATCATAAGAAAGGGTTCTTTCATGCACTTCCAAGGAGGGAGATTGCAGCAGCTACACTCATCGCCACATAACATAAGGAGTTATTCATATTTCCAAAAGGATTGAACCTATCAGCAGGCAAGTCCCAATCTAACATTTCGAGGGCCCTCGAGCAAACCAAGAACAGCTTTTATCAGTCCTTCCCACCCTTCTGCATCTCGCAGATGTCTCAAAACCCCATCCACGTTTGATTCGCTTTTTCTTATTAACGATATCAACAAAGAAGATATTTGGACATAAATAACTCCTTAATCTTGGTTTTAATGGAAAATAACGTAACAACTTTTGAGGAATCTTCTTACCTTTACCATCATTGTGTTTATATCTTGGCTCACCACATGTTGGACAACCATCTCTACCCTCATTTTCTCTCCAGAATAAAGCACAATCATACTTGCACACATGAATAGTTTCATATCCTAACCCCAAATCCCGTAGCATTTTTTTAGCATCATAATAAGATGCTGGAATGTTTGCACCTTCTGGAAAAGCCTTTTTCAATATTTGCAACAACATGTCAAAAGATTTATTACTCCACCTATTCAACACTTTAACATGCATCAACTTCACTAAAAAAGTAAATGCTGAAAATTCTTTATAATACGAGTTCGCTTTTTGGCTTGATCAAACAATCATCATTGGTCTACATTTAACATGGACACGGTCATGAATACAAATTCGACTACCACTTGTGGTATTTGTGGTCCCCCTATATCCATGCCATCTCCTATCCATTTCATAGATCTTACTTTGTTGACATGAGAATTATCATTAATCATTCGCACTGAACTTTGGGTTGGAATATAACTAGAAATCAATTTCTTCACCCATGGAACACCATTTTGGTAGCTATCATGACATGCCATTTTATAAATAACACAACTCATATATCTAATGATTTCCAATCATATTAAACAATTTAGACATGGACATCGATTAATTCCCATCCTTATTTAGAAAGTGATTTCTGGCAAATCCAAAAATTCTTTAACACCATCTGCATGCCTCTTGGCACAACCAGATTTGGCTTTATCATGATTGATCTATTAATATATTTGGAAAAAAATGTTGTTTTCATTTAAAAAAATTGATAATCGATCTAACTAATTTATATTTTTAGTTGTTGATAAACAATCTACTCATAAAATAAATAACTAAATTATGTTATGTATTCTATAAACTCAAATTTATTTATATCTCATTATCTATAGAAGATAAATAATTAAAAATATATTGAAGAGTTTTAATTATGTCTTATTTTTCTTTTTAGTAGTAAAACCAAATATGTTAAAAATCAAATGACTGATATAATCATGTGTTCAAGAAAATATATCCAAAATAATATATATATATAATGATTCAAGGGTTTTTTATGTAACAAGAAAAAATCATATATTATAATTATTATAATAAAATTCAAATATAATTCATTAGATTAGGTATACTAAGGAAAATTGAGGTTGGAGCAAATTCTTTGTAATTAGCTAAAATACTAAAAGTAATGATAGAAAAATATCTTAGCAAATATAAGATGGGAATTAAGAAAAATGATATAATAAAAAAATCAAATAATTTAATATTTTCTAAAAATTTTGTTATTTTAAATAAAAATAAATTAAGTATTGGAAAATGATGATGTTTTATCTAACCTTATCTTTGTATAAAGTATCATTATAATTTATAATATCATAAAATATCGTGAATAATAAAAATTTAACTTTTATTACTTAAATTTGCATATTCTGCTTTAGTATATAATCACTAAGAAAAATTGTCCTAAAAATAATAATTGAATAATACTAACAAAACAAAAAGTTCAAAATTTAAGATAAAATAAATATAAAGAAAAAATATGCATACATATTATCTTCTTAGTTATGAATCATTATTTTCTTCATGTGAAACTACTAAAATTGATTATATAAATTGAAGCTCGCTTTCCTTTACTAAGCAAGCAATGACCCTCAAAGTCATATGAACCCACACAATCTATAAAACATTACAAATTCACAAAATGTATATATATATATATATATATATATATATATACTCTCTATATATATATATATATATATATATCCTAATTTTCTAAGTAAGGAAAAAAAACTAAGTCATTTAATTTATTATCATTTATTTTTGGAGTTGACATACATATTTTTGTATTAAGTATTTGTCGAAAAGAGGATCTTCCTCTTAACAGTCATCAAATAAGGGTACAACAAGGGACTTTCACCCACCTTCTAGATGAAGAATTTTGACAATCACAAAATAAAAATAAATTATCATAGTACTTTTCATTCCATAGTCTCAGTGGATCTCATATGTTCTAAGAATCAAACAGCACCTTAAGTAAATCAGGTAGTTTACAACAAAAGCTCCATATGCCTAATCAAACCTGTTTCCAAACTTTTGATATATATTATGTTTAAATATTCAATTGATTTAGTTCTATAAATACTCACAAAATTAAGATTAAAGAAATTTTTGTTTGGAGTTGTGTTACCTTTTAGGCAATGTGTATTTTCAATCAATCGAATGGAAGAATGCCGGATGTGCTTCTCTTCGCTCTTCCTTTCAACCAAACTCGATTAAGCTTTGCTTCTTCTGCGCAATTAAAACACACATGACACAATGACAGTAAAGAATCATTGGACTTTTGGAGGGTAAAACTGAAAGCAATCAGGTTGGACTTTTTGGAATGAGAATTGGGAGAAAACAATCATTCACTAAAAACTTAGAGATTTTATTTCGCTTTTGTTTATTTATAGGTAATGGAAGTTTCTTTTTTTTTCTAATTTTCTTTTCTTTTGTGCATGTGGAGTTTCCTTTTATTATTTCAATGTTTTCCTTTCCCAAATCATTACACATAATGTATTATCAACTATGTATATTATAATTACAAATATAAATTTTGTTTTTCTTTACAATATCTAAAAAAGAAATGGTATATTTAATGACTAGATAATCTTTTTTCAGCTTACTAGATAATCTATTAAAGTGAAACTATGTAGATAAAGAGTAAATTAATTAAATTCAAAAGTATGGAGATGAGAAAGAGTAATTAATTAAACTCAAAATATTGAATAATATTAGACACCGTTATTAATTTCAAAATATTGAAAATACTTTGCTTAAATTTTTAACAAAAATAAAAATAAACAAGAATGTTCGTATTAAAAGTTATTTTGATAAGTATGAATGATAATATTTATTAATTTTTAAAAGTATTTAAGAGTATTTTACTATATTTATATTTTTATATAAGATTTAAATTTTCCTTAGTATTTATTTTTGAACCTTATGTTACATGAGATAGCTTTTTGGTTTATTTAAATAATAATAAACCAGAGATAATATCAAAGTGGGTTACCTACTTTTTGTGCGGATATTGAATGAATTCATCACGTAAAAAGCCTCTTGAACGAAGGAATTCCGTTCCGCATCGGTTCACAATTTTGAATATCAGACTTTGTTCAAAAATTCATTCATCACATCAGTAAATGACACCCTCCAGCAGCTTCCTTGTTGCTATCGCCGTTCGAACACCCACTCGGTCCCCCACGGCTTCTTTACCCATATCCAGTTCTGTAAAGTCCTCCCCTCGGTTCCTCTTGACTATTTATGTACCCAATACTGGTTGCCATACATTACCGTACCGCTCTGAGCATTCAGAAATTTCAGTTGCATTGGACTCTGTACCATAGTGGAACAATTTCCGAAAACCATTGTTTCCCACGTCTCCCCCATCCAACATCTCGGTAGGCTCCACACTCGCGAAACCGGATGGGCCAGATCTGGTATTGATGGACACCAAACTCCGCCCACCGCTTTCCCCGTCGACTCCCCCAACCAACATACCGCCACGAATCCACTTTCGTGAAACCAGAAGGGCCAGATGCAGAATAACAGAATCTTGTATACCGTCGGAGAAGAAACCGTACCGTTTGGGGGGATTTTGACGATTCTACCCGTCATCCCCGTTTCCTATCATCCCGTTAGATCCGCCGCCGGCAGCGTCGTGGACCCTTGCGCGTCAGCTACACGAACTAGAGCGGGACACAATCCTGTATATCTGCCGGAACCCTACAACTGAACAGGCTCCAGCATTTCCGCCGGATATGACTTCGATCACAAACTCCATCAAGTTCAGGTTTACTCCTTATTATCTCGGTTTGAACGAGGCAGCTACCATGGACCTACTTGTCCCCGAGAAAACCACATTTCGATCCATCTAGATCACCCATAGAGGTGGAGAAAATCGAACGGATCACCATACGGACCTCCCTTGGCGTGACCAGATCCTCCGCCATTCTTCAAACTCTTCTCCCCCCGTCGTTTTGAGCTCAGTCAGACTTCTACTTCCACCGGCCGGTTTTTTGCTTTCATTGGCCTTACAAATGTTCAGCACTCACCTTTGTCTTGTTGTCGCCACACAGTCGCCACCGTCTGAAGAGCTCATCTCTTCAGTGGTGTCTCGAAAGAAGAGGCAGTGGCCCCATCTCAGAGAAAAGATTAGATGTACTATTAGAGAATGGAGAGAAATTCTTATATCATTTACAGAAAGAAGAAGGAGACCTCATGTTATCTTGCAAATTTGCTAGTGAATTGGTGTTGCCAGTGAATTATTTGCTCCAACCTGTTGAGAAATTGGGGTGCAATTCTGATGATAAAAAGAACTTGTGTTTCAACAGTTTATCTGGTAAATAAGCTGATTATCATAAAGTGAATGACTAATATTTATTCTTTTCAAATTTTGTTTAATGATTTTTTATATGCTTTTCAAAATTTATATTTTGCTTATTTTCAGGAAAGAACGACTTTGACATTTTCTGCTCACACATATTCAATATCATGATCGTCAATATTTGATAGATATTCAAATAATGATATTATTGTCATCAATATTTCAAAAGTTTGCAACAATAACTGAGAGCTCGTTGGCATCTATAGAAAAAATATGCCAGAAGGTGGGAATGGTTATGCGATCACTTTTAAGTCAAAACTTCAGGTATTTTTCTATATTATTTTATTATTTGTTGTAGTAATATTTTATTATTTTATGATTTTGAAGAAAATATTTTTAAATGAAGAAAAGCAATTAAAGTGTGCTAATGAAAAAAACTCAAGTACACAAATCATCGAGGAGGTTAGATTTATCTTTTCTTGATCATACGTGAAAAAAAAATGAGTTAAAATGTGCATTTACCCTATAGTTTAAATGTTTTATCATTTATATCGTTACATTATCCACATTTATAATTTAGATTACCATGTATTAAATAGAGTTTATCATTTTTTTTATTCTTATTTTTTGATTGATGTAGCTTAGGGAGAGCCACTGGAGAGCAACCAAATGAGGTGTGAGCTCTTTTATATCACACATTATAACGTAAAAAAATGGGTGGAGTAGTGACAAGGCTCAGCTATCTATGTAGTATTGTGAGCTACTCTTCTTAATTAGCCATATATAATAGTGATGTGACATTTCATTTGATATTTTTAATTTCATGTGTGTGTGCAAATTAGAAACATACTACATATGTTTATTTATTCTCTATTACTATTTGTTCTTAAATTTATTATACAGGAAAAGATGAAAAGAAATGGGAACAGAAAATATCCACGAAGGCGTACAACGCTTTGTCGACTAGAAATTGTAAAGTGTGTTTAAAAGCAGTAACTTCAGAGGTTTTGGGTTTAGACCTACACAACCTTCTCCTTCAGCAACATCTAAAAGAATCTCTTGTGAGAAGCGAACTACATTGGGATAGTTGATATTCAAATGAAAGAGTTGAAATTTTGTAAAGAATTAGGCGATTTTCGTCAGTGGTGAGCGCATATGTGATGAGTTGAAAAAGTGTCAAAGCGAGCGAATGACCTGCCTTCGAGCTTGAAACAACGAAAACATATGAAAAGTGAGAAGGAGCGTTTGGATAGGTATTGAAATATTTGTTACTATTAATGTTAAGTGGATTTAGCTACCTAAATTATTTTATATTTATTTTCTTCTATTAATAACTTTTGATTTTGTCTAATTTTTGTATTTAATTTTATTACTTCAATTATGTAATGATGACTTCTTTATTAGAATGAGTTATGCAGTATATTTAAATTTATTAATCTTGTACATTTCTGTTATGAATTTTAAGTAAACCAAAAAATAATATTTTAGACCACTAATAGCTCTGTCTTCTACATTTAACTTGTGACTACCTAGTTGCTTTTATGTCACGAACTCTCATGTGACTACATTCCTCATTAAAGAAAAATAAAACTTGTGACCTATAACTTTTCGTTGTTGAAACTTGTAAATAGCGATCACTTGGTTTTCTTCACATAAACATTTAAACTTGTGACCAAAATCTTTTCTTCATTAAAACGTTTAAAATGCAACTACTAATTTGTTATCATGAAAATAATTAATTTTAGACCATTTATTTTTGGGTATGCAAATGACCAATCGTGACCATTTAATTTCATCCTAGAAATATTTAAACTATGTCTAATTTTTTTCATCATGAAAAATTATAAACCATGACCACTTGTTCTTCTCTGTATTGAGTGCATTCACACATACGTTAATCATAGAAACACAAGAGTGTGACCACATAAATTCATTGTAGAAACATGAAATTGCGATCACGTTAATTCATCATAAAAACCACGAAATTGCAACCATGTGATTCATGGTAAAACCACGAGTGCGACCATGTAAATTCTGTCGTAGAAGCAGAAAATCGTGACCATGTAAATTCATTGGCAAGAAACGCCTGAAATTGCGACCATGTAAGTGCGTCATAGAAACACAAATTTAACGACCATCAATAAATTCATCATATAAACAAACAATTGAGACCATGTAAGTTCATTGTAGAAACGAAATTAAATGATGTAAATTAAATTACGTAGAAACACCCGATTTATGACCATATTAATTAAATCGTAGAAGCAACGAGGAAATTAAGACCAGTTTAAATTAAATCGTAAAAGCTTTTGTTCAAATCGTCAAATGTTTTCATTGCAAAAAAATAAAATTTACGACCAATTGCACACATATCTCAGTTGGTAGAAAGTAAAATCAGCCACCAAGATGTTGGACATAAAAAATTTACATTAATGACCAATATCATCCATCGCACAAACAAATTATGTGCGACAAAGGTAAGGAATGGTCGCAGAAAACAATCCCTGACGGACATAATATGACGATTGTGCGACCAACATTTTTTGGTTGCAGATTATTATTCACGACCAGAAATTTTGTTTTTGGGATGAATAATGTGATCGCGAGTATCAAATTTCTAGTAGTGAATTTTTAATCAAAAATTTGGATCCACAGTGTTCATTATTACTTCACGTGCGCCTAAGTTCCTCAGAAGGTGTTCATCTCTTCTTAGAATATACTAACACCATAAAGTCACTCTGCTGTCACGAGGGGAAAAACTTCGGTTTAAATCCCTATGACATGGTCGACCTTAGGTATCAGTACATATCATAAAAATATTTACCATATGGAGCTACAAAATTAAAAGTCATGTAGCACTTTGATAGAACAAGTCAGAGTGTCAAAGAACAATTCTACATAGGCAAAGGCTGAGACTTACTCATGATAAAAATTTTTACTATGCACATAAATACCTTATAAAATAGCGATGAGCTTTGAGTCTTTGACTTGTTTCATTGAACCACTATGGCCACCATTGGGTTATATTGCATACAAGTGGCACTTACAAATTCATATACGGTTTTTATCTTGGGAGTCTACGAATACCCAGCGATACATGTCTTGCGAAGACTTAGATAACTGGTGGCTGAAATTAAATATTGTCGTAAAGTAAACTGACGTACATGGTTCTACGACATGTTAATATTACCTTTACATCACCCATAGATCCTTACAATGACCAGGATTCTTGGCGATTCGGAGGTGTTCGGATCACGTTATTCTTCGCAGTAGTAAAATATCGAGGAGGAGATAACACCATTTGGGTGGATAGTTATATCACGTCTTAGACTCATTGGTCATGACGAAAAATTGTTTTGTGGGTAGTGGAAGAACATCCGGTGCTTTTAAATTTGGAAGGAGGTAGAATAGGTGATGAAAGGCGGTGTGGGGAGCTAAGGGGTTTAATGGTAGCATTTCTAAATAATGATTGTTAATTTTTTGAGTTCGAAGATGTTGAAGAGGCAAGCGGTCTGGCGAAGGGTGCGTCGGCGTTTGGGGAGGAGGCTGAATACGGAAAGATGGAACGGTCGGGTTGTGTGAAAAGGAAGCAGATTGAATAGGGTGTGGTGGGATGCGTAGGGTTACCATTGCATCTATGGACGTTACGAAATGATCGGGATGGTGTTGGGGGATACTGCGGCTGCAATGGGAGGCGATCGTCGGGCCAGGAAGTGTTGTCGTGAAGCGAAAGGATTACGGTGAAGCGAGAAAGGAAAGGGAAGGCGAAATGCGATGAAGCATCTCTCGGGCTCAGAAGTCATGAGCTAATATGGTGGGAAACTGCGGTAGGTGGGCGGCGGGTTTTCATGAAGATCTCTGAACATCGGTGCAAAATCGGGAGGAAGGCAGTGAGTGCAGCGTTGTTGGGGCGTGTGAGTGGAAGCGAAAGGCATTGATGATGATGGCGAAAAGGCTCAGGTGTCGAATTCAGCATTGATTCTTGTCGACCATACGAAAGGAGGAAAACGGCGGCTGATTAGAGGATGGGCGTGATCTGAGTAGAAAGGAATAAGTGGTAAAGGGTGATCTCTGACCAGGAGGGCGGATCACTTTGTGTTATAGGTTGGAGGATGTGTGCGGATGGGCCAAGCCTGGCCAACAGAAAAAATTAAACAGTTGAGTGCCTTAAATGGATCGGGGCCGGGTCAAATCTTAGGCTCAGAGAGGTTAGAAGAGGATGGATTCTCTTTTAAGTCCATTTCTAGGGCTTCAGTGGGTTTGCACTACAATAGAAGGGGAGAAGAGGAGCGTGTTTTGGCTCTTTCAAACCTGGCTTGACGATTTCGGCCAATTTGGTATGAGTCTCAACTCCTTCCTACACTTCTCATACGTTTCGGTCGACTCTCTTCCCCCTTGGGGGAGTTTTTGATCGAAGAGGGTGGGTGCGAAAAGAGTATGGAGGGGATTGTGGGGGATGTGGGTATGCTGAAAGGTTGTGCCATCAGCTTATGTGGCAGATACGTCGCGGGGGAGATGGTGGTGTGGTGGAAGAAACGATGTAAATGATTCAACCACGGGGAAAGAAGTGAGAGGAGGTGGAAAATGACATAACCGGAGTGGGAAGAGCTATTTGGCCCAAATTTTAAGTTCATGGATTCAGAACAAAGGATTCAAAAAGGAGATCCTGGAGCTCATGACCAAAATTAATTCTCGGAGACAAAAAGGCAAAGGTAAGGGGGAAGTTGTGTCCACAAAGTTTGATAGGGAGTTGAAGAAACTAGAGTGGAATGTGATGGACAGTGGAAGGAAGAAGAATGGAGCTCCTGGGAAAGGGTTTAGGGCGTCTCACAGTGGTGTTTAATGAAGCTCATAAATTTGTCGTGGAATGTTAGGGGGGCTAATGATGGGGCGAAAAGAAAAGTGCTCAAGGTTTTTATTAAAATGCAGAGGGCTAATGTTGTCTATCTACAGGAGACAAAGCGGTCTCCTAACATGATGTCAGTTTGGGGTGGGATTTTTGGAGTGGGTGGCTATAAAAGCTGAGGGAGCGTCTGGGAGCATCCTCATTTTCTGGGATACTCGGGTCATTCAGTTGTTTGATAAGGAGGAAGGCCAGTATACTTTATCTTGTAGATTTAAATCCTTGGAGGAGGATTTCACCTGGGTTTTTACCGGGGTGTATGGACCCACTGTGTATGGGAGGAGGGAGGATCTGCGCGGGATGAATGGGGCTATTGGGGGTTATGGTCCCTTGGCCCAGGAGGGATTTTGTGTGATAGGCTCTCTGGGAAAGAGCAGAGAAGGTAGTTACTCATTCAATGGCGTTTCTCCCGAGGTGCGGATGAGTTGGGTTGAAGACATCTGCTGAGGGAGGCCTTTTACAGGAAAAGGGGCCCCTAACACAATGGAAGGATGGCTAGGTTGGGCCAATTTTTAATTCTTGAGGGTGAGGATGGCTGGGTTGGACGGGGTACAGTGCGGGAGTGGGTACCGGTTTGGTAAGGTGACACAAAGAATTCTTCCTAGATCCGTTTCTTATCATTCTCCAATATTATTGGAAGGGGGTACATGGATAAATGGTCCCTCTCCCTTTAGATTTGAGAATATGTGGCTTAAGGGTGGAGGTTGAAGCTTGTGCCGATTGGTGGCGAACTTTGAGAATTTAGGGGGGACTATAGTTATGTGTTGATGGAGAAGATCAAGCTTTGGTAGAAAAGCTCAAGTGTGAGCAGGGAGATCTTTGGTAATGAGAAGGATCAAAGAAGTGCCTTTACGAAAAATGTGGCTCATTAGGATGATCTTGAAAGCCGGAGACCTGCATTAGATGGAGCGATCAAGAAGGATGGGTCTTCATGGGGATTTCAGAAATTGGGCAATCATGGAAGAAAATGCATGGAGGCAAAAGTCGAGAGAAATAAACCAAGCGATTGTTGATAGGAATACTGGTTTTTAACAAGATGGCAAATTCTCCTTGAAGAGAAACAACATTGACGAGATGGTATGGGTGATCGATGGTTAGCAGCTTAGAAGGAAGTAAAGTGAGCTTTGTGAAGGCTTTGCCAAGGAACTCCTTGGAGACCCTGGGGAATGAAGGGCTAGTCTAGTGGGGCTGAATTTTTCTAGACTGGATGACATGGAGGCTTTAAGTTTAGAAATGCCGGATTCCTGCGAAGATGAGTTCCGCGTTGCTTTGGTTGACTGAATGGAATGAGCTCTGGTGGATGGTTTCTATTTTTGGCGGTTGGGTGGGTTTGTGCATCGAGATATTATGGGAGGCTATTGAATTTTCATGAGCATGGGAGCTTTGTTAGAAGCCTGAACTCAACTTTTTTGGTTTTAATTCGGAAGAGATGACGGGTTGAGGATCTGAAAGATTTCACACCCATCAGTTTAACTAGTAGCATTTATAAATTGATTGCAAAAGTGCGTATGGGTTGAAAAATTTGATGAATAAATTGATGGTGGCTTCCGAATACTTTTGTGGAAGGGAGACAAATTCTATATGCGTCCTTGATTGCTAATGAACATCGATTCAATCTTTGAAGAAAGAAGGGAAAGAAAATGAGTTGCTATGTGTTGGACATTGAAAAGCATATGACAAAGATAGAATTGAATTTTCTCACGGACAGTGCTTGATAAAATAGACTTTAAGGAGAAATGATGGTGGATGTGAATTGGTGTATTTCTCTTGCCTTTTTTTCGGTCTTGCTAAATGGTGGCCCATGGGTTTTTAGAGTTCGAGGGGCTGGGGCAAAGGAAGTCCGCTATCCTATACAACGCTTTTGTCATAGATGGAAGCTTTTACTGCGGTGGATGAAGCGGCCGAGAGGGTGGTTTTATTTACAGTTCTGGTTAGGGAGGAATGGCATAGAAAATGAACCACTTGTTGTTCTGCGGATGTGCTACTCTTGTTTAGCAGGACACGAAGACTGAAATGGCTTTATGGGGTGGATTTTGGCTTGGTTTACAGGCTTCCCAGTACGGGTTGAGAATTAATTTGGATAAAAGCTCCCTTGTTTGTGGGAGGGTTGAGAAGCGAGGAAATTTTAGCCATTGAGGTTGGGGTGCAAGTGGGTCTCTTCGGTGAGTACTTGGGGTTCTTTAGAGAGCAAAAGTAAAAGCTTCTAGTGTGTGGGATGAAGGGTCGAGGTTTCGAAAAACGGCTAGCTTAGAAGAGGCAATACATTTCTAAGGGTGGAGAGAAGCACTTTGATTAGAGTTGTACGTCGATCTCCCCACCTATGTCATGTCCACGTTTCAATTGCCTAGAAGTCAAAGATGATTAGAAAAATTCAAAGACTTTTTCTATGGGAAGGTATTTAACCTTGAAGGAAAGATCCATTTGGTCGAGTGGAGATATTGTTTGTTCGAGCAAAGAAAGATTAGTCTGAGCATTAGGTGGTCTTTTAAAATTTCCAACAAGGCTCTTTTAAGAATTAAGGTGGAGATTTGCTATGGAGGAAAAATCGATATGGAGGAATATTATAAGCCTAAAGTATGGTATGAAGGAAGAGGGATGGTTCTCTAACACTCCTAGAGATAGTTATGGGGTCGGTCTTTGGAAGGATATTGGCAAAGAAGTGATGCAGATAAGGCAGAATTGTTCGATTGAAGTGGGTAATGGGCGTAAAGTCAGATTTTGGGAAGATATCTAGTGCGGTGAAGTTCCTCTTTGCTCCTCTTTCCCTTCCATCTATGAGGTGGCTAGCTCGAAAAGGGATAAGGTGGTGGATTTATGGGAAGGCACTGAGACAGGTGGAGGGTGGAACTTTAGATTCGAGAGACACTTTAATGATTAGGAAGTAGAAGAGGTTCAGAGATTTATATGTATTGTTAATTGCCCAGCTTAGCCCTCTCAGTCGATAGACTTAGGTGGAATGGGGCGAAGGATGGGTATCTGTTCTGGAGTCAGGATTTTGTTATAGCTTTTATTGGAAGGAGGGGCGGCAAACTAGTGCTGTCGAGATGATTTGAAATCCTATTGCAGCCTGAGTGGGGTTTTGGTATTGGAGGTGTGGTGGGGAAGATTTTGGTATGGATCCCAACTTCAAAGCAGCGGATTTTCCTTACAAGCGAGTGTGCTACGTGAAGCGACGGATGAAGTTTTGAACATCTCTTATCCATTGTCCTAAATTTGGACATTATGAACTACTCATTTTCCTGTCGAAGGCGGATGGGTTTGTCCACTACCAGTCAAAAATTTACATTAATAAGTTTGGGTTCGACTCCCTCTCAAGAAAAAAGCAAAGTGTGTGGTGCTCACGTGCTTGTTGAGCAATCGGATGAAGACAAAGTTGTGCTTGAGGATATGCGGAGTTCGCTTGATGAGAATTTGAAATCCCTTTTTATAAGGTCTTTTTGTGAGTGGACAACTATGATTCCGAATGTGAATCGGTCCTTTATAAGAGGAGTGTTGGGTTCTATGTAGCTTGTGTGGTGGGTTAGTTGTTTTTGGTCTTTGGTCTTTTTTGTGGCGTGTTTCGGCCCCTTTGTATACTTCTAGTGTACTCTTGTGGGGTGCCCGTTTGTGGCTCTTCCCTTTTTAATATATGTGTTTTTTGCCTATCAAAAAAAAAAGGTTCCCCACCAGATGAAACTGAGTAGTAACTGAAGTTATAATTCATGGAAAAACTTTATTATATAATGCAAGTACCTAATAGGAAATAAGTGTCGATTACATGAGATAGATGTTTTTATGAAGTGTGTAGTGTTGTCAAATTCACGACCAACAACGAGGCCGTTTTAAAATGATTGTAGGAGAGGAGAGAATGCAAATAGAATACGAGCAAATCATAATGTGTTGTTAGGATTCGAAGAGAATTCTTCTTATATTTGCTTAATCTGATTTTGTGAATAGATTTTCAACCACAAGCTTGCTATTTGAAATAATGCTTTTTGTTTGTAGGAATTATATCTACTTTGAAAAGAAAATTTATATGGAAACCACTTCTCTTCCTATAAATTTCCTCCTCATCCCACATATACAGTGCATAATTTCCTCACCATCACATGCACTTCAGTACTAATGAACCTGGATTTTATCCCATCATACCCATAGCTATGTGTTTTTGGTTGCCTTCTTTCTAGGTTTTTCTGTAGCAAGATTTCTTGTCCTTTTATTCTACATAATTCCTTCTCAGTATTTGTAATATGTTTTCACTCATAATGGAACACTCAAGTAAGAAGTCCATATTCATGGCCAAAAAATATAAAGGAAAAAAGAAAAATCTAACTACACAAACAAAATGATAGTCAATACAACAAAGAAAGGTGGGCCCAACAAGACAGCAAAAAAATATTGCACTATGAAAAAACATGTGAAAACACATGCCTTAAATAGGATAACGATCACGTAACCTGGATGCGAATAAAAAAGATAGCTGCGAAATCAACAGATAAGTATGATTTGAGAATAAATCAAATAGACAGACAGTAAAAGGAATCAACACACTTTTGAACAACAGACAAATTCCATGTCTTTCTGGGATCACAACTTCCTGTGAGTTTAGAATTTAAACGTAAATCTTCCATTTCAGGTAGTCTTCCACTCTTGGAGATGGGTACATTTTAACTTTTATTTTGTAGAGCTGGATCAAGTTCAGCAAAATATATCTCTTTGGGGATCATATTCCTACTGCCCATTCTAAAAAGGGCATTTTAGATGTTAGTTGCATTGAAGGGGAAAAACTCTCTTATCAAAAATTTTAGGTTGCAAACTCTCTTATCAAAAAACTCTCCTGTGGTTAAATTTAAACATAAATCTTCCATATTCCGACCTTGAACTTCACAGCATTTACACTGAATATTTGAGAAAATAGCCAATCTCATATTCATACACTCAGGGACAATTAGAACAGGTGATATATTATGATCAGTATGGAAATACCTTTTTCTGGCTAATTCCTCTTTTAGAAAGATGCTTAAATTGAACAGGAGTTCGAAGTGATCAAAGTTTCGCATGATCATGAAAGTAAGTACCACACACACGATTAAGAGCATAACAGAAAAACACTAGGTCAGGATATGTGAAGAAGCCACAGAAAAATATATTTTTTCATGTATGTTTCTTAAAGGGTGAAGCTTTCTGGGCGAAGTCTTTTTTACTGAGGATGACATGGAAAAATTATCATGTCATCTTATTAGGGTGAGGAGAAGAACAACACTAACATTTCCACCAAAAATTAACTGGTTGAGAAATATTTTGAGCTCAATTATGGACATCAAAAAAAAAAAAGTGGGGACGAAAGTTAGCATCAGAAGAATTTAAGGGAAAAAAAATCTTCATTCTCCAGTATACAACAAAAAAAAGCATAATTTTCATAATAATTGATAAAATTGATCGCAGAAAATATGGATTACTATTATAAAAATAAGAGAACAATGTCCAGGGAGAATTGGTTGATCGTGTCCTTGTATTTGGTGGATTCCTAAGGATAATAGTAACGATAAGAACAATTTCCAGAGAGAATTGGTTGACAATGCAATCCATTTTGGTTTCCATTTCCAGAAAGTGGCAGTAATTTTCAGTCAGTGTGATTTCCTTTTCTCCCACTTTCTCGTCAACCAAACACAACATTTAGAATTCATAAATCCCACTTAACCACCTAAACACATGCAATGGAAAACAAAGTTTGAAATAAAAAGGAAAAGAAAAGAGTAAGGAAACAATGCCACATTGAAATTTTGTAAAGGGAACAAAAACAACCCGAAAAATAAAATAAAATCACAAAAGCTAGGGTTTTTGTGTACAACGTGTGTGAAAAAACATGTTAATGTGGAAAAGAAGGAAGAGTAGGATTTGATTAGAAAAAAAACAAAAATGTGCAGGAGGGCACCACCTCCAGGGGCGTGAACACTGCTGAAAGCCCGAGCTAAGCGTCAACCACATCGTTGACTGTAGCATTGCTGGTGGGGATGGGGGACATGGTGGTCCCCGTCAGAATACTCCACAGCCTGCTTCCCTCCTCTCACGTCTGAAAACAACCTCCCCATCTTTCTCTCTCTTCTTTCTCTCTCCACAGAAATAATCTCCAAATTTTCAAATTCCTGTAATCGCTCTATCCGTGTGGCAGAAAGGCAAGAGTTCACTAACATGCATGATAAAATGGTATCTGCATGTATGTTATATACGCTTGCTGTAATCTGATTCTCGAGAAAAAAATGAGAAACTCTCAGAATTAATTCCTCTTCTTGATCTTATCTGGGTCGAGAAATGTCTACCTTGACTTGGGGCACAAGAATCCATGGTCAGCTAGGTTTAAGCTGACGTTGGCAGCTTTGCCACTACTTTTCGCCTCACGTAGAATGTATGAAATGAATAGTTCGTCAACCCCCGGGTTATCTAAGAAAACAACAATTTAGTGCAATAAGGCCTCTATTTGGATAGGAAATAACATTTCAGGGAGTGTAACGTATGGAAAATATGATAAAATTTAGAAATATCTGTTTAAAATTCGTAAATCTAACCCTTTTTTATAATTTCTTTTTTTTTTTTAAATAATTCATCATAAAAAAAAATACCGCTATCTTTTAGAAAGTAATTACATGTGTCTTATAAAAAATAGTTATTTACCAGAAAAAATAATAAAGAAATATTCGAATACTTAAATGAGAATTTTGTTGCCTGTTTTGTTATTTTTTAACTATTTTATTAGGAAGTGGTTGTCAATTTAAAAATTGGTTGTTACTAAATAAAAAAAATATTTATAAAAATTGGGGGTGTATGTACCAGTTTTGTATATATGTTTAATTTAGATTGTGTTTGGTTTCTACAAAATAAGAAAAGAAATTGATGGGGTTTGAAATAATAGACGCGCAGGCTCAGGACTCAAACCCAAATGTCAAGATTAAAGAGCCGACCTAGTACAAGCGTTAGGCCACCCAATTGTCACGAAAATCACGATTTAGAAATGAGGGCTCATTCCACCTCTTTAAAGTGGCAGAAGAATTAGGTGATAGAGGCTGCGAATTTCCATCAGCAGGGAGGAAAGTAAGATATTTCCCTTATTGTGCTCATCAATTATCCTTAATGTCGGTTCTGTTGATATAAGGGAAAGAAATCTTCCTTGATAGGAGATATCGTATCATCCTCGACAAGGAAGATACTATTCTATGTCATCATCAAACTAAGAAAGTTATCATGATCATCCCTTATAATCTGGTCACCCATTACCGATTGAAAAGTGCGCAAACAGGCACAAAACTTCATTCCTAAGCGGAGTTGATCTTTTCTTCCGCGGAAAGAAGCCGACTTAGGCATCGGAGAAGGCCGGGTGAGCCCTCAAATCCCTTTTGTTTCTCGGCATTTTGCGAGAAGGGCCAAAGCGATGGACGACCAGAGTCCCGACGCGCTCGGCCCAATTGCGTTGAAAAGCATCATCGGTTGGCACCATGCGTGGGAGCGGCGGTTCCTTTACAAATAAAACCCGATCTCCCGATGGCGATGGTATCCTTTCGAACCTGGCGAACCGCGATCAATCCTCAAGGATGCAAGACCCGGCGAGCGGCGTGGGTAGCGAACCTCCAGCGGGGTACACCGAAGCTATGCGGTGTCTGAGGATGAGATGGAGCCTGTACTAACCAACGTCTGGCGAGAGTTGGGTGCTGGCGAACGCAACGCCCGAGTACGCAGCCGGGCGAGGCTGAGCCCCTCGCGAAGGCGGCAACACCTCGACCCTCCTCGGGGTAGATGGAGAAGGGCTTAGCGAAACTAGGAGTGATCCCTTACCTGAGCCAGAGAGAGAATGTCGTGAGGAAAGGCATGGAAGGGACAACATAAGCAACAGACCGATACCCATCCTTGATCGGCGAAGCGAGGGCGGTCATGGGGCGCGAGGTTAGGGGCATTCAGCAAGGCTTCAAACCATGAAGGAAGTAGTAAGGGCCGAGCTCTCGGTCTTTATGGGCGCCACAGTGCGACAAGCTAAATCCGCTCACGTAGAGTGTGCACTTCCCTAGCTACAGCAAAGTGAACCGTGGTCGAGAAACGTTAGACGGAATAAGACCCCATTGATCACCTTAATACGTACAAGAACTAGATGGGCTGCGGTTCTCGAGGACCCATCGATCTGAGCCTTCGCTATCACACTAAAGACTGACACTAGCGTAGCAGACTCCCCGATCTTCCATCTCTTCGTTCCTGAGCTCTATCTCATTAGTCTCCTTTGCTCGGAGGAGAGGACATGGGGCCGAGGTTATCACATCGACCATAAGCGAGCTCTCGAAAGCTTGAGGTCATATGTTCGGAGGAGGTTTAACAGACTCGATAAAGTGGATATTCCAGAAGAAAAATTCGCCATCTTGGCTTTCATTGCGGGTGGGGTGCGAGTCAACCTAATGTTCTCTATCTCGAAACCCTCGAGCGAAACATGGTGGGTCCTCATCGCGCAGTATATCGATGGTGAAGCCAGCACATCAGCGAAAGCTCTTCTACTCGAGAAAAGTGAGGCGAAACGGGAGCGAAAGCCCGAGAGGTAGACGGGCGAGGCAATCCTCGAGGAGGTGAAAGCAGAAGTGGTCCTTTAAAAACGAGGGAGCGTCGAGGAGTCACACGGGACCTGTAGCGGCGCCTTGGCGGTATTCACCTCGCGGTACACCACACGACGGCCTTGGTGTCTGAGTCCTGCGTGAGAAGTACAACCACGAAAGTTTACGAGATGACCATCAGGATGGTCGAACCCGGTAAAGAGCGATACCGAATGCGTGAGTTCCATGAGTGCATGGACCTGCCGACGAATGACGCATCGGCTAAGAAAGTGAATACTTGATCGATGTGGGCATCTTGAGTGGATTGTAATGATCTCAAAGGCGGGAACAAGTCCAGCCACCCCCACCTTAGCTCGGGGATTTTGGCGGGAGCCCGGTATTCCGGTTCGCGCCGGTTTTAGGCGCCGGGAGCCGTGGCTCGGCTGCGGGCACGGCTCGAAGGGGTCTTGGCGGGGAGCCTAGTAGCTCGGTTGGCGGAGGATCTTGGCGCCCCGGCCCGATGGCCCGACTGCGAGGCTTGCGGCTCGGGAGGGTCTTGGGTGCCCGGGGAGCCCGTGGCTCGTTCGCGCGGAGGTCTTGGCGCCGGGCCCCGGTAACTCGGCTGTGAGCTTAACGGCAGGTCTTGGGCGCCTGGGAACTGTGGCTGGATTGTGAAAGTCTTAGCGCCGAGCCGAAGCTCGACTGCGGAAGACATGCTTCAGAAAGCCTCGGCGCCGAGCCGCTTCCATGTGCGGGCGTAAAAGCCGCCGAAAACACCGGCGCCCGGAGCCACGTATCTCGGTGTGGCGTGGCGGCTTCCCGGAAGGCCTTGGCGGCTAGGAGCTTTGTGCCGGTTGCGGGCGTAATGCTTTGGGGAAGGCCTTAGCCCGCGAGCCGGTGCTTCAGTGCGAGTGCTTGCTGGAAAGGCCTGCGCCCGCGGTATGGCTTTCCGATTTGCGGAAGCCCCGCGGTTCGGGAGGCCTTAAGCGCCCGAAACCCAGCGGCTCGGTTGCGAGCTTGCTGTGAAGGCACCGAAGCCCGAGAGCCAATGCTTCGATTCGAAAGCGCAACGACCCGAAACAGCGGCTTCGGTTTTCAAGCTTCGGCCGCCCAGGTAGAGCCAAGCCCGAGGGAGCCAAAAGTAGCTCGGTTCGAGGCGCAAACAGCCCGAAGCAGCGACTCAAATTGTGAGTATTAAAAAAAGTGATAAAATTAATCCAAGACCACCACGAAGGTAGCCACGCCAGGAGTCATTTGATCAGTAGCCGCGACCTTCCTACACTTTCGCTTTAGTCAAAAGTGGGAGTGACTGTGATGGGGTTAGAAATAGCGCGATCCCGGGGCGTAAGCGAATGTCGAGGATTAAGAGCGGGCCAGTACCGGCGTTAGGCCCTTAGTGTATCCCCCAATGCGAGGCAGCTTGAGGGCCCAACTCTCCCCCTTTTAAAGGCCCGGTAGCCCAGTCAGGTATTGGGGAAAACCGCATGTCTACCAAGCGGGAAAGTAGGATGTTCCTTGTGTACCCATCGATTATCTCTTATTAATCAGTTTACGATAAAGAAAGGAAAGAAAATCCCTCACCCGATGGAATGCTCGTGTCATCTCGACAAGGAAGATACTATTATGTGTCGTCATCAGCTTCTGGGAAAGTTATCATGATCATCCTTATAAATACCGAGACTACCCCGTCGGTGAAGATGCGCCAAAATATACGCCCATGAACTTCATTCATAAAAGCGATTGATCTTATCTATCGGAAGAAGCCGATTTAGGCATCGGGAGAGGCTCGAGGCGAGCCGCCGATCCCTTTTGTTTACTAGTTTTTCTTGAGAGGGCTTAGACGTCCGGGCCCGACGGATGGTACCGGGAATCCCGGCACGCTCGGCCAGGTTAGATTGAAAAAGCATCATTAAGTATAAATGTAAAAAAAAATTGTGTTTGATTGTATTATAAAATGTTTGTTAACAATTAAATATAATCAAAATTAATAGATATTTTTATATTTTAAAATTATTTGTCGTTATAATGCGTGTTAAAAGTAATAAAATCAATCGAATTAACAAATAATAATTTATTCACTTCACTTGTTATCTTCCTTTCTTATTTTTATCCTTTAACCTTTTCTCTATTTTTTTAATCTCATATTCTTCAAATTTCTTGTAACCAAATATAACCATGAATAATTTTTGTTGTCGACGTTACCGAACTCCTCGTGAACTGGTTTTCATCAGGCAAAAGTTTTTTTTTCAAGTTTAATTAGAACTAATTTTGTTATGAAAATAATTACAAAATTTAAAGTCTTTTTAAGTGAATTTTGCTTTATGTTTAATTAAACTTTCACTAGACAGCAATAAATAAGCTTAAAATTTTGAAAGTGCTTTTTAATTATTTTTTATTAAAAAAAAATCTTTTGAACAATTATTAGAACTTGTTTGAGGAAGTGTTCCATATAACAAAAAATTATTTGAAAATATGAAATATCTTTAAAATTTTACAATATATTTTAAAAATGATCATAATTTTAATATCTTATGTTTTATTTGTAATCATTCATTACATGTATATAATTATTATCCTATATTCGTAGTTCTCACCTATCAAAAAAATTTATCTATAGTAGTTCTCAAAAATGATAAAAAACAATTTAAAACAATCAAAATACGTTATATGAAAATATCATATTTTTGTTTCTAAAAAAAAAACTGTTCTGATTATTAAACATATTTTCTTTATATTTTTTTCGTATCATGGATGACATATTTGTTAAAAATAATAATTATATACGAAGTAGACGCTGGTATTCTTCCAGTTTACTTGAGAATATATGTAGACTTCAACTAATAAAGCATACTTAAAAAATACAAGTGGACTTTTTTCTGACTTCCAAGTCTTCGGTTAAGTCTTTTAATTTCATTTTCATGGTTTATTTCTCTCTACGATCGTCACCATGAAGACATCATGAGATGATGCAAGAAGACTAGTGACAAATACATGGGAGTCAACCCAAGCTTTGTGAGGATCCTTCTTTCTTTTCACTTTATTTTACTCTTTTTGTTCTATTTTTCAGTTTGTTTTGTTTTGGGATCCTAGATTTGTTTTATGTGTTTGCTTTTCAGGTTCATAAATCAAGAAAGAGCAAGATTGAAGCAATTAGTGAATGAAGTTAAGAAAATATCATTTGGGTCGAGAAATTTGAAGCATAAAGAAGAAACTTTTAACCAAGAAAGTAACTTATTGAGAATTAGTAATTTTGAGGAAGAATTAGTTTAGGTTATAAGGACTAATAAAAGAAGTTTTCGATTTTGAATTTTGCAAAAATTAGGTCAAAGAACACTCAAACAAAAAATTTCGCCTATGGTCGTGAACACAAGTGTTTTTTGGAAACCTTGTGAAAACATGTCCTCGGTGTGGTCGCAACCATAGGACCATATTTTGATCATACCTCAGTATGGTTGTGACCACAGGACCTTATGGTCGCGTCCATGAATTCTTTTAGGACCTTATGGAAAATTTGATTTTGATGTGGTTGCGACCATGACCACAAAAAGGAGCGTTATGTCATTTCAAGTTTCGATATGGTTGCAACCATGAACAAAAATGTAAAAACTATGTTTTCACCTCTCCAGTAATTGTGACCATGAATAATTTTTTAATAATTGTTTTCCCTAAGCTGGTGTGGTCGTGACCCGCTGCTTGACTCAGTTAAAACCCCTCAAAAACATTTCTTTTATTCATTCTTCTCATTCTCTCTCACACGATTTGCACTCTCTTCTCTCCTAAGCCCCAACCCAGACACCCATTCACCGAAAATCATACTCTACCATTCTCATCCACCATCCATTGTTGTAGGGGGGCCTTTGCCACACTTTGAAGATCGTTTGAAGGCTAGGGCAAGGTAAACCCTAACTTGGACTCTACTTTGGGTTGGGATTGGGTGTTTGGTTTGGTTTGTATCTACAAATTTGGTTGATACGATTAAGTGAGTTATTTTTGGAAGTGGTTTGTCTTGTTATGGATTGGAAGAGTGAAATTTGTGAATTCTAATTCACCAAGTTAGCCTTTAGAGAAGAGGAAAACCACCTCCCAGACGACTAAGTTCTCCGCCATCCCGAAACATGGCTAAGTTCATAGCAGGTAAGGCGAATAACTATTACATTCCCTTAGAATTAATCTATCGTGCTTGAAAGGGTTTTTAGCGTTATGGCAACAACGCATGTTCATGTATAACAGGCAACATTGGATTGAGTTATGTGCACACCCACTGTAGTCTCCAGAATTCTCTGAGTCACTGGATCGTCGGAACATACATCAGCCTGTGACAACCTACAAAACAAACAACTAAGAAAGAGGCGGGGGAGGGTCTCCGTCGTCGCCTCTCCGATGCTCAAGTTAGATCTCTCTGTTTTCTTTCAAAGATAGGGAGTTTTTAGTCTTGAGTTTCATACCTTATTTCGTGTCATGACCTCCTTTTATCAGAGAGGAAGGGGATCCACTTTTCGTGGAAAGTGGATGATTTCCTCCCAAATCGGAAGGAGAAGGTGGCGCATATCCCGCGGGTGGAGACTAGTTCTTCCTTTTAAATGGAATTTCGGGGGGGATAGTGGGGCGCATATCTCGCTTGTGAGGACTTGAAGATTGGTTCTCACATTTAAGCGGACGTATTTCCCAAAGCGGGACAGGAGGGTTTATGCGCCTTGAATTCATGGCATGGGAGGTGCGTCTCAGCGGGGATCTATCAAGTGACCCTGTTAGATAAAATTTGGAGGATGGCGGGGTCGTTTGTCTGCCGATTATCCACATTCCTCCGCGTCGAAGGATAAGCGAACATTGATGCATCCGGATTTGGTGGGTTGCGAGATGAAGGATAGTGCGTCGGCGACTTGAGGCGTGCTTTCCAATCATGGTCGATCGAAGATCGAATGGTTTAATGGTCGAAAATGGAGTGTTCATGCTCTGGTAAGCTTTTGGGAGGTTCTGAAGCTTCGAATGGAATCCCTCTCGCATCGAGGACACCCTTTCTTTGGGTCGGGGGGGCTTTCGATTTCATCTCCCCCTCCTTGAACCCCCTTTCCATCTTTCCTTGTTTTCGATAGCGTTGTTGCTACTACTTCTTCTTTGGCCTCTGCTACTACTTCTTCTTCCTTTCTACTGCTTCTTCTTCCTCTTTAGCCTCCGCTCAGCATTTGATTTAGGCGAATAATGTAACTATTTTAATATGGTTGCCTAACTGTAAAGGCATGAATGTAATGATGAGTGTCGTTTAGCGTAATTAATAAAATTGTACTTCATTGATATTTATGTACTTTGTTCTACCTCGGTAATCCTGTACTTTATTTTCTGTTTCGGGGCAGGGGCTGATCCATTGGCCATCAGCTGGGATATTTAGTGATCCCCGTTAATGAAATGGCTTTGGATAGGGGCGTTAGAACCCAGCGAAAGACCCGCTAATCGGCTTTGTATTCCCGCTATTGTGCCACCAGGAATGGCGTCGTCGGAGCGAAAGCATTTGGAGAATTGATAATTTGTCGCATTTAATGCGCCCATAGGTCCTAAGCGGTTGGTATGTAGGGGGTCATTATTAGATTTTCCTTTTCCCCATTCTTATCATCCTCGGGTTAACATTCCCTTCAACAATTCGACATCTTCTGTATACCTTTGACCCCAGAGCTTTGTTGTTTGCAGATACGTTCTTCCGGGCGCCTACTTAAGTTCCTCAATTTACAAGTAATCACTATTCCTTGCAAGTGTGTTAAATCTTATGACCGCTTTTTCCCGGCTATAGAAAGATCTAGAATTGAGAATTGGAGTCTAGGGCCCATTAGGCTGGCGGGTTTTCTTGAGTTTAGTGGTTTTCCTTTTACCCGTTGGTGTACGGCAGGGTTGATACTAGCTCTGCTTCCTCCCTCTGATCTGTTCAATGGGACAGAGAGAGGTGGGGAGGGCAACTCCACCCGGAGTCGAGCGGTCGCGGGACGGGGCTACAGAGGGATCAGTTGCAGAGCAGTGTCGTCCTAGATCCGTTTGACAGTGGAGGAATTGAGAAGCTCTCAGGATCCTGATGACAGTGAGCTTGAGTTAATGGAAGAGCGGATAAAGTCGACTGGGTGGGAATACAATACCCGTGTTTTACCGAGGCAACTTAGAACGGCTTTGAGCATTAATCCGGTTCTTGCTCCGGATCACGGTGTTGCGACTGCTATACCGGCTGGCCTTTCATTGGTCAAGATTTGCCCGCTCTCTCGTGTGTGGGAGAAATTCGGATGTCACGCAGCCGATACTGGACTCCCGGCTGCAGTTCATGAATGGGCTCCCGATTCTCCCCAAAAAGCAGAGCCCGAAGGGTTTATTCTAGTAGGGACGCCGGATGAGACCAGGGCTCTCCACGACTCTTCTCCGTTTGATATTAGCCCGGTGCGATTGCTTGGTGTGTGTGGCAGGACTAGGAAGTAGGCATTGCGTTATGGATATACATGTGACTGCAGATTGATGGTGGGTCGCGGTGCGGGGAAATTTGGAAGCGGTTGATGCGGTGGGTAGAAAGCGACGCCGGAAATTCCGCCCGCGTGTTCCGACGGGGCGCCAGCTGGCGAGGTTCTTCCGACTTTGAAGACTGGCGTGCGATGGAGCGCATTCTCACGATCTCGGTATCCACGCGCTCCGGTGACGCCGGTGTGGATGACGCGTTCTGCCGACCGCTAAGTTTACTTCTTGATGGTCAGCGTCACGAGACCCGGTAAAGCATTGAGCAGAACGAAAAATTCCGAACCTCGTATGTTCCCTCGATCCACGGCCCGATTCCGGCTACGCCTTACCATTACCGGTCGAGCCTTGAAAGACATTTATCCGGGAAGCCCCTGCAGAAAATATTGATTGGGTGTTGGTCGAGAAAGAGGACCATCGGGGGAAAATTTTCGCTGGGCCAATTGGAAGATTTTATACGCGGGTTAGATTCACGAGGCCGATGAGCTCTGCCGGAGGAAGAAAGAGGAGGAAGAGATGATGGGATTACTTTATCGTTATGCCGCCAGAAAACGAAAACGGTAGGAGGATGCTGAGCGAGAGGCCGAAAGGGCCGAAGGGTCGGACCGTCCCCCTAGGGATGGAGGTTCGGAGATGCAAGCAATCGTGATCGGCCTCTCGGGCCAGGTCGTGATCGAATCGGGTTCGGAGGGACGCCGCGTAGAGCGAGAGGATGCTCCAATTCCTCACGCACTACAAGCGGTCCGCCCTCTTGGCCGACCCGAGCGTCAGAAACACTACCAGCTGGCGCTACCAGGGCGCGAGGCCGTTGATGCGACATCCAGAATCGCCGGGATCGCGTTGACTACGCCATCGCTGCGGAAAACCGTGAATGTCGGGTAACCCGACCCGAAACCCGAATTCACTTCATAAATCGCGTAGTCCCCTTGTACGAGCTCTACCCATAGTACCTAACCTGTCCCAATCAACATCATAAGTCATAACATGAGTAAAAACGGCCACTTTGGCCCATAAAACAATACTCATAAACATGCCAACTATATACCATAGTTACAAGAGTTAAAATTTTACTCTTATACAACATATATTAAAATTCTAGAATTCTAATACATGTAATACATCATAAAACCAAAGCCACAACCCAATGTGCCACCTCTAGGATGAGCCTCCTTAACGCTCCTCAGATCAAAAACAACACAATATCCCTCGATAGGGTGAGCTAATGCTCAATAGTGGAATCACTCTAAGTGGGTTACTCTCCACCTAAGTGCATATGCAATGCTCCAATGAAAACATACATTCAAGTAAATGCGTGATCCTACTTGAATGTCTACATGATCAACTCATACCCCGAGTCCTCACCGACTCCCTCACACTTGCCTAAGCCATGTATGAGAAACATTATTTTCAAACAAAGATATTTGTTTTTAATTATGGACAACCCTCCGATATAAGTAGTGGACCGACTCCGATTATCTATTTAGTGGACAACCCTCCAATGTATATCAATCGGGTCGACCGACGACATTGATATTTTATATGACTACCCTCCGATAATTATTATAATTAGTCAACCCTCCTAAACACTTTCCTCGTATCCAATTTCATTGCACTCACTCCTATTATTCTGTGGTGCCCTAATGGCGAAATGGAATGTATGATGCCAATCTCCAAAGATAATTCATATATAACATACATGAAAATATATATAACATGATATACATTTACATAATTTAATCACACAAACATGTTATGTAATTTCACAATCCATTACACCAAAAATTAGCTCACTTGGTCTAATTATCAAACACGAGCAATTCAACTTGAATTACTCGACCAAACACATTTTCACACAAAATTTTATTTTCGTGTCACTATTCACATGAACAGTGAAACCCTCGGGTCACTGTTCACATCCAAATACCCGATATCGGTTTCACCTTGTGAAACCGAATTGTATAGTCATTTCCAGCCTCATACACATCACAACACAAATTGTTTCACAATTTATACAATTTACAACCCAAACAGCCCGTGCACAGTCACGGACGGCACAAATGGGTTTCAAAATTTCTTAACAATTCGGTTCCAAGCTTTGGGACTGATCAAACGGCCACTCACGACCTCAATCAACTCAAACATCATAAATAATACACTTAAACAAAGTGTAAAACTCAAGTAGGATGAAATCCCTACCTCACGGAGTTTGTCGAAACTCCTTAAAACCGGAGCCTACTCGTAGGCCTCACCGCGTAGAAATGACTCCTCCTTCTCGGTCTTCCAAGAGCCTCGACTCTGCCTGACGCTTAGAAACCTGTAGAGAAGTCACACTCTCTCTAAAACCAAAGACCTAAGCTCACTCGTGGAAATCTCCTCCTCGCACGTTTTCTTTTCCTTTCACTCAGAGAGATTTTCACACTATAAATGCGGTTCTTTCCATTTAAACTTTCAACACGCCCATTGGTGTCCTTTCGCTTGGATTTTCGACAATTGGCACTATCTCTGCCTTCCATTTCCATCATTTCTACTCATACAACACAAGTAACATGAGTACATGTTATAAGTGATCTTCGCTCACATCACGGTCGCTTTTACGACACTCCCAAACGATGCCTCAAAAACGTGTCAATTCGACCTGCCTCTAAATTTTACGAAATTCGACGCATACTAGATTTCACGAGACGATTCCAATCTGAAATCTGTTTTCATTATCCAAGATCTAAAAATTTCGGTTTTTTTTATCGAATTACGATTTTACCTCTTTTCCGTAATTGAATTTCTGGTCTTACAGCTTGCCGCCGATCGATATCACAACTCTTATTCAGATTCGCGACTTGTCTTGGTGATAAAGGAAATGATAGCACCCGGCCCGACGACATACTGGCTCATCCTCCTGTCACAGCCTTTAACCGGTGAACCCAGCAACCGATCGCCATATGATTTAAATTCGAATGTCATGATGCCCAGAATCGTCGAGAAGCAAGACAAAGGTGGAAGAGTATTAAGTGGTTGTGGCTCCCGCCGGTACTATAAAGGAGGATATTCTGTGCTAAGTAGTCGAGGACGGATGTGTATTCGCAATTGAACTTCATCCACCTACAGAGTCGGTAAAGTAGTAAAACTTATAAACAGTTTTGAAGTTGTAGTTTTGCCATTTAATTAAACATGATTTTTCGCAGGCCATCACTACCATTAGGAACATGTCCTTCCAGCACTGTGAATTTCATTCCAGCTATGGATGCAAAGAGGCTTCGACTCAGATGTCCAAACAGTATCGCCCGAGAGAGCTCGACGCCTGAAAAGGCCCACCGATCGCCTTCTAAGGCTGAACCGGAGGCTAAAGAAGCCGTGGATGTGGCGGCCTGGGCGGAGGCCGAGGTGATGACTCGACGAGACTCGGGTGATGGCACCGCTGAGACCGAGGCGGCGGCGCGCTCAGCAAGTCGGCGTGGAACCGCCCCAGTCCAAAGCGCCCCGACCACGATCGGCGCTGAACCCGCTGAGTCGAATCACTCGTTTCATCAAGCCTTGGCTATCGCAGCGAGGCCGCCAATGGCAGAGGAAGAGAATGGTCGCTTTCCAACCGATGAGCGACCGCTCTACTCATATCAGCCACCAAAGATGACTTTCGTGGCTTTCTCCGGGAGAAGAGTTCCAACGAGAAGCCCAAAAGACTGAGGCAAGAGCCTGACGCGAAAGTATCGACGTGATCTCGTAACTATGGTTATGGTCAGTTGCGCTCACAAGACGACATATGCGGAGCAAAGCCTATGATCCCAACTGATGCCAAACACATCCGCCCTCCACCTGCACTTTTCGGGTGGAATCCTCGACGCCCGCTCTTTCATTCGCTCTCATTCATCAGCCGGAGCCCGTTAAGATTGCTGGAGATGATTTGCCAACCAAGGACCTCCCAACTTCCGAGGGAGGATTTGATATTCTCTCGGGGCCCCCGGCTAGGCCGGATAAGGCTACTGAGGGCTAGGGCTTGAGATCATCGAATGTACTTACTTTGCATGATACTTTATTCTCTGCTTTTGTATTTTGACATTTTATTTTTTTTGTTGCAACGCGATTTTTCGAAGTTAACCGTTAGGCGCAGTTACACCGTTCTAATCTGAGCAAGATATCTTACTACGCCCCGTGTCGAACGTTAGGTTGAGAGTTGAGTAATGTCTTTTAGGTTGCAGCTGCGAATTAGATAATAGATTCCTAAATCGAGCCGAATATGTCATTTTACGCACCATCCTGCTTTTCCGGCCGACCGCCATGTTAATCCAACCGGGCGACAGTCGCTTTATGTTTCATCCGTGCTTTGGAATGTCAATTACCAAATATTATCTCAGACCGGCCTGATAAATATTTTACCACGCCATCCCATTTGAATGTTGATCTGGCTAGGACGTTATCTATAACGGGTCAATTATGTCATTTACTTCACCATCCTTGCTTTGAATGTCGAATTTGCTAGATGTTATTTACGCTGTATTAGGTTATTTTACTATGCCATCCGAGCTTTTGAATATTGACCGGTTAGATGTTATCTATACCGGGTCGGATAGGTCATTTTACTACGCCATCCGAGCTTTTGAATGTTAACCCAAGATGTTACCTGGCACGCAGCCGTATGATGTCATTTTACCGTGTCATCCTAAGCTAATGTTAACCGGTTAGATGTTATCTATACCGGGCCGGACAAGTCGTTTTACTGCGCCATCTGGGCTTCGAGTTGATCATACAAGAGGAGAAAAATGGACACATGTGCGTTGATATTGAATCATTCTTTATTGATAATACCTCTTAAGATGTGTCGCGTCTACATTCTGTACAAGGGTCCCATCAAGTTTGTCTAAGGCGTAAGCCTTTATTCCCCACTGTGTTATAAGATATGGTCCTTCCTACTGGGTTGAATTTTCTCATGGGCCAGGGTCACCGTGATTCAAACACTTTTCTGGGCACTCGTGATCCCCAGGTCAATGCTCAGGCTCGACCCTTTACAGATCTTTCCAATCGACGGGCCAGATGCTGCGGACTGGGCCGCCGACTCTCGCACTGCTGGATCGTGCCAAGATCCTCGATCACAATTCTACATTCTCCCGTTTCCTGGTATTTGTCCGCATGGCAGTATACCACTTCCGTGTGGGGATTATAGCTTCCATCCCATACTTGATTGCAGGAGACATGTGCCTATTTATGGTTTTGTAAGCCTGGGAGCACCCCAGTGAGTTCATCCCACCATTCGCCTTAGTCAATCCAACCGTTTTCAGGCCACTAGGGTTTTGTTGAGGCCTCTGCAGCTATTGCTCGCTGGTAATTGCTGGGTGGAGTATATGATTTTTATCTTCAATTCCCCGATGTGTTTCGATAGACCCTACTGCCGACCGGCTCGCTGGTTTGAGACAATTCAGTATCCCGGGGGATACCGAACTGGCATACAATATTCTTCCAGATAAACTGAGTGACATCCCGAACTTTGATCGAGGAGAATGCTTCGGCCTCGATCCACTTAACATCAAATAATCCACCAATAATAACTCTTCGGGTCAAGAGGTAGCGGTCCGACTCTACTTCATCCCCATCAGTAAAAGGGCTGCGTCATGATAGATCAGCCCTCGCACTCCGCATTTCAGACGGGAGCAAGTCGGGCCAAGGCCGATCACACTTTCTAGTATAATCAAGATTAGCTCATGTATCGGGCCAATAATACTGACCGAGGGGTCTGACAATAAATTTCTGCCGCTGTAGACATTTCACATATTCCTTCATTTAGTCACGACATGGGATCGCCTGCTCCACTCGTGTCGCATTAAGATAATGGGCCGAGCCAAGGATCGTCAATAGCTGCCCATCGCACCAAGTGAGAATCCAGGTCACTCGATTCAAGCCAGGAGCCTTTCCCTCCATCGGGAGTTGTCCCTGCTCTTAGGTATAGCGCAACGGGTCCATCCGTGAAGGGAGGTCCTTTAGTTCACCCACTCGCTGGTGATGCAATTGACGAACCGACCGATAGTAGATAGGCGTAATATGGTTTGAATGATTGAGGGTGAAGCTACCACATGTAGGCTAATGTTGTCTCTTTCATTAGAGTCTCTGGGGACATGCTCCAATTTCCAAACCGAAAAGCTTATCTGGTCACTACTCCCACCTGGAGATAATATTTTGCAGCCCGGGGTCCTTGATCTTAATTCCTTCATTAACTCGTCTCGACCACCAATCGGGAACCATCTTGAATCAAGAGAGTTTTCCTGCCAGACAAAGGAAGCAACGAAGCTCTGAGCCCAGCCTCAGATGGCCTCGTACTCGACTGTCAGTAATCGAACCCGAGTCTGATTGTCTGTCATTTATTCCCCAGACAGTTTTAATCAGAACCAATGCTCCGCCTGTTTGCTCTGGGGACGCCTCACACATTGAGAGTCCACCAACTAAGTCAGTTGCAGCATGTTTCCGATCGGGGAGTTCTCACATAAATCAACCAACACTGCTCTTTTTTTAAAGCCTCGACTTGTATCGATGCCTACTCGCTTAGTTTGATTGCCGTTGAGCCATTCTTCCGATGTTTCAAGCTTATGTATACTCGGAGGGGGAGGCCTACATCACAACAACGCCTGAAGTGGCACGGTTTCGCCTTCATCCCGAGGGCTGGGCGCGGTCCGCTCAAGATGCATATACTGCCAGACGGCTTAAGGATTTGCTGACGAAGAACACAAGTGTTTATTTTCTAACTTCATTCTCTTTGAACTATGCGGCACTTATCGGGCCGATTCGAGACTCGTGAGGTAGACAAACAAAGTTTCGTCACGGACTCATGGAGAATCGGGGGTTCGGCTAAGTACTACTTGATTTGAGTAAAAGCTCGATCACATTCCTCATTCCATTCGTACCCGACAACTTCCCAGGTGGGCTGGTGTGGGACTTTAAGTGGTCTCTGTGAACCGGAATAACTGCCCCAAGGCAGCCAATCTACGCCAATGAGCAAATTTTCTTGTAGTGCCTGTGGGTCGAGACTTAATTTACTTTAAGCCTGGAAGGTTGGCCTCATCTCCTCTCAGGTTTACCATAGCTAACTCAGGAACTGACTTGCGCCGACCCTCGAATGCACATTCAGATCTGGCCATACTATAGGTTCTGAGAGGTCAATACTCCAGAATATTATGATCCGCCGCCTCGACTTTTATCAAACATATCATCTATATATACTTCCATAAGCCCAAGCAGCACAGAAACGATTCTGGTTACCAATCAGCTAGTGCCCGACACTTTAACCTCGAATGGCAATACGCTGCAGCGTATTATTCGTAAGAGGTGATGAAAGACGTTTTCTCTGCGTTAGGAGGGTACATGGGGATCTGATGGTAGCCAGAGAATGCATCTAAGAATGACAACATGCCATGCCCGACCTATGCGTCGACAACCGACTAACATGTGGGAAGAGTGGAAACCATCCTTAAGACATTTATCGTGAGATCCATATGTGTTGCACGATACCCGCCATCATTTCCTCTTAGAACTACAACCACGTTAGCAAGCCATTCCAGGTATTTTACTTCTCTGATAGACCCAGCCTTCAAAAGATTGTCTACCTCGGCCTGGATGATCTGGTGGTGGTCCCGGTGAGCAGCCAGACTTTCACGAATGGGTCCGGCAGTACGGGAGGACGCCCACCCCAGGGGAGGCGCGCACTTCTGGGTTTACCCCTATCATGTTTGAATGGTTTCGTGCCGAATATAAGTTGTGCTCATATTAAAGGTGCCTATTTGCGAACGAGCCCTTCTTCTGGGCCGAGGAACCGACATGTACACTCCTCGTCCGCGCCAACGACTGGGCGGGTCATAGGGCCCATGCCTAACTGCTCTGCCTTCCGGGCGTGGCCTGCATGCGAGGGCCCACCGGGTATGAAGAGGTGAGCTTCGCAAGAAGCCATCGGTTCCTATCTTTTCGCACAGAATCGGAGAAGTTGATAATACTAACAGCCGCTAATTGGCTACTCGAGGTCAACTTGCCCGATGCAAAGCCGTATAGCCGAGAGCTGGTGGTAGGTCGAAATGTTTTCATGGCGGTACCAAGTTCCTGGCCACTATAATGCACGCCCAAATCTTCAACACTGAAACAATAATGATTATTGAGCATCGTCCCGCCTTGACAGAGAAGAATATCTACCCACTGCAAGGGTGGGTTAACCATCGAACTGATAAAACTCTATCTACCGAATCGAGATGACCGAGCAGACTCAACCCACGTAAGGCTGAGGTGCACAATCCCACACGCTGTCTTATCAACTGGTGATCCTATGTGCTACCCAAAATCATGTAATGCACAAGGTGAGTATAATGCATCACACCCGTATTTATGACTGGCCTGATCTATGGTGAGGAAATGATACAAGGCTACCCATCACCAAGTTAAGATCGCTTCCCAGTGGTACCGATGGTGCTTTTACCAGCTCCAATTGGAGCCACACTTTACATTTCTTCGTCCCGCCCTAGACCCGGTATTTGATCAACCTGCCTCCAAGATAAAGTCGATGGTAGGTCGGCTCTGACAGATGCAGACAAACGAAAATAGCCCCATGGCATAGGCGCTCTAAGCACGAGGTTAGCCTCAATGAACTTTCTATGTGCCCATTTGGATGACCTCTCTATCATGAACTTCAAGCCTCGCATTGATTCGTTTGGCCGTGGTCCCCGTGGCAGCCCAGCACCTCGCTGATCATCAAGGCTATTCGGGTTTTCCGCACGGGCGATGGCCACTTAAACTCGTGGTGACCTTACGAGGCGTACCATCGTGAGAGATGTTAAGGGGGTGAATCGGGAGGATCCTTTCGACGCTCGGGGGGGCGCTGCCTCGTCCGGCTTCTTCGCTTTGGCCGATTTCTTTATGGTGCCATGGCTCAGGCTGTATCCCACCGTTTGTGGAGGCGCCTAGATATTATCTCTGTGAGGGAGCATTGGTCCATCGCCGATAAGGCTTCTTCCATGGTCAGTAAAGTGATCAAGGGGATGTGGACTGAAGAAAGGAGTAGTCGCCCAAAGCTTCTTTGGAAGTTTTCAGAAGACCGCATCCATACTATAAGAATCAATTTGTTTGGATTCGTCATTCAAATCTTCTGTGCGAAGTCCCCGATGGATTCGCTATCCCGCTGAGGATGGATCGAGCGAGCCGAAGGTTTTGGCGCCGAACCCGAGTACGACATCGAGAGACAAATGCAACCATAATTCACGGTCAGTTCGTAGATCCTCTGAAGCTTCAGGAACCATGCCGTAGCGTCCTTCGTGCTAGCCGTGAAAACTCATACGTAAGTCGATCGTTCCTGCCGCGCAAGGATCATCGTCGTTAGTGCGCATATGATCATATGGATAAGAGGAACCGTCAGACATGCGCAAATAAATGGAATGACGAACTGCCAAGGAGGCTCATATAGTCCAAAAATATGTCGGGCCTGTGGGGAAGACAAAGATGTCATACACCCCCTGACAGGATGATGTGCCAGCAAGGAGGCGCCTGATGGGTGCACTGTGTGTGTAGAAACTGGGGGGAGGATACCCCATACGGTGAAATACGCTCAAAATAATCCAACAGGTCTATCCCCGATGGCCTCTTCATTCCCATGACACAAGACCACTTCAATAAATTCTCACTGACTAACACGAGGTCTTTTCTGACCTTATTCCGCATTACTCCGGGGTGGTGAGCGACGTGAGCTGGAGAGCTGGTCCTGCAGAACTCGCCATCAGCCTGATGATCACTATGGCCTGGGCAGGTGGGCTCTTTCCTTATTCGCTCCTGTTGTGGTTACATACCGGGCGCACCATGTGGGTCGTTTGCCCGCTGGCCCCCAAGCGGTCCGTAAGCGTCTCGTTCTCCCGCAAAGTGGTCTCGCATGTTCACGCACCGACCATCCGTCTAGCCTACTCCTCTGCTTCGCCCATCTCGGGGCAATAGCCGAGAAACTCCGATTCGATGGGTGGGTTTGATAAGTTCCGACAACCGGTGACGAAATGAACTACTAAAACCTCGTGCAACTGGAGATCAACGGAGCTGATGAAACTCAGGCTCGCATTGTCTCAGCCTACTGCCGCTTTCTCACGCACGCACAATCAGAATTCTCAAAATTATTCGAGTCACTGGATCGCCTAACATATGATGCCCAGACAACTCGCAAAACAAATGAACAAGAAAGCATGAGGGGAAACCTCGCCATCGCTCCGAGGCTGCTACCCTCTTGTTTTCTTTCAAAGATAAGGAGTTTTTAGTCTGAAGCCATACCTTATTTCGTACGCACCTCCTTTATCAGAGATGGTGGATCCATTTTTCTGTGGCAAGTGGATGATTTCTCCCCAAATCGAAGGAGAGGCGGCGATATCCCGCGGTGGAGATCAGTTCTTCCTTTTAAATGGTTCGTGTGAAAGGCGATATCTCACAAGTAAGGAGGATTTCTAAGATCGGTTCTCACATTTCAAGAGGACGGAGCCTCAAGGCAAGACCCCGAGAGGGTTTATTCGCCTTGAACGCAAAAGGCATGGGAAGGTGCGTCCTCTTCTGGGACTATCCGACAACCCCAGTAGATAAAGCCTCTCCTAGGACCCGGCATCCTGGGATGCCAATCCTCTCTTCGCCAGAGGAGGGTATCCGGATTTCAGAGTTCTAAGTCAGCTGGCAGGCCGGACAGGCGGTCTACCAACTACAACTTTGCTATAAGGCCCACCGCTGGGAGGGTCAACGCCCAAGGTACCCACACCTACCACATGGGATTGCCCTAATAGTTCGAGAATTTCATGTAAACCTCCAAGATCGAATCGGGATTCACGCTGTGAGGGGGGGTTTAAAATTTTTGAGGTCCCACTATCATCAGCACTGAGCTAACTGACAGGATTACCAGCGAATATAGGAAATTATCTGTAGCCAGACTATGCCAAGATTCAAGAAAGCAGCGTGACTAAATACCGAGGAGAAAATAGATGGAGAGCTCTTAGATATCCCGAGGGGAAGCCTTACAAAAGAGGCTAAAGCCTGGTTCTATTTCATAAACTCAAGGCTTATCCCTTTTAAACATGTCTCTACATGTACAAGGACAAAGCAATTTTTTTGTAAGCCATTATGAGGAATTACAAGTTCAATGTGGGAAATATAATACACACCACTTCGAGGAGGATACAAGGAGATCTCTGTTGACACCCCACACCAATCACTCAGTTATGTAGAGGAGCTGGTGAGACTCATGTGGGAGGACGGCGAGGAATGTCCATCTGTGGTCCTGATATCTTTTCTTAGGTAGAGAAGACCAAGAGTTTCTACTTGCACCCCTGGGACTTCAACAGGACCTTCAAGAGATACCGAGCCATTAAAGCTAGGTCAAAGAGTGAAGAAGAATGTAAACTGATGAAGAGAACCAAGAACATGATGAATAGAGCTGAGGGAAGAGATAAAGATACCATACCACCAACTATCCGAGAGAGTTTCGACAAAGATATCCCATAAGATGGTAGAAGCTATGGGTGGAGACACCGATAACAAAATTTAATGAGTCATAGGCTAGTATGGGCATATTGTACGATGAAACAAAAAATTATGGGATAGCTTGATGTTATAGCCCAAAGGAACAAGATTTGACGATCGAGGGAAACAGAGCTCCACAACCAAAAGATCATAGCCAACATGGCTCCATTATCACTGACGAGCCTCCTCACACTTAAGCACACCACCACCTCCACCTCCATCGTTCGAGTTTCCTGCATAGCCTCCAGCTACACCACCACATGAGATATGCTCAAAGTCTGAGACCTTCTAAGTCTACTACTCCACTACTGAAGAGGAGGGGAGTTTTTTGTTCCCTTGTTTTATTTGTTTAGCATTGAGGACACTGTTCATTTTAACTTTGGGGGTTTGACCTATCTTTATTTGCCTCCCTTATCTTTGTTTCTGTAGTAATTTATGAAACTTTGTGTTAGTTTGTTTTATTTTATATTTATTTGGTGTGTTTGTTTGTTTCAATATATAAATTTGTACTTGTGTTTATGTTTTAGTTCGTCTAGATCGAATGTCTTAAATGCATGCTCAGAGACTAAACTGTGTGAATGGAAATTATCATGAATCATTTTTGTGAGTGTTATTGAGCTACTCATATAGTATGTTTTGGGAATAAAAATTTTGAAGTAATTTAAAACCCAACAAATTTGAAAATAGTTTGAAAAGGTCAAAAAGATTTCAAAGTTTCTGTGTTTTAGTTGTGTTGGGTTGCTGTTGAGAAGAAAGGTTGTCTATGATGAAAAATGATTGAACTTTCTTTCACGAGGAAACGTAAAGCATAATGATTTGACCATGTAGTTGTCGACTCTTAACTACATGTCTGCATTATTCGCTAATAAAGTCATGTACCATTTTCGTCACATCAAGTAGGTTTAGAGAAAGAATTAGTCAATATCATTCATTTAGATCTCTCCAAACTTTAGAACTTGTTTACTGTCACTTCAAGAAGAACCAGGAACACAACAATTAGAAATGCATTATTACATAAAGGTAATCCTGATTCATAGTCGTGTTTCTTCAGTCAGAACCCTATTTAAAAGCACAGATATCCATAGTCTTTCTCTGCAATCCATGTTTTTTGTTAGTTAATATCTTCTTCATAAAAGCCAAGAAAGAACACCATTGAACCTTTTTTTTAACACCCTTCAATCAAAGAGCCCTTATTTACCCTAACATGTTGCTTTCAAAACTATATCTTATAAAGACGTGTTGTATGAATTGAGAGTTTGGTTGAAATATTATGTTAGAAATGTGAGTCAAAGGAGGCCTGGGGTAGAAAAAGGTAGAAAAAGGAAGAAAAAGATAGAAAAAAGACAAAGCAGTGTGGAGCTGTTGACCTTTAGCCTCTCTACCTAAGTAAGTAAGTTCTTGTTCTGGCCACCCAAAGACCCTAAGACCAACTGGTTTCGGGAGCTACTAGCCCAAAGCCAAGCTGGGTTGCAGGCAGAAAGCCATGAGTGACAAACATTGCATTACTCCACGCCTTGAAGTCTGTGGAGAAAAAGAAATAAAGACTTGGTTCGCTTGAAAAAATGGTGAAAATAAGGGGAGAAAAAGGAAAATATGCATGTTTTGGGTAAACTTGAGCCTAAACGACCTATTCAACCACCTTTACCTAAGTCACACATTATGCTTTTTTGAAGGCCTACTGATCCTAAGCAGGGATTACCTATTAGTGGAGAGATATGCTTCAAATATACTTATGGATTTTATACACCTTGATGAGTGAGATTCTCATTCCATTCATGCTCATCTAATTCTATCTGAACTGCAATTTGCTTGAGTAGGGAGATCACACACACACCTAGAACTGTAATAGTGGTGGTTCAACTTATGGTCAATCTATTATTTTTGAAAAAGTCATCTAAGTTTTCTTTTGTGTTGTATGAAGGTTAGATCCCTAAGATGAAATTCTCATTCATTATCTGGTATGTTTCATCATGTTAAAATAGTTGTGAATAAGGAAAGTATGTTATTTCTTTAATTGAGGACAAGAAAAATACTAAGTTTGGGGAATTTGTTAGTAGTGAATAAGGAAAGTATGATATTTCTTTGCTTGAGGACAAGAAAAATATTAAGTTTGGGGGAATTTGCAGGGGTGCTTAGGGGTTAGCTTTAATGAAAACACAGCATTTGGATAATTGCAACAAGTCTGAGTCTGAGACCGATTTGAACGAAGGAAGAAGTAAAATAATAGTAATTTTAAGTTTTTATGTTTTTAAATAATAACAGTTAAAAAAAAAAAAGAGAGAGAGAGAGGGAATACCATATATCTAAGGAATCAAAATCCTACTTAGAAATAGAATTTGATTCCCCTTTAAATTAGTTTTCATTTTATTCCCTCTTGCTTAAATTTCATCCAAATACGAATGATGGTACAAAGAATGACATTTCCATTTCCACCTCCATTCTATCATTCACACACCCTAAGGGCTGTTTTGAACATGAGAACGGGGTGAATCATATGAACTCCTTTCCAATATTATTTCTAGCTAACAATCACACTGCTCAAGCCAGGTGTCTGATTAAATTTAATAAAGAGAATGATTATTGATTTATATGTCAATATTTACAAATATTAGGAATTAGAATGAAAAAGGAAATAAATTGATACAATATCATATCACAAGATTTTATGAGTTTTAAAAAAAATATAAGTTAATCAATTATTTACCCAAATAATATTCATCCGCCAAACAATAAGATACATAATTAGTTCTCATTTTTTAATGGTAATATCTGATTTTTATTTTGTAATTAGTTATAAGGAATTAAAAAATAAATTATTTTCATGTAATATTGTTTGATATTATGACGTAGTAAAATATTTTTAGAAATAACTAAAATAAATAAATAAATTTTAAAATATTTTTAAATTGATGAAGATAATTTTTTTTTGGTAAAAATTTAGAAAAATAATTGTTATTTCGTAATTGGACTTATATACTAAATCAAGATTGAAATTGGAAATATTTTTAAAGAAAATTAATAGGATTGAAATTGGTAAATATTTTTTTGGAAGCAAATTAATAGAAGGTAAAACTTTATGAGACCAGAGGCCAATGAAGAAATTAGAGGTAAAATGGTTAAGTTTATATATTTTGTAAGCATAATAGAAAATAAGAATACAAATTATCTTTAGGTGTGTTTATATTTTTCCAAATTCATTTTATTTTCGATTAAAAAAATACTTTATGAGAAAATCAATATTTTATTTTATTTTCGAGTAAAAAAATACTTTATTTTATTTTTGTTTCTTGGTTTAGTTTAGAGTATTAGACTATCGGGTTTGATGAATAAAAATAACATAAACAATAATTTTAAGTTTTATATTTTTTCAAAGAGAATGGAATCAAAATACTACTCTTATATAAGGAATCAAAATTCTATTTAGAAGAAAATTTTGATTCATTTCTTTACTCAGTTTGCCTCATTCCCTTTTAATTTTAATCCAAACACAAAATGGATTGAAGGGTGTTCACATTCTCATCTTCCTTTCCATTCCCATGTTCCAAACATACCCTAAAAGTAATTAGTGCCCTAGAAATAAAAACCTAACTGATGCCCCCCTCAACCATTTCCTGCCAACGTCACTGATCACCACTAACTAATCATAACCTTAAATTTTGATGTAAATGAAAATAATTAAATTATTATGTCTATTCCTACTGAAATAATTTTCAAGATTTAATTGGAAATAGGGGCCTGGCTTCGAAGGATCAGTTTAGAGGCTTAGAAAATCAATGAGAAATTCAAAGCAAACAACGTGGGAGATGCATGGTAAAACTCAAAACCATAAATTCTGTGGGTGTACGTGTTCACAGAATTTTTAGAAATCTGTTGCAGTGACCGGACATCCATTGTTGAAGCAGGTGACAATGCTGCTGCTGCTCCTCAAGACACATCTGCTGCTTCATATCACTATGTTGTACACACTCCATCAGATTATACCTCCTCCAGAATATCATGCAGTTCACGTTTGTCTCAAGTCACACAATGCATGCCTACCTCAGGTCATGCTCTCCTCACCAGCTGTCAACCTAATGGTCCTTATGGTGCACCTCAAAGCACTCTCTCTTGTAACTAGCGGGTTATAGTATAAAATGTTTAGTCCTTGTCTTTTTCTGTAAGAGAATATTTTTTCAAAAAAAAATCTGGACGGCTTCTCTCTTCTCTAGTGCCTTTGGGTTTGATATTCAACATGGTATTAGGGTTTCGCCGATATTAACCATGGCTACTGCCTCCTTCCTCTTCTTGCATCATTTCTCCCGCACCAAAGATCTACCACGCATAATGAAGTGATGTCATCTGTTCTACCTTCTAATCTCAATTAAATTGATCGCATAAATTACTTAATGCAAGCCGATACTCGACAATGAGCTCATGATCTTGAGTCTTTTCTTCTCAATACAAAACTCAAACCAGATGAGAACATTGCTGATTCCACTGATGCTGATCAATCTCCTCAAATCAACCCGCGATGCTCGGAGAAGACTGACTACCAGGTCGAAGGCTGCTCTCTTCTATATCCAAGCAGATGTTAGCCATGTTCTACACTCGTAACGCCTTCGCAGGTGTGGATTGTTCTTGAGCAACATTTTTCTCTCAAGTCCAAGGCCCGAGCTCTTCACACGCTCTCCGCACTATGAAGAAGGGAACAAGCTCGCTGAGGATTACATCTCTCAAAATGAAATCCCAAAGAATGTCTCTCATGGTCAGCCGTTAGCAAATCACAAGATGATGAACTCATCCTATACATCCTTGGAGGACTTGACTGGACTCAGTCAATTGTAATCCGACATCACGTGAATCAATCACTTTAAGAAGCACAAGATATCTTCAAACACATGAGACGAGACTCAGAGCCAAAGACGCGAACAACCCGCTGATCTATCCAAATTCTCCTATTCACTTTACTCAACGACAATTTTTTCCGAGGTGGACGTGGGTGGTAGAGGTCGTCTTTCACTGTAGAGGTCGCTTTTCCTCCGTATGTGAGGATACACCTTCAACAAACCCTCACAACATGTGGGAAGAATGGGACAAGTCAAATGTTTTTACCGATTGATAAACAGTACAAAATCGTCGATGAATCCAACACCGCCCTCACCAAGGCTATATTGCTTCTCCAATGACTGTCAATGATGCTTCATGGTTTCTCGACAAAGGGGCCACATCATGTCACCTACCATCGATCATGAACACCAACTCAATACTGCACCGTAAGCTTACACTCGTGATGGTTCTAAACTCCCTATCACATACATTAGACACTATTTGACGTGCATTTCACGCTCTACATCTCAAAAATGTTTTGATGGTTCCTTCTATAACCAAAAATTTAACAAGATATCCAAGTTTCTACTATCGAATGATGTTATCAGGAGTTTGATTCTACCCCGTCGCTATATATCAAGGACAAACAATCGAAAAAAATTATGCTCCAAGGAGTGCTTAAGGACGTTTGGTAATAACTACACCGCCTTCACATTCTACCTACTTAGTTCAAGTTCTAGCTCCAACAAGGATCACTACAATTTCTCCACAGTGAATTTGGATGCATCTTCTCTACACTAAGTTTTCAATTTAGTTCCCCGGTCCAACTTGGCAAGATTACTGCTTTGAAAGATTTTCAACTTCCGATCGGTGGTACTCTTGTAATACTGCATCATTGGACCTTATGGCATAGCCGATTAGGGTCATCCCAATAAAGTGCTCTAAATAAGATCCTAGCTCAATTGAATATAAAGTCTCTCCCGGTACTAAATGAATTTTGCGGATGCTTCGCTAATATGGAAAATGCACTGGGCTTCTTTTCCTTCAACACCTCTTCACACAAAGACTCATTTCCAAATCAACTGATCTGCATGTATGGGGACCAGCTCCTCATCTCTCTCCTCTCACTTGAAGGCTACAGATTCTAAGACATTTCCTTTGTCGATGATTATGCGTATATACATGGATTTTCCTCTTCGCCTGTCCGGTGGCACTTATCAGGTCTACCTACTTCAATAAAAATGATTGAACGACAATTTAATTGCAAATCCAAAGGTCTCCAAACAGATCGGGAGGTGAATATCGGAATCGCAACCATTGTTACAAAGAATTAGAATTACTCGCCATCCTCGTCTCCATACACGCCAACAAATGTCGCGCCGAGAGAAAACATCGCAAAGATCAGAGAGATTGGTCTCACTCTTCTGCTCGCCTAGCGGACTTAAAAATTCGTGGGAGGCATTTTCCTCAGCTACTTTTTTATTAAATTATATCCCCATCAGAAGTTCTAAATCATCTCGTCTCGTCATGTTTCATGAACGGCAACCCGATTATAATTTTCAAGGTGTTCGCTGCGCCGCCTATATCTTCAAATTTTTACAACAAACATAAGCTAGCTTTTCTATCATCCAAGTGTCTCTTCTTGGGTTACAGTTCTTCTCATAAAGGTTATCGCGCATGCAATCCTCCCGACGAATTTACATTGCCAAAGTGTAACGCTGATGAAACCACCTTCCCATACGCCCTTTCCCCTCTTTCTCACTTTTACAGAATCGTGACGCAAGACCTCACTGTGCCAAAATTGGAGTTTCACTTTACCTACCACCGTCCCTTCAATCGTTCCTTCCAGTAACGTGGAGTTCTCCAACTTTACTCCCATCCAAGACAACACACATTCTGCATGCCCCAAGTCCATTCCAATACTCCTTTGTCATCCACACAAGAGTCCAACATTCCTCTAATTCCAGTGCCCTTTTTACCTTCTTTATCACCCTCTCCCTCTAAATTAGACATACCCACTCCAGTGGGTCCTTCTCTCTCATCTCATCATCCTATGATAACTCGGTCTAAGGCTAGTATTTTTAAGCCTAAACTTTTGTTTTCCACTATTCATCAAGAACCATCAAGGTAAATAGCCCTAGCCAACCTCTATGTGGAAACAAGTCATGACTGATGAGCTCAAGTTTCTCCAGAATCAAACTCGAGCCTTGTCTTCCCTCTAGTGCCTGTTCTGCAGAAGTGTAAAATGGGTATTTCAACTAAACTTAAGGTCGATGGTCGATCGATAAGTGTATATACAGGTTGGTAGCCAAAGGATTTCAAATAAACACCCGGTGTGGACTTCTTTGAAACTTCTGTACCGCTGTTAAAGCACGACTATCTCGCATAATTTTACACTTATTATTTCATGTCAGACATCCAACAAATCGATATTACTAATGCATTTTAAATGGAGATTTGCATGAGGAGGTGTTTATGTCATACAACTTATGGTTTTCAGAGATCAAGTAAAGCCTACATATGTGTGTAAGTTGTACAAGGATTTATATGGCCAAGCAGTTCCTAGAGCATGGTTTGAAACACTTAGAGGAGCTCTCTTGACCTGGGCTTGGCAATTTACTTCAGATAATTCTCCTCTTCTACTCACACAAATACGGGCCGAATGTCATTGCATACGTGATGACATTCTCATCACCTACAGATACTGCCGATGTTCAACACGTTATTAATGCTCTTCACACTCAGTTTGCTCTAAAACTCTTTTGGTTCAAAGATAACTACTTTCTTGGTTTCGAGGTCCTTCGAACTCCCTCAAGTTGCACTCGAGCCAAGCCAAGTATGTCGACCCGCCGTGACAAAACAAATATGGTCACAGAAAATCTGCTTACTCCTATGTGCTTAAGCAACAATCATTCTATCCGACAGCTGAGCCCTCTCATAGCCTTCGCAGTATAGAAGCACAATTGAGGCTGCCTAATACTCACCGTGAATATCAGCCCAGATCCGCCTTTCAGGTTAACAAGCTAAGTCAATTTCTACAAACACCTATCGTTGCTCAATGGAATGCTTGCAAACGTATTCTGAGGTATGTCAAAGGAACCTTGTCTCATGGCCTAAGAGCCAAACCAAATTTTCTTTATTCACTCAGAGGGTATCTGCACTAGACAAGTAACAAACATGTATGATAGAAAGTGAGATAGACATGAGGCAGGCTGAGAGTTTCATTAGCTGATCTAGAAAACAAAGGCAAGAGTCTGCTCCAAGACTGTCGAAACAGGCCTTGTCTAAGGTCGCCAATCGATCTAATGTGGGTTCAAATATCTTCATCGAACATTTATTTCTCAACCACTCTGCTATGGAGGATAACTCAGAGCATAGTTCAACAACCTAATTTTACCATGCTAGAACAAAACATATTGAGCTTGATGTACATTTCATCCGAAACTTAATTTCTGAACACAAGCTTGAGGTCCGATATGTTCCGACTTAATCTCAAACCGCCGACGCTCACAGCCTTGTCACTTGATCGCTTCCATCGCTATGCTCTAAAGTCACCCATGTGTGCACTCCATGCTGTTTGCGCATGCCGGGCGACAATGCTCGCCGCCTCCTCAAGACACATCTATCGCTTTCATATCACTATACAGCCACACTCCATCGCATTATACCTCCGTAATATCGTGCGCTTCACGCTTGTCTCAAGTCACACAATGCATGCCTACCAGTCATGCCTCTCACCAAATTGCCAACCTAATGTCTTTATGGTGCACTCAAAGCACTCTCTGTAACTAACAGATTATAGTATAAAATGTTTAGTCCTTTGTCTTTTTCTCAGAAGAGAATATTTTTTCAAAAAATTCCAGATCTCATTTCTCTTCAAGGTTTCCTTTGCTTGATATTCAGCATCCATAAATTTCATTAATTAATACTTTCTTTTCCTTTATTTTCAATGATATGGAATTGTGAAAATACTATGCATCTAAGACCGAAAATAAAATAATTTCTTCATACCGGTTAACTTTTTTCAATGATTATGATTCAAAATGATAAAGCGTCATTATTTAACTAGATAAAGATGTAAAAAAAGGGACTAAGGGGAGAGGTCTTGAATTTGGAAACAATTTATAACTAAAAGTATTTAATTGTAAATAGAAAAGGGAGACGGATATGAAAAATAATTAAATAAATTGTTAGATTAATTTATTAATTTATATACTAATTATAATTATATTATAATTTTCATTATATTATTATTCATATTAATTATGGGATGATTTAATATTAACTAGTCATGGGTTTATGGTTTTATTTTCTTTTTTGTTTTGGTAAACCCATTGGACTAAAACTCAATTGTTTCCTTGTGCTTTATATATATAAATATATAGAGTTCTAAAATTTCACAAGGTTTTGAAAAACATAATTTGGGGAGAAGGAAATAACTATCTTCATTTTATCCTTTCTTTGATTTCATCCATTGTAGATTTGAGAAACCAATGACTACTAATAAATCCGAATCCATACCAGACATGCTTTACATACCTCAATCGGACATGCCTTTTCGTTAACAAAATTATTATTTTCAGAATGATTTATCAATCATTTTATTATCACGCACTATTTTTATCAATAAAGACCCTTAATTTTACAAAATAATTTAGCATAAATGGGATGGGTCCAGATAAGGTTAACCGTTGCCATCCTTGAATAACCTGTTTGGTAGGATAGAAAATTAATGAAGATTCATTCAAGGGAAAAAATTGCACATGATGATGTCATGAAGCTTACCTCATACCGTAAACAACACAATTGGATTGGACCAACTTCCATAGTCACATCAATTATATGATTGATAGGGACTTTTAGAAAAGATAAAATACGGAACAATTTCGCATAAGACTATGATCTCCAAGAATCCCTTTGAATTGGTCAACGCGTTTTCGGTTTTTCTTTTTGGAAAAGTATGGAACTGGTCAATTATCCATTTGAAATTAATTGTATATAAAATTGGATTTATATGATTTATTTCACCTTTTAAAAATAATTATATATATGAATGTATTATTAATTAATAAATATATTATTTATGAATTAACTAATATATTATTATAATTATTATAATTAATACATTCATTAAATAGTATATTAACTTGTTATGATAATATATTGATTGATTTATAATTATTTTTTTAATAACTAACCTGAATAATGTAATTCAATTTTTTGTGATGTATATATAATTATTTTAAAATTTATGGTCTGATACATATTTTTCTTTTTCTTTTTTCCAATTATGTTCCTTTTTTCATAATCACATCCGTTAAGAAAACAAAATTAATGTTAGGGGTATACATTTTCCTTAACTAAACTCCGTGGACAATTTTTCCTTTCCCCCACCTTATAACTAAATTCTCTCGGTCATTTTTGTTCAAAAGATTAAAGAGTGTCTTTTTATATATCTTTTTGAATTTAAAAGAAATAAATGCTTAGATTTCCAAATATTTTGTAAATTGATCTCTTTTAAATGATTATTCCTTGTTGTATTTCCAAATGGGGTTCCAGCAAATGGAAGAGAAAATGTAGAATCAAATAGTCTATGGCCATGTTTAGGATGATAGAAACCAAAGATGGGAAATGAATATTTGTTTTTATTATTATTTGTACTTATTAAATTTCAATTTGTATACATGGATGAAATAATTATTTAGCTTTTATTTCTAGTGTTTTTGTGCTATGTGAATTAAATATAAATAAATAATAATCTAAATGATTTTTTATATGAACTTTGAAATAACATCTTCTAAGAGTTCTGTTTTTATTTTATATTACATCTTTCAATTCATCTTTTTACACATAATCCTCGGGATAAAGTGCATAAATGTCCCTATTTTTTATCTTATATCCAGTCTAGCTCTTAAACTTATTTTAGGTCTAATAATGTCCCTAAGGTTTATGTCATGACACATATATTCCCATGCGGTTAATCGAATTAACAGATAGACAAATGGAGTGTTAACCATGGATTAAAATTTCCGATATTTCGCCAAATGATTACAAATATCTGATATCTACGACATCCGGCGAAATCACTATGGAAAACCGTTTGAGGAAAAAATCAATAGTACTGGGAAATTTCGATATATTTTGTAGATTTTAATCAAATTTCGCGAAATTTCTAAGTGAGTGGAACACACGCGCTGGATCGATTTTTTGCTTCAAAATATCGCTCTATATCGTAAATACTCCGTAAAATATCGAGATATATCTAGATATACTCCAAATATATCCAAATGACCGATTTGAAATCCTAACTTGATCCAACTATGGATTGATCCTGAATCATTAAAGAAGATCTAAACTGGCCATATTTGCATCAAAAATTAAATCCAAATCTAATTATAATTAAATTACAAATATTTTTGACCATCCAACTAAGTTATTTTGACTTAAAAAATCTATATAAATACCTCTAAAATCATTCAATTTGATCACAAATTTCTCTCTTACCAATATCCAATCTTCATTTCACTTCAAAAAATTTTCTTTGTGATATTCTAAATAACTATATATTAGTTTAATTTGATAGTTTATATGATTATTTCATATTTTAAATTAGTTAATTTAGTAATAATATATTAATAAATTGGGCCATCATGTCTGGCACTTTAAAATCAAGTTATATATTAGTTAATATCGTGTATGCATGCTATAAATTTGGTATTATATGAAGTTTTCATATTTTAAATTAGTTTAATTTAGTAATACATATTAATAAATTAAATTTTCATGTTAGTTAATATTTAAAACGAAGATATGGGATGAACCCCGAATTTCCTATCCATGAGTAAGTTGTAGATACAAGTCAAGACATTTATTTATGACATGTTCGATCTTATAATCAATATTATTATCTGAACACCATGTCTCAGATGCAGTGATTGCCTTTACCAAGATTTGATCTATCTATCAAATGTTGCAACTGAAATACATCAATCTTCATTTTGATTTTAAAACTCATCAAGAATGTATATATTTGATTATTAATGTCATTTTTACACTTTTAGAAAATATTTTTATGAATTTCAAAGTATTTTTGTTAATTTTCGATATATCGATAATCATAAAAAAATATCCACCGATATATCTTCGATATATCCGATATATCCATAAAATGCAAGTACCGATATATCCATCGAAACCGATATTTCCAACCTTGGTGTTAACAACACTAATGTAGCATGTTTTTTTAGCTAATGTGACACCTTCACATATTATTTTTTTAATCCCAAATTTTATTGACAAAAATATCCTTAAATAACACCCTGCACTCCCTCTCCTCACTAGAAAAGGGTTTCAGATTGACTAAGAGCAGTAAGATGATACTTAACTACAATTTGGAGATATGATGGCTGCATCCATGGTTTTTTCCAGAAGGCGAGAAAGAGTACTTCCATGAATTACACCTTCATGGAGGTAGAAATAACAATCGGGGATAATCCACAAGGAGTTTATGAGGGGTAAGAAACCTGAAAAAGAATATTTGCTCGGATTTATGAGAAACATCTCGGCGGAAAATTGTGTAATAATTTCAAGAAATGAAGCTTATCGATGCCTCCCAATGCGCCACCAACTTGGAAGCAACCCTAGTTTTTCAGAGAGGAAAATACTACACATTTCTCAAGACAAGCAGCATATAATTCACCAATAATGGCTATCCCTAAAAACTTTCCTCTAAAAAAATTTGCTCCAAAAGATTCTAAGGTTTAGGACGCCTTCAATGTGTCGATTGTTGGTTCAAGACAAACGATTAAGATATCACCTTTGCAATTTAGAAATGTCGATGGCAACTCTGCCCCACAATGGTAGGATTGGTCAAGGTTTGTTTCCCCAAATTTTTTATTCTTAGATTAGGGTTAGGTTTAACGGGGGGAAATTGAGGGGGTTAGTGCTTAAAGAGCCAAATTGAGGGGAGAAAGGGCCAAACACTTAAGGGCATTTTTGTTAGAACAACATTTGAGATTAAAAAAATAATATGCAAAAGTGCCACATCAGTTAAAAAACGCACACGAGGGTGCAATATCAACATCGTTAACATCCTATTTGTCAATTTGTTGATTCCATTAAAGATAGGAGTATAAGTGTCACGATAAAAATGTTAGGGGCGTTGTTAGACCAAAAAAAAAGAAGTTTAGGGGTCATATTGAGCATATGACTAAAAGTCAAGAATATTTATGCACTTTATCCCATGTTCCACCTCTTGATATTATTTATATATAAACTTGTTTTTTATATTATTTATGTATTGACTCATGTTCTTACGAACAAAAATATAAAAAGTAGATTCTTGTTTTGCTTGTTTTTCTGAGCAAGGGGTCGTACGTCCATTTACTTATGGTAGGTGAAAGAAAAACATATAAGCTATATTTGGTTGCGGAAAATTTGAGAGAGGAAGGAAAGTAGAAGGAAAGAAAAAAAAAAATAGAAAAATAAAAACAGAGTTAAATTTAATTTAATCTTTTTATTTTCTATTTTAAATAATTTTTTATTTATTTTAAAATTAACAATTTGAGAGTATATAGGTTTTGAATAATTTTATCTCTATTTGATTTTTTTAGATTTTTTTTATTAAATAACAAAACATAAGAAAATCATTTTCTCTAACATTTTTTCTTTGCTACGCATTTCCAAGAATCGTGACATGATGATGCTTTTCAACCGACGGCTAAAGTGTGTTTGGTCGTTGGCCTTGTACCGGACTACTCCGCTGGCCTACCGTAGGCTACCGGATCGTCTGCCGAGATGGATCGCTGGTCTGGGCCGGTACGCAGGCTCCTGATGTAAGCACCTTCCGCAAAGACAAGAAAGAAGCAGTGGTCGGGCTTCGCCGTGGCCGGGCTCCGACGCCGCCGCTTCGAGAGAAAAGAAAGACTCGCTTAAAGTGGCGAATGCTACTACAGATGTTTGCGTATGAGTTCAAGGTGACCTTCACCGATGGGGTGGCCCCGATATTTATAATGGATGTAGATCATGACAACTTTTTCCACTGGATTATGATACCGACAAGATGCTCTAATCGATGATGACACCGAATAGTATGTTTCCCTAGCTCCGAGGATGATATAATATTTCTCTCATTGGATAGAGATTTTCTTTCCTTATCAGAACCAATTAATAAGGGAAAAATTAAGGTGGTAATTGGGAATATCCTACTTTCCTATTGATAAGATTTGGTTTGATTTACAGATAAACAAGCTATTGAAAATTATCCTATTCCTTTATCATGCAGATTTAGTCCGACTGCAGATAAGGAAGCACGAGAATTATCCTATTTTCCTTATCGACGAGGATTAGCCCCATCGCAAGGATACCCTCCCAATTATCCATATCATCGGCCTTTGGGGCTTAAGCGGACCTGGCTGCTTGGGCCGACGCTAGGCTTCGGTGTTTATCACCTGCCCCTTCTTCGTGCCTAGTGAGTGGGCTCGCACCTATTTTCAAACCCCATCAAGCACCCTCAAATTTCAGCACCTGTGCGTGTGCAAGGGTCAGATCAAGCCAGACGGTATGATTTACGTGTCACGGGCCGGATTAGTTAGTATTCAAGCCTCGCCTTATGTCCGTGATACGATGACTTTTCTGCTCGTGGCTCATTTCTTCCAGGAATATCCTCCGATCGTCGCCTTGCATTCCCTGATCCTAAGCTTTTTTGCTTTTAGTGAGCCCACTCTCTTCCCTTAGTATTCCATCCTAACTTTGCAGTCCTTTCTACGCCCCGCTCGAGATAGCTTTTTTTTTTTTTTCGTCAGACCCGTGACATATGGCCTTTTCCCTTAATGCATATTTATTTTTTTATCCCACCACTTTCGCCTACCGTTTCGCGATGTTCTCGCATGAACCGAAACGCCCGCAAACTGGAGCGTCCAGCCGAAAGTACTGAGTTTCAACCGAGCCGTGGCCTGCGGCTGACCGCCTGAAATAATTGGCCGCGTGGCTTGTTTTGTGCAGCTGAGTCACAACTAGGGCCGGGCCTCCGCGGCTGCATGCCCGAGCCGAACCGACTCGGGCCGCAGGCCGGCCTGAGCCGGTGCAGTTGAGTCGAACCGCTCCGGCTATATGGCCCGAGACAACCGACTCCCAGGCCGCATGGCCTGCTTAGGCGCCTTGCCACCCCAGCCACGGCCCGTGGCTCCATGGCCTCGCTTAGACCGGTCGCCCCTGGAAGCATTCGCTTCGCGGCCGCATGGTCATTACCGAGCCGCCGGGCTCCCGAGCCATTCGCCCGTGGCTCCATGGCCTATTTAGAACACAGCTCACACGTGAGCCGCTGGCTCCGCTTACTTATTTGCCTATCGAGCTCACCATTAGGCCGCGTGGCCTATACCGGAGCAGATGAACCTGGCCAAAGTGAGCTACCGGGCTCCGCTACGAGGCTCGTACATCCAAACGAAATGACGTCCCGACTCCTAGTCGCGTGGTCGGTGCAGAGAGTAGATGAACTCGCCAAAGTGAGCTACTGGCCCGGCGCCAGGCCTGGTGACATCCGCTCGAAATGACCGACTTAGTCAAGCAGGGTTCAGATCGAAAGTAGATGAACTCGCCAGCTTGAGCCATCGGTCTGAGCACAGGCCTCGTGGCGATCCGCTCGAGACATTCACCCTGGTGGTCGCTAAAAATCAGACCGGAAAGTAGATGAACTCGCCAGCGAGCCAACGGGCCCGGGGTGTCGGGAGGCCTTGTGGTGATCCGTACCCGAGCCGACCGACCATTAGGTCGCGCGCCTGCGGCCGAGTATGAACCGCCAAAGTGAGCCATCGGGCTCGCGCTAAGGCCGGTGGCACCACCGAAATGACCACCAGGCCGCGTGGTCGATCGGCAGATGAACTCGCCAAAGTGAACTATCGCCCGCTGAGGCCTCGTGGCGATCCAAACGAAAATGATCGACTTCAGGTCGCGTGGCCTGTGCGTGAGTAGATGAACTCACAAAGTGAGCTACTGCCGGAGCCGAGGCCTTGGTGGCGCATCCAACCCGAAATGATTCGACTTAGGCCGCTGCGTCCGTGACGGTAGATGAACTCAAAGTGAGCCACTGGCCCGGCGAGGCCTCGGGTGGCGATCCAAACTCGAGTTGATCCGACTCCCTGGGGCCGCGTGGTCCAGGCCGAGTATGTCAAGCCCCATTCCCGATCCGACCCGATCGCGAATCCGAACCGAGTCCGGCGCCAGACTATATACTAGGAATCATTGACCGCTCTTTCCCCTCGTAGAGCCGAACTCACTGCGGGTTATACAAACAATTTCAGAATAACAAAATCATTTTTATATATAAAAGCAAACTACCACCGGCAGTCCCCAACATTTATATACATATACTGAAACCGCATTTATTTATACATGTACATTTTTTTTTCTAATACAAAACATCGAGATCGCTAAAGCCGTAAGCAAGGAGCACCTTATCTCTAAGCCGTCTCGCCCACACAAAGGATGTCCTCGTCCTTCTATCCTCGTCTTCCGCTTCGTACTACACCTGATTGAACACCCGTGCTAAGCTTACGCTTTAGTGGAACATAAGCATGACAACCACCAATGGTGACCATCTCGCTTATACATATGCATTTCCTCATAAATCGATACATATTCATATAACTTCGTTACTTATCATCTTTACATTCCTAAGGCCGTGCATGTCATATTCTTATACATATAATACTTTCATGCTTATATACTATATCATTTGATATGTTCTATTTTCATTTCATCAAGACATAATTATCATGTAATCGTCATCATGTACGATTTCATATAATGTATTCATGTAATCAAGCCATGTACTATTTCATATACTGCTTATGTATCGTTATCATGTACCGCCATCATGTAATCGATTTATACGTATTCATGTAATCGCTACATAACGCTTTCTATATTACTTTCCCTTTCATGTACTGTACTTGTTCATATACTTTTTCGTGTCATTAACACTTTGCTGTACTTGTAATCAGAGATTACTATCACATGTACAGCATGCCTATCATGTCATGTTTTCTTTACATTTCATTTCTTTACAAGCTACGCCGCATAAACCTTGCCGACAGTGCCGAATCCAAATGGCGAAAATTCGGCATCAGATATACTGACAGGACATCATCAGACGGCATAAAATGAACTATGCCCGAATAATATTATACCAGGTATCATCACTGTACGAGACAGTGACCTATTCCATGAGGGCTCAGAGCCAAACACCTTTCGGGGCCACCCGATCCAAACGGATCTATGTCATTGACCCAAACTAGGTCCCTATCAGAATAGAACTACATGTCGGCAGACCCTCATTGGCATGCCAACCTATCCTCTACTTGGTCGACACGTATTATATTTTCTAGCATACTATGCTAATGAATAACTATTGTTATCATGATTGCTTATATAAAATATACTATCATTACTTTAATCTATATTCGCTCATATCTGAGCTTCATGTTACTTGCCTCATATTTCTTATAATACATATATGTCTATTCTATACGTTATTTTTGCTCATATATTAAGAAAAGATTTGCATATAACTCCATCATCTAGTAAGTGTTATTTCTTATACTCTGTACGCTTTACTTGTACTTTATTAGATCAGTCCCACTCCCATAGGAGTTAACTTAGACTCATACTGAAGGTACTACTACACGTTATTCCTGTACTTTATCTATCTACACGTATCTATCTTGATATTATGCATGATATACTATGATTATCATATTTGCTTACCGCTTTTCCTTACTGATCTAATATGAGTTTCCTTGGCATTTGTGTATGGCTAGCCTGATCCAAATATTTCCATAGAGTCCAAGAATACCCGACCGGAGTTCAAACTAAGGAGCAGACCTCTCCGGCTGAAGGTTACGCGTAGCCGGCCTCGACGAGCCGACCGGATCGACAGCCGCAAAGTGAAGGACGAGTTTCATGAACACCCCGGTTCGACATCTAATATCTTCTCAAGATACGATTAATTCTTGACTCACTAGATTTATAGTATCCACAACTAAACGAGAAGAGTCAAACATGAGATGCATGACTCGTTGAGGTCACGCTGTGTACCCTCAATACTCCATATTCCTGAACAATATTACATCCAATGATTGTTCCTTAACTGGTTTCATCCATCTGACATCTAATATCTTCCTCAAGATATGAATGTATTCTTGGATCCAATGGGCTATCCATGAGTCCAAGAACACCCAACGGAAAGTTCAAACGAAGGAGATATGACCTTCCTAAGTTGGTGTCATACTTCGGGCCTGGACGAAATGAGCCGATTCGGATCGACGAAATGCGACCGAAGTGACAGAGCTCAGTCTAACACCCTCGGTCTGACATCTAATATCCTCCTCAGTCATACGGATAAATTCTTGACTCAATGGCTTTCCATAGAGTCCAAGAACACTCCAAATCGGAGTTCAAACGGCGAGATATGACTTTCCAAGTCGAGGTCATGCGCAAATACCATTAGCTCCATCCATTCGACGAGCTGCACCTGAAGTGACGAGCCTAGTCTAACACCTCGTTCTGACATTTTAACATCTTCCTTTACATATGAATGCATTCTTGACTCAATGGGCTTTCCATAGAGTCCAAGAACACCCAAACGAAGTTCGGACGAAGGAGTTATGACCTTCCGAAGTCGATATCACGCGCAATACCGACGAGCCGACCTCGACTAACAAGTCAGACCATGACGAGCCTCGGGCCTAACACCCTGGGCCTGACATCCAATATCCTCCCTACCATATAGATGAATTCCTTGACTCCAATGGGCTTTCCATAGAGTCCAAGAACACCCAAACGAGTTCAAACGGCGAGATATGACCTCCTAAGTCGGGAGGTCACGCTAATACTCGACGAGCCGACTCGACCGACGAGCTGCACCGCGACGAGCCCACCCAACACCTCGGTCTGACATCATCTAACATCTTCCTCAAGCATATGAATGCATTCTTGACTCCGTCGGGCTTTCCATAGAGTCCAAGAACACCTAACCGGAAGTTCAAACGAAGGAGATATGACCTTCCAAGTTTGAGGTCAGCGCGCAAATACTTCGACGAGTCAATTCGACCGACGAGTCACCGCTTGACGACCACCGCTGACAACCACCGCTGACGACCACCGCTGGGCGTCCAACGCTGGATCTACCACTGTTTGACGACCACCGCCGGGACAACGCTTGACGATCAACGCTTGATCGACCACTGCTGGACACCACACTCGTCAGGGCTACCACCGTTGACGACCTCTGCGGTTGATCCCTAACCTATTTGACTGTTCAGAATAAAAAGACCATAACTTGGTCTACAGGGGTCCGAATTAACAAATTCAAAAGCCTAACCTCAAGTTCACTGATGTGGCTACAATTTCCCAGAAGGACTTACTGCTAAATTCTCTTTATTTCTGACCCAAAAACCCGTTCTAAGGTACGCTAGTCGAATTCGAATCGACGATCGACCACCAGATTTAGCCGAGCGACTTCGGATAGCGACCAGCAACTTGGTCTACAGAGGTCCAAATTGAGAGATTCAAAAGCCTAACATCAATTTCATTGATGTGGCTACGATTTACTAGAAGGACTCACTTCCAAATTCCCTGTATTTCTGACTCGAAAACCCGGTCTAAGGTCCGATTACTGCATATAATCAAAATAGGGAATTTTCTGGGTTTAACTTGCAATTAGACCCTTCTCAAAACACATATCTAGGAGCCTTAGAGCTCTTCTCAACTCAACCCTACACGAAATGAGTTTAGGAGTTACCAAACCCAAACCATACACAAGATAGAGTGGTTTCAAACTATGTATCTAGAATTTCTAAATTCAAAACTAGATTTCCATAATTCCATAGTTTCGTACAAAAACTATACTCATAGTTCCATACAACCCAAGTTTACATACACATATTCATGGTTCCATACACACCTAGTTTACATACACATATTCATGGTTCCATACTAAACCATATTTCCATACTTTTTTATACAAAATCCTAGTTCCATAATTGATCTTCATTTTTCCTTCTTTCTTCTTTTCTTTTCTCTTCTTCTTCTTAGCCGTTTTTGCTCTCTCTTTCTCCCAAGACCAAAATAAGATATTTATTTTTGATTTTATCCTTATTTGATCTTATCCCCTTTTTATTTCACTTTCAAAGGAGGAAACTTCCTCCCTCTTTCCTTCAAGCCACTTGTCTCTTCCACAATTTTTCTTCCTTATTTTATTCTAATATCTTTCTTTTATTATTCTTTGGTTTAACTTATGCTTATTCCTACTTTGGCATATGAACTTATTATACATACCCTTGTCATGAATCGGGTAATTTATTAATTTACCCTTAACTGTTGTATTAATTCCAAGTTCTTGCTATTTTATTTTTTATCTTTAATTTATTTTTATAAATATACTTTATTTCTTTATTATACTTAAACATGTCCGAAAACTACTAGGGTATATTTCTGGGAAAGGCAGACGACTCACTGTGCTGAGCTACCGGGCCTGAGCGCCTAAGGTCGCGGGTGGCGATCCAGCCTCGAAATGATCCGACTCCCAGGCCGCTGCGGGTCTGTGCAAGAGTAGATGAACTCGTCAAAGTGAGCTACTGGCTCCGGCGCTGAGGCTCGTGGCGATCCAAACGAGCTGATCCGACTCCTAGCTACGTGGCCTCAGAATGGCATGAACTCGCCAAAGCGAGCTACTGGCTCCGGCGCCGAGGGCTCAGCGGCGATCCACCCGAGCCGAGCCGATTCGATTCATTAGGCTACGGGCCTGCATCGAGGTGATGAACCCGCCAAAGTGGAGCTGCCATCACCCGGGCAAACAGGCTCGTGGCGATCCGTACCGAAATGACCGACTTGTGGCCGTGGTGGCTTCAGATCGGGTAGATGAACTCGCAAAGGAAGCACAGTTCGGCGAGAGGCCTTCGTGGCGATCTAGCCCCAGCCGATCCGACCCTAGGCTAATGCGTGGCCCTCAGACCGGCAGACATAAACCCGTCAAAGTGAGCTTTCATCGGGCCCGGCGCCATGTCAGGCATGATCTAAATTCTTTAAATGATCTGACTTAATAGGAATACAGTGGGCCTCGTGGCCGAGTAGAGATGAACGCTAAAGTAGTTGTTACGCGTCTCTTCGCTTCCCCGATCCTCCTTTGAAAGGTGCAAGCGCCTTTAATGCTGATTTATGGAGAATTTGAGACCTCGCTGATTTCCGGGAAAGTGTTTCGCCTTCTTATAAATGGCGCCTTTGCTAGTGGAGTTTATACTTTAGATATTCCATTCTTCCGTGCAAGAATCGAAATCTACGAAGATGAAGCGTCAAGTTTGATCGCCTTTGCTGGGTCCACCCGATCTCGGGTTCGCCATAATTAAGGCATCCATAGCCAGCCGGAGCGCGCTCCTCTTACTACCTCCTTCACATGGCTAAGCCTCAGCCAAGGCTCTGAACCTCCGTTCCCGATTGCTCTCCCGCCTCGCCGAGGGGAAAGATGTTCTTCGCTCCACATACCCCAAAGGTTTTCGCGTTCTCCTCCGTGTGGGCTAGACGTGGTCCACGCCTCGGGCTCTACTGACTCATTCGCTTCGAAGACTCGGGAATGTCGAGATTGTGTCGCTCTCTCAAAGAGGTAGGAAATGTCGCGACCTTCCCGTGTCCCGTCGCGCTCCCGCGTGGGTGCTGCACCGCCAGTGAGTTGTTCTGAACCCCCATTAGACTTTGATTAGTGAGGCGGAGTGCCTCCATCTCGTCCGTGTTAGCCTACATTGCTTCTAACGTGCCGGAGTGTCACCACCGCGCTGTCTGGTCGGGTCTCGCATCCTGAGGATTAGTGTTGCTCGCTTGTGTTCCGAGTCGATACCATCAAAGACCCAGAATCGCTTATATTTGTATAGGAACCGGGCCGCTCCCACATACTACGCTTAACCGATGATGCTTTTTTCAACCGACGGCCGAGCGTGCCTGGGGTCGCCACGACTGACTGCCGCGGGCCGGCTCGCAGCATCGATCACGGCCAAGATAGGATCGCTACCGGGCTGGCATGCAAAGGCCTGATGTAGTACCTTCCGCAAAGACAAGAAAGAAAGGTGGTCGCGGCTTACCATGGCTGATGCTCTTAAGCGCTTTCTTTCGAGAGAAAGAGAGACCGCTAGAGGCGAATATGTTATGATGAGTTCTGCGTGGATTTTCACCGGCGAGGTGACTCGATATTTATAATGGATGATCGCGACAACTTTCCTAATTGGATTTGCGATATCAATAGTATGTTTCCTAATCGGATGATGACATCGAATAGTATGCCTTGGGGCTCTGGAGAGGATGATATAATATTTCTCACTGGATAGATATTTCTTCCTTTTATCAGAAACCAATTACTGGTGATAATTAAGGGGTGGTAATTGGGGAATATCCTACTTTCCTTATTGATAAGATTTTGTTTGATTTACAAGATAAACAGTTATTGAGAATTATCCTATTTTCCTTATTGGCTTAGATTTAGTCCGATCTGGCAGACAAGTAGCTATCAAAATTATCCTACTTTCCTTACCGACGAGATTTAATGACGGCAAGGATAAGTAGTTATTGAGAATTATCCTACTTTCCTTATTGACGGTGATTTAGTCTCTGACGGCAGATGGGCCTTCCCACCATCCATACTACTCCGCCAGTAAGGCGGATCAGCTGCTTATCGACGCCAGGGCTCGGGTGTTTTATCGGGTCAGTGCGATCAGCTTGCCTCTTCTTTGGGCCTAGTGAGTGGGTCTGCGCGCCTATTTTTCAAACCCCATCAAGACACAACCATATTATTATTAAACTTATAATTAAAATGTAAGGAATCAAAGTTTCCTCCTCCTTCTGCCCTATGTTGTTAAATGCTCGTGGAGAATGAGTCAGAATCCTCTCGCCATGAAAATTCTTCCTGGGTGGATATATAAACTACACTATAAAAACGTTTTGGTTGCTTAATTTAGATAATGCTTTAGAAAATAAAGCAATAATGGTATTCAAGTGATGAGTAAAACCTTGAGTTATGTTTGATTCGAAAACGCTAAGAAACACAAAGAAAATAATTAAAGGAAAAGGACGGAAAATAAAACAGGAGTTAAATTAGACAATAAAGAGTTTTAATATTATTTAAATCACTTTAATAATCATTAATATAACAATTAGATAATTTTTAAGAATACATTAATTTTATTTAAATTTGATTTTCTTAGACTTTTCTAGACAACTAGATATAGAAAATAAAATAAAATATCATTTTCTCCTTAAACTTTTTTCTTCCTTTCATATTTCTGACCAAGCAAATCTTAATACTTTTGTGACAAACACTGTACTTAAATTTATGAGAAATCGTATATAACGAATTATTCACGCTGTCTCCGATCACATGTCATCGACTTGTAAATGATGCTATTGTTAATACATTCCATATCTCAAAAGATAACTCTTGACATTTTTTCACAAACATGTTTTCAACTTTTCACTCAGCCATTATTATGTTCTTTATCGATGAATTTCAATCTACCATAATAGTTTTAAGGTCTGCTTGATCATTTATAAAATATTTAGCTCTAAAAAACACTTTAAAATGTTTTAAGAAAAAAGTATGATGATATTTTGAAAGAAGTTTAGGAAACTTTTAAAAAACCTCATGCGTATTTTTGAGAAGACTTGAGAAGTGGTTTTTCCTTTAAGAAAAAAACACTTAAATTTTTTTAATATTCCAAAATACCTGGTTTATTTATTTGAATGATGAGACTCCAACTCTATACCTTCTCAATGCTGCCCAGCCCTTTCCCTCCCAATGCCTACGCCTGTCCATTCGAGCTAAGGGTTCACGTGGGTTGCCTAGACCCCAAGCAGACCCCATCCTGAAGCCAACAATCAACTACCTGATAGCCCAAAATTGAAACCCATGAAACTAACCTCCCAACCAATCATCTCATTTAACAAGACGAGCTCAAACATACTTCCTCAAATATGAGATATAATGCCCAAAGCAATCCTTCGTCGGTTACCTTCTTTATAATGTACTACCACCTTCCTTAGCTTCCATTGACCTTCCTTAATCCTAAACAAACAATCCACCTATGAGTCACACACGTAACCTTCCACCGTAATGTCCGAAGAGGGCGGGGCAATTTGGCTATATAAAGGGAAGAACAAGTCATAACATGCAAACAAAGCGGCTCCCTTCCTTCCGTTTCATGAACCGCTTACTTCCCACATAAAGGGACAATCCACCCTCCTCCATAAGAGATAAGGGCGACATCAGAGAAGGTAAGACTCAATCGAAAATACTGATTGATTTCTCTCTAAGAGTTTAAAGACCTACTGGAGACGAGAGGCGACGCGCACCACCACGCTCTCATATTTATTTTGGTAGTACATGTCAAGAAGTTGATGCTCCAACGATCCAATGATTCAAAAATCAGATGACCATAATCGCGCCACGGGAACCACTGAAGGTGTGTCATCGCCATCACGAGGCTTCGTTTCGTGATCCGCCATGACTGGTTTGGTCTCCCGGCTTTGGGTAGTTCCCCTCAACAACCTCACACCAAACCGCCGATTCCATCGTCATCACACTCAAGAACCCAATAATCTACCCGAAGACTCACTTTCACAGCTGTGATACAGGCGGCGGAGAGAATGAAATAAATAAATACGAATCCAGCCTTGCCGATCATCCACAAAGAGGGAAAACGATCGCCACACTGCCAGAATGGTGAACTGAGCCAAGATCAACAGGAGTGGCCACCAAGACTCCTCCCGGGCCAAACAAAAGAAAGGCAGAGTTTATCCGGCCAAGACATCGACGTCAGAGCTGATGACGGAGTTACCTCCGGCAGCCCCGCTTCTAGATGCGCTACTCCCCAAAATAATGTGGAGGTCGAGTCGGCCAGAGGCCCCGACGCTTCGTTTCTGGCCCGTCAACGACATGCCTCATCTAAAAGTAATATGACTTACACAGAAACACACTTCAACTGATACCCACGTGGCAGATACGGTACCAATGGCTTCCCCGATATCGCCTTCTGGAATTAATAATCGTCTCGCTACGCCTGCTCCTACCGCTGTCCGTGTGGACTCGAGACATGCTATCCTCCCCATTGGGCAGCATATCTCGAAAGTTATGAGCCACGTGGCTTTACCATACCACCGCTTTCCTACGTATGACACCTCCGACCCATACGACCATATGGTGCATTTCAATCAGGCCACGATCACCGCACGTAGTCGATCGTCGCAATATTTCGCAACAGGTGAATCGCCAGCTGGTCCATAAACCTGAGAGATCCATAAATCGCTGCTCGTACAGTCAGGCCGTTTCTTCCCAATACTTATGCTCAATCCGACAAAAGGAAACATCATCACCAACCATCCGCTGATATTTATTCATCCAGACTTCACCGTGAGATCTTAATTATTGTCCAATAGATCGATGCATACAAAGATGGACGCCGGGTCCTTCAAAACTTTCGATTTGCCGAATCAATTAATTCTTCCAACATATCAATCGACCCGCCTCTAACAATGGAAGAATCAGATAGATGGGCTGGGACAGTACTCACGCCAAAGACAATATTCGCGCTCCCGCACAATATGATTAATACATGTTCACCGTTTTACCAAGAAAGTGCACGAGCAAAGTGGAACCATACTGACTGTGGCTGCCCAAAGGAACAATCGTAAAGGAAAAGAGAACTCCCTAGCCTTACTCCATCAACATCCCCGCAATGCATTCTCCTTATCCAAAACCACCCCGGAATTTTATCCGTCTTCACTAATTCCCGCTGATCCCGAGCAACATCAATCTCCTCGAGGCACGACACACAAATGACCACGGCATGAGACTACCAGTGTCTGACTCAAACTATAGAAAACTAATCCTTGTCAGGTCACCCAGGATATCTCCGGGATTCGCCGCCCCATAGAAGTAGTCAGACCATAACTGATAACACGCCTGCTCAGAAATTCCTGTCTCATCCTGACTACCATTAATTACATATCAGATAAACAACCCACTAACACAATAATGGCCATCACTAAAGGAAAAAGTCATACCAGCCATATAATTCGAGCCCGTGAGCACCATCGCTACATTCTCGATAATAATGAAGCAATACAATTGGTTGACGGCCTCGTATCCTTTCCTCCCATTAACCCGTCCAGGGTTATCACACCACACCACGATGCACTTGTCCTTACTTTATGCATTAATAATTTTGATGTACATAGAGTGCTCAAGGATCAAGAGCGCCGCCAATTGTTGCAATTTCGCCACAATAAAGGTCAGTTGATGCAACCCCGCCTTGGCTATGCATCTGTCCAGTTTAATGGGGCACCACGACCAAGTGATATTGCTCTTCCGCCAAGGCTGGTTCACACCAGAAGTCTTATTCTCATATCAAAGACTCGGGGTCATACAATGCTATCATCGCTCCAAGTTCGATCAAGATGCTGTTAAGGCAAAGTGGTTCTAACCTACCATCAAATGATCACATCTAACCTAAGTGTTGGACAGATTGACTTCCCCGAAATGCATGAGCTGCCGCCAAGCACACAATCACAAGATTATTGAGAAGGTAAGCCCAATAACCCGGGCAACCGAAATAATAGTCCCCAAAATAGCAATCATAGTTCACCGCCTAGGCAGAGAGGGAGGACAAAAGTGGAACAACTGAGCCATGTGGATCCTTGTTCACACCCGCTGAATCTGATACATACTGCACACCTTCTCATTCAAGAGGAAAAAGAACACTGCGATGTGCCTTTGCTTGATAATATCGACGTGTTTGCTTGACCCACCCGGACATGACTGGCATCAGCCCCACGCATGCTTCCCATAAACTAAATGTCGCCCCGTCTGCCAAACCAATCAGACAAAGAGTAAGGCGTTTCCACCCGAATAGCCATCAGATCATTCAGGCTGAGGTAGATAACCTTCTGTACGCAGGATTCATTAGGTAAGTCAAATACCCCGAATGGTCAAGCAGCGGGTGGTGGTACCAAAAAAGGTGGTAAGTGGAGAGTATGCGTGGACTATACTGATCTCAATGACGCTTGCCCCAAAGACAGCTTCCCGCTACCCCGCATAGACCAGATTGTTGACGCGTCATCCGGGCATGGGATGTCATTATTCCCTGACGCTGGTACCATATGATCCCTATGTACCGCCTTCTAACGTGAGAAAATGACCTTCTATCACCCCAATACGACTTCATTATAACAATGTAATGCCGCTTAGTTAAAGAACGCCAGTGGCTACGTGACGTAGACTAGTGACCAAAATGTTCAAACCGCTATTGGGTAAAACCATGGAGTATATATCGATGACATGTCAGTAAAATCCGGGCACCCCCGTATCGCTACACACCCGGCAAAGAAGGCTTTGATCTCCTCAAGGCATACGACATGAAACTCAACCCCCTAAAGTGTGCTCTCTGGGCTATGTCACGCTCGGGCTTCATGGTAATACAAAGGGGATAGAAGCAAACCCCGCACGCCTTGGCATTATCCTAGACTCCCCGGCTCCCGCCCGAGAAAAGTGGTACAAAGCTTATCGCCTAAGAATACCAGGGCGGCCCATTTCCGATTCACCAACCGCTTGAAACCATTCTTTGCCACCCATAAGGACCATCGATGGAATGAAGAGTGTGATCAGACCTTCGTAGCCATCAAACGCTATCTCGAAAACCCTCAGACTCGCTAGCCCCGCCGCCGAGACGCCTTCATATATTTAATGCTCGATGTTGCAAAGAAGTGTCGCCTGTTCAAAGATCAGAGAATAGAAACCATAAATCCAGCCTTGGTCACAAGTCCCAATGATGCAAAACCGACACACCCACTTCGAACGTGTCGCTTTAGCTCTTCTGGATGGCGCCCAAGAAGTCACGATACTTTCACACCATCAGGAGTCGACCAACCTTCCCCTTCGAAGCACTATACACAAACCTGACCTATCTGGGAGAATGACCCGGTGGGCAATCGAACTAAGTGAATACGGTATCTCATATAAGCCAAGGTTAGTTAAGAAGGGGCAGGTCCCGGTCACTTCATAGCGTAAACTTCAGCCTAAAACAAGCTCCGTTTAATTCAAATCAGACCCCAAGATGGATGGGCTCTGCAAACAGAGCCGACATCGTCTACAACTAAATCCCCTGGGACAAAGATCGGCAAGCTATCCCAAGAAGCCTGCGGCCTCAAACAACGACCGACATGTCAATCCCGCTGACGACTCAAGAATCAGATTATCTACCGACAAGCTTATAAATTCGAGTGATTCCCCACCACGGTAAGGTGTAAACGTTGCAATATAAACTGGTGGATCCTCAATGGCTAAGTATGTGGCTACATGGAAACTCCTGACATGTCTCGTGGACTCTAATGAAAAAGGCATCTCTTAGCCATTGTAGCCAAGATCTCTACCTATACCGTAAAACAATATTTCGCCTATATATTACTACTGATTCCTCTGATAGTCACTGTCCGTAAACCAGTGAGCAAACCTCCCTTCCCCGGATGCACCCCATATCCCAGTATATCAACACGGGAGAACTCCCTACCAAGAAAGACAAGGCTCACAAGGTCCAAATTCAATCTGCCAGGTTTTCCTTAATTGATGGGCAGTTATTCAAGCGATCCCTGAACGGGCCGTACTTGAAATGCTTAACTACCGAACATGCCAGTATGTGTTGGCCGAATTGCTCGAGGGGATATGTGGAAATCATCCAGGCAGTAGAACCCTGGCACATAGGGCCTATACTCAAGGGTATTATTGGCCAACTATGAAGTCTGATGTCGCCGATTACGTACGCAAATGTGACCGTTGTCAACGACAGGCTCCCATCTTAAGATCTAAGGTTTATCTCAAGCCTGTGGCCCTTTGCTCAATGGGGCATTGACATAGTAGGGCCACTCCCTACCACCCCGGCTCAGAAAAAGCTATTGCTAGTAGCCACCGATTACTTCAGCAAATGGATAAAGGCCGAGGCTTTCGTATCAATCAAAGACAAAGAGGTCACCGGGCCAATCTAGAAAATATCACTGGCCGGTTCCTGATTCCCGACAATCATATCGCATAATGGGTCCATTTTGACAAATCAGCCTATAGAAACTTATGTCAAAAATTGAAAATAAAGAACTTATACTCTACCCCTCGGTATCCACAAACAACGACTGCAGAGGCATTCTAATAAAACTCACTGACCTACCTTAAAGAAACAACTGTGACACAAATTAAAATGGGCAGACTAACTTCCCTGGTCCTCCTGGCTTACAAAACGACCATTGGAAAACCAACCGGTATATCCCCCTTCGCACTTACCTATGGGATGGAAGCTATAATCCTCACGAACCCAGATGCCTACGCTCCCGACCTGATATGCCCGAACAGCTTGAATACAGACCATAATCATGAATTAGACACTACAGATGAATCACATAAATAGCAAATTCGCACGGTAGCATCTTACTAACCCTGGGGTCTGAAAATTTATAATAAATGCATAAACTCGAGCATTTCGTACCCAGAAACCCGGTCTTAAGGAGTCTTCAAAATACAAATTCGATCCAAATGCAGGAAAGTTTCAGCCAACCGGGAAGGGCCTTATATTGTAACACTAGCCCAGAACTGCCCATATGCTTAGACAAGTCAGACTAACACTTGTACCCCGAATGTGGAATGCTATTCACCTCTAAAGGTACTATCAATAAAAAGATGGTTATTTTCTAAACTGAACCTTCATCTCAAAATCTAATTTAAAAGTCCCAAGGCGCTATCGCTCTATCCGCCCAAAGATGGCTAATGCCCTACTAGCCGACAAAGTCCCGGGTGGTGTTATTGTTCTATCCGCCCAAGATGGCTAATGCCTACCAGCGAAATAAGTTCGAGTAAGAAAGGCGCCCTCCCAGGACCGATTTATTTGATGCCCGCATGGTACGTTGCAAGGCACGGAAGGAAGCTGCTGCTCAAACCTGGAATACACACTACTCATTATGCATAAGTGGCATTCAGCTAAACAAAAATAAGTTACTCAGTTCAAAAAGGAGTGTTTAGCAAAATCGCAAAATTTGTTAAGAAGCTCGGTTACATCATAGAAAAATGTTGGGACACAAAATGGGGGTAAAGAAGCTGGGCTGGGCAAGAAACCACATAATGCCACCCCTAACTCGCCGGAGACCGATCCTCTCTCCTACTACCCCTGACTCCGAGAATCAGGGTACACCTACTTTAGTTCGACCACAGGAGCGCCGACCCTTCTCTAACACCCTTCTTCGGAGCAACGCCAGCCCCAATAGGAACAACAACCGGGGGGCATCGAGGGTTCACGAAAAACTCTGGAGTTAATGACTCTGACGTGCCCGACATCCCATTTGGAATCTTAGGCTTACTTCCCCAAATGTTGTGCACAAAGGTGTAGCATTCGTACCCGTAATTGAAGATGGATTCAAAGCCAGCATCATATTCCGCCTTCAAGGCCTTCTTCTCTTTAGCGATCTCTGTGCAGAAAGCAGACATCTCATCTTTGCTAGCCCCAAGCTCTATGAGTAACGAAACCCGCTCATCTGTCAGACGGCTAGCTTCCTCCTCTACTGTCCGACAAGCCTCTCCGGAAGCAGCCAAAGCTTGTTGAGCCACGTCCAACCATGTCACTCCTAGACCGATCTGTTTCGCTGTTTATCAAATGCAATTAGTCCTTATACTTTGCCAGGGATTGTGAAGCATGAGAACATTGAGTTTCGGAACACAGGAAATTTCAGAAAAAATATATTCATTGATTACACTGAAAAGTGTTCTTAGCTACATTACAACATTTACAGAGAAGTGATCATACCATTCGAAACAAATCCAGAGGCTAGAAAGAATAAAAAATAAAAAGAACGGAGAGAAGAAAGTGGAAAGGAACACAAAGATCCCCTGTTATTTCGGAAGGTGGAAAGGAACACAAAAACCCCGCTGATCGAGGGCGGCTGTTCGGCTGAGGACCCATTCAAGCTTACGGGGCCACAAAATAAGCACCGAACTCAAGAATATCCTCCCACACAAACATTTCCAACTCCGCTCAACCTTGCAAATCTCAACCCCCGTCTAAGGCCCGACAAACATGATCAACTCCTCTTCATGCGCCCTCGTCCATGCAAAGAATCACGTGGTTGATTCCAACCAATGCCTCACCAAGCCATCTCGCTATCAAAACCAGTAGTAACCATTGGCACAAAAAATTCCTTCCCATGTAAACCTTTTTATAGAGATCTCCAAATTTCGGTGCCTTAGACACTAAAACAAATGACATCAAAAACTAGCAAATTCCCGGTAATGTACACATCGGAACACACTGCATTAACGCTTCACCAATCCCCATACCAAGCAAGTCCCCAATATTATCTTTTCCCACCAATCCCCACATCAAACTTTATCCTGTGTAAAGCCTTCCTGAAGAACGACCTCCCAAACGGAGTGCGGGGGCATCAGGTACCCATGGCTTCTCGCCTGCACCCAATGTAATCCCATCCCATGTGTCAATGGCCCAATTAGCCTACAGGCCCAAAACTGAAACCTATAGGGGCCCAATCTTCGGACCCAATCATCTTCATTTAACAAGATGGGCCCAAACATACTTACTCAGCCGAACGGGAGACATAATGCCTGAACGCAATCCTTCTTGGCCGGCTACCATCTTTAAGAAGTCAGCCAGCTGATCTCCCTTAGCTTAAACAAATAACCACCCATGAGTCACACATGTAACCTTCCTGATGGCGGTCAAACGCAGAAGATAAGGGCAGTTTGGCTATATAAAGGGAAGAATAGGTCATAACACGCGAACAAAGCGCCCCCTTCCCCTTCCGTTTCGAAAGGGAATCGCCTACTTCCCATGTGTGTGTAGCTGGAAGAACGCCTCCATAAAGAGAGAGGGAGTGACATCGTAGAAGGTAAGATACTCTTGACTGAAAATAGGGATTGATTTCTCTCTAGATTTAAAGACTGGTTTTGGCATCTGAGAGGCGACAAGAACACCACCGCCTTTTTATTTTGCAGTACATACCGCTAGTTGATGCTTCATCTATCCAGCTGGATCTCAAAATTCAAGAGACTACATTATTGGCTTAAAATATCCATTCATTTTCCCATAAAATAGCTATCTATATTTTCTTAAAATATCTACTTAGTTTTTTTTATATATATTTATATATTTTGTAATAAAATTTATTTATTTATTATGATATCCTGATTTTGAAATTAAACTTTTTTTTATAGCAAAATTAAACTTTAAATGTCCTTTTTGATAATTTTAATAATATAAAAGCATATATCTATATATATATATATATATATATATATAGAGAGAGAGAGAGAGAGAGAGAGAGAGAGAGAGAGAGAGAGATAAGCGTCTTTATACCTATACGATCGACATATTATAAAAAAAACACTAGTAAACATTGTAAAATCATTCTTCTAGATTCCTATAAAAGTGTTTCTAATAGATGGGCTTTTAGAAAAAAACGTTTTGGCTCGAAACACTTTTATAAGAAGCTGTGTCAAACATATCTTTATTTTTCCTTCATAAAATTGAATACTTATTATTGTGTTTGGTTTTATAAAGGTACAGGAGAAAAAAATAAAAACATTTATTTTATATTTGATTTTTTGTATTAAAATGTTAAGAATGTTTCTAATAGATGCGCTCTTAGAAAAAACGTTTTCTCTAGGAACAATTTTATAAGAAGCAGTGTCATACTGATCCTTATTTTTCCTTCATAAAATTGAATACTTATATTGTGTTTGGTTTTATAAAGGTGCAATAGAAAAAAAAATATATAATTATTTTTTATACTAAAATCTTCAAAGAAAATGAATGTAGTTAGAATTAGTAATAAACTTTATGTATTTTTAAATCTCGACATAAGGTAATATAAATAAAATAAGTTCTAAGTAATAGATAAAATAATTATATTTTCATTTTTTTATCCTTCCCTCTATTTATATATATATATATATATATATATATATATAGAGACACATATACATAGAAGTTTTGGAATCATAATCAAACTATTTATGTTGTATTTGGTTCTTATTTTTATTGTGTAATGGAAAATAGCGAAAGAAAATCAAAGATGAACAAAATCACTTGGAAAATTATATATACTTAAATTACTTAATCTTTGTATTGATGAGTTAAAATAAATAAAATTTATTTAAAGTAGAAAAATAATAGTTAACTCTATTTTTTTTTTCTTAACTTTTTTTCTTATACTTTTCCTCCTCATTTTGTTTGCCTTATATTTTTCTTTGAATTTTCGGAGATATAAACATAACATTAAATTTTGACATTAACAAAAATAAACACAACGTATATCAAGGGCTCATTTGAAACAAATTTCCTGATTTCATTGGAAATAATTTCAATCGAAGAATCAATTTAGTGGCATAGAAAATTAATGAGAAATTGAAAGCAAACAACGTGGGAGATGCATGGGTCAAAGTCAAACCTTGTAGTTGTCCGAGTTGACAGAAAATTAAAAATTAGTGTTTGGAATTGCGAAAATTCGAGACAAGTGCATCAAAGACTCACCTCATTGCTTCATGGTCAACGGATAATGGATGGTTGATTGTTCTACACAAATCTAATGAAATAAGCTATTTAATGACTTTGCAAATTGAGAAAAAGCCAGTAACGAATTAAATGATTAATTATTTTCCTCTGCTTACTTTATAAGAGCAACACATGTTACATATTATCTCTGAAAACATTATAGTTAATTATTATTTCCATGATTTTACACTTATTGATATTACAGTGGCTGGTTATTAATAATACAAAATAGAAGTGAAAAATAAAGAAAAATCTTTGTTGGATTGATAATTAATATGATGATTCATGTTTATAAAGATATTTACCATCATCTTGAAAATAATTGAATTTTATTTGATTCCATCTCAAACTGAATGCATTCAAGGGTTTAAGTAGGAAGTAGAACAGGTTGTTTGGTTTGTTAAGTCATTTGATTTGTTATAAGTTATAACTAACAGAGTCTTGATTAGGGTGTGTTTGGTTAGCATCCCCTGCAAGCTCATAAGGGATGGAATGATTGAGAGCTTGGTTCTAAGATTACAAAACTGAGAAGAAGATAGATTCTTAGTGAGGATATCAACAACTTGCTCAGTGGAGGGAATATAGGATACAACGAGCTCGTTACAAAGAACCTTATCTCAAATGAAGTGGAGATCTAACTCAATATGTTTTGCTCTAGAGTGAAAAACTGGATTACGAGCCAGGTGTACAGCACCCAGGTTATCGCACCAAAGAGTAGGAGGAGATATAGAAAAACACAACTCTTGAAGTAAGGACTGAACCCAAACTAACTCGGCAATGAGAGAGACGAGGCTTTTGTATTCTATTCTCCACTGCTTTTGGAAACTAGACGCTGCTTTGCGGAAGACCATGAGATGAGGTTGGGGCCAAGAAAAATGCAAAACCCGCTGGTACTGCGACGGTCATCTTGGCATGATACCCAGTCGGCATCACTGTAGCCTTGAAGCTCAAGAGATGTAGAAGATTGGAACTGAAGACCAAGATGCAATGTGCCCTTAAGGTATCTGAGAATACGCTTCACAAACAGCCAGTGAGCATTAGTTGGACATGCCATAAATTAACACGCCTTGTTCACAAGAAGGCAATGTCCGGTCATGTTATTGTGAGGTATTGAAGTGCCCCCACAATGCTTCTATACTCAATAGGATTGTGTAGAGGAGATTCATCAGATTGTGAAAGAGTTCTCCTAAAACTTCTTGGTGTTGCAGTTGGTTTGGAATCTTCCATGTGGGCACAACATAAAAGGTCTTGAATATATTTTGTCTGTGTCATATGGAGTGTGGAACCTTGTCGGTGCACTAATGGTTCAAAGTCACAGATTTGGCCACCGACTCTGGACGGCCCCGGCACGTGACGCGCCTCGATGACGGGTCGCATTGCCGCCGATACGCAAAATAAGATGATTAAAATATTTAAAAATTATTAAAATTTTATATAAATTATTAGAAAAATAGATATAATTAAATAAGCTAAAAATTTAATAAAACAATTTTCTTTTATATTTAAAAATGGGGCTAGAAAAACAAACCGGAAAAACTAAACATATTTTTCTTTTTTCTTGTTATCTTTATTATTGTCGAGAATAAAACAATTTTAAAAAATAATAAAACACATGCCTTAAACTCGCTTTTCTTTGCTCTTTTATTTTTAGCACAAAACAAGCCAAAAATAAAGTAATAAAATAAACCGATGTTTTGAAAATTTGCTCTCAAAATAAGAATCAAATAGGTTAAAATCTATTTATAGGAAGTCAAATTAAAAAAACGAAAATATCTTTAATTTTAACTTTAACCCGAAATTAGAGATGGAACTAAATCTGTAAATTGTGAAAAACCAAGTGATGACATTTTTCGTAATTATATATAAGATTATAACCATTTTTCAACGAACTCAAACCCACATCTCTCCTTTTTCTTTGGATTCTCTAGCTCTCTCTCTCATCTTCTTCCTCTCCATTTCTTCTTTATCGCGCCACCTAAGTGACACAATGCACTCTTCCACGCGGGCCTTCCGTATCATTCAACGTAGCTTTCGCTTCCACTCACCATCGCAAAGATCGCTTCATCGACTTCGAATAAGTGGTCGAAACCGGTTGATCGAGGTAAGAAAGTGAAAAAAATTGTTAATTTTTGGTACTTTTGAATAGCAATCTCATATTTCTGAAAAAAAAAATGGTTTTTTTATTTTTTATTTTGTGATGGGTAAAAATAGATTTTTGGTACTTTTAAAGAGAAATCTCTCATTTTTGTACAAAAAAATGGTTTTTTTTTGTTGCTCAGATTTCTATAAAAAAAATGGTTTTTTTTGTTGCTCAGGTTTCTGTAAAAAAAAATGGTTTTTTTTGTTGTGATGGGTAAAAACAGATTGAGAAGGTAGGGAATCGGCTTTTTCATTCTCAAAGAAGACCGAGTCGAACAGCTAACTCTAATCTCGGCCGACCATCCGAGTTTACGATGAATCTGTAGCTTGTGATGGTACCAGATTTGCATCGGACTCTCGGTGCGGTCACTCCCGAGAGACAGTTACATTTACTGCCAAGCTCGCATCGACTCGCCGAAGTTTTCAAACCCACTGCACTTGGATGCCCAGAAAATAGGAGATACAACCAAGGTCTCAAAGAGAAAATGCCTGCTACAGAGATGTGATAAAGTGAGACACCAGAGAAGGATCACTGTCAGTTACCAGCATATCATCAACATAAACCAGTTGTATGATGGCGTTTTTTTCCGTATGATAGAAAAACAGTGATGGATCAGCCCGAGAGGAGTTAAAACCATATTGAAGCAATGCAATCTGAAGTTTATGGAACCATGCTCGCCGTGCCTGTTTGAGGTCATAGAGAGCCTTGTTTAGTTTGCAAGCATAATGAGGAAAATTTGAGTCAATAAAACCTGGGGGCTAAGACATGTAGACTTCTTCTTGGAGGTCCCCATTCAAAAAGGCATTTTCAATAGCAAGTTGTCTGATGGGCCATTGAAAATTAACAGCCAGAGCAAGAACCAAACGGATTGTGCAGGGCTTCACTACCGGACTAAAGGTGTCAAAGTAGTCGATCCCAGCTGTTTGAGTAAAGCCTTGGGCTACCAACCTACCTTTGTAGCGATCTATTGAGCCATCAGGTTTCTATTTGATTTTGTATATCCAACGACAACCAACCACATGAGGATCTGAAGGTGAAGAAACAAGACACCAACCCACTCAGTACTTTTGGAAGCCTGGGTGTATGAGCATGGTTTAGAAACTGACTGTGTGAGGTAAGCCTTCTTTTTTTGTATGCCAGATTTTGCCCGTGTAACCATATGATGTGTATTAACAGGAGAGGGAGGTGAAGTAGAATTAGAGGAAAGAAAAGGTACAGGTATAGGGGAGGGCAATGGCTTAGATGAAGTTGCAAAAGGGGGAGCAGGAGGAGCATCAGGGGGAGTTGAAGAAACTGAATATGTAGGAGGGATATGTGGTGTAGGTAATAAAGCAGGGGTGAGGCAATTGGAAGTTAACGTTGAGGAGAAGATGACGTAGCTAAGGATTATGTGAATGGAAAAGAATCTTCAAAAAATAGAACATGTCTAAACACATAAAAATGACCAGATTCTGAATCAAAACAAAGATAACCCTAATAGGAGGGAGCATAGCCAAGGAACACACAAGGAATAGATCTATGAGAGAGGTTATTGGCCATGTATGGACGTAAAGATGGAAAATACAGGCAGCCAAAGAAACGTAAATGATTATAATTTGGGATTTTATGAAAAAAATCTGAAGAGGGGTTTGGTAGGCAAAAGATTAATAAGATATACAACAATTTGAAATGATTGCATCCAAAATTTAGAGGGCAAGGAGGCTTGAGTTGAAAGAGCTAAGCCAGTCTCAACAACATGTTGAATTTTCCTCTTTGCCCTACCATTTTTTTGGGGTGTATGTGGGCAAGAGAACCTATGGGTAATCCCATTGGCACTTAGGTAATTTTTAAAAGCCAAGAACTCTCCTCCATTATCGGATTGGAGACCTTTGATTGGAGTTTGTAGCTATTTTTCTACCATTGTTCTGAAAGTTATAAAAGTTGGTAGGGACTGATCCTTAGTGTTTAAGAAATATATCTAGGTATATTTGGAAAAATTATCAATGATGATTAGAAAATATCTAGCTTCTGATGTAGATGGGCAAGGAACTGGACCCCAAAGATCAAGATGTAGTAATTCAAGAGGACAAGAAGCATGTGAATTTGACAAGGAAAAAGGAAGCTGACGAGCTTTTGCTAGAGGACAAAAAACACAAGAATCATTGATTTTATTGCTATTAAAAGAAGGATTACAAATGTTTAACACTTTAGAAACAATTGGAAATGTTGGATGACCAAGGCGAGAGTGCCAAACATCTACTATATCAAATGAATCTTGAAGATGAGATCATGAGATAAAAGCACACGGACTAGAGGACTGTGAGAAGAGGTAAGAACTTCCATCAGATGCCTTTAGTATAATTCATTTGGGTAATTTGATTTTGATCAATAAATGATTGAGAATCAAAGAACATCGCTATTATCAGCAGAATCTAGAGACACTCACAAGATTTGCAGACAAATTTGAGGAACATGAAGCACATTTTGTAATGAATTCATGAGAAAGAATGAGAAAGGAAAGGAACATGTTACCTGTAAGGAAATATAGGAATAGAATGTCCATTACCAACTGTAACTTGGTGTGAACCAATTATAAGGAATGGAAGATTTGTAAAATGGCATAGGAGTTGTTTCTAGAGATGATGAGTGGCCCTAATGTTGAAACCAATTCCGCAAGTGGCTAGGAGAAGAAGAAGGCCATCAAGCCTGCATGTGAGCAGGTGGTTGTGTAGTGGAACCAGGGTTAGGAGAGACAGATGCCTGATAAGGATCTTGAAGAGAAAGATCAAAACGGTGATAGGATTTGAATGCAATGTGTCCAAATTTTCCACATATTTGGCACTAAGGTCATGTAGAAGGAGCTTGGCGTTGATGATGCCCGGAATAAGATTGTTTGGGTAAATTGGGTCTGTAAGAGCGATAAGAAGAGGGTTGATTTGGTGTTAATCTGGGCTGTGAACATCTATTGTGCATTGATGATGAAGGATGAATGGAGGATAAGGCCAAATGAGAAGTAACCGATGTTAGATCAGTGGGTACAACATGTTGAGCTGAAATTGTCAGTGAGTGAGCAGAATGCTCTAAACAGAATGAAGGGAGAAATCATCCTCTCTTGTAGTTAAAGAGGCGACTATGGAGTTGTATTCAAGGCATAGACCCCCAAGAATCTAAAGAATTTGATCTCTTTCTTTTACAGGTTCATCAACGACGGCTAGGTTATCATCAATGGTCTTCATCTTGAGAAAGTATTGAGCCAAGGTGTTGCCATCATTCTTGGCCATTTGGTACTCCAATCTGAGCTGCATCACACGAGCTTTTGAAGAGGTAGAAAAAATCCTCTGAAGAGCAACCTTATGCCTATGAGAGGACTGAGACCCAATAATCTGGCTCATTATATCTTGAGTGAGAGTAGAATAAAGCCAACTAAGGATCATTCGATCCAAGTGAGAACAAACTCAGAATTGAGTTCTCCAGACAAAAGATTTTTTAGAGGACACTGTTTAACACCTTCCACATATTCTTCAAAGCCATTGACGAAAATGACGTTTTCCATCTTAGTCTTCTGTATGAGATTAATCAATTTGCGCACAAGCTGACGTGTTACACCCAATTAAGAAGTTTTTAATTTAATCCAAAGAGAGAGAATAAGAATACAGTGTTATAGGCTTATAGCACCAAAAAGATTCCTGGCATGTGGAACGTGGAAATTAACCAGACCTCCATGGCTTATATTATGAGGACGTAAATCTCTTTTCCTAATAATCAAACCTCGATAGCCGATTCCATTTGTCTGCCGGCTGCCACTGATCAACTGCATGTGACTCCCATAACTCATGCAGGTCTAATTGAACATTTGTGCATATTTTTTTTTGGTTTTAAATATTTTAGAAATTACAAGTGTATCCTTGTTTATACTAGCTAAAAGTGAAATCTATTACCATTTTGGTATTAACCCTCCGAGATTAATACAAGTTTAAAGCAACAATAGGAGACAGAGGTTGGGAACATATAATGGTTAATGGAGGGTGTTTCTGCTTTTTACAATCCAAATTTAAACCTTAAATGAATTTTATAAATTTTCATGAGAAAAATAAAAAAAAATTCATCAAACCCTCGTTTTGTGCGTGCTCTTTCTTTTTTTCAACCCAAAAAGAGGGAAAGGACAGAGATATGTGTATTGCATTTTAAAAAAAATTATGGGCTGCAAATTAATATAATACGAAAACCAATGTACAGTTAAGAGAGAGAGAGACAGGAAGCGGGGGGCAAAACCAATGCCTTTATTCCCTAATTTATTGGTTCCATGTGCAAACCAAAAGAAGAATCCTAGGGAGGAGGGCAGTTTGACCTAACATTGGCTAAAAGGGTTTCTAATCCTAAAAATTAGGATAAAAAAAAAAAGGTGTTCAGGATACTCATAATGACATTTTACAAGGGAATAAAAAATATGAGATAATGAAAATTTCACATTAAATCAAAGATAAAAAATTATAAATTGGAAAAAATAAACCATCACAACACAAGAATTTTACATGGAAAACTCCTTGTTAAAGAAAGACCATAGGGTTAAAAATAAAATACTTTACAATAATAAATTTCTATAATCACATAAATTTTCATTATTTACCCGTACAAAATAATCGAGGTCAATACCAAAAAAATAAATTGGGATAATTAAGTATTTACCATTATTTAAAAATAGCAACACTACAAATCTCGTATTAAACCTGAGAAAAACCTGCAATATGTCTTGCCCTCTCATAATATTCTCTCAACATGTCTATTTATAGACTTGAGAACGAGAAGGCTGCCAAATGAACCCTCCCCATTTTAACTTTAACTTTTTATTTTTTTAATAACTAACACGGGTCAAAAGGCGGGAAGAGATTAAAAACAAAGGATCAAGAACACGAATGAAACAAGATCAGAAAGAAAGGAGAAAAAAATTATTAAAAATACGAACTGTTTTTTCAAAAAGAAAATATATATAAAAAAGAGGAAATTATTAGAGTTTAGGGTATCACACATACCATGATTGGAGTTCTATAAAGGATATTTGGCACTAAATAAATTATGCAAAGAACTGTTTTGAATTTGAATGAATATGAAAGATCTTAAATGCCAGCTTCTCACACACATGAAGATAAGTACATTTTGTCATTGTTAATACATACAATGAAGTAAAATGTGCACAGAAATCTAATATCACATGCATATTTTTGACCTACAAGCAGTTGAATGATCTCTTAATTGCCAAAGAGCATAACAACTTACAGGTATGACATCATAAAGAAAACATACTGATCATTGCACATCTCCTTAACTGGCAGATATCAAGTGGAGCCAAGTTCTGTTTTGTATACTCCAAAATGAGACAATAAGAACAAAAGCCATTTTGACATTTGGAGAATATATAAAGGGAAAAACATATTGTAGCAATTTCCCATTTCCCACTACACATATACTATGCAAAAAGGAAACCCTTTTCTTGTTTTGCAGGTGAAAAGTTGAACTTAGCCTTCCTCATGAGGAGATCCGCTTCCTCCCTCCTTTTCAGAATCCTCTTCCTTGGTTTCTTCTTCCATAGAATCCTCTACCTTGGGATGATAAATTTCCTTGGATCCCCTTATTGAAGATCCTCTTCTTCATAATGCTGGGCATCAACACATGTAGAGCTTCTACAAAATGCTGGGCATTCAACACATGTGGAGCTTCTACAGAATGTTGGGCATTAATTCAACACATGCAGTGCATCAAATTGAGTAAGAAAGAGTAAAAATTGCAGTAATTAAACTTAAAAGTTCTCATAATATTGAAATGAATCAAGTAGCGCCGTTTGTCAATGTTGATAACTATTGTAATGACCTAATTCAAGCCTTGGTAAATGCCTTCAATCTATTGTCCCATATTATCATCAGTCTGCATTAAGTGTAATGATTTATCTCCACACACACACACACACACACACACACACACACACACACACACACACACACACACACACACATCAATATCATCATTATATATATATATATATATATATATATATATGGTAATAATTTAAGTACATTCCTAAGAACCATGGAGTTCTACTCCTCAAACTCCATTGAAATAACAAGCTAAAAGTATTTTGTTGATTTACTGGTTCAAACTGTTTGAGAATATGTGAAATAAAACAACTTCCGTCAACATACATCAAGGTAAAATAGTGAATTTCTATACTCAAGGCAGGACTGGTAGCATAGATCCCACCTCTGGACAAGAACAATCCTGAGCAAAATATATATGGAGTGAAATTCCTTTCCTCTCCCGTTATATCTCCTAATGGGAGGTGAAAAAGAGGTTTTAAAATATTAACTTGGCATCGTAGCCACCTGTGTGTTTGGATCATTGTAGAGGAGGCTCCACACTAATCATCCTTTGGAAGGACTAGAAAGGAAAAAGAAAAAAATCCAATGTTCGTGTGAGGGAGAGTGTTGGAAGTCCCACATCGGATAGACATGGTCCAATTGAAGTGAATATGCATGGAGAAACCTTCCTCCTGCTATAAGGCCTTTTAGTGGGAGGTGAATGAGGTTTTAAAAATATTAACAATCATATCATTCTCAGTGATTAATCAGATGATTGCTCTCCAAATATAGTGTTGAGAAACCTTATGATCACATCGGTATGATATTGCCTACTTTTGTTTGCTTTCATGGTTTTTGCTTCTTGGCTTCCCCAAAATGCCTTATGTCACTAGATGTTATCCATGCTTATATAACATAAGCCTTCCCATTCTTAACGATGTAGACATGGACTTTGGGTGTACACCGAACAATCCTCCTGATCGGAATAAGTTCTACCTCGAACCTCCCTTCAAATCAAGATTTTCTTCATTGCATTCGGGCACACTCCTTACTCGAAGCACCATCTGTCAGGGGGGTCCATCACACCATTTTTTTCAGCTTCCACTCACACGATTAAGCTTGATACTGGAGGATTGCCGTGTACACCTAAAGTCTCACAAATGTCCTCCATCCATTAGGAATGGGAAGACTTATGAGTATATAAGCATGAATAACATTCAATTGATATGATGTCTGTTGGGGTAAAAGCCCAAAAACAAAACCATGAGGGCTTAGACCCAAAGTGGACAATATCATACTAATGTAGATAGGTCCATAAGGTTTCTCAACAACATATATATGGTAATAATTTAAGTACATTTCTAAGAACCTTGGAGTTCTGCTCCTCAAACTCCATTGCAATACCAAGCTAAAAGTATTTTGCTGATTTACTGGTTCAGACTATTTGAGAATATGAAAAATATGTGAACAAAAACAAACTTCCTTCAACGCATAACAAGGTAAAATAGTAAATTTCTATACTCAAGGCAGTACTGTAGTATAGATCCCACCCTCCTCGACAGAACAACTCAATAATAAAGGACTTGTTTTGATCTATACTTAATTGGCAACTATTCTAACTGATTTGACCATTGGACCAAGTTAGACACAAAATTAGTTCACATGTATATTATAAGGGGTTTTGGGGAAAAAAAATGCATACATGAGGGTTTAAACCCTTGCCCTTTCATTCAGAGACAAGCCCAATTACTAATGTACTATGCCCCCCTCAACTCATTTTTTGGCTCCACCACTGAAGCCATGTCTGAAAAAGTGAAGCATTAAAGTACTTAGCCCAAACAAACAGTAAATAAACCATAGCTTAAGGATACGAGAAAAAAGGGATGATCAATGCACACAAATCATGGAAAATTTTGCCTCAGTCAATGAAGATTCCGGTTTAGGAAACTAGACATGCTCATAGACTCAGCAAATAGCTGGTGTCCATGGTCTTTCTCATGGCAGCAAAAATTGAGAGATGGTAAATAAAACAAACAAAAATTAGAATTCACATCATATAAATGTATATGTACCTAGCAGACAATAGTGAAGCGATATTAAAGACGGTGTTAGTTAAGAGTAGAAGGAAGTTATTAGGGGAAGTATAATGTACCAACTGATAAATGACCTCTGTACGGTAGCATCTAGTATTGTCTTCACCTTAACCTTTCAAACCCTCTCTGTGGTTAAGTCTCCCTTACAAAATATTCCATTTCAGGGCATTCAATCACCTCCATTTCTTCAAAGGACGGAAATTTGATGTTGTTACTTGCTGTGGAAAAGCTTTTCAGGTTTGGTAGACAGCGAAGGTGTAGACTGTGAATCTTGGTGAAAGATAATTCCACTATCACTATCCGTGGCTTGATGATCACTCCTCCTTCATTTCATCCATTTCATTCATCTTATCACACATTCTCTTACAATAAGCCTTTGAGTTGGACCAACGTTACCATTAACAATGCGAAATAGAATTTCTAAGTTCACAACCATTTCTAGAACATGAAGTGTTTGAAGAGTCTGAACTAACTAGATTTTTTCTTGTATAATATGTAGAGTTTCGGTAGTTCCTTACCTCTATTTCTTTCTCAAGGACGGAATGTTTATGAGTTACTGCTTGCAAAGAAATATCTGTTTCTTCTTCTTCACTTGTAATTATTCCTACTACTTTAACCATGCAGAGGCTGTGAAAGAATTTTGAGTTGGACTAATCTTTAGCCACTGAGGGTGATATTAGTATTTATCAAATTCTACATTTAGATACTTGTAGATACAGATTTTAAGAATTTTAATAATCTAGATAGAGGGCTCAAGTATAAAGGATCTTCCAAGTACATAATAGTTAACTGTTGAAGCGATCGCAACTGAAATATCATGACATTCTTTTATCTCCAAAACTCTCAGTTTGCCCCATAACTGATCCCTTGAATATTGGTCCTGCCATATCTCCATGGGGTCCTTTAAGCTCAACTTCAATTCCTTCATGTTCGGAAATGTGTCCTGACATTAATCAAATATATGAAAGATTAACATTTAATGAAGAACTGATTTTTATATAAAAATGTGAGTTCTATAAATAAAAATATTTCAATTAATTTGTCTTTACGATCTATGTTTAATCAGAAATAATCCAGTTTATGTTACATGAAGTATAGAATAAAGGCAGTTTTGTCAATATGTGTGAAGCAGGGTCTGTTTGGTTTTCTATTTTTTGAAAACTGATCTTAAGAACAATTTCTTGAAAATATATTAATCATTTTTGGGGCATGTTTATTTACAGTTTATAAATATAGAAATAAGAGAATAAGGAAAATATAGATTAAACCATTGAGTTCTTAGATTTTTTTTTGTTTGATAAAAATAATTAAGAACATAGAAAGCCATCAATAATATAATGTGAACAGTTTTAAAAGCTCACCAAACATGAACCAAAAAATGAAGATGGTATTTAAAAATTGTTTAAAATAGTTTCATTAAATAAAGAACCAACCCAGTTTGTTTATGTTCAAAATTAAGAAGCATTATTCTCTAAATAGTATTTTTTGTTCTTGTCTGAAATAGCATACTGAAGAGATGGAGAATTTATTTGGCAAGAAATGGGGAGAGTCAGATGCCAAGAAAATGAAAATGGGAATCAGCAGTGAGAATGAGATGGCAATTTACAGAGAGTAGAAATGAGAAGGCAATAACAACCCTTAGCTAGCCCTACCATATTTTAAGATATTCATTTTGCAACTCGGGAATGACTTGAACTCTCTAAATACTAAAATATACCACTATTTTAATCACTAAATTTTATTGGTAAATTATAAATGTAGGGTGCCTGATATAGTGTTATTAAAAAAGATAATTCAAAAGGTTTCTTGGTTTAGGTGTTTTTAGGGAAAAGTATTCCTAGCTTTGGGTAACCCAGTTAGTGAACCGCCAAATATTGGGATAGAATCGCCTCAAACAATGAATTTTAATGGGGCCCACATAGCCACATCATGCATTATATTCAATCAGAAAGTTTGTTAAGATATGCGAACAAACTTTACACCATTAGATTCAACTTTCATTTTTGTTTGGACTTTTATTTGCTACATAAGATGCCATGTCAATTAAAATTTTGTATGAGAAAACTTAGATCCCAAGAAATAAAATAAAATCTAACGGTGTAAAGCTCGTTCGCATATGCAAACAGCTTAAGCGCCTAAACCTTCCACTATCTACCTTTGATCTGAGTTACTGCATGTGTGCTTGGAGCTGGAAATCACACCCAAAGAAAAAGTTGCTCTAGCTTTTGAAATTCCCAAATGCTTGCAAAAATTAGGAGGAGATTTATCGGGTTTCTCTCTAAGGTGGAGATGCAAAACATCTTCACTTGAATATGAAGTGTTGAAGTGTATGCAGACATGAGGAAGTCAGTCTCGAGAGGGAGCATCGTGTAGCAATAAATTGGGGAAGGATTCCCAAAAAATTGAACCAAAATCGCCAATGAATTGAATAGGGATTAAGTTCCGAAAGCGAAACCAAGGGATGCTATATTTTAGGTCAAAACGAGATTAAGGGAGTATTTGTTGAGGGAATGTAACGGGATAATACATGTTTTGGAACAATCAAAGATATTGAAGCGGGAATAATTCAACTCATTGTTTCAATGAGGGTTATGCATATACATGATAGGGGAAGTGGTTCGCTGAAATTTGATCAAGTAACTAGATGCGCATCATGCAGGTATATTAAGTTACAAGGGACCAATCAACCGACATCGGGTGTTCAAAAGTTGGAATTTTATTATAATGACATTAGATTATTGGGAATCCATTTATCAACAGGTATGCACTTTCCATTCTCATGGCTATCAATTTCAGATTCATATCAGAGTATGCGTAGGGCTCATTTATTACCACGGGTGGGCAACGAGATTTTGATTGTCATGATGAGTTATATACTTTGTCCAAACTGTGCACCTGTGTGTGAGTGGAGACATGTGTCAGAATTGGGAAAATTTATGGTTATGTGTGGGGATAATGTTGACAGTATCATAATCTTAATCACTCTATTAAGTTGCGATAAACTTCACGTCGATTTATTAAATAGAAAAAAATTACATCTTGTTTGAATGATGTATTAGAAACTGCAATTTTCATTGCATAACATGTTGGCATAATAATGCTGCTACACTGTCTAACCTATTGGGTGAAATGAATTGATTGGCGAACATTAGGTGTTGCGTCTTGTCTGATATTTGATGTTTTGATTCAGATCCTATAATGTTTGAAAGAGATATGTGTAGTGTGAATGAGTGGAATGATTGGAAACATGAACAATACAATTATTATAAATTGAGTTTTTTGGATGTTTGTGTGTATACTTTTATTGCAGAACATAAAGTGAAGCAATCAAAACGATCAAATTCACAACATAATGAATACATGTAGTAGTTTTTTTTTTTTGTTGCCTGAACTTTGGTGGGAGAATTGAGATGTCTACTGTTGTAAATGTTGAATATATTGGTAGACGATAAGAAAGGATTTTATTTGATTGAGGGATGAGTTATGAAGAATTTCATGCAAATGTTTGTAAGAAATTGAAAATTTCTTGTCCTCCATCAAAATTAAGGTTTGCACAATCACGTCAACCATTGACAATGGGAGCATTAGCTACTAATGAAGATATGAGAAATATGTTTGGTTTGAGCGATAGTTTTGCAAGAGTGTACATAGCATCAGCAAGACATGAAGCACAAAATGGAGCCTCTCTGCAAAGAAATAGTGGGTAAGTTGTATGAAACACAAATTTTTTACTTGTTCTGTTGATGAATAGTTATGCTTCTAAATTAAACTATAGTGGAATAACATATTTGTTTGTTTTAACTTATTGTTATTTTGTCATGTTTATGTATTGTTCCTGATTATAACTTGTGATAGAGTTACATTTGGATTTGGATTTACATTTAGTTTACTATAAGAAATTAACAGTTTACCTACTGAACATTTTTGTATGTAATTACTGAAATTTTTTACGTAATTTAGTTTACCTACTGATTTCCTACAGAACATAGTTGTAGGTAATATCTTTTTCGATAAAAAAAAATTACCTACAAAATGTGAAATAGCAGGTGTAATTACCATGCACTCAATGTAGGTAAATAGTAGGCAAATTTTCATGCCGCTATTTTCTTTTGAAAAATGACTTACCTAATCGCTTTTGTTGTTGGAAATTTTTGTAGATAAATTAAAAGATTTTGTCGCTATATCATGGGTAATCTGTAGGTGAGGTGGTTGCCTAACTTACAAATTTAAGAAAATTCTGGTAAAGTCGGGTCGCAGAATCCTATGTCAATTTATTAAGTAATCAGAGGTAAATCAAGCATATCTAACTCTACAATTTAATAGGTAATCTGTAGGTAATTTTACATATTTTTATAAATTTCATTTAATTTAATTATAATCCTAATAAAAACATAATAAATTTCGAAAAAAAAAAATTGATATATGATTGAGAATGCTAATAAAATCATAACAATAGTGCAATTAAACTATTCAAATTACATAAAACCTATCTAGAAAGTAAGCTAAAGGTCTTACATAAACTATAAAAGTGGCAATAATAAAAAGTCACAAAACATGTTCACAGTATAACATGATAAAATGAAACCATCAAACAACAATGGATAACTACTTTGGATTTGTATTGTTGTCGTTGTCGCCATCTGTATCATCATTGTCATGAATAGGATCAGAATGAAGGCGAGTAGGTGCTAAGGGTGGTCGCTCAGCTCTTAACATTTCATCAACACGTTGTAATAAGCGTTCTGTTAGTATTCGCAAATCATTGATCACCTCCTCTTTCTGAGTAATATTCTGTCTCAGGTTTTGAATTTCGTCTACATTCTGTTGAGAAGAAGGGGACGTAGTTGAAGTTGAAGCAACATTAGTCCCATAGTACTCATTAGCTTGGGACCCAAGACCATAAATTGTACTCTTTAGTTTTCCACCCACAATATTGAAAAATAAGCCATTTTCATTATTGCTTCACTTGATTGTATTAACTCCTCTCTCCTAGATTGAAGAGCATCCTGGTAAAAATTTAAAACAATTAGAATATTATAATAAGGTAACTTCAAGAAAGGCACACATTAATCAAATTAATTAACTTATGTTGACAGATTTGGACTTCTTATCAATAAATGTCTTCCCATCACCTTTTTTGGTGTGTGTATATAGATATAGCTCTAGTGCAGTGGGCTGACATCCGAGTTTCTAAGCCTAAATATACAGAAATATAGCAACAACAACATAAGTATTCTGCTACATACAATATACATAAATATTGCTTCTACATACAATTATTCTGCTCCAAATAAATAAAACAATAAATTAAAAAAAAATCTTACAACTTTTTGATGAGTGTGAACTCATCTGTTTGAGTCTGTTTCATTGTGTTAATTTTTTTGAAGTTTCTATATCCATATTCATGTAAAAATCATAACATTTCCTCTAAACTTGGTCTTGTAGGACTCTTGATGGAAAGTAAGTGATTTGGAAAGAAATGAGCAACATGTTTCCTAAAGGAGAGTCAGCGGGGTGTCTCACAGCGCGTCATTGGGAAGATGAATTTTTATGTACCATATGGAAGATCAAATAGTTCAAATCCACCCATGGTTACATTTTACATTCAAAGATCTTTCCAACGACACCTCACTCAACCAAATCCGAGTTAAAATGGAATAAGTTATGATCCCCACAAGTTGGAGAAGAAAACAAGTTGCTAAGCAGAACCTACTGTCGCGACCAGAGTCATGACACACCCACTGTCGCGACCCACTTTCATGACCCACTATCATAACCAAAGTCGCCACACACCCACTGTTGCGACCCACCCACTGTCGCGATTGGAGTTGCAATGCACCCACTGTCGCAACACCCCCACTATCGTGACACACTCATTGTCGCAACCAGAGGCATCGGGCTTGACCCAAAAACCCCCCGAAAATTACTATTTTGGCATTTCACCCTAAGACTATAAATACTCACTTTTGAGACTTTTAGAAAAAAAGAGAGACAAAAAAAAAAGAAAAAAAAAAGAGGGTGAGGTGGGAAAACACCTTCCATGAGGGTTTATCTCTCTAAAACCATTCATGTTCATAGTTCGTTTAGTGGTTTTACTTTTAGTGGACTAGAGTAGCGTTTTGGAGCATATTTTTATTTGTATTGAAAGATTTTGATGTTTGCATCGTAGATTCAGATTTATTATTGTTGAGACAAAGATTGGAAGCTTCAAATCACGATTGCTCTCTCACTCCTTATCTCTTTGAATTTTTTCTTCATTTTTTTGCTTGTTGTTTGATTGGTAATGATTGGAATCCAGTAATGGAACATTGGGCTTATATGTATGTATGTTTTCTATAAATTAAGGGGCATTTGTTTAGTTTTTTTTTTAAGATAACTAAACACTTTGTTACAATATAGTAAACTATCCCATTTGGAAAGCAACAGAGAAAAAATTAAATTAAATATAACTTACAAGCCGTCTCCCATGGTCATAATGAGTAACAGTGTCTCCAGTGTGAGTTGAAGGTCCAACCCCCTCTACTACCTTCGACATTCTATTCTTGGAGTACGTTTCATGAATCTTTTTTGCTTCCAATGTGTTCCAATAACGCTGTCATCTTTCCCACAAATGGATTAAAAAAAAAAGTCATTTCTCTCCTTTCCTTTTATCTCTAATAGACGTGTCTGGTATCGACTCAGACGCTTGCAACCCATGCATTTGACTAGTGATTCATCAGATTGTCCCAATATGAAGCATCAGGAGGGAATGAGTAAGGAAAAATACAGGTAATTGAGAGGGAGGGGAAAATCAAGGTAGAAGGAGAGATTGTGAGGTTTTGAGGATGTTTTAAGTTTAGGGCTTTCTTCATCCTCAAAACATAGAGTAGTTTTGAGGATGAAGTAGCATGAATTATTTTTTTAAATTAATATAAAAAATTATTTTAAAAAATGTTGTGATTGATTTATAAATATTTATATGTATAATTACATAAATGGTGTCTTAACTTTCCATTTTTTTCTATTCTAGTGTCTAAACTGTATTTTTGTTCAATTAAGTGCCTAAACTTTTTTATTTTTTCTATTTTGGTGTGTCAACTTTATTTTTGTTCAATCAAGTGTCTAAACTTCTTTATTTTTTCTATTTTGATATCTCAACTTTATTTTTTTCAATCATGTGTTTAAACTTTGATTGAACAAAAATAAAGTTCAGACACCAAAAAAGAAAAGTAGAAAAGTTGAGACACCATTTATGTAATCAACCCTATATATATATATATATATTATATTAATATAAAAAATTAAGATGTCTATTTACCTACAAACTACAACAGTAGATAAATCAATGATAAGTAAGAATAAAAAAATTTACCTACTTAATACTTTTGTAGGTAAATAGTAATAGGTAAGTTGTCGCTAATATCTGCCACAAAAAATTGGCGCTCTATTTACCGACTAAATAGTTTGTAGGTAAATTGTAGGTAAGTTGTCGTTAATATCTCCTGCCAAAAATTGGTGCCGTATTTACCGATTGAATAGTTTTGTAGGTAAATTGGAGGTAAATTTTGGGAATCCTTTCCCAATTAATTGCTACACTATGCTTCCTCCCGAAACCAACTTCCTCATGCATCTGTATGTTTCAACACTCCCATATTCAAGTGAAGATGTTTCACATCTCCACCTTAGAGAGAAACTCAATAAATCTCCTCCTAATTTTTGCAGACATTTGGGAATTTCAAAAGTCAAAGCAACTTTTTCTTTGGATGTGATTTCCACACTCCAAGCACACACCATTAACTCTAAGATCAAAAGGTAGATGGTGGAATCTGATGTGGCTATGTGGGCCCCATTAAAATGCACTGTTTGGGGGCAATTTTATCCCAATATTTGGTTCACTATTTCGGTTACCCAAAATCGAATACTTTTCCCCAAAAAGCACCTAAACCGAGAAGGGAAACCTTTGGGTACTTGTTTTTTTAATAACTTTCCCTTCAATACCCTAAAACATAATTTACCCTTTATTATCATGATATAATACTTTACTTCTTTTATTTCTATTTAATTTTGTATATTATTTGTATTACTTGTTCTTACGAGGATTCGATACTAATTCCCCCATGTCTTCACTTTCATTTGTGTTCATATAGTTATATTTTATTTTTAATTTTGTATTACTAATTATTAATACTATTTTTGTGCTTAGTGTGTATAATATGAAGAAAATCAAGAAATATATAGAGATATAAAAGCACAAAATACGAATTAGAATGTTTTTATCCCACTGAAGCCAAGTTCGAAGTCAGTGGTTAAAGGATTGTATAATAATAATGGATTAGGTGTACAAATTTTTTTTTTTTTTTTTTTTTTTGTGTATATTTTATTTTGCCTTGAACTTTTTTTTTCGGTCTCAAAATATATCGCCGACGTTTAATTTTATAGCTAAATGTTGACATTACTAGAAAAATGTCATAGATTGACAGACATTCGTTAAAATGATCATTAAAATCCTCATTAAACCTTCTATACAACGTTAGAGTTTCTAACTCTAAGTGCGACTTTTGAATGCGATGGATATTAAGACTATGGTAGTAACATAGAGAATTTGGAACCAAAAAAAGTTCAAGGACAAAATGAGACATACGTATAAAACTTAAGAAAATAATAATAATAATAATTATTATTATTATTATTATTCTTTTTATGAAAATTCTTATGATTACTGGTAGACCTGATAAAATTTGACACGACTCGTGAACTCGACACGAACTCGACATGATTTTTTCGTGTTTGAGTTGAATATAATCGTGTTTTGGTCAAATTCGTGTTGACCCGCTTAATAAATTAGTTATATTCGTGTCAATCCGCATAACACAAAATTGACCTGAATAATTATTGGTGTAAATTATTATTTAACCCATATTAACCCGTTTAATATGTTATTTGTGTTAAATATTGATGGATAGTTATAAATTATGTTAATTTAAATGACTAAATTAATAAATGGGTTATGCGTGTCGTGTCGTGTTATCAAATTACTAATTATGTCGTGTTTGAATTTGTTAATTTAGACAAGATTGTTATTAGTTTCGTGTTCTGATTAATAATCCGAACACACACGCCGTCACGACCGCCACCTCTAGTTAGAGGATAGACAACCATATTGTTGGTTTGGTAAATAAAAAGATGTAGGTGAGTTGGGTTTTTCACTTTAGAAGTTTATTATAAAAATTCAAAAGTGGTACAAAATTTATTTCTTGTTTTTTAAGGTTTTTTTTATCTCATTTAAAAAGTAAAATAAAATTAAAATAGGATAAACTTCTTCAAATGGAATTTATTATAAATTTATTTTATATTTTCATTTTTTTAAAATTAACATACGTCAATTTTTTTTTAAAATCATTATCTTTTTCTTGATTGATTTACTTTTCACATATATTAATTTTTTGAAACATGTATAATAAATTATGATGAAATAATTTGTAGCAACCGAAGGAGATAAAGAGGGAAATTATTTGAGTAGTCAAAAAGGTCTTTGACCGAGTTGTTTGAGTTTTGGATATGAATAGTTTATTTAAAAAAATAATAATAATGTCTAAATTAGTGTATCTCAAGATTACCATTATCAGTTTTTGTAAGCTAATATCAAGAATAACGAATTATTATATTAGAAATATTTTTTAAGTTAATGTGACAATCATAAAAAAAATTTCAAGTAAGAGATGTATTACTTTGGACATTAGTTTGCTTTCCAAATTATTTTATTAACTTTTTTTTAAATTTGTATTAATTTGGTACACATACATTTAAATATGAAAGGCATTGGCGTTGGTTCCTATGCACAGCTTACATCATGTTTCATGAGTTTGTCTCCATCTTTTTCCTACTTTCTTCATTTATAATAGACATTTTTTTTCTCTCTCTGACATCACTTTTCCGGTTTTCCCTTCATTCTTTGACATTTCTTTTGTGATGTTCACATACTATCTTATAAACCTTTTTACTTTTATTGATTTGCCATTACATTTTATGTTATATCGTTGTAATACTCTTCTCTTCTGGTGAAGATTTGAACCGGGTCATTTCTTTATACTTTGCACAACTTTTTGTCCACTTTTAACCACTGACTCTTGAAACTACCAGTGGCATAAAACCTTTATAATTTCAGTATTTTTATGCTTTTATCTCTATATATTTCTTGATTTTCTTCATTTTATACACACTAAGCACAAAAAATAATATTAATAATTAGTAATAAAAAATTAAATAAAAATATAAATATATGAACAAAAATGATGAAGAGGGAATTAGAATCCTCGTAAGAACAAAGTAATACAAAGTTAATATAAAATGAATAGGACGAAAAAGAAGTGAAAGTAGATATACCAAATACAATTTAGTGATTCAAAATATTAATTATATTTAGTATTTAGAGGTTCAAATCTATTCCCTAGCTTCTACCAAATGAGTATTTTAAAATATGTTAGGGCTAGCTAAGGGTTGTTATTGCCTTCATTTCACTCGCAAATTGCCATCTCATTCTCACCGCTGATTCCCATTTTCATTTTCTTGCCATCCGACTCTCCCCTTTGTCAAGTAACCCTTGAACTGCTAATTGTTTGAGCTTGATTTCTATCTCTTTACTTCTACCCATTCTCGTCATTTTACCAATTTTTCTCGGTATTCTTATTTGAATTTTTGTTGCTCCATCTCACCTTCTCATCACTTGGAAATGGGGGAAAAGAAAAAATCTGCTTTCTTTCCTTTTTTTTTTATAGTTGAACCTTCCACAACTCTCTCGTTCTTCTCGATACCTCAAACTTTTCGTGAGACCCTGACATAAAGTAAAACGATAGATGTTGTGCTGCAAACCTGGGAATTTCTAGATCTCTGATGACTCCACACTGGACACCGCTGAGTTCGTCTCGCGAAATCTAGTATACAAATGGTTCTGAATCTAAACAAATGGCTCAATGATTTCGAGGTAAATGGATCTAACAAGAAAATTGACATCGCAGCATGGATCGTATGCCATGTGGCACTTGAGGGGCGCAGGACACTTGGCACATTATGGAGGCCGGCGTCAAGTTTAAATCATGCATGAAAGATAGTGATAAGGAAGTGGGATATGGTGACATGTGGCATGCTTAGTGTCAAAGGAAGCATGAGGTGTTCTACACCTAGGGAAGTCTTCTCCACGTAAGAGAAATATGTTCGGTGGAATGGAAGAGAATAAAAAGGGGAAAAGGGGGAAGAGAAGGAAGGAGAAAAGAGAACCAGCAATTCTCTGATTTACGAACAGAGGAGTTGCAGCAAAGGAACTGATCTACTTCCAAGAGGTAAATTCTCTCCTACTCGGGTTAATCTTCATTTCGTGAGCCATGACATGGCTATGAGGTGCAGCCCTGGTGATGGGCTTATTCAAAGAACAGCTTCTGACATAACCGTTGTTGGTGGGACCCCGCTGGTCCATGTTTGTAGTTTCAAAAATGCTAGAATGCGTCTGATTTTGTTGCTGATACATGGATCTGATGTTGATGATCTTGTTGTGTGTTATTGCTTGTTTGAATAGCATGCAGATTGTGTGAATATTGATGTTGATATACTCATGCTTGATATATTAACATGATGCTTGAGATGAAGCATGAATATAATTGTTGCATGTAGTTTTCAATATGCATGTAACATGAGATATTATGCAATGACATATCACTTATGTAATGGGTACATCGCAGAATCTGGGTGTGGCATGAATAAAATGGGTACTCGGAGGGTTCCCCAATAACAGTGGTTCGCAGGGTTGTCCAATAAATTATATCGGAGGGTTGTCCAATAAATTATATTGGAGGTTTGTCCAATGAACTCTACTCCGGTGGTCATTCAACAAAAAGGTTCTCGGAGATGGTCCAATGGTTAGATACTCTGAGGTGGTCCAAAGCTTGATTTAAAAGAAAAAGCTTTTGTTTGAAAACAAGCCATACATGACAATTGCATGTGTGAGGGAGTCGGTGAGGACTCGGGAAACGGGTCATGACATAGACATTCATATAGAGATATGCATATTTTATATGAATGTGTGAATGATTTTGTGGATTATGTCATTGCATGTGCACTTAGGGTGGGGAGAAACGAGGGAGACTTTCACTGGCATAGCTCACCTGCTGTGGGAAAAACATTTCGTGTACCTGAGGTACACCAAGAGAAGGCACTTCATGAGCCTTAGTTGAGAAGAAGGTCAAGGATGGCTTGTTATGTATTTTGTAAAAGTCTGGGCAGGAAAACCCGATTTTTTTTATATATTGGACTGTTATCCAGTTTCTGTAAATGTGGTGTGAGATAAATTGTAATTAAACTCAATTCACATGTTTAATACAATTTGGTAAAGGTTTTCTCTCAAATTTGTTATTTCTCATCGGACTTTATGACTGATTTTTCGTTGGGCAGCAAAGGGAATTTGGCCCTGTTTCCTTCTGGTATATTGTAACCCCATCAGTAAGCTTGATGTAGGCTTTCAAATCACCCAAATCGGACCTCTACAAATTTCCCAAGTTACGGGGCCTTTACTCGCATGTCCGAGAGGATGAGCCGCGGACGAGCCCATCTAGACCGAACTGACCTTGGTCAGAGCTGAGCCTCCTGCATGAGTTGTGGCCGAGCCTCCGCATGAGCCGCGGCCGCAGCCTTTCCCCGCATGAGCCGCGGGTCGAGCTCCTACAAGGAGCGCTGAACCTCCCGCATGAGCCGGCGGGTCGAGCTATTCGCATGAGTCGCGGCCGAGCTCTCTACATGGCGCCAGCTAGCTGAGCTCTTCTCGCATGAGCCGTGGCTGAGCTTCCTCCCCGCATGAGCAATGCCGAGCCTCCCGCATGAGCCATGCCGAGCTCTTCGCATGAGCCGCGGGTCGAGCTCTCCGCATTTAGCTATGGCCGAGCTTCCGCATGAGCCGCGGGCCGAGCTCTTCCTCGCATGAGCCAGGCCGGCTCTTCCCGCATGAGCAAAGGCCGAGCTCTTCTCGCATGAGCCGTGGTCGAGCTCTTGCATGAGAAATGCGGAGCTCTCCTGTATGAGTTGTGGCTGAGCTCTTCGCATGAGCCGCGGCCGAGCTCTCCCGCATTTAGCCGCACGAGTCGACCTTCTCGCGGTCAGCTCTTCCGGCATGAGCCGCATGGTTCCGACCTCTTGTGCCGGCTCTTCGCATGAGCCCATGAGTCAATCTCTTGTGCTGAGCTCTTCGCATGAGCTGACCACTTCAGGCCGAGCTCTTCCGCATGAGCCGGTGAGGCCGAGCCGACCTCCTTGGTGGCTTCTCTCGGCCGAGCTCAGCGTGGAACGAGCTCGGCTGTGCCAACTTTGGACGATCATAACTTTCGTCCATTCGCTTCACGCGCTCAGACTCCCCACGGAAAGCCCTTTGAGTCTAGAATCCATCTATATATGGCTCAATATAATCTGAGCTGATATTGTGTTCGAAAAAGACGAAAGACGTAGGTGCCTGTTAGTTCTGCATGTCAGTTGCTGCTCATATGAAGCTCCAACTTCGGATGACCATAACTTCCTCGTCCGAAGTCCGTTTCAGGTGTTCTTAGACTCCATGGAAAGCTCCTTGAGTCTCGAATCTGACCACATGCCTGTGGATGGCATTTAGTGCTCAAATATAGTCGAGCCAACCTCTTCTGGCCGAACTGACATCCTTTGGCCGAGCTGACCTGTCTAGGAATGAGTCGGCACGCCAACCTCCGCAAATAGGCTATGTTTTCATTATCTATAACTTCCCTGTCCATGTCGCTTTGCACGTTCTTAGACTCTATGGAAAGCTCTCTGAGTCTAGAATCTAACCATATGCCTGAGGATGGCATTTGGTGCTCACATGGTTTCTGAAAAATTGATCATTGCACTAAGTGCACTAATTACTAGAATCTTGAATGAGATGGACTGTTATGTGTCATTGCTTAATAATTTGAAAGTGACACGTGAATATGCGTGAATGAGGCTATTAAATAGCTCGCGAAGGTTACCTGTGAAAAAAAAAAAAAAGACCCCGGAATTTGTGTCACACTTTCAGCCTCCTAATTTCATCCGTAATATTCACTCAAAACTTCCCTCATCCGCTAGCTTCAATTGGGCCTCTATTCCTGTATGCGAAAAAAGTAGAAATGGAACACATAATCTGCCGTAGAAATTGTTGCCGAGAACTTATTTGCTAGAATCGACGTCACGTGATTATCCGTGGAACTACTACCATAGCAACATTTGGAGACTCACCCAACAAATTGAGAAGCTTCGTGGCGGAAGAGTGAGGGATGCGGCTATACGTGGATGAGGCTAATAGGCAAGGTGACGAAATCTTTCGATGTTGAAAAGTGGCACATCACGTCTTGAAGAAATGATTAAGGAGGCAGAGACAAATTCATTGCGAGATGAAAGGGAAGCAAGCGAGTTTTCATTTGAAGGCTGCGGTACCCGGCGGAAGCGAAAGCAAAGAAAGCAGGCGGGGATATCGTTACTAAAATCCAAGAAGCTGAATAAGTATGGCATAGTAGCACAGCCATCTCCTCCTCGCCCGGCATTGGGGTTTCATCCATCGGCGGTTGTTACAGTTTTTCGAATCGAGAGAGACAATTTTAAACCAATAATGGGCCTTGAGAGATGATGGTATGAGGATGCGGTGTATGGGGGAATGGGCGGTGTGGGCAAAACCATGCTTGTCAACAAGTCCTTAAAGCCCAAGTAGTCAAACAAGCTAATGATGAAAATGTAGGAAAAATGGGTTTGAGCACAATAAATTAGCTATCTTTGAGCTAAAATTACAATGGGTCCACATGGAAATGTGTTCTCCTCTATGAGGAGATGAAGATTATATATTGAGTTGCTCAAAACCATTAAGGAGTGAATTAGAAATTGCTTCCAAGCATCACACCTTGAAAATGGTAACTAAAGGTTTAAGCTTGTGAAAAAGCTTGTGTCCCACATCGGATGGGAACAAGACTTTTAAAGGATATATATACACCCACCTTGTAGTTAGGTTTGGGCTGAGGGGTACTCGGTTTTGTGGAAGGGGAGGACCTAGCTCATGCGCGGTTCACCACCGCAGCGCGCCGCCGCCGAGCGGGTTCGGATGTATATATCCTTAATTTTGCAAGCACGGAGCAGCCAACGATGTCGTTTTGCGAGGTTACCATTGGCGGTCAAAAAACGCCCGTCGTTTGATGGCATCTGATGGCCGAATGGGCGCCCTAACTTCTCCTTGGCGGGCGCGACTATACGAGCGATCCACAACCCTAGCCAAGCTTCATGACTGTACCGAACAGTCATGAGCAAGTCTATAGATAGGCCTCACATTCTCTCATTTTGCATTCAATTTTTTGCATTCATTTCATCCGTTCGTTTAAGAGAGAGACTGAGTTCTGCACAGTTCAGGTTCGATAGCCAACAAAGGAAGTTCTTTCTTACTGTTGGGAGATTATTTCATCTTGGGAGACGAATTGCCATTTTTTCTGGCTGCTGAAATGTGTTGGAATTTAATGTCAACACAAGACTTGATACACCACAGGTTCAATGATTTCTTTATTACGGGTTTCATGCAAACAATTCCACATACTGCTATGTTCATCTTTTCTGCTTTGTTCATTCTATTTTACAGTACTGATACCTAACAATCTTAAGACAAATAATTTTTTTTAGATATAGATATCAGTACGTTTTTTTTTATATAGATATCAATACATTTTTTTTATATAGATATCAGTGCTGTTCTGGAATACAGAACGACTACATTGGTTTTACGCATTTTAATTATAGATTTGAACTACGTGCAGAATAGAGAGAGCATATTTCTTGCCTTGTGTTTATTTTTTGTTCTTACATATAGACAACACCTGACCATAGTTTGCATATATAAGTTGATTTATCAGTTTTACTTAAATAGAATTCGGTTCTAATATAAGTTTACATATCAATTTTAATACTGTTTTATTGATCATTTCTGCAAAACGATAATCTGTTTGGTTGTAATATATTTTAATTTTTGCTGCCATATTTTTTGATTTTTTTTAAAATACTGTATTCTGCAAAAACATTTATTTGTGCTCAGAATTTGGCTAAGTCATATTTGTTAATTTTAAGATCTTGTTTACGAGAGCGACAGCCACTTTTATTCAGCGGTTTATTCGACATTTGGCTAAAGTCATTTTATTAATTTAATATCACTGTTTAGCATGGAAACATAATTACATTCGATAGAATGATACGATTCTACCCCCACTGTGGTGCCTCCTCCAACGCTTGTTATGGTGCCAATGACTGTGAGTCATGGAGAGAAGCCGGAAAAGTTCAACGGAACAAAATTCAAAAGGTGGCAACAAAAGATGCTATTCTACCTTACCACCTTGAAAAATTGCCACCACTATGGAAAGAATTCAAGAATTACCTAAAGCATAAGCGGAAGGAAATGAGACTTGAAGACTTGATAGTGAGGCTGAGAATAGAGGAAGACAGGTGCATACGAGAAGAGGCCGGAAGGGCATCATGGAATCGAGGCGATGTTGTGGAGCGAGGCGGACATCCGCAATCATAAGAAGAGGAAGCACAATGGCAAGCGGTCTAAGCAAGGTCCTACGAAAAAGTTCAAGGCAAGTGCTATGTGCAACAAAAACGGAGCACCGTGTTAAAGAATGTCATAGTCATGAGGAATAGAGGAATCCAAGAAGAAAGCGCCCTCAGCCAATGTGGCCCGAAGTGAAACGATGTCTCGAGACATGAACCTCTCAGCCGTAGTCTTCGAGGTGAACTTCATTGGCAGCAATACCAGGAATGGTGGGTGGACCACCGAGGGGCTGCTGGTCATGTTTGCTTTCGGACAAGAAGATGTTCTCATCATATCAGCCATAGATAATGGAAACGACTCTTTATAAGAGCGACTCCTCTTCTTCCGAGTTGAAGGCCAAGGGAAGGTATTGAAGATGATATCGGTGAAACTTACTCAATGATGTGTTGCATGTGCGAGAAGTGAAAGAATCTAGTGCGGATCATTGTTAGTGAAAGGGCTTCAAGTTGGTGTTTGTCTCAGACAACTTCATCCTCACCAAAAATGGGATGTATGTGGGAAAGGGGTACATGAGCAATAGGCTCTTCAAAATGAATATAATGACTGTTGTACCTCCTATTAAGAATATCAATAAAAGAATATACTGCAAAGCAATTGGCGACTGATGTATGTCTCATGAGCTGTAGCTGTCAAGTAAGTGGTAGATACACAAGTAATCCAGGTTCGGACCATTGGAAGGCAATAGTTAGAGTTTTGAGGTATTTGAAATACACCCAAAACTATGGATTGCACTACTCAAAATATCCAGCAGTACTTGAAGGATACTGTGATGCGAATTGGATATCCGACACCAAAGACTCGAAGTCCACAAGTGGCTATCTATTTACACTTGGTGGTGGAGCGGTGTCTTAGAAATCTTCTAAGAAAACGTGCATTACTAGATCCACGATGGAATCTGAGTTTATTGCACTGGATAAAGCTGGTGAAGAAGCAGAGTGGCGTCGTCATTTCTTAGAAGATATTCCAATATGGTCACAACCTATGTCTGCTATCTGCATTCATTGCGATAGTCAATCAACAATTGGAAGAGCACAGAATCATATATATGACGGTAAGTCTCAACATATTTGTCGAAGACACAATAAATAAGACAACTTCTCTCTAATGGTATTATGACCATTGAATACATAAGGTCGAGAACATTGAGGATCGTTAGCAAGGACCGAGAGAGCAAGTAAGTAAATCGGTGGTTGGGTTTAAAGCCTATACACTAAAGAGTCGCAAGAATGGCAACCTTGACCTAGGCGTGGAATCCCCGAGATCTAGGTTCAAAGGGACAACCGAATTTTGTGTGACTCATTGAAGATCACTACGGAGAACAAATCTTGTGACGCCCCCAACCCGGCACCCGATGGGGTGTCAGCGAGTGTCACGCCCAGGCAGGACTCTTGACCTTTTCTTTCTCGAGGCGACACTTGTACTGTTTTCTCGTTCCTTATGCACAATTTCGTAATAATAAAAAAATTCTTTTACATATACATTATACATACCACCATGAGTGGTATTCATGTTCTATACACACCGAGGTCCCACATTACTTCTCCAATAAACAAAAGCATGCCTATTCAAAAATCGAGTTGCGGAAGCGTGCGGTGAGCACCTGTCTCTGTGTTGGCTCTTTCTGCGATGTGGGATGTCTGTCCTCTATCCTTGTCTTACATACGTACCTACACGGATTAAAAACCCGTGCTAAGCTTTACGCTTAATGGGAAACATATCAGGGACGACCAATAACTATGATCGTCTCAACAAATACACTTATCTTATCATTTTTCATATAGTACACTTCTATCATATGACGTTTGACATATAACCTTTCATATCATTTATTTCTTATTCTAGTACTTATCATTTGATCTATTATCTTTCTAATGGTTCATATTACATATCCTATTCTGTGCATGTCATATTCGTATACATATATTACTTTCATGGTTATATACTATACCAGTTGTTATGTTCTATTTTCATGTACTGTGATCATATATTGTATTCATGTACTGTTTCATGTACTGTTCATGTACTATTTTCATATATTGTTTTCCTGTTATACTTTTCATATTACTTTCCCTTTCATGTTTAGTACTTGTTCATATAATTTTCGTGTACTGTACTTTGTACTTTCCATATACTATATTCATATTAACTTTTCAGATCATTTTACATTCTTATACATTTTTATATATCATGTCGGTCATTATAATCTCATGTTACGGAACTTATCATCACATAAGCGATTGCTATGCTTCTCGAATCATATATCTTTTCACATGTCCTTATGCAAATCATTTGTTTATGTTTCATGTTTCATGTTTGCATAAACCTTAAAAGTGGATGAAACTATAAGGGCCCGAAGTATTTGTACTCTTGTCTTGTGAGTGGTCTAAAGAAGACACGAAGCGGTATCGTGTGCTAATGACCATCTATAAGGGCTCCAGCGTTGTTATCATTATGCAGACAATGACCATCTATAAGAACCCGAAGGCCTTTGTAATGACCCAAACGGGGCCAAGCCAGTCGATATCTTGCAGAGACTTATTTTTTTCCCCAATAGGCGTACCAATCTATCTACCGGGTTCGCAGAGACCAATCCATTTTATTACGGTTTACGTACATATCATCTACATGAATAACTATTGTTATCATGTATGCGTGAATATACACTATTGTTATTTCGTGCCGTACCTTCACACATTTCTTAGTTTAAATCTTGTTGTTCTCATATTTCTTTACAATACGTATATTCATATCTTTTCTATCATTTAGTTTTGTCTTCGTATCTTATAGTAATCCTATCATATATCATGGATAAATCTATGCCTCTTATATTCATATATTCATATATATATCTTTATCTATTTATATCCCTTTATATCATTTATGCATCATATCCTTTATCTCGTTCTATAATGGTTAGCTATTCATGTACTTTATATTTCTATCATGTACATGCTTTTACTCATTCATGTGTTCCTATCATGTTCAATCTATTAGTTTATATTTGATAATCATATATTCATATCATATACTCTTATATTCATATCATGTCCTCACTTGTAACATCTTATATCTTGTGTATATCTTCATGTACTTTATCGGACTATCATATCTTATGACCTATACATACATTCCTATACTTGTATGTTTTCTTGTTCTTTATCGGTGTCCTATCTCAGGTAGAATTAAGGCAGACTCTTCCTTTGATACCTGTAGGTACTTTTCTTATCTATCTCCTTTACATATCAAATCTACATATATTGCTATTTCTTGTTCATATCTACATCCTTTCTTACCATATTCCAATTAACTTTAACCAGGATTAGTACACTCGGTACAACAATTCAATTTTCAGACAAGATGTGGGCACCAAATGCCATTAAATAGCATATGGTTAGATTCTATACTCGATGAGCTTTCCATCGAATCGAGAAGAATACAACGGGTCTAACGAATGAGTTATGCAGTACAAGCCATGAAGAAAATCAGCAACTTGCAGCACCCACAGTAGCAGCAGCAACTACTGTCTTTTGTCATTTTCAGGTGTATTATGAGATCAATTTTGTATCAAGCTATATATGGATGGATTCTAGACTCAAAGGGCTTTCCATAGAGTCCTAGAACACCCAAAACGGAGTCCTAACGAAGGAGTTATGCAAGTTGCAAGCCGTGAAGAAAATCAGCAACTACGGCACACACGCAATACCGGCAGCTATCTTTGTCTTTTGTCATTTTCGGACTTATTATAAGCTCAATATGGTATCAAACATGCCAAACACGGCATAAAACCATCCTACAATCAATCCCCAAATCACCCCAAAAGTAGGAATAAACCAAACTTCCATATCCATAAAAATTCTACAGGCCATCCTCAAAGGGAAGATTCCATATCTAACAAATAATTTCACTCTCCTAACACCTCAAATCTTAGCTTAATGAGGATTTCATATAAAGTCCACAAATTCACACTAACCCATAACCATCCCTTACAAACCATACATAAATTCTTAATTTCCATACTCAAAACCATACTAAACTCTAACAAAGTCCATACAAAAGCTATACCCAAGTTCCATACACAAAACCAAAACCACAAATCAAGGAAGAACTACCAAGGTGCAAATCCTATAACTCCACACATATTCTATATAAAACCAGGATCATACAAATTCCATACAAGAATCCATACCAAACTCCAAAGATCCATATAAGTTCTACTTATCACATTCTGTGTTCATGTTCATGTTTCATGCCTATTCCATATGGCATTTCATATACTTGTACAGTATGATGTCTATGTATTCACACATCATTCATATATTCTTATTCCTTTATGAATCTACTTTACTCAAATTGGAATCATTCGAACTGAAGCATCCAAACTAATGTTATGACATTTTCATGTCAACTAGTCGATTTACCGATTTTACCCGAGGGACAGTTTGTAATATTCATTTTCCATTTTCAGGTCTCCATATTTGACACTGGTTCTTTGTACTCCTTTAAAGCTAAGGTGCTAAGGGTTCTCCTCCAACTGGAATCACCCAAATCGGAGCACCAAAACTCAAGTTACGTCCGAAACAACCCGGACTACTCTATGATCAAAACTGAAGCAGAATTTGGCTTGCACATGGCCCCACTTTGAGTGAATTTCTGGGCCACTTAGAGCAAGAATTTTAAGGTACCTATTTGAGGATGTTTTGTTCTCCTTGAAGTCTATTTTAACCAGCAACTTGAATCACTCAAATCGGATAAGAAATGAGCAATTTATGGCTAAAATACAAAAACTGGTTGAAATAGAAAAACAGGCACTACATGTACCAGTACATGTGCTCGAATTTTGCCCATAATGTGGGCTTTTATGCACTTTTTCCATATTTTTCTTACCCAATTCAACTCTATACTTCATATACACCTCAAAACCATTTTACTATTAAATGCTTGTAATCTCTTTTCTACTCCAAATCCTCTTTCACTACTTATCTTATTTCAAAAATCTATCACTTGAATTACTCTCAAACCCACTATAATATGGATCCTAACCTTACATAACCTAACATGTAGATTAGTTAGGGTTTATTCTAAACCTTAACTCAATTACTTTCCATTGAACTATGAAGCCATCCTCAAAGAGAGGATTTCATATGCTTCTTGTACTCTTTAAGGTTTTATCCACCTTACTTTCCATAATTATTGGTTTAGGATGAAATCCTAGCAAAACCCTAGGTTTGAAGAGATAATAATCATACAAATTCCATATGATCCATACTAGAATTCATACCCAAGGTTAGTTCCATACAAGTCTAGACAAAATGGAATCCATACTTTTTCCAAAAATAAAACTAGACTTCCATACCAAAAAAAAATCATAGAAATCCATATCAGAAATCCATACCTTTTTGCTCCTCCATCTTCTTCCTCTTCTTCTTCTTCTCTTCCTCTTTCCCTCTTTCTTCTTCTTCTCTGCTCTCTCTTCTCTCCCTACGGTTTGTTTTCCTCCAAATGAGACCAATTTTTGGTCTTCGATCCCATGTTTTGTTAAGGCCATGTTTGGCCAAGTCAAAAACCATTTTGCTTTTAACTTTTCATTTTGCATTTGATTCCCCCATTTCTCTCTTATTTCTATTCCAACTTTTTCTCTATTTGCATTTAATCCATAACTTCTTCTATTTACATTTCATTTTTTAAACATTTCATATATTAACCCCTAGTCTTTCCCTTTTATGACCACTAGGTCCTGAAGTGGTAAATTACATATTTACCCTTGGCTTTATTATTAATTCCGGGTCTCTCGTTTTATTTCCCGAAAATTCATATTTAACTTTTAATATACCCTAAACAAGTCCAGCGCTGGTATATTTCGGGATGTTACAACTCTCCCCTCCTTTTAAGAATTTCGTCCTCGAAATTCATACTATGCACTTTGTCTGTTCTATGTCAAGTTTTTTCTTTTCATATCTTTTACATATGACCTTTCTTATACTTTCTTTTCATTTCTATTCTCTATGTCACTTCATTGTCATCTATTCATAACACAAGGACATCCACATCAGAGGCCAACACTATTCTATACGTATACATTTCTATTTTTCTATCTTATACTCTATCTAGACTCGCTTCTTATACTCTATCTAGAATAGCATCTTATACTCTATCTATGTTTAGGTTATTCAAAGCTTGCTAAACCTTTGCTCACGATACCATAGCCTTGCGCCCCGACCGACTTAGATGGGGTGTGGCGGAATTCGTCACACTTGGAATTTAGGACTCTTCAACCTTTTCTTTCGAGACACTTGTACTGTTTTCTACATTCCTTATGCACAATTTAAGCCAATAAAAAAAATTCTTTTACATATACATTATACATACCACCATAGTGGTATTCATGTTCTATACACCGAGTCCCATTACTTCTCAATAAACAAAGCTTATACCTATTCAAAAATACAGAGATTGCGGAAGCAGTGCGGTGAGCACCTATCTCTGAGTTGGCCTGCTCTGCTGATGTGGGATGTCCTGTCCTCTATCCTTGTCTTACGCTACGTACCTACGGTTAAAAACCGGTGCTAAACTGCGCTTCGATGGGAAACATATCTGAGGACGACCCGATACTTATGATGGTCTCAACAAATACACTATCTTATCATTTTCATATAGCGTACACTTCTATCATGTGGCGTTTGACATATAACAACTTTCACTAACATTTATTTCTTATTCTAGTACTTATCATTTGATCTATTCTCTTTCTAATGGTTCATATTACATATCCTATTCTGTGTATGTCATATTCGTATACATATATTACTTTCATGGTTATATACTATACCAGTTGTTATGTTCTATTTTCATGTATTGTTATCATATACTGTATTCATGTACTGTTTCATGTACTGTTCATGTACTATTTTCATATATTGTTTTCCTGTTATACTTTTCATATTACTTTCCCTTTCATGTTTAGTACTTGTTCGCCTTACTTTTCGTGTCTTGTACTTTGTACTTTCCATATACTGTATTCATATTAACTTTTCAAATCATTTTACATTCTTATACATTTTTATATATCATGTCAGATCGTATAATCTCATGTTACAGAACTTATCATCACATAGCAGTGCTATGCTTCTCAGATCATATAATATCTTTTCACATGTCATATGCAAATCATTTGTTTTATGTTTCATGTCACATGTCTGCATATTTCTTAGTTTCGTACTGTTGTTCTCATATTTCTTTACAATACGTATATTCATATATTTTTCTATCATTTAGTTTTGTCTTCGTATCATATATGTAATCCTATCATATATCATGAATGCATCTATGCACTCTTATATTCATATATTCTATATATATCTTTATCTATTTATATCCCATATATCGATGACCTCGGACGAAAACACATATAAATTTTTATGTTAGCGCAATTACCAAAGGACTATTATCTAAATCCGGAAACTACACCGTAAAACTTGTTGAGGCCAAAAGTCTCCTAGAGTTAATCATTTTCAATTTTGGTTTGGCTTTGATCTCTTTGCAAGTGCAGTCGACAAGTAATAAAATGGATATAAGTCGAATATCGATCCACGAGATCTCAAATTTTAAATCAACTATACGACTACTCAGCTCCATACTATTTGGACCATAAAATGATAGTGGGATCGGCTTAAGGTCTTTGAAATTATACTATCCGCAGGTAAAATAAATGAACAATCAAATAAATGGAATATAAAGAATAAAAAATAAAGAATAGTTAAGAAAATAAAGGACCTTTGAATAAGTATCTTCGGAAGACACATCAAGTATGCTACTATAGTGAAATTACCCGATTTCACAGTTATCTTGATAAAACTTCTTGAATATTTCGGGTTTTAAATCGTCCAAGGTGTTTAATACTTCTTGGATCTCTCCTCCATACTCCACATTTCATTATCTAATTTTCTGATTCTCTCGACGAGTGTCTCTTTTAAAAGGGATTTATTGTCTGGGTATTTTTTAACTGCGATGCCATGCCACATTTTATGGATGTAAACCTTAAAACCCGAGTTATGGTCGAAACAGGATATACAACTAGGGATGCTCTTCCTCAAATTAGAATGAGATCACCCTCTCCTTGATTAGATCTGACTAACACGGGATTGGCCTCATTATTCGAATTGGGGTGAACTCTTTTGCTTGTTTAAATTGATAACTCATTCAACTCTTTCTTGATTTCCAAGTGAGAAGAGATTTATCAGTAAACTTGCCAAAGCTCATTAGATCTCAAATAAAGCGGGTTAATATACCTTCAAGCAATTGTTCTCACTCTCTCGGGGAATGCCTTCTCTGTGTCTTTCAGAGAGGACCTCAGCAATCAGGCAATGAGACCAAATCTTATAGCAGATTATAAAGCCCGTGGATCAACGATAAACCGACACGGAAATGCAAATTCATAAAGCAAATTCGAAAAGCTGGCGACGACTACGGAAAGATAATTTACCGACTATAGCATTCACTTAATGGAAGCTGGATTCTATCAATTCTTGAATTACACGCTTCTGACATTCCTCGATCCTTAAGAATAGCGCAATTCGAGCGAAGAGTTGAATTCAGAAATTTGTCTGAACTTCAAACATTCCGGTGGTAATTTGAAAAGAATAAGTGCGCGCATTCGACCTGCTCAAATAAACCAACACCCGGATCGAGAAAATAAAAGCATTAATCTAATCTAATCTCTAACTATCAACATTGAAGAAAAGAAAAAGAAAGAAAGAAAACTAAAAGGAAAATGAGCGCTGGCTACCGGACCTCACCGTGCGTGTCGCATATTTGCGTTCCTCTTACGGGTATTGTGTATTTATAGAGGTTTTTCTCAGTTGGGCCCTAATCCCACGCGCGTTGGTTAATAGTTCTAAGTGGGTAGCTATGTTATTTATTCAGTCGCGACTTCAAATTCCTTGTCGCGGCGTCATCGTGTCGCGACATCGATCTCCGCGTCGCGACATCAACTAAGTCTGCGACCTTGAACTGGTCGTTCATGATGTCGCGACATCAATCTCTTGTCAGCGACATCGACTCACACGTCTTACGCGGGCTAAATGGTTACATACGATGTCGCGACATCAATCTCTTGTCGTGACATCGACTTAAGGAGGCCTGCAAGGCGCGGTGCTTTCTTGGTGTCGCGACAACAATCAACAATCTCTTGTCGCGATATCAACTTATAGCTCGCAATTTCACTTGATGGTTCCTCGCGGTCGCGGTCAATCCCTTTGTCGCTAATTTCCACCGCCTGCGTTTCAATCGTCACATCGATGTCGCGACTTCGCCCTTCCGTCGCGACACAACTCGAGTTACTCGCCTTCATCTCACCAAGCCCGTCATAGCTTCATGGTGACTTTCTTGTCGCGACCTCTCCATCCCGAGTCGCGACATCAACCCTTGTCATGGATCACGATGTCAAAGCCGCGACATCATTCCCTTAGCTTCCAGCAATCCTCAGTCGCTTATCTCGTGATTCCGTCATGCATCGCTGCTTATTTCTTCATTTCTCTCTCTTTTTCCCTCGATGTCACGATCTTCTTTAGGGGTCATCTTGTCTTGACTTTTTCTGCATCGCCGATGTCGCGATCGTCGCTAATTCATTGTCGATGTCACTACAAATAGCCCAAAATGTCGCGACATGAAGTCTTCTTCTTCTTCATTTCTCGTTGTTTCCACCGAGTTTCTTAACTCCTCACCGCCTTGTTCTTCAAGTAAGCTTCAAGCTTCCGACCGAGTTTTACCATCGCAACCCAGGATATGCATTTTGATTGTCGCCAAAATCTCACGACACTGTGTTCCTTCATCTTGCGCCTTTTCTCGTTGAAACTGTCACCAATTATCTCATTAACACTCATCCACCTTCCGCTTCTTTTTTTTCTCTGGCAGAAAATTCTTCTTTTTCTCTTTGAATTCCTCGCCATTTTAACACTTAAGGTTATTCCATACCCCGCATCTTAATTATTCCTTTTACATTAAAATCAAATTAAAATAGACTAAAAATAGATGACTTTAAGCTCATCAACCCCCCAAATCCAAATTTTGTTATTCTCGCTAAAGAAAATAAAGAATTGCCTGTCTCTCAAACAAGCCAGGACATTTTCGTTTCATGGCAAAGAGAAGTCAATTTAATTGAAATACAAGGGATTGCATTGTTTTCGTGATTACTCAACTTCAAGTCCAGCCTGTCGTTTCTACTTCTTTATAGTATGTAAAACTAAATCGGTTGGAAATTGTTTTACAAACTAAATAATTCATTGGATCCCCCGTTGAAAAATAAATTGCTCTTCCTTTCATCTTCATAATTATTCACTTAACTCCCTAGGTCTTTCGCTTTATTACTCGCTTATCATTTTCCAAATTCCATAAGTCATGTTCATATTTATCTCCACTAATGAGGTAATTCCATCCTTCAAGACTTCAATCAGGTCTCAGTTTGTATCAAATAGTTTTAAAGGCGTAGGGATAGAAAGGAACTTTTTAGTTTAAATTACTCCTAACTTTTTCTCTCTTCTTTTCTTTACTACTCCGCCTCTTTTTTCCTTGTAGTTTCTTTTAATAAATCCCCCAAACTTCATTTTCGGGGACATCTCCTTGATTTCTTCCCATTAAGAATCGTATGCTCCCATTTCTCATTTGTAATTCAACCTGGGAATTTTTCTTGTTTGTCACCACCAGGATAGTGCAATGTTTACCTTTCTGAAGCTTTCTAACACCCTTAGCGAACTTTGCTAGTAACTCCCCATGTACTGTGATGGCATTAGGTATTAAAGTGAAACATCCCAAGAACTTCATTGAAGTTCAAGAGAATTAGGCCACAAGGCAAACTTATCCCCTTTTTTTATTGTGTATTTCGTTTTGACCCTTTTCTTTCATTCCCTTTTCTGTCTTTTTCTCCTTGAGTTCTTCAAACAATCTCCCCAAACTTGATTTCCTTCTTTCCTCCTTCGCCTGGGTAATCACCGTTCCTTTACTGGAAGACGATTCTTTGAAGGTTTCCAGTTTAAATTACGATGAAACATGCCTCTGATTGGCCTAATTTTGAACTAAGGTATATGCTTTGAGCATATAGATAGTGATGGGGCTGAATGGCCTAAACTTTCAAGAATGGCTCGCATTACTACACTGGGGATTACCTAGGATTTCGCTCTCAATCAATAATCTAACAAGTTCTAGAATCAAGTTTAGCTAACAAGTATTAACTATTAGGAGTTCTTGATTAATTTTTGTTGATGAGTAGTTAACCCTTAGTATCCAATGTGTTCCATCATTGTCGCACTGCTAATAACTTCAAAATATGTTTTGCTCTTCCAATTTCATTATTTCTTCCTCTATTCTGGACTTGACAGCTAAACTTAAGCCACTTTGCACTTCTTGTTTCAATCAACCTATTCTTTGGCCCTTATTCTACATTTCAAATTATTTCTTAATCTAACTGCTTCTTATCTAACTCATCATGACATCTCAGCGCTTTTATTCGAACTAATTCCTACTTTTATTTTCCTAACTATGCATCACAAAGTACCAATATTGAGTAAACAGGTCTATAATAGCATTACAAATAATTCAATCTCAAATTTCTATTTTATTTTTTGACCAATTGCAATGTTTGAATTCAATCAATGCTCAGGTACACTATCGCTTCATTAAAATATGTCTACTCAATTTCACTTTTTATTTGATCATTGAATTTAGGCTTTTTAAGTGAGTTAATGGCATTAAACTTTTTATGTCATATATGCTAAGCTTCCAGTTTCAAGCATCGCGGGATTTTAGGAATTGTTTGATTATCATGTTGCGACATCATTTTTCATTTTGAAATTTAATTCCTTCTGTCATGTACTTCGCTGCAAGTCGCGACATACAATCTTTCTTCCTTCAATACTCACTAATTGCCTTTTCAAAACAAAGCATACAACAATGTTTTGTCGTGACATCGCTTATGTCGCGACATAACATTTCCTCACACGCATCTAAGCCCTTTAACTCAATGATCCCAAGAACCTTGAATTTCTTATTGTCTTTAACCCTTTAGAGACTCTTTCCGTGCATCTCAAGCAAAAGATTTAACAATCAATCTCAAGTATATCTACACTTAAGTAAGATCATTCCCCTTTTTCTCATGTTGTGACTTCTCCAAGTTGTCGAATTGTTCATATATTTATTCTATTATTTATGTTCTAAACTCCTTAGTGTAAGCTCACCGCAATATTCAAGAAAAATCTAATTAAACTAGTCAATATTTCAAAATTATAAATCATCTTAATAAAACAAATCTGACCTAATTTCTTACAATAAAGAAAATATTTAAAAACTCAAAATCGTAAATTAAATCCTATGGTTGCCTCCCATTAGTTTGGGTTTCTTGAGTCCCTTAGTCGGATCACACTGGCTGTGTACTTCTTCTTTTTCCGCTGAACCAGTTAAGTCTCTTTCTTTCCTCTTCCCTGTTTAGATAATGCTTTAACCTCTCTGTCCATTGACCTTGAATTCTCCCCATTATCGTCCCTGTCACCGTCCAAATGGTACTGACACCACCCGTGTATGGCCCACTCCACTGGATTTTAATTTCCTGAAATAATTTCGCTTAGAATTAAACAACAGTAACTCACCCTCGCTTCTCAACTTTTCTCAAAATTCTTGATCATGCCATTTCTTTTGTCTGTCTGTATATTCTAGCATCATCATAGGCTTTATCAATTCTTCCAGCCGTACAAATGAGCACCTTTCTTCCTCATGGAAATTTTTAAAAATCGTTTTTTTTTTCAACTCGATGGCCCACATTGCCTTGTATTCCAATTCAAGAGGTAAATGACATGGTCGCAAAACAACTCTTGCAGATAGACATTCCAATGGGGGTTTTGTAGGCAAATTCAGAAGCCCAAAAGCATCAATGGGTTTGAAGACCAATCCTTCCCGCTGAGCCACCGCTCTTTTTCGCATTCCTTTCGATCTCCCTAAAATTCTTCGCCATCCACATCCGGGATGATATAGGCAAACCCAATATACGCTTCTGATCCCATACTGCCATGAGTTTTTGCAAATATTTTGTTTGCAAGGGTCTCCCATCACTAATGATAGTTCCGTGTTCCAAATCCATTCAAAATATTCTTTTCAGCAAACTCACAACTGACAAGACATCATTCCTGACAATATCGCCCACCCATTTGGAAACAGAATTCATCGCTAGCAAAGATGTATAGGTTTCCCAAATGATGGTGGGAAAGGTCCTACAAATTCATTCCATACATCAAAATTTGTATCACCATAATGTTCTCGAGGGGTTTCTATCTCACACGATATTTTAATCTTTTTGGCATCTATCATGAGAATGATCCCATCAAGATGCTAATCTAAAGATAGTTAGTGAAGAAAACCATTAGAGTATCGTGAATGCCTGTGTGTCCCAAGGAAAGACAATATCATTAAATGTCTGTCACTCTTGTGATATTCTTGCATATTGCTGAATATAACACTCAATGAGTACAACCTGCATTATTTCCCTCACTCAGAACACTTATACACTCCACTGTCATATTGATGCATCATGAGTTCAGTGGTTTAGCACTACTATTCAGAAACATCACACGATCACATTTTCTTCCATCACTCCGCTTCTTCTACTCTTGACAAGTGATCACTTATCACATTGTCACATCCTTTTATCCTTGATTTCCAAATCAAACTCCCCGCAACAGCCAAAGACTCCACTTATCAATCTTGCTTAGCTTCTTTTTTCGACATCAAGTATTTGATTGTCAGATGATCGTTGGTGAATTACCACATGGGATCCTAAATGTATTGCTCAATTTTTCAAAAGAAATACTATGGCTAGCATCTCCTCGCTTGTTGAGTAGTTCTCTTGTGCTTCATTGAAGGTCTTACTAAAGATAGTATATGGCCTCGAATACTTTCTCTTTCACTCTAACATTACGCTCCTATGGCAAAATCACTGCATCACACATTATTTCAAATCCTCGATCCCATTCCTGTGCAGCCATTATAGGTGTTTGGAAAATGACCGATTTTTATTTTTCAAAAGTATCCTTGCGTGGAGTCATCAAAATTGAACCTTGTATCTTTCCTTAACTGCGATAAGGGTCTCCAAAGCCATTTTTTTGAAAGTTCTGATGAATCTCCGTAAAACTTTTCAAAGATGCCCCACAAGTTTCTTACCTCTTTTACTGCGGGTAGGTGGTGCAAGAGTTTTGATAATGGATACCTTGGATTGGTCCACTTCAGTCCAAGAGCGTAAATTTTATGCCAAGAACAATACCTTTCCGTCACTCATAAAATGGCATTTTCCAATTCAACGCTAGTCAGTTGTTCGGGCATCTTTGAAGTAATCGCTTCATTGCCTCAAACATTGATCAAGCTCGATCCCATACATGCTGAAGCCATCCATGAAAATTTCCATCACTTCTTCAACCAACCAGAACATAGACATCATACACCTTTGGAATGTAGCGAGATTACGCCCCAAATGGCATCCTTCGAAGGCAAAGGTACCCATAGGCATGTGAAGGTGGTCTTCTTGGTCCTCGTGTGCAATAGCAACTGATTGTATCCCCCGAATACTCCATCTGTAAATAAAAGTGAGGGGTGTCTCGCTTAACCCGTCCAACATCCGTCAATGAAAGGCAAAGGGAAAGCCGATCTTTTTCTCGTCACGGACCAACTTCCTGTGAATCACTACATACCTCCATCCCACACGTTTTGTCAAATCAATTCATTTTTTTTCATTTCTGGACACGCAAACCCCTTTCTTTGGAATCCACATGGATCGCTTCAATTCCCAAGTACTGCTCAACAAGATAGATAAAACCAAAGATTCAAGAATTGTACCTCCTTCTGACTACTTCCTTCATCATCGATCTGGCCGCTTCGTGTTTCGGCGATGGTTTTATTCTTCGGCAGACCCTATACGCAAATGGATGGATCATTCTTCACTTTCAATGGACTAATGTTTCATCCCTCATGTTCTAACATCAACTCGTCCCAAGATCAACTCAACAACGACTCTCACCGGCGGCATACTTATGATATGGCAATCCTCTCTTTCAAAAAACTAGTCCTTCTCAAGACCGTTTCTCGATGAATTTCTTTTCAATATTTTCCTTATTATTTATTTCATGGCTTCGTCATCATAGTTTCAAAGAATGAAAACTCGCCAGATGGAAATCTCTATAGACATCTGCATACCGAATTCATCTCTTTTCATTGATAAAACTCGGAGCATTTACAATCATCAGCACATCGTATTGAAGTATAGACAAAACTACATCGCAAACTTTCCTTGTCTCGCCTATATTTGCATACTTTGATCAAGTTAAAACAGCAGCCTTCCTTTCTCCAACCCTGGCGTAAGAACTCCTCAGATGTCAATCTTAGCAGCCCCAAAAGAGCTAGGAATGGTCTTCCTGCGAGTGTGGCACAGAATCTTCTTCCATGTCCGTAATGATGAAGTCTAATGAAAACAAATTTCCCCACAAAGGGACTCAAAGACATCTTCTAAGACTCCTTCAGTTTCACCATCGATTGTCTCGCCATTCAAGAGTAAATACAGAATAACCTCCCCTAAACTTAGTTTCTGGCAACGTAAAGAGAGAATCGGGAATTTGATACTAGCCTCCTGAGTCACGTAGAGCTTCCCGAATTCAATTCCTCCAACATCACAAGGAACGTGGAAGCTCCCTGGTCTTTCCATCTTTTACCGTAGTTCTTTCTCTGACATCGCAGACCGCAGTTGGCGGTGGAGATTCAACTATCTCTTCCTACCATCTTTCTTTTCTTGTTGCAGATGTCCTTCAAATTCGCATAGAGTGGCATCCGAAAGTTAATACCAAGAAAGGCATACCGATCTCCAAATTTTCCTTAAGTTTTAAAAACCTGCAAACCGCTCCTCATTCTGATTTCTAGCTTCGGAAATGGGACTCCGCAGTTCAGATTCTGATGCCTTTCCTTCTTTACCCTTCTTTTCTTTCTCCAAAGACTTTCCCTTTCGGTCTCGGCTTCCTTCTTTGTTGTCATTATCTTTTCTTTCATCTTTTCTATTTCCTTCCCTACTCCCTCGAATTGTATTGCACTTTAAAGTCCTTGGATTTTTCTTTTCAGGTCACTGAAGGTATCTTTCTTCTAAATTTATGTGTTGGGGCCGCCTCTACTGTGTCTCCTGTGTTCTTCAGGATGCATTGGCGGTGTTCTAAAAATTTGAGAATTGGTAGTGGGCTTGTTTCCCAACTGCAACTTGCTCATGGAGGTTCAAATTCTTATTATCCCCAGTAAAAATCTGGCCTCTGATGCCAAAAAGATTGGGCCTCCTCGACCACGATATTCATTTACGTGTTCATTTTCCTTCTTTCTTTCTTCTGCTGGAACCTCGGTGGTTGTTGGTAACTTTGTTAGGAGTTACATCCCGTACCTTAGACGCGTGAAGCCCCTCCACCATATGAGAAGTTCTCATGGTTCCTCAGTGCTGGGTGATAATGTGCCGACAGGTTAGTATTGAGTTTGAAATGGTAAGCTCTTGCTCGCTGAAATACTTAACCTCTTCGGCCCATCCTTAGAATTATTCTTGACTCTCTCGGCACTTTCCTTGATAACTCTCTTTCAAGCTGCTCTTATTTCATGGGCGTGTATTGTCTTCCTTTCTTGCTTGTCGGCTATGCGCATGTGGCATCGACTTGGCCTCCATGGTACATCGTCTTGCTTTTCGGCTCCATGATCCTTTCCTCTCTTCAGCTGTACGGCTGGGAAAGGAGTTTTCATATTGCATTTAGTGGTCTTTGTCGGCTCTCTTGCCTCTTGACACTTTTCGGCGAATGCTCCTGACATGAAGCATCAGTAGTCGCTGATGTATCATTGAGCGCGATATCTGATGTCCATCGGGTCTTGGTCATCCCATGCATTGGAGCGTCTTCGTGACAGCTTGAATCTTTCCCGAGCTATACGGGCTCTCATCTTCCTGGCTGAAACATAATGATTTCCTTCCTCGCTGCGAGGTGAGTGATGGGGAAGAATGCACTTGAATATGCCTCTACCGGCTCCTCCCAGTATCCATGAGCCATATGGTAAAGATTCATACCATGTAGGCTAACATATCTCTTAGAAGAAGGGAATAGATGTAGTTTAATGACTCTGTCTCACTCAAACTTTACTATATTAGCCATCTGAGAAATCTTCGGTGTTCGTTTGGGTCTTGATTGGGATGACGATGGCGATCTTCTTGGACCATAGTAATTAATCTTTGGTTCCCAAGTTGAGTGTTGGCATCGATGCGGTGTCGATTCTTGATATTCATCTGAATGATCGACTTCCAAAGTCATCCACAGTACTTGATGATTGGAATCTTAGTTTACAGCACATCCTGTGTCCCTCGGTTTGATTAATCTTTCATCTGCCATGGTGGTGTTTTCTGCTTTCCTTGTCTTTCTCAAAATTTGCGAAGTGTTCTCTAATTCGAATCCGTTGGAATCGAGATCAATTTTACTTCCTATGCATGAAGTTTTGAAAGCAAAACACTCCCATTAATGGGATTAGTCAAAACAACAAATATATTCAATATGGTTTGTTAGGATTGGTGTTTAACCTTTGGCAGAAAACTATTTTGTTCTTTCTTTTAAATGTCAAATTAGCATTTCCTTAACAGTCGAATATTGATTTACTAAATTCTTTCGATCCCGTGGCGCATCGCAAAAAACAGTGACCTCGGACGAAACACATATACAAATTTTATGTAGGCGCAATTGCAAAGGACTATTATCTAATCCCCGAACTACACCATAAAACTTATTTGAGACCAAAAAGTCTCCTAGAGTTAATCATTTTCAATTTTGGTTTTGGCACGATCTTTGCAAGTGCAGTCGACAAGTAATAAAATGGATATAAGTCGGATATCGATCCCACGAGATCTCGAATTTTAAATCAACTACCTGGCTACTGAAGCTCCGTACTATTTGGACCATAAAATGATAGTGGGATCCGGCAAGGTGCTGGAGAGTATACTATACGAGTAAAATAAATGAACAATCAAATAAAAATTTGGAATATAAAGAATAAAAAATAAAGAATAGTTAAGAAAATAAATGGACCTTTGAATAATTATCTTTCAGAGAACACATCAAGTATGCTACTATAGTGAAGTACCAATTCCTGTAGTTAATACTGATAAAACTTCTTGAATATTTCAGGTTTTAAAATCTGTCCAAGGTGTTTAATAGCACAGCTGGATCTCTCCATACTCCACATTTCATTATCTAATTTTCCTGATTCTCTCGACGGGAGACAAATAACTACTTTTAAAAGGGATTTCCTTAATGCAGGTATTTTTCTTTGCAATACTTCATACCTCATTTTATGGGTATAAACCTTAGCTCCCGAGTTATGAGGTCGACAGGATATACAACTTAGGGATGCTCTTCCTCAAAATTAGAATAGGTCCTTTCTCCTTGATTAGATCTCAACTAACACGGGATTAGCTCATTATTCAGATTGAGGTGAACTCTTTGCTTGTTTAAATTGATAACTGTTCAACTCTTTCTTGATTTCAGAGTGAGAAGATTTATCGAGTAAACTTGCCAAGCTCCATTAGATCTGAATAGCGAGGTTAATATACGCGGCAATTGTTCGCAACTCGGGAATGCCTTACGTGTCGTCGAGGCCTCCTTGGAAATCGAGCAATGGGATTAAATCTTATAACGGGTATAAAGCGATGTCGGATCAAAAGCGATAAACTGACACAGTAAATTCATAAAAGCCCGAAATTGGCTTGCTGGAAGCTTATTCAGAAGATAATTTCGACTATAGCATTCACTTAATGGAGTGGATTCTCGGTCTTGAATTACACGCTCGACGTTCCTCGATCATAAGAATATATTTGCAATTAGGCGAAGATTTGAATTCGGAAATTTGTCGAACTAGATTCGGGTAGTAATTTGAAAGAATAGAATTCTGCGTTCGACACGCTCAAAATCGCCAAACACCGGATCAGAAAATAAGCGATAAATCTAATCTAATCTCTAACTATCAACATTGAAGAAAAGAAAAAGAAAGAAAAGAAAAGAAAACTAAAAGGAAAATGAGCCTTGTTTGCAGACTCTCTGCGTCTGTGTCCTTGTGAGTAACGTTCCTCTTAAGGTATTTGTGTATTTATAGGGTTTCGGTTGGGCCACCCCAATCCCAGCGCATTCGATTTATTAGTTTCTAAAGTGAATTTGGCCCATATTCTTGTTCAAGTCGCGACTTTAAATTCCTTGTCGACATCATCCCATGTCGACGCCGATCTCACGTCGCGACATCGACTTAAGAAATATGCGGCCTTGGTCAAGTAGATTTCATGATGTCGCGACATCCCGATCTCTTCATCGCGACATCCGGAAAACCGCGTCTTAGAACTTCGATAGTTGCCACGATGCCAGCGACATCAATCTCTTGTCGTGACATCGGCAAGGAACTTGCAAGATGCGCGATTGCTCTTAATTATCGACCGCCGATCTCTTATTCGCGACATCAACGCAAGCTCTGCTGATCTTCGCTGATGGTTCACATTTGCCAGCGACATCAATCCGCACTGTCGCGACTTGATTCATGCCCTGCGGAGTTTCAATTGGTCGCTGCGATGTCGCGACTTAGTCCTCTATCGCGCGACAACAGGTTACCGGCTTCATCTCTGGCTTTGTCGCGACTTCATGGCGATTCTCTGTAGGCCTCCGTCCCGCGATCGCGACGCCGATACTAATCGGGACATCACGATCGCGTCGCGACATGTTCCCGCTAACCGGTTAATCCTCGGTACCTTATCCCGGTGATTCTACATTTGCGCGACGATTGCTTATTTCGCCATTTTCTGATGTCACGACCTTTCTCTTTAGGCGATCTTGTAAACTGCTTTTCTTGCCGGCCCGATGTCGCGGCTATTCTAATTCATTGCTCGATGTCACTCTGGCGTCGGATGTGTGACATGAAGTCTTAACTTCTTCTTAATTTCTGGATTGCTTCACGGAATTTATTTAACTCGGCTGCCTTGTTCTTCAAGTAAGCCGTTTCCGGTAGGAGTTTTCTTTGCTTTGCGACTAGATATGCATTTTGATTCTTTGCCCGAAAACTTCATGACACGAGGTTCCCTTCATCTTCTTCCTTTATAACAAAAGCTTGCTTATTGATTATCTCATTAACACTCATCCGCGCCTTCTTTTGCGCAAAAATTCTTCTTTTTCTTGAATTCCACGCCATTTAGTTTGGTTAGTTATTCCATAATTACGCATCTTAATTATTCCTTTTTACATTAAATCAAAGCGAGGAAAAATGGGTAAAATAGGTAACACCAAACAATAAATCATTTATGCATCATATCCTTTAGTTTCTATCATGATTTAGCTATTATTGTACTTTCTATATTTTCTATCATGTGCTTTGCTCGTTTTCATGTGTTTCCTATCATATTCCATCTATTGGTTTATATGAAAATCATATATTCATATCATATACTCTTATATTCTTATCATGTCCTCTACTTGCAACATCTTATATCTTGCTTGTGCTTATATCTTCATGTACTTTATCGGACTATCATATCTTACCGACCTATACATACATTCTTATACTTGTATGTTTTTCTTGTTCTTTATCGAGCATCCTATCTCCAGTAAGATGCGAACGAGAGACTCTTCCTTTGATACCTGTAGGTACTTTTCTTATCTATACTCCTTTACATATCAAATCTACATATATTGCTATTTCTTGTTCATGCTCTACATCCGCTTTCTTCTGAATGTATTCCAATTAACTTTAGCAAAGGGATTAGTACCTCGGTACAACAATTCAATTTTCAGATTAAGATGTGGGCGCAAATGCCATTAAATAGCATATGGTTAGATTCTAGACTCGATGAGATTTCCATCGAATCCAAGAATACCCATAACGGAGTCCTAACGAATGAGTTATGCAAATTGCAAGCCATGAAGAAAATCAGCAACTTGCAGCACCCACAATAGCAGCAGCAACTACTGTATTTTGTCATTTTCAGGTGTATTATGAGATCAATATTGTATCAAGCTATATATGGATGGATTCTAGACTCAAAGGGCTTTCCATAGAGTCCTAGAACACCCAAAAGGAGTCTACTTGAAGAGTTATGCAAGTTGCAAGCGTGAAAATCAGCAACTTGCAGCACCTGCAATAGCAGCAGAGCTACTGTCTTTATCATTTTCGGACTTATTATAAGCTCCAAAGATTGTATCAAGCTATATGGATGGATTCTAGACTCAAGGGCTTTCCATGGGAGTCTCGAACACCCAAAAGCGGAGTCTAACGAAGGAGTTATGCAGTTGCAAACCGTGAAGAAAATCAACAGCTTACCTTTGCGATAACGTGGCCATTCTTGTCTGCTGTCGTTTCGGACTTATTATCAGCTGATGTAATTATCAGGCATGCCAACCTGCGTAAAACCATCCTACAATCAATCCCAAATCACCCCAAAAGTAGGAATAAACCAAACTTCCATATCCATATAAATTCTACAATCCATCCTCAAATCACCCCAAAAGTAGGAATAAACCAAACTTCCATACTTCCATATCCATATAAATTCTACAATCCATCCTCAAATCACCCCAAAAGTAGGAATAAACCAAACTTCCATATCCATATAAATTCTACAATCCATCCTCAAGGAAGATTCCATACTCTAACAATAATTTCACTCTCCTTTCGACATAGCTTAATGAGGGATTTCATATAAAAGTCCACAAATTCACTAACCCACTAACCATCCATACAAACCATACATAAGTGCCCAATTTCCATCTAAAAGCCATACTAAGCTCAAACAAAGTCATTACAAACCATACATTATAAATATATATATATATATATATATATATATATATATATATATATATATATATATATATATATATATATATATTATAATTACTCATGTTATTAAACTGTTTACCTCACATTTCCCATTTTAGTTTCTGTTTACAATTTTACTCCATCAATATTTCACGAGTCTCTCATCATCAATCTAAAAAATTTACTCTTCAGTTATGTTTAATTTCTAATCTTAAATAGGAGGTAAATTTTTGATTCATCATTCATCTTATTTTCTTTCCATCATTGCCACTTCACTTGTTTCTTTTCCTAATTTTCTTTTCATTTTTTCTTAATTCCTTTTGCAGATCTCCATAGTTTTTTGAAATATGACATCTTTTTTATTATCTTTGCATTAAGAAAATTATTTAAGTAAAAATAATTTTATCTCAACAAATTAAATATTTTGTCAAATAACTATTAACACGTACATTGTACAATTATTTTTGCCTTTTCATTTTAAGAAATGTTATTCACCATTCAAATGATTTTGATTTCATTCTAGATTTCATAAAATAGAAATGATAAAATTTATAAAAATTTGAAATTATTTTTTTGGAAGAAGAAAAAATAATTAAAAAAAGAAAGATAGAAGAGATAAAAAAAAATTAAGAATAATAAAAAATGAATGAACATAAAGTATGACTCACCTAAATGAAAAATTAGAGCATAAAAATTGTAATAATATGAAAGAGTCACATTATTACTTGTTTTCTAGTATTATAAGTTAATAAAATTATAATGGAGAAGCCCTTGAAGCCTGACTCAAATGGTAAAGGAGATGATGAGTGTACTAAAGGTCACAAGCTAGAGTTTCTATAAAAACATAATACCACAACTTTGTAATGCAAAGGTTTTTTTGAATTGATTGTAATGCAAAGTTAATAGATGTAAAAAAAATTATATTGGAGGATTTTAATAGTTTCAAACAATTCATAATGATTGAGTTCCTTATCTCCTCATCCTCCTCCTCTTCATCATCGTCACGGTATCACTTTCCTTAAGGTTACATTTGGTTCCTTGAAAGTTGTAAAAGAAAATGATTTGGTTTCACTTTCCTTAATGCTGTGTTTGGTTCCTTGAAAGTAGTAAGGAAAAGGTAAGAGAAAATTTGTTAGAGAAAATTATTTATATTTGTTTGGTTATCTAAAGGGAAATATAAAAAAAATTAAATATAAATAAAATTACTCAAGAACTTTGATATTCTTAAATTATTTAATCATTACATTGATGAGTTAAAATAAAAAAATTGGAGTAGCAAATAAAAATAAAATGTTGCTTTTAGACCCATTTTTATTTTCCTTCATTTTTTCTGTCATTATGCTTTTCATCTCTATTTCATTTTCCTTACATTTTCCCTCAAATTTTATGGGAATGTCCAAACACAACTTAAATTAAAAAAAAAAAGATATTAAAAGTAGGATCTCTTGTTTTCTTATTTACAAAGAGGAATTAGTATAAAAATCTTATTTTCTTATTTACAAATAGAAATCAGTATCAAAATCTTATTTTCGTATGTACAAAGAGAAATTAGTAGCACAATCTTACCTAATTTTGTGCTTTGTCACACTTACATGCTGACTTTCTACCTCTTATATTCAATTATATATATGCATATATCTAGTTCTTGAGAATATATGTGAACAGAGTATATTGATAATAACCATATGTGATAAATTGGACAGGTTGCACCGTTGCAGTTCCCAGGTTGGAGTTCTTAAGTTTGCGATTAATGGATAATGTTAGAACAATGTGGCACAACCAATATCCTATAGATTTGTGTTGCGAATTGAAGAAATTGAAGCTATGGAGATGTGGAAATCTACAAACACTTTTTCCATCTAATTTCTTGGAAGGGTTACAAAGTCTACAAATTCTGGAAATAGATGAGTGTCCGTCTTTGAAAGAAATTTTTGAAATCGATTGTATTAATGTAGTCCCTCCTCGGAAAGAGTTGTTGTTATACGGTCAAAATATGAAGAGTATGGGGAATAAGGATCCGCAAGGATATCTTGCTTTTCAAAATCTAAAATCATTGAAAGTCGATAAATGTCCTTCCCTAAAATATCTTTTTCCAATTTCGGTGGTGAAGGGTCTTCTGCAACTTGAGGTCCTAGAGATATCCGACATGGAGTGGAGAAATTGTTGCAGCAAATAAAGTAGTTTGACAGTACTGCCAATTTTTTTATTCCTTAAACCAACCTCTCTCAAACTTAGTCAATTATGGCAGCTCAAGAGATTCTATCAGGAGATGTATACTTTGGGATGTCCACTCTTGACAAAATTGGTGGTATACAAGTGTGACAATGTGGAGTTACTTTTTCAAGAAAATAGTCTTCAAGGTGAAGCTGATAAACAACCTCTTTTCTTGATCGACAAGGTATAACTTCTTTTTTCACAGCTAGGATAGTGTGATGAACATGAAGAGAGATGCACAAAAATAATTTTAAGTCAGGAGAATTTTGGTAGTTTGATGAACATTATGTGTTCTATAGATCTAAAAAGTAATCATTTAGATAAAGTGCTACAAACAGTATTGATACTATATTAACCTATTACCCAAACTGCATTTAGCTACCATATATAACTATATATTCAATGAAGGTATTTACTTAAATTGTCACATTCATCTCATTATTGTGTTCTATAATATTAGTAAGCTTACTAGAGAATCTATATTGATGATAAATTACTTGGAAGCCTTTTTATATATACCTTATTGATTTAGGACTAAAGTTTAGTAGCATAATAAAATATTAACATTATTTACATGCACCTGTAGTGGAGGTAAGGTAAATTAAGGGAAGCTCAGACAACCTAATCCATAAAAAAAATGTATCTTCAAGCTCAAAAGTCTTCCACCATGCGCTAGTACAGTAATGTAACACCTTAATTAGGTGTGTTTCATTAAGCAAGAACGTGTTACTTGTGCATGTGGAAAGAATTTTATATTTGAGGATACATTAATTTTTTAGGCATTAGACTGTCTTGGGTTCCCTTTTTCTACTACCTCCCACTGTATATGTAAACATAGTCCCTCCGTTAACATCACCCAAACTGCATTTAGCTACTATATATAACTATATATATTCAAGAAGGTATTTACATAAATTGTCATATTCATCTCATGATTGTGTTTCATAATATTAGTAATATATAATTGGAACAAAAAGAATTACTTAGAAGCATTTTGTATATATATACCTTTCTTATTTGCTAAAGTTTAAAAGCATAATAAAATAATATCTTATTTATTTGATTAATGATGGACACACCTAGCATGGAGAATTAGAGTTAGAGTTGTCCATGGAACATGGAGTGTCTCACCACTCAGTGATATCGGCAACACAGATAAAGAGGTGTCACATGATTTGATCACATCACCAAGCCCAGAAAAAAAAAAAAACGTTTGGCACATCTAAACCCAGTAGCTGTCCACCAGTGTGATCTTCAGTGGTTGAACATGAGATGATTATTTGGTCACACATATCAGAGGCGAATATCCATCCCATCCCCCAACGCCATAGACTCAAATGGAGTCTGCAGAATGAGTCTAAAATCTAGTCGTTCAGACGCTAGATTAAAACCCCACTTCAGATATCCAGGGCAAGCGGATTTAGTTCAAAATGCTGATATCTTAATGCTTCTGACTTAATCTTTCCTTCTAAATAAAACAGCAGGCTTTGATTTTTTTACCAAAGCCTTTCCTGAGCCAGTACTCAATACCGTTTTTGCCCACTATATTATATAAAGTTTCTTCCAGAATCCATTCCTCTTCTCAATATTAGAAAGCACTCTGAAAATGCCATATTTGAAGGGTACATCAAAAAAGGAAATAATGCCTGTATCCTTCTCAACATAAGTCACCTTCCATCGGTTACGCAAAACGTCATTTCAAGAAAACGATCTCTCCTTCCTGTAAAAGATAAGTAAGTTTATTTAAATGAGGCAGATTCCTTAACTGAGATAACTCATTGCTTGCCTGAGTCCCAGAAAAGATCATCTGCAGTCTGAGGCCACTAACACCCACCCACGCCTCTATGCCTGTTTGCAGTCATAAAACAACCAATATACTGTCCCATCCACTTAATCCCCAGAATTCAGAGATTGACATAATTATCGGTCCAGGGAATCGCTGAGCAAGAAAATTCACAGAGATCATGCTAGGGAGCTGTGTACACTGCCTCAGTGATCTCCCAATCCTGGGGTTTTTAGTCATTCTCTTAATGATCCACCTTAATTCGTTTGAATCTTACTGGGCCATGAACCAAAAGAACTAGAACTTCAACTTATTGAGGTTCAGCTCCACCATTCATGCGATGAAAGGGTTAAGAGGATAAAGCCCGTCGCATACTCATCACAGAACTGCATAATCTTTCAGTGGAAGAAAACACTCACCATCTCTGCGTGAAACCCACTGAGGAGTCTGGGAGAGCCCGAGAACCCCCAAGGTGTCGCCTCGTAATGAGCTCACAGAGTCTCAAAGTAACAAGGAAAGAGCCCTTCTACTCCACTCAGAAGTGATCACATCAGGTTTATATTTGTTTCCCCTTTACAAAGCCTCTCACTAATGTCTCACCACCCTGCAGATAATGAGGAAGCCAAGTCTGTAAATAGTATCTCTCCTTCTGCGCTCAGCCATGCCATGAGTTAATGTTGGTCAGTACAAGGTAGAGAGATGGTAGGGTGGACCCCTACTACACTGCCTGTAATATACTGTTACCCATTCGGGGAATCGCTTCATTTTTATAGTGTGGATTTATCCGCCTGGAGGCTCCCCATCCAAAGATATGGCCCAGCCTCCCACAGACCCCAGATACTGTCCTCCCCGCCAACAGATTTAGACTACTAACTCACCACCCATGATCTCGCCAGCCACAGTGGCACTCACCTCCTGATCCAACACTCACACAGCAGCACTCAACTGTCATGATCCCACCGGATGAGACTCAGGGGAAGGCCTCCACACCAAGGCCAAGGCCCGGCCCTCCAAGTCCACAAGCCCAGGCACATATGTCCCCAAACACAAAAAAAAAAAAAGCAGTCAGGTCGCAGCCTGTTTCCAAGATTCAGAACATGAAAGGTAAGGAATGATCTGTTCCTCCAGTTGATCCAACAGAAGATCAACTACTAGATCAATACCAGCCATGCCAACCGGCAGATTCAAGATGGCGGCAGAGTTGAACCTGCAATCAGTCCTTCCCCCAAATCATCCGGCTTTCCTGGTCTGAGATTCGTTTCGCAATCAAGGAACAGGCGGGCGCGAGTGTTTCTTCAAGGTCAGCATAATATCGTCGCTTCGGCAAACCGTGAATAGAGTGGTCCACCAGCGGGTGTTTGTCACGTAGGTGGCTCTGATTCCACTGAGAGCGCCAGGAATGGGGTACGGTGCGCTACTTAATAGTTCTTAAAGCAAGAAGCTTCCTAGTTAATACCGCGAACGCTCCCCTCGGTCGGGGACTTCACGCGGTCTTTACCTGCAGAGGTGGCGTGCCCGCACTTCGGAAAATAATGGATCAGGCAAAAACATTATCGGCGAGACTTATGCTGAAACAACGGCTACTAAAGCGAAGCTCTGGCTGGTAAAACCCCAGATTCAGCTACACCCCATAAGATGAGTTTATCAGGATTTGATCTGAAGAAGGTGGTAAAAATGCCCACGGGTACTAGACTCACTATTTGCTGATGATTTATACGCCTCAGGTCCCATGTCACCCAGTCCTGATGCTGAAAATCCAGTCAGACAGCCAAGATTTCAAACAAAAGAAGAGGAGAAAACCCAGCCCCATGAGCTATGAAAGGAACACCGTCCAGCTCCAGAAACATCACAGGTCAGTCAAACGCCACGCCTATCCCTCTCTCAGGGAACCCTTATCAATGAGCATTCCTCACACACACACCTTGGGCCATCGTTAGTGACACAATTTTGATAGGGTCTGCTCATCCATGCAAATGATTACTTAGCACTCCACTTCAAGCAAATGAGAGTCCCGGCTCACTATCCCAAACAATTTGTGTTCTTTCCTATCAATCAAGTCATCAAGACTCAAGCACTGGGGAGATAAGCTCTTCCATCCAAAGCTGTCCATAGTTCAGCAGTGCTACTTCAGAAGATTTGGGGTCACACATGCTATCTAATGGCCTGTTACACTATGAAAGGTGAGGTCATCCATATACAACAAACATTCATTACTGACGCAGCCCATGTCATCTTCTGGTTAGTTTGACTATCAACATAATGTTATCAACTCAATGCAGATTTAACAAAGATAGGTCACTGAGAACCCCTGAAGTCAAACTGTGACACAGCAATCACAACCCCCCTTCTAGAAACCCATGAGATAAAGAAACATCATGCAATTGATCCCTTTGAAACCACAATCTTTCGGGCACTTGACTCGACCGATAGACTATAAAAAAAAAAAAAAAGTTTCAGCAATCTCCTGCTGAGAGGAGTGCAAGAACCAATTATGCTTGTAGGTGATACGGAAGTAAATGCTGGATGTATTTGCCTTGACTCATGCACATGATCAAATCACCCACACGCGTCCCACACTGCACTTAAACGCTACGCTTTATCATGTAAGCCGACAATGTATTGTGCGAGACGTTACCCTGGGATTATTTATTATCCAGATTGAGGTCAGATACCTTTCGTGCATGGATTTCAGATTAGCAGAGCGCAAATACTCTAATGGTTGGGCTAATGGTGAAAGAAACCAAGAGGGAAAAATTAAAATGAGTCACACACGGACTAACGCATGTTTCTACTAAAAGACAGCCTCTCGGGCTCTTCAGATAAAAGATCAGATCAGGACGCTTCGGCACGTATGCTATCTTTCTGACGCTCGATTCACCCACTAAAATCCCAATGCAACCCCTGATGCGTAGTCCCAACATCTTTCATCACTCCCCATGGACTCTAATGTTATAATGCGGATGCCTTCTCGCTTTTTAAAGAATGCAGAGCCACCTATCGAGGTCGGGTGATCTAAGATTCTTCGACCGTTACTCGGTAGCACAATGGAAGTCTACATTGATGATATGCTAGTAAAATCCAAGCAAAGACCGATCACGCCGCCGCCATCTCTCCAAATGCACATCCGACCTCCCAGAGACTATGGTATGAAACTGAACCCCCTAAAATGTGCCTTTGGGGTCAGCGTCGGCCGATTCCTTGACTTTATGGTAACCCTAAGGGGGATAGAGGCTAATCCTGCATAACTAAGGGCCATCTTGCAATCACCGACCCTGTACCCAAAGGGATCCAACAACCGATCGGGCCGGCCAGTCGCCATATGCTTTTATTTCTCGTTCACTGACTGCTTGAACCCTTCTTCACTACTCCGAGGAGCCAACTGGTCGAATGGGAATGAGGAATGCGACCGGCATTCAGAGCAATCAAGCAGACTCGACGCAGCCCCGATCCTTGTGAGCTCAAAGCCTACGACACCCTCTATCTCACCCAGCGTTCCGATATACAAAGCAAGTGTCGCTATTAAAGAATGGGATGCGTCAGCTTCGTGTTTTTGTCAGCAAATCCTTAATCGACGCGGAGACAAGATATACCCACCTAGAATGAGCTACCTTGGCCCTCCGGACAGCCGCCCATAAGCTATGCCCATACTTCCAGGCTCATCCCGTTGTGGTGCTAACTGATCTTCCACTCCGGGGCACAATTCATAAACCTGATCTATCCAGAAGGATGGCCTATTGGGCAATGGAATTAAGCGAGTATGGCATCTAGTACAAGCCGAGACTTTCAAAGAAGGGGCAAGTCTTAGCTGACTTCCTCGTAGAAATCTCGCAACCGCATACTGTTCTATAAAAAGGCCGGTGGACTTTATCGACAAGCCAACAATCAGGAGCCGACATCGGTCTGCAATTAACCTCCCCAACCGGGGAAAGGATTGAACAGGCAGTAAGGTTGGGCTTCAGTGCCACCAATAACGAATCAATACGAGGCCACGATAGCCGGACTCGAGCTCGCACTCGCTATGGGCGCTGACAGTCTTTCGATCCAGAGCGATTCACGCCTGTCACGTGACAGTTACGAATTGAGTCCAGTGGACCCCGAATGACTTAAGCATGCTCTTAGTCAAACAAATTAAACGCCCTCACTGAAATCGGAACATGTCCCCCGGGATTGTAATGAGAAAGCCGATGCCTTGGCCGCCGTAGCTGCTTCATTACCCATAACAGAAACCGTATTTCTCCCCATCTACTATCAGACGGACTCCTCTATACTACGCGCCCAAGTAAACCAGGTAGAGGAAGTCCCCTCATCTTGAAATGGACCCTCACGATCAGACATAGCCACTCTGGGAACTACCTAATGACAGAGAAAAAGCTCACAAAGTTCTGGTTCAGTCGGCTAGATTCTCCATGATAGATGGGCAGCTGTACAAGTGATCCCTAGGCGGGTCGTACCTGATGTGTCTAACCCCCAAACAAGGCTAGTATGTATTAGTTGAATTGCATGAAGGCATATGCGGGAATCACCAAGGGGGTAGAACTCTAGCCCACCGCCCACACTGCGGCTGGTCGCCAACCATGAAGTCGGACGCCGCCGACATTGGCCAAGAGATGCGACCCGCGCAATAATGTCCCCATTCAATCACTGTACAAGACTTGATCTCCATCTCTAGCCCATTGCCCTTTGCTCAATGGGGGATTGACAAAGTCGATCCGCTTCCCACTGCACTCGCCGTTGTTCATTATTGGTCGGCCACCGATTATTTCGCTTAATCTTGATAGAAGCCGACACTTTCGTCAATCCCAAAGATAGAGATGTTACTTGGTTTATCTCGAAACATCACTCGCCTGCTCGCATCCCGAGATCAATCGTGGTTCGATAATAAGTCATAGCTTGATAGCCGAGGCCTATCGAGTTGGCTAAGAATTGAAGATTAAAAATTTATACTACCCTCGCATCCTCAAAGCAATGGCTGCTGCAAGCCTCCAACAAAACCTTGTCGACGCCTCGAAAAGCGCGACTCGCTAAAGGGAAATGGGTAGAAGAACTCCACGAGGTGCTCTGGGCCTACAAAACTACCGCCCGAAAGCCAACCGGCATCTCCTCGTTTGCACTCACCTATGGGATGGAAGCCGTCATCCCCACTGAAATTGGCCTGCCCACCATCCGAACGGATACCCCCGAGTCAGGAAATGCGGAATCGATAATCAAGGAGTTAGACATGAGTGATGAGCAGCGGGAAGCCGCGGCAACCGCATAACCTCCTACCAACGCCGCTTGGCGAACTCTTATGACAAACGGTTAAGCCTCAGTGTTTTGACCGCGATCCGTCTTGGGCGAGTTTTTGAAAATACCGCACCCCACTACAGAAAATTCCAACCCAACCAGAAGGACCTATGTCGTGGATGCGAGCCTGAAACCTAATCCTACGCTTATGCAACAAATGGATGGAACCCCCGTACTCTGTGAATGTGGAATGTCATACATTTGAGAAGGTATTATCAATAAAAGCATATCATCTTTGACTCCTATGGCTTCGCGTATTTTTCTCTATACGGTTAAACTAAAAGTCCGAACGGGCGCAAGAACCGACATTTGTCCGCCCAAAGATAGATCACTTAGCCGGTCAAATATAAAGTCCTGGACATGGCAAAGCAGCAAACCGACCGTCTGCACCTAAGAGGGATCACTTCTAGCTAGTCAAATATTAAAGTCCGGATGGTGCAATAAACTGACCTGTCCGGCCTAGCTTAGATCACTTCTAGATGGTCAAATATTAAAGTCCGACGGGTAATAAATCGACTGGCCCGCCCGCAGAGATCACTTAGCTAGTCAAATACTAAAGTCCGGATGGCGCAAAGAACCGATTTATCCGACCCAAACAGAGATCACTTGCATAGTCGTCACAAATAACTAAAGTCCCGATGGCGCAGCAAATCGACCTGTCCGGCCCAAAGATAGATCACCAGCCGGTCAAATACAAGGTCTGATGGTACAAACAAGGACCCATCCGACCCAAAGATACCTCACTTCAGTCGGGCCACATTCAAGCCCCCGTGAAGCGCTTAAAAGACTGTATCCGGCTCAAAGATAGATCGCTTCCGATCACCTACCGATCAATGCAAAACCCGGATGACCCTGGGTGAACGACTTATTCGAAAGCAACTCCAACAGGCGGCCCATCCTGGGCCAATGCCTATGGTTTCTAACAGACGCACTCGAATGAAGCACTCAACAAAAATCAAAGCAAACCTGGATAACATAACATTGAAACATTTAGCAGAACAAAAATTAGCAAAAAAGAAGAAGAGAAAGTAAATTGTTTGATACAACCACCGAACAGTATAATACTCGTCTCATAAAAAGCATTCAAACCCTAGTTGACTATGGCATCCTCAACCCCCGCCGTCGCACGGGGTCGGGGACTCCATTCTCCGGCGACCGCCTTCTCCCTGTGATGGTCAAGCTATTCTCCTGACACTCCTTACACTTAAGTCGATCAGGCCGGGAGCTACCGACGAGACGCTTGGGGGGCAGCGAGGGTTGGCAAAGAACTCGGGAGTTAGCGGGACTGAAGGATCTGGCATTCCATCTGGGATGTGAGACTTGCTCCCACATATGTTGTGCATAAAAACGCAACAACCATAGCCATAGTTGAATAGTGTGTCGCCGTTGGAATCTAATCTGGCCTCCATCGTCTCTCTATCAGCAACGACCTTCTCCCGGAAGGCGGCAAAGTCATCCTTTATAGTCCCGAGCTCCATGACCAAGGCAAGTCTCTCATCCGCCAAATGGCTGTTCTCTTCTTCCTCCTTCTTACAGGCTTCCCCCGCTACGGCCAACGCTTCCTGAGCAACTCCACGCTCGGACTCCGCCTTCAGGCGAGCATTTTCCGCAACCGCTAAGGCACGTCGAACCCGAGCAAGCTCAGACTCCACCTGTGCTCGGGTATTAACGACCCCTTCGATCTGCAACTTGGCCATCGCCGCCTCATGACGCGCCGCATCCCTCTCAGCCTCTGCCCAGGTTACCTTTTTAGTAGATTCCTTAGCCTCTAGCTCCAAGAGCCTAAGAGACGCCGACCGGCCTTTAATGATGCGCTCAAGGCCTCCCGCCGCCATCCCCGACCGATATATAATCGCAGCCGCTCGCTAGCGCCCCTTTAACCGGAGCTCGAACTGTGATGCCGGGCGCCATGTTCCAAACAGCGCCGACGCCCCGCAAGGAAACCCGCAGGGGCGTACAAAACAAGCATGAGTGTTAATATCACAACGAAACTCGCATCTTACCGCCGGGCCGAATCGAACATAGTTAATGTTGCCGACTTGTATCCGTCAATAATGATCCGCCACGTCTTCCTCCGAGTCCCCGCTGAACGCCTCACCGCAGTCCGCCAAGACCCATGCCCCGGGCAGCCACCGCCATCTTAAGCATATGCGGATACAAATTATTCATCCGGTCAGTCGCAGCCTCTCCGCTATGGAAAGGCTCCCAGCGATGCATAATGAACTTTACCTCGTCAGCCCCGGGCGCGGATACCTCCACTCTTGGAGGCTCTGGCCCACGCGGTGGAGTATAAGAGTTGGTTATGATCCGCTCCGGCAATGGGGGCGTAGGTAGCCCGGACCGCATGAACTTCAACCTGCCAGGTCGACCCTCATCAGAAGGGTGAATTACTTGTAGAGCACTCGGAACCGGGTCGGCCTCCTTTGACTCTGTTCGGGCCACCCCCACCGACTCGCCTCGATTCGTTGTTCCTAAGCTCGAGAGAATCAGTAATGATTAATGGCTTGCATTTCCGATCCTCCTCGCGGTTGTGCGTGCATTAGATCCTTGTAGTTTGTGGCAAGACGCCGACTCATCACTGAAACCACTAGCGCTTCCTTTTACGAGCGGCATAACGGTCCAGCAGCCTCATCTTCTTTCCTCCCATTCCTCCTCCTCCAAATCCTGAAAAACTTGGCGCCACTCACCGTCCCAGTGGAATGAAATCCTTCCCCTCGACTCCAGCGCGTCCCACACCCGAATGCCCTTTCCTTTAATCAGACCACTGGGGCGTGATCCAACTACTTGCTCATGCAAAGGCAGCCGCCTCTGACGGCTACTTCCGTTCCGACCGGGAAAGGGCTGAGCAGATCTAGAATCACCGGGGGGTCGACGAACCCGGGCGCTCCAAGCACCCCGCACTCCGGCCAGATGCCTCAACTACCGGCCACCGAGGGATCTACACGCTGGAACCGCATTAATCGAGGTCGGCAATGACGAAGTGCTCCCCTTCCACAACGTCTGAAGGCAATGGTCGAGGAATGACCGAGAAAGTGTAAGGAGTCATCAGGCTCACAAATCCTGATATATTGTCTGTGAGTCAGAGAACCTTATAATGCCGCTCTCGCCTGAATATCTCCGGGAGCACCTGGGCTGGATTTTCTCGAAGCTTGACTTCTCCACCCAGTTCACTAGCCTACCTCGCCAAGCCTTACCTACACGAGCAGCCTAAGATTAGTCCATCATCACATATTAATATCTGGGAAAAGGCTATCAGGCCAGGTTTAACCCGACCACACACCTGGAAAAGATTGAGATTGGTTGATATCGAATGGAAGACTGGGGGAGCCCGGAGACTCATCCCAGGGTCCTCGTACTAACAACACTCCCTTCGCCTCAGTCTTAGGTGAATCAGGGAGCCCATTGACAACCTCAAGCTCCAGATTCGAATCGACATGTATGATCCCACGTCTCGGCCTCGACCCTCGTAAAATACTATACACAACTCGACCAAATGAGAGGTCGAGTTGATACAGAGGTTCAACATGAAAGCACCCGATTAGAATACCTAATGACGTTGGGTGGATAAGAGTCGGGGCTTGGGTGAAATGCGTGAATTGCTTGACTAGGTTGGCACCTGAAGCGAAATGGCCGCAAGGTGCTCCTGCAAAAACACACCATTATGTTCTCCGCCCAAGGTGGACTCGTCCGCCCTCTCCATCAATCGGAGGTCGATGTTAGCGGGCACCTCGCAATAAGCCATTAATTCCTCCATCGTCAGGGAGATGATGCTGCTTGTAGAAGGCGTCGCCCGAAGGCGCCCTCCGGGTCGACCACTTTTGGAAGTTTCTTCCCGACCCCTCGCCATTCTATAAGCATATCAAAAGGAGAGGAGAAAATGAATATTAGACTCTAGCCATATACCCAATTGGTACGAAGGCATACCCCGAGCCCGGGCAAGAACCGCCCGGGCAGAATAAGTGTTAAACCACATTCCCTCCCTTCTAGGCCTCGTACAGCCAATCACTCACCAAGGGTCAACATTACTACGAGCGATTATGATGGTTACCGTGGAGGAAGTGGGCGCGAAAAGTCTCGTTAACAATGGCTCACGAACGAACGCAAGGTTAGATTAGCCTATTCGCAGCAGTTGGTCGCCGAGAGGAAAGCAGATAAACCAAAATAACACGGAAAGGAAAAAGGTACGACTTAATGATACCTATCTATATATATCATCGCTCTGTGGCTTGCACGCATTTACTGCAATGTAAACATGACCGACATCATTCGTCTGATTTCAACCATCACGACGGTTCGTGCTTTAGGGCACATTAAACTAAGGTGGGCCAAGCCCAGGGGCTTTTCTCTCTGATGATTAAAACGGCCCGTTAACAAGTTTTATAATGTTCAATCGAATTTCAATTAGACAATAATGTCCACACAATCGTAATAAAGGCATTGCTTCGTTAAAAAATTTATGTTTTACACCGCACTGTGAAAAGCGTGTACTATTATTACATAGCGATGCTTGTTTCTGCCAATCATAATACAACACGACAAACTAACATTCATAACATCCTAATACAAAAGAAAACAGTAAGGCATCCGCCTCTTCTGAACCAAGAAAAAGGCCACTGGAAGTAAGAAGAAGGGAAAGACGAGACGGCCGGTTAGTCGCCGCAGGCTAAGAAAGGAAGATGGAGACTGGCTACCAAGCAGAGGCTAAGAAAGAGGAAAAGGAGAGGATGAGGTTGAGGAGGTTGCTTCATCCCCGCAGCACCAAGAAGGGGTGTCCTCTGACCCATCCTAAGTTCTAGAACCACCCAAAGACCCCCCGGGACAATTTCGACTCCGCTCAAACCATACAATCTCTGGTCCAACCCATGATTAGAAGGGGTGCTCAAAAGACCGAACACGATCATCCTTCATCCCGCAATCCAGGGCCTTAGCAACATTCAGTTATCCTTCTTTGACGAAGGAACGTGGATAACCAGTAAGACAACCAATCTACTCACCCACTAGCCTTTTATAACTGCCTCTAAATCTCAAGATCAACTCAAACGACCCAATGGCATCTATTGCAGTTTCAAAAAAGTTACAAAATTTATGTTGAAAATTAAGCAGCATTGATGGTCGATTGTTCCCTATAATATGACGGTCAAGCTTGTTCCTTTTTTCCGACCGGGGATGATCTTCCTCCCCGGAAGGAAAAGGGGGGCATTGTGGGTACCATTGGCACAGCTCTGCCTCCTAGCCGCCCGGCGTAGCCCCAAGAGCCCCAAAGGACTAGGGCCCAAAAGCCACCACCTAGGAATGCCCCGATACCCCAAAGGGACTAGGGCCTAAAAGCCAAACGCAGCCTAGGAACGCCCGACGATCCTCCGCCCGATACTCCCAAGGGGATTAGCCCAGGTGCCACCGGCCGAGAACGCCTCCGGCCAATCCTCCGGCCAAGTGCTCCTGGTGCCTCATATCCTGATGCCTTTTACCTGTGTGCTTCCTTTCCCCGATCGGGCACTCCACCAAACGGCCGCTTAACCGGCTCTTCATATTATAAGTGTAAGTTCTCCATGAACTCGAATTCTCCGCCTCTATCAGAATAGGAAAGCACTTAGCAAATGTACCTCTATTAGGAAGGCAAGTATAAAAGGAAGAATAAGTCATCCTTCCCGAAATAAGTGCCACCTTCCCCTATCATTATGGGAAGAAATCGTCTACTCTCCAAGAAAAACGGATCCCCTTTCTCCTTCTATAAAAGATAAGCAAGTCACATCAAACGAGGTACGAGATTCTTAATTGAGATAACTGCTGCTCTAAGCTCTAAGTCTTCGAGAAAAAGACTAACTTTGCCATCGGAGGGGCAACGGAACACCACCGTCCTCTTCTTATTTGTTTTGCAGGTTGCAGCCAACTGGTGAATGTTCCGACGATCCACTGACTTTGAGAATTCAGGAGACTACATTAACTACAATGTACTTGGAAGATATACCTATGCTTACCCATCTATCCGGTCTGTCAGCCGCCAAAAATCTTCATTCTCTACATGTTTCAAAATGTGAAAATTTGATGACTTGATATCACCTCAATACAAAAGATTAGTCCAATTTAAGGTTTTCTATAACAAAGATGTTCCATGGTTAAAGAAATATAGTGGGATTTAAGGAAGGAAATGATGATGGTATTTGTTCGAGTACTACTAAATTAGAGATTAGGGCCACACTTTGAGCAATATTTGTAAATTTAAAGTTTTTCTCACTAGTAACACCTTTGAATTCTTGCCTGGGCTAGCAAATGGAGGGTAAAGAAACTACCCAGGCTTACAAATCTATACAAGAATATCCGTACTGGATTGGGGCAGAATCTTCAGAAGCTTCGGATTCTAAAAGTATCCGGTTGTGAGAACTTGGAAATTTTGTTAACAATGTCAATGGCGAAGACACTGGGGCAACTCAAAGAGCTTACTGTGGAGGAGTGCGATAAGGTGAAAGAAATAATAGTTGAAAATGAGGAGGTGATCATCAACTACCTGATGATGTGGTGATAAGATTATTATTTTCACCAAATTAGCACACTAAGACTATGTCATTAAGAAATCTGAAAAGCTTTGTTCAAGAAGATACAAACTTTGTGATTTCACTATGCTTGATAATCATGTACGTGTTGGAATGCCCTGAGATGGAATATTTTTGTAAGGGAGACTCAATCACACCAAGGTTAAAGAAAGTAAACATGAGTAATTTTGGCTCATGTTGGAAGGGCGACCTAAATGCCACCATACAAAAGAAGTTTATGGAGACGGTATATTATAATTCCCCAAACTTCCTTCTAGCACTCTTAATTAGCATCTCTCTCTCCATATATATATATATATATATATATAATATGTTAAATAACTAGAATTTTTGTGACGACCTGAATTATTAAATATTTTGGGAGCTCGACCCGAAATAAATTTTTTGTGAGATATGTGGTAGAGAAGGAGGGTAAGGGTCGCAAGGCTCGAACCTGAAGACCCAACATTGATCTTGTGGGGGTGCAGGGGTAATGCCCGCAGTATGGACATGGCCCGATTGGAGTGACCCGATTTAATCTAGGGTTATATATATATATATATATATATATATATATATATATATATATATATATATATATATATATATATATATATATATATATATTCATGAGCATATATTTCAATCCTAGTTCTGTTTGTTCTGTTGCTGTGAGAAGAAGACAGAGATTATTTAAGTTTAGTTTCTTAAAATAAGGAATCTTATGGAAGCAGTACTTGATATGAGCATATATATATATATATATATATATATATATATATATATATATATATATATATATATATATATATATATATATATATATATATATATATATATTCATGAGCATATATTCTAATCCTAGTTCTGTTTGTTCTGTTGCTGTGAGAAGAAGACAGAGATTATTTAAGTTTAGTTTCTTAAAATAAGGAATCTTATGGAAGCAGAATTTGACATGATTTTTGTGAATGGATCCTCCTTTTTCTCTCTGATACGCATCTTTAATCTGCTTCATTTATTGTTTAATCATTTGTCATCAACTTTGTCTTTCTATCCTGCTTCGTGATTGTAATTTTTTCTCCTCTTCTTACTCAATATATATGATGGATGCCTTTACATGCGAGTTCAAAGATTCTTAAGCTCTACCTATGTGGAATGCCCTACATTCTGAAGAAGAGGATCTTGGAGAATGGGATTTAGAGGAACTGAGTATCTCGGAAGGAGAGAGCTCTGAGCAAGAATGGGGCCCCTGTGAAGAAGAAGATGCAAAAGATCCCAAGGTAGAGGATGTAAAGTAATAGATTTTCTCCGATACCTTTCATCGATAGAAGTTCTAAATATATACAAGAGTGATCGAGAGTCTAATTTTAGTAAAACATGTTAATCATAAGGCTAAAATTAAGCTTACCTACACCATATCCAAATATAGAATTAATGATTAACGTGATTTGAGGCTAGACATGCAAGCCTCTTATACGCTCATAGATTGAATGTTTCCATCGGCGCACTAAATCTTGTTACGTAGTACCTCAGGCGCTAGTCTTGACAATGGCTTTGTGCCACGTATCAGCTATTGGTCTTGAGTATGCATATTTTATGAAGCAACAATATGTTTCTATGTGCGAATGATTGACTCCGGGTTAAATTGAGATGTGTGGCCTCAGGTTATCACAGCAAAATGGGGAGATTCTCTGCGGATCGAAATGCTAGTTCCTTGAGAAGAAAGTGGACAACCACATTGCCCTCTGAAGCCGCATTGGCCGTGGCCCGGTATTCAGCCTCTCATAGGATTGTGCAACTAGCCGTTGTTTCTTTGAGAGCTCCAAGAAATGGGATTAGAGCCCCAAAAAAACTAATATAGGCAGAGGTTGACGGCATTATATCCACAGCACATTTCAAATTTCAATTCCAGACGAGTATGTTCTTAATATGGGAACTTTGTGGATCCTCGAATACCATGAAAAATGAAGTTTGCTTTAAGTAGCTGAGAAGCCTTTTTTGTTGGCTTCATCCAGTTGATTTGTAGTTGGTTTGTGCATAAACTGAGAAAGTTTGTTGACTGCAAATGAGATGTCGGGATGTGTCAAGGGAAGGCACGAGAGGCCACTATTCTACGAACTCGAGCTGTCCACAAGAGTTGCCATCAATCACTGAAGGGATTGAGTTGTAGAGAGAGGGGTTGAGACATCTTTAGCACCACTCATACTGTGTTAGCTAAAAGGTCACGAACATATTTATGTTATGAGAGAAATAACCCAGCCAGAGTAGGAATTACTTCAATCCCCAAGAAGAAATGAAGAGAACCTATATCCGAGAGAGAAAACATATCACCCAAATAGCTAATATTGGCCAATGAATTGAATTATTCTGAATAACAAGATCATCAACATAAAACTTAAAATAACAAAGATTGAGCCTTGACTGTGAATGAAGAGGGAGGAGTTTCGCCTCGAACTCCGTGAAAACCTGGGCCTGAAGAATGGCATTTTTGAGTGCTATGTACCAAGCCCGTGGAGCTTGTTTAAGCTCAGGAACGCCTTTTAACCCAATATGGTTAGGGTTTGGACAAGTCCTGAACCCCGGGATTGTGCCATAAAAATGGGCCTCAATAATGCACCATTTGGAAAGGCATTGTTTACATCCATTCGTCTCAACCACCCCTTTCAAGTGACAAACAATAGGATAATACAGTTCTAATAGTTGCTGGTTTGACCACAGGGCTAAAGGTTTCTTTGTAATCAATAATGTATATGCTGATCATAATCCTGCAAGAATCAGACGAGCTTTGAATCATTCACGATCCACAAGATGCCTTTTACTCTGAAGACCCACTTACGTACCACGAGTGTACAAATGCTTTGAGGGTGGTAAACTAGGTCCCAAGTCCCATGTTTCCTTAATAGGAGCAAAGAGCTCAATGGACATGGCCTCACACCCGTTGAGGTTGAGAAATGGCTTGGCCTACTGGTCGCTCAATGGTTCGGGGTAAGAGGATGTTTGGACACCGTATGATCTGCTTCGGGGTTTCCAAGATTTGGTCTATTGATCTTGTGGTCAGTGTTATGAGTGCGTTTGGGGAGGTATACTCCAGCTTGGGGAGGGTTTGTGAACCAAGATGGAGGAGAAAAATCGACCGAGATGGGTATCCTGGAGAGGAATAGAGAGTGGGATGGAAGATTTGCGTGGTAAGTAGTCCTAGTATCATCTAAAGGAGGAGTCGGATGAGATGGGGGGTGATTTATAACGGCAAGGAATCATGAAGTAAAGAACCGTAGGTCCGAGCACCTGGCAAGGAGGCCGCGACAACGGCAAAGGAACCTTCCGAAGGTCAGTAATGATGCTGGCGCGCCGGCGCCGCTGATGACGGTGACCGCGAACCCGGTGGGCACCGAAAAAGAGAGGAAGAAAATGGGGGAGAGTCCGAGGTTTCAAGTTAGCACCTAAGACCCGCAGGTTGAGAGAGGCTAGATTGATCTTGGGTTTCATCAAACAAAGACGTATTTATAAGAGAAATTTTTCGTTCGAGGGTCAGACACTTCAGGTGCATTTTGAGTTGGTGAATAGCCGAGAAAAAGACAGGCTTTGGATTTGGGCTGCATTTTATTTGTTATAGGTCGTGTGAGAGATAACAAATGCATCCAAATTTTTAAATTTCAAATAACGGTGTTTGACCAAAAGGACTTCAAAAGGTGATTTTTCCGAAGAAGAGGTGTGGGTCATTCGTTTTATGAGGTAGGAAGTCAGTTGAAAGGCATAAGGCCAATAAGAGAAATCAAGATGGGCATCATGAAGGAGTGTAAGGTCTGCTTAAATCGAGATGACTTATGACGATGTTCAGAGACACCATTTTGTTGCGATGTGTGGGGAGCAGTAGTGTAGTGAGTTATGCCATGAAGTAGGAGATATGAATTAAAGCAATAAATCCTACCACCATTGCTCTGAGTATAGTGTTTTGATTGATTTTTGAAAGCGGGTTTCAAATAAACCGTTTGAAATGTGGAAAATTTAGAAACACCCTGATGAAAAGACCATTGATAAAGTTCATATATATTTCAGAGTAAGGATCAATAAAAATAAGGTAATATCTGATCCATCAATTCCAAAGATAACTAGCAGACCCCACACACGCTGTAAACAAGTTCAAGCGGCTCATGACTTTAAGAGACTATTGACACGAAAGGGTTGTTGAGCTTAACTTTGATAGAACATGAATGACATAGTGAAGACAAAGTTTTAGTCGATGAAATAAAGAAGAGAAAAATTTTTAACAAGATGACGGTGGATTACCGAATAGAAGGATGTCCAAGACGCTGTGTCAAATCCACTGGGTCAGAAGTCCGTTCATGCACATTAGCAACCTTTTTTGATGCTACTATTAATTCCGGGAAGGTGTAGATGCCATTGTTACATGCTCCTTTTAGTAGAATCCCCCCCGAGATCTTGTCCTTCACAAGAAAATAAAAAGGATGAAATTCAATAAAGACATTATTTTCTTTGGTGAGATGATGAACGGAAATTAAATTTTTGCAAAGGTTTGGAACACAAAGAGTATCACGCAATGTAAAAGTTCGGTGAGGAGAGTGCAAAGCCAAAAGAATCCACATGTGAGACTCGCCAAACCCCGAGCCATCACCGGTGAATTACTTTCAGCTGGGCCTCCATCATATTCGTAATGAATAGATAAATTGGAAAGATCACCCGCGGATATTATGAGAAGCAAATTAATCAAGTAACCAATTTTTATCCCTTCCATTAGATGCTAGAGTAATAAATTTATTGAAACATTATGAGAATGGAATTAAGGACATGACTTGGCAATGTGGCCCAACTGATCACAGAGTTGGCATTTGGGCTAGTAACGCCGATTGGAATAATTAGGCCTCCCAGAGATGTTATTGGAGCGACGATCATCACGTTGGGCTCCATTAAAGTTTCTGCTTAAGTTGGAACCTAGAGGCCCACGGGTAGAATCATGTTTCTTGAAGGACCACCATTGACTCCTCGTGCGTAATGCTTCGTCGTGAAGCTGGGGCGTAAGTCAACCAGCTGGGCCGTGGTTGTGGCTTCCGCCTCAGATATGCATCATGTCCAACTGTGGTCGCAACTCCTCAAAGGCCAATGACGATTCCTAGCTCGGCCAGGTAGCCGCGATCTCCCGAAAACTGACTCAAGCCATTCAACACACACAAAGAGTTAGGGTCATCATTCAAATTGATGATCAATAATGGCTATTTCACGCCCAAGGCCTTCAAATGTTATTGGAGGTATTCATGATTTGAGACCCAGTCCCACGTTGATTGCTGTGAGTTCCTTCCTTTAATCGCATAGCTCGGTGCCCGGACGGCTAGTGCATATAAATTTTTTTAGCTTTGTCTGCCGCCATGAGGTTCAGCCGTAGTAATACAAGTGGGGTGATGGAGGGAGATGTAGATGCTAAAATAGCACTCAGGATAAGTTTATCCCCGCGAACCTGGGGCAGGGTCTTGCGCAGCCATCACGTGGTACCAGCAAGAGGGACAATCGAAGGTTGCCTCGACATAGTCGAGTAAATCGTGAACCAATGAGGAGTGCTTGGAATTGAGCACGCCATTGAGGAAAGGTGGTGGGAGTTAACTGCCGATTTGGGCAAGTGGATGTTGGAGTGCAATGAGTGATTTATTTGATACGAAGAGGTCAGATGTGAGATTAAAGTTTGATTTTGATCGGAGGAGGAAGACATGGCAGGGACTTGGATCGGTGACTCGTTAGAGATTTGTGGCTCTGATACCATGTAAAGTAATAGATTTTCCGATACCTTTCACTGATAGAAGTTCTAAATATATACAGAGTGATTGAGAGTCTAATTTAGTAAACATGTTAATGGTAAGGCTAAAATTAAGCTACTGTTACAATTACATTCAAATATAGAATTAATGACAGAACATGATTTGAGGCTAGACATGTGCTTCCCTTATAGAGGATTCCATGGAAGAAGACACCAAAGAAGAGGATTCTGAAGGAGGAGGAAGTGGATCCTCATGAGGAAGGCTAAGTTCAACTTCTCACCTACAAAACAAAGGGTTTTCCTTTTGCATTTTATATGTGAGCGAGAAACTACTCCATTTAGGGTATGTTTGATTACATTTCTTGAAAACTGTTTTTTTTCTTCTGAAAAACAAGGAGAAAAAAGAAAATATGGGAGAACAAGCTTTGGTTCCCAATTTTTTTATTATGGAAAACATGGAGAACACAACAAGAATGGTTTTCGTGAGAACACCAAAATAGTGTTCTTTGTGTTTTTAAAACTTATTCTCAAAAGCATTTTTTAAAAATAGGAATCAAACAAACCCTTATTTTTCCCTTCATATATCCTCAAATGTCAAAAAGGCTTTTCTTATTACGGTTTTTGGCTTTTGTTCTTATTGTCTCTTTTTTTTTGGGTATGCAGAACTTGGCTTCACTTGATACCATCCAGTTAAGAGAGATGCTTGTTAATGAGTATGTTTTTCTTTATGATGCTATACCTATAAAAGTTGCTAATGCCTCTTGGAAATTAAGAGACCATTCAACCGCTAGCTTGTGAGTCAAAATATATATGTGATATGTTAAATTTCTTAAAAGTACATTTTACTTCATTTCAGGTTGTATTGATATTATATAACCAAGCTCGTGATCAGGATCTATCATATTCATTCAAATTCAAAAATTGTTTTTTGAAAATTTCTTTAGAGAATATTTCAATCATCGTAAACTCTTATGTATATGCACTAATGTTCTCCTCTGCTTTTAAAATTTAATGCTTTTCAAAAACAATGAAGAAATTAATTGTAAGTTAAAATTTTTTTCATATTATTTTTTTCTATTTTTAGCGTGAAGAAAAAATAGTTTCAACACATTTTTATTTAGTTTTTATTTTAAATTTTGATTTAACCTTCTATATGAAAGGGTCAATATATAGCGGAAGTCTGGATTATGATTGAACAAAATGTGTGATAAACTAATGTCATCATCATTAGGGTTTACTAATCTCTTGGTATGGGACCTTTCAAGCTTTTCTAGTAGCGATAGATTTACGTGGGGGCACACCTAATTATCAAAGACCAGAGGAGATAACACCCTCGTATATGTGTAAAGACCATCGGGAGAATATGTGAAAGTTCTAGGGAGAGGGGTCTATTTATAGACTCCAAATTCTAACCTTATAGGGTTACTTGTCTGACAAGTAACCAACCCCTACCTTATAGGGTTTGTTGCCTATCAAGTAACCAAACTCTTGTCTTATTGGGTTTCTTGCCTCTTAGCAATTAATTAACGGGCTCTGTCACTAATTAGCTAGCCTAAGGACCCAACAACACATTATTAATTTTGGCTCTTGATCAATGGCTCAAATTATTTATAGAGCATAAATCCAACAATCTCTCACTTGCTCAAACGCAAGTCTAGGACCATGATCTTATCAAGTGTTATTCCATTAAGGACCTAGATGTGAACTTCAAGATTAATAATGTAAATATTAAATGTATTTTTCCTTTGTAAAATATTAATAATTAATCGACAGTAGAATTCTATCAATCAATTAATTTTATTCTCTTGCTATATGTTTCTAACGGATCCAATGCACTCGATCGTTGTCTTTCAACATACGAGCACCAAAACACATTAAGAGGATATTTAATACAAATCTCCATTTGCATATCCTTTCATAAACTTTGGTAGTCTAATGATCATTATTTCCAAATCATCAAGATATCGTCATTAAAGGAAACCTCACTTATCGGGACAACTCAAAGAATGATAATTACTTAACTACTTGTTTATAATACACTCAAGATTAAGTAAAAATAACATAAACTAATATTGTCTCGAGAGTTAATTTCTTTTTACGTAATATTACCTTTAATTAAATCTCTTGATCCTTTTTAGAGTGAGTACAACATAACTCACTTCCTAATATCTACACAATATTCAAAGACGTTTTTATTTTATAGAATATTATAGTTCAAATAAATGCCCAACTTTATTTATCAATCGTGAGACAATCTATAAATTATGAGAACCTATGCTCATGTCTTCTATGGATGTATCAATACAATCATCTACTGCATAATTAATCCGGACCTTATATGTAAAAAAACGCGTGCATAAGAATTTAAGAAATTCTCACCATTAAATCAAAAATGAAATTACATTTAGTTTTGCTTCTAGAGCATAAATGTAACCAACTCCCACTTACTCTAAAGTAAGCCTAGGACACTCCTAAGACCCATATAATTTACATGCTTCTCAAACACAAGCTTGGGAAGAGTCTTAGTAAAAGGGTCTGCTAGGTTCTCCTCATATGAAATTTTGCTAGAGTCAATATTCCCTTGGAAATCAAAGTTTGTATAACCAAGTGGTCTAAGACTCCCACTGGAATACACCAACATATAATCCCTCGTTCTCTTTAGATACTTGAGTATATGTTTTCTCTATAGTCCATGTTCACTTTAGATTCGATTTGTATCGACTTACGATTCCCATTACATAGAAATATCTAGCTTAGTGCATAATATGACAACATGTGGCAGATCTGTCATTTGTAGCTAAAGCATAAGATTTCACTTATGAGTTATTTCGAGAGTTTTATGGTGATTGTCCCTTACAAAGATGAATTCCATGACTGAAGGGTAGAAATCCCCTCTTGGAATTCTCCATGCCAAAACTAGCCACTAGGAAGCTTGGAACATTGCTAACACCTTATTCTTCCAATCTCATAAAAATTTGATTCCTAGAATTTAGTTAGCTTCACTCAAGTCTCTCATATCAAACTACTATTTCAAATAATCATTTACGTCTGACAACACCTTCACATTGTTTCCAATTAGCAGGATGTCATCTACGTAAAGAATAGGGAAGACTACCACTGTACCTTGAATCTTTTATGCACACATGATTTACTAGAACTCTTTTTCTTATAGATCAACTTTCTGTTAATGGATTTTACTTCTGTGAGCTTCTACAAGAGACCATTTTGAACCCATAGATTCCATCTCGTGTCCATCGACCTTTCCACTTTTCACATCAATCATCCAATGCTTCTTCATATGTGGTGTGGTCATCATCGATTATCCAAATGACTTGATACATTCTATCTAATAAGGCACCTGCGTGCTTCTATGTATTATCCCTACAAGTTTGCTGAATATGTTATTGCACATGCATAAGAAGATCCAAGTTTTGTGGTTCAAGTGGAAATCCAATCTTTTCATTATGTTTTTAGTTCTCAGTTTCTTGAATTTGGTCTTCGCTTGTTTTCGGGTGTTTGTTCACCGGATACATATTGTACATATTCCCTTCTTGAACATCAACAAGAAACAAGGGAAAAATATTCCACTCGCTTTTGAATCAAACACTAATTCTAACCCTTCTTCTCAAGAAGAGACATTGAGACTAAATTCCAACGAATATCTGGCACATGGAGAACATCACTAAGGGCAAGCATTTTTCCAGAGGTTAGCTTGAGGAGAACTTTCCCTTTGCTAATCACTGGGGATGATCTAGAATCGCCCATGAACACTTGTTCCACTCATTCCTTTATGATGGTACAAGAAGTGAATGCACTTCTATAGCCACAAATGTGCCTAGTAGCCCCAGAGTCTACCACCCAATCCTTCATATTGGTGACCATGCTTACCTTAGAGGATACTTCATCACGCAATGACCTTTTGTGTCTACCGTGATTCGCTCTTGGGTTGCCCTTTATCAATTTTCTTTAGTGGCGATACATTGAGGTATGGTGTCTAGGGTTTACACAGACATAGCAATTACCTTTCTTTTAAAGGTAGGATTTTGGACCTTGAGATTTTAGAAGTGTGTTAGCTTAGTCCTAGGGTTTTTTCTTTTAAGCCTATTGATTTTGGGCTTTGGTCTCTTTTCTACCACATTTTCCTCGGAGGATAGCTCCTTAACTCTTTTAGCTTTGCCCCTAGTTTTATTTTGTTCTCCAATCCTAATATGTATTATATCATCTTCTAGGGACATTTGTTTCCTTTTGTGTTTCATGTTATTTTTGTAGTCTTTCTAAGAATTTGGAAGGGTCTCTATAAGGTATCCAGCCACAAAAGGTTCAAGTAATTTTATGTCTTCAATGACTAGGTCATTGATCAACATGTGGTAGTCATGGATTTGAGATGAAACATCTTTATCCTCGCCATTTGAAACTTTCTAAAACTTCCTATGGTATATTTTTTGTGTCTCCCAACATCTTCTACTATGTATTTTTTAGTCAAAGCATACCAAATTTATTTTGCAACTTTACATTGACAGTAAACATCAAAGAGTTCATTTGTGAGTGTGCTAAGAATGACATGTCTAACTTGTTTGTTCCCATTTTCCCATTTAGATAATTATTTAGAGTCACTTTTACGTTTTGGGTCTGTTGGGTATATTTTATACTCATTTTACCTCCATGTTTTTGTGTTTTTTTCTATTGTTTTTATGATAAATAAGTGTCTTAATGCTCTAAATGTTCATTTTTATGATTAGGTCAACCATTAGATGCATATGAGCGACCAAAAATGGAGCAAGAAACTCACTAAACGGTGAAAAAGTTCAACTGAACAATGCATGCCACTACATTGAGCTATATGCCACGGCATGGAAACAAGAATTTTGGAGCACATGTACTGGTATGTCATGGCATCACTGTTTGGATGCCATGACATCATTGTTTGGAGGCCATGGCATCATTGTTTGGATGCCATGACATTGAAGCAGAGAAGAGTTGAGCAACAAGCATTGGTATGCCGCAACATCGCTGTTCACATGTTGTGGCATCTAGAGAATTTTTGGAGCATTCAAGTCCTATATAATTGGAATGTCCGGTAGCATTGGATTACATGTTGCGGCATCGTGACCTGGATTTGGAAAATTTGCTATTTTCAACCCATTTTGGGCCCAATTCCTAAGACACTATAGATACTTGGTTTTTTTAGACTTTTTTAGGGTTTTGCTATAGTGGGAGAACACCCATTCTAGGGTTTCTCTCATCCTAAGCTTGAATCACTTAGGGTTTGTATTTTTTGTATTTTTACTTTGGATTTGGAGCTGATATTGAAGATCAAAGGGGAGAAGCCCTCTTTTGGGTGGAAACATCCTAAGGCACAAATCTTTGAGGGAGAAAAGGTTGAAGAAGGAGGAAATGGGGAAGAAGAGATCGGGGCTTCACTAAGATTTGTCTATATTCTCTCATTCCCTATTTGTTTTTCTTTCTTTTGATGGTTGTATTTTCCTTTAAGATGTTTTATTTTGTTTTCTTAGGGTTTAGATGTAGCCAAAGACATGAATGTATGGATTTTGGCCTAATTTCTATCGGGAACATGTATTATTTTCACATATATGTTCAGTATTCCGTTTAGTCTTAATGCTTGTGGGTATTTGACCAATATTTGCATGTCTTGTGACTTGATTTGAAACTGAGAAGTGACGATTAAGCTAGACCATGAATAGTTTACCATATAATTTTCATGAGATAGAGATATAAATGAGATTAGATGTGGTATTTGGATTTCTAGTGTTTAATGCGTTTTTAGAAATCTGAGGTTGAGTAGAAATGCAAAATACCTTATCCTAAGGGCATCGTGAGGATTGTAAAACCCAAGAAAAATCAATTTTTTCCTCGAAAAAAAGGGCAAACGTGTAAATTTCAATAGTATGCTGAAACCTGAAATTTTCTAGATCTCGGATGAAAACGGACTCACCACAAGGATTCTTCCTCGAGAAATCTAGTCACTCCGCTGCATAAATTTCATCGAATTTTGAGACAGTTGGATTTTCACATTTTTCGGGGTGATGGGTGTCGAGGGACTCCCAGGACGAGATTGTTTACGAAAATCTCAAAAGTTCCAGGAAATGACTTGGGTTAAATTCATGGGATATAATTTGAACTTGAACTGAGACGGAATAAATGGCTTCGGGCTAAAACTAGACACAAACGAGGATGGACATGTGGCACAACGTGGGCCACACATCCAACTTAAGTTCAAGTTGGGACAAAAGAGGAATTAGGGCAAAAAGGAGCCCATTTCCTCCTGGTTCACTCAAAAGAGAGAGGAGAAGAGGGAAAGAGGAGAGTCAAGCTTCCTTCCAGGATCTATGGAGCTCAGAGGTCGCTTTCACCTGGCTAAGAACAAAAGTTCATCGTGACGACGAGTGTACATGTGGGTACTCTAAAAATAGGGATTCTCCTGCGGAAGATCCAAGAGGATTTTGGGAAATCGAAGTTGTCGGGCTTAGGAGGCTTCCTACCCATGTATCACGCGCCCAGACGTAGCTGATTCTTCCTACCTTGGCCATATTCCACTTTGGGTCAGAAAGTCGGTTTTTCGGCCTAAAGGCCCGTTTGGCAAAGAAAAGGGATTTCTGCAAGTTCCTCACTGATGCTCTTCGCCAGCAACCCCAGATGCCTAGGCTTGAGGTGGCTGAATCTCACACAGAAGATTGCTGCCATGCCCAGGCGTAGGGAAGGTCCCCGTCTGCGCAGGGTATCCGCCAGCGTGCGCCTACGCCTAGGCAAACCCAATAACATGGAAGGTGGACATTCTGGTCCGCCTAGGCATGGGTAGCTATGCCTAGGCGAACCACTCTGCCTAGGCAAAGGCAGCCTATGCCTAGGCATGCCTGCTATGGTTCGAGGCTTGTGTTTTAGGCCTGTCTCAGGTCGGTCTCGTGGCCCAGTTTGTGATTATTGCAACTTGCTTCGGGGGCCATTGTGTGATTGTTTGAATGTGTCATTGCTTGACTAAGAGTGACATGTTTGGATGTCAATGTGTGTGCTCTAACATGTTGACATGTGATGAATGCTTAGTACCGGCCATTAGCATGGCTTGCTTCTGTGTGTACAAGGCCATTGCTTGATCATAGAATTGGGCGTAGAATGTGAACGCTGATATATGCTTCTTCGTACCTATTTATATTGACATGAGTGAAATAATGAATGGAAATTATATGCACATAGATATAATTGTCCATGATGCATTGGTGACACGCATGAGTAGAATTGTCCATGTAGCATTCATTATGCATGTGACATGATATAGTATGCAATGGCATCTTGCATTGCATATGCATGGGGACATCGCATTAAATGGGTTTGAGTGCATGGTCAAGTAAATCGACACTGCGGTTTTGTGCTGATTTAGTGGGCTCGACAGCGGGATAACGCTCCAACAGGAGTCACATCGATTTATTGAAATGGTAAAGAAAATATGTGTCGGCATCGCAAGTTGGGATAGATCCCCTAGGTGAATGACCTACCAATTATGGTCGACTTAGTTCCACAAAGGAAAGGCCGTAAAGTAACCGGGTTTGCAAAGCCCGCGGTGTGACACCAAAAATCCACTACCCACAAAAAGGCGCATGATTTTAAATATAAAATGATCATTGTGATGTATCATCCAAAAATCTTTTGGTTTATAAACAAATGAAATTTGTTTTGAAATATGATCATTGGATGTCATCCAGAATGACTGTTTTATAACACATGGGCTTAGGCGTGTGTGAGGGAGTTGATGAGGACTCGGGCGCATGGTACATGGTGAGTCGCATCTCATTCATGGCATGACATGTAAAATTTCATATAGAATTGGCATATTTTGTTGAATGTGATTAGAAAGTTGAGTGAACATTGCATGTGCACTTAGGGTAGGAGTAGCCCTCAGAGGATGGCCTCACGGGCATTACTCATACTGTTGTGGGACCCCCATTTCAAGTACAGGGTTGATACCGATGGACGGTGCTCATACGAGGCTGTGATTGTGAAGAGGGCCGACATGTGGCCTTGATAAATCTTTTTGTAAAGTGTTAGGGATGTAAAACCAAGCTTCTAGCATGTACTCTGTATAAAAGAATTGTAATTAAATTCTTTTGAACTATTGTCTAAATAGTCGAGTATGTAATTATGATAAGAGGGTCATAAATGGACTCTTACGGACTGTAATTAAGTGCATTATTCTCATATTTTTAATTTAAATATGAATAAATGGGTCCCAGTGAAGGGACGACGCGGTGCCGAGTAACCTTGTCCACGTGCAATCGTACTGCTTGGTACCAAGACTTAGGTGCGAAGTGACCTAAGGTAGAAACTTCCGCAAGTTGACGGTTAGTCAACGAGACCCCCGGAAATTGGGGTGTCATAGGATGCTCGAGAGAGATTTGCATATCCATTAGTGAAATTGTCATCTTCATATGAAAATGAACATTGTTTGATCGAGTTAGGAAGTTCATATAGGATTGTTTAGGTGAAATCTATGCCCTAAGGCTTTAGTCTCTTCTCTGAAATAATGTAGTTTAGGAAGTTTCATGCTAAATTAGTGTATTTGAGTCTTTTATAGATTTTCCAATCATCCAAATACATAGACCCTAAGCTAGATTAGAGTTGGTAATTAGTAACCCAATCCTCGTGGGAACGATACTCTGCTTTCTCTTTATTACTTGATGAGACGCGTTCACTTGCGCACATAGACGTATTATTTTATATACAACGCACTCTAACTTGCTTGTTCCCATTTTCCCATTTAGATAATTCTTCAGAGTCACTCTTAGGTTTTGGGTTTGTCAAGATATGCCCTAGGTTCACAACATCAATGGCACAATATATTCTTTCTAGCCATCTCTTAAAGAATGTCCTATTAAAAGGGTCAATCTTGGAAATGTCAAGACGAGTGTAAACTAGGGAGGTCTCCATCAATTATATGAATTGAATCCACTTGAAGATTGTTGGTAATATTAGGTCTTTTGGGTGAACAGAAACCATAATAAAAGAGTAAGAGTTGTTAAGTGGCCACTAGAAAGTCCTAGGTAAGTAGAGGAGTCACAATGGTCGGCTATATTCTACTTGCCTTAAGCTCTAATCGCCTTGTTGATAAGCCTTTCCTCGACATGTACTAACAAGTTACCACCTACTGCCTTGGGCTTTGATACAACTATTAAAAGGTCTTTAAGAAAGAGATTAAGGAATTTGACTTAGCCCAAAACAAATAAACAAGGAACAATTGAGTAAGATGAACTTATTTTTTAGGATGGTTGAGGCGTGCAATTGCATTGTCCTTAAAGTAGATTTTTCCTCCTCCAATTTTTAACCTTGGTGCAGTAGGGAATCAACGCTCTACCTCTAAGATTCAACAATCTAATCTCACCTCGGGTGCAGTACTCCCTTAGTAAGATCCAATACAACTCGAATATTAAAATATTCATCCAAAATTTGTGCTTAGTATGGAAGCATTTGAGTAAGGGAGAGAGAGAATGTGCTTGAAGCACTCGAGAAAGAAAGAGAGAACTTTGAGAGCTTGAAAGAATTCAAATAAGAATTAATTAAAATAAAAAATCCCATGACTCAGATTGTAAAACGTGCATAGAAAAAGTCATTTAAATTGTTAAGTAAATATTTTATAATTAAACCTGTAAAAAATAAAATAAGATTCTCATAATAATAATTTAAAAGGATAATTTTTGAAATTAAAAATAATTTAACTGAACTCGACTTTACCATAAGGAGAAGACTTGGCCAAAATTAAATTATTTATTATTTAAAGTAAATCAAATGACTTGGTCGAAAGACTAGACTGAGTCAAATTGAAATATAACAAGATATTTTTTTCCTTTTCTGATTTTACACTTAACTCTCAAACAATAAAATAATAACTGTGTGCACAAAATTAAAAGAATCATTACATGTCAATGTATTTAAAATTTTTTGGTATTCATGTTTTTATTATTTGAATTTTACTCTTGAAAAAAATAATTATTATATTATTGAAAAAAAAAGAAACTATAGAATCATTTTATTCTACTTTTTATCTACATAAATTTATTATATTGATTGGATTATAGCTGAATTGTATTTTAGTTTGGAGCTCTTTTGCCTAGTTAAAAATAAAATCGAAAACTATGCAAGAGAAAAACAATCAATAAAATCATTTTATACCAATTTTTATTAATTAGTTCATTATTTGAGTTTCAAAGTACTTTCTTTCGAACTTCACTTTTAAGCAAAACCATCATCACAGGGACACATGAGGATTGTGCAGTTGCCAGTTTGTGCTCTATCCTTCTTTTTCGTTTTTCTAAAAAGGAAGACAAAAATTTTTAAAAAGTGAACTAAACTACATAAAGATGGATAACAGTGGAATGGAAATCAAACGGAGGGTCCACAAAAGATATCCAATCTTTTTTTAGAAAAAGTAATTCGACAAGAATTTTAATAAATGATGAAAGTAGAAGTTTAAAGTCACCACTTTTTTTTTTCTTTTTTCCCTTTAATTCACTTCACATGACTTGTCCCTTGCTTTAATTCACATAATAATAATAACAATAGTCAGTGATCATGCAATAAAAAAGGAAAGAAATTTTTTTTGGTCACATGAGAGAACCATATTGTTGGTTTAATAAATAAAAAATGCGGGTGAGTAGGGTGGTAAATTTCACTCAAAAATTTACGAGGAAAGTAGGTTTTCTACACCCATACAAAAAAATTTGTATATCTGTGATCAACAAAACAAAATAGGGGATTAGTACATGTTTTCCAAAAATAACTGTGGTTTGATTTAAAAGTAAAAATACCCAAAAAAAATTCTCTAAACTAGCCGGTGACTGTAGTATATTATAGTAGTAGATAAACTACTACCATACCAAATAGAGGGGTAGTTTGGAGATTTTTTGCAATTATATTTGAAGAGCCTATATTGACCCCATATTATTTTCTAGATCACTTATGTACAAATATTTTTGTATGGATATAGAAAACCTACTTTTCCCAAAATTTATTATAAAATTTTAAAAGTGAAACAAAATTTTTTTCTTCTTTTTTTGGTTTTTTTTAATAAAAAATTAAAACTGGATACACTTTTTTAAATGGAATTTATTATAAATTTATTTTATATTCTCAAAGATCATTTCCATTTTTTTTTTAAATTTAACATACGTCAAATTTATTTAAAATAGTTTTAAAACTAAGCACTTTTTTAATACATACATTTTAAGTTCTAAATATATTATAGGCAAAGAAATTTGCCCTCACCACGATATATAGCATTCTTGTCTCAATAATTTGTTCCCTTTAGAACTTAACCTGTAATTTCTTCTCTCTTCTTATACTCAGCCTAAGCTCTAACCACTTGCCTGCGCCTTATCGACTGTACAAAGTCCTCGATTGATTTAATTCACATATATTTTTTAAAACATGTATAATAAATTATTATTAAATATTTTTGTAAGTTTCCATTGAGACAAAAAACCCAAGCCTCATTTTCTATCAACTTTCTCTTCTATCAACTCATATTTCTTAAACATGAAGGGGCGATTTTTTTACCATTATTGGCCTGAAATCACCCTTATACACATATTTCTATCAATTTATTGCTTAATGTGCTCTGCGATATTTCACATGGGATTTGGTTTTATTCGCTTTTCAGGTTTCATTGCCTCATTACAAAGATTCGATTTTCAAGGCTGCCTTACGAATGCCTCATTTTTTTATATCGCCATGGCATGACTTTTTATTCATACACTTAAGAATTTGTAATTTTAATAAACATATTCGATCAAACATACAATAAATTAGATTATTATTTAAAGCAGTTGCTTTCATCATCTATAATTCTTAAGAATTTATATCATATTAATCAATAAACTATTTCCTTTTAAAAAAAAAGGTAATAATTTTGTAGCAACCGAAGAAGATAAGATAAGAGGGAAATAATTTAGTCCTCAAAAAGGTCTCTGAAGCTTGAGGGAGTTGTTGGTTGTGGGCCTCATAAGAAGGTGATTTGAATCAGGAAAAGGCATTATGTTGGTTTGTAAGGGATGGTGCCTACATCATGTCTCTGTGTCTATCTCCATCATCCTTTTCCTACTTTCTTCATTTATATAGACATTTTTCTCCTCTCAATGTCTTCTTTTCCTTCTCTTGACATTTCTTTTGTGATGTTCACATACTATCTTATAAAACCTTTTTAATTTCAATTTTTTTTGCACTTTTATCTCGCTATATTTCTTGATTTTCTTCATTTTATACACACTAAGCACAAAAACGGTACTATATAATTAATAATTAGTAATAAGAAATTAAATATAATCCCATAAATAATAAATTTAAGGATTCTAAATATTAATTATATTAATACTCCTGATAATTTAAAAATTATATTTTACGATTTAGAGGTTCAAATCTATTCAAGTTGACTATACGAAAGTGAATATATATATATATATATATATATATATATATATATATATATATATATATATATATATATATACATATATATATATATATTAGTAGCCTGTTTTCATGGGTACTTCGAATCTAGTCCTTCTATATGATGTGTAGAATAACTCCTTAATCAACAATCAACCTCATTGACAAAGAAAATCACATTTATATGATGTCTTTCTGAACTGAATGACATGTACTAAACCCTTCAATTTTTATTCCTCCGCTTAGAGCCTCCATAATTCCTTTGCAATGCGTTTCAAAATTGAGCTAGTTGTTTAAAACTTAGAAAATGGTCTGATGTTCTTGAAATTATAAAATGGGTTTAGTCTAAGACACTGCAAGTACACAGGTCATACAAGTAGTAAAAACTTGATGTAAGTCCAGATATCATTCCCTTAGAGATTGATAAGAATTTTTTAAATCAACTACCCTAGCTACTCAAGATCCACACTATTTGCACCTCCTTTTAACGGTTTGAAAACTAGAATTGAAAGACAAGATCATACTATATTATATTTATCTAATTAAAATAAAATTTGAATTAAAACAAATAAAATAAACTAGACTGAATCAATTTTCTGCTAGAAATGAACACTGACAAGGAACTGCTGTGAAATTGCCAATTTCTACATTATAATCCATTGCTTTTCTCTATCTTGATTTTGGATCTGGATTTGTCAAAGATGCCTAATAATGCAAATTTTGATTTCTATAATTCACTAATTAGAGGTCCCCCTCGTCTTTTCAAAGACATGGTTCTAATCACATTTGAATTTAACACCTTTATAAGATTTGGGTATTTTTCTTTTCAATACTTCATACCCATTTCTTAAGATCACAGATTTCTTGCTTCCTGCTAGGTCATTGCAAAACCTCTTACAAAATGGTCAGATGACTCTTCCTTTGGGATCCGATGGATTTTTCCTTTCCTTGATTAGATCTCACTCTAACACAAGATCAAGATCTTTTCACTGGGGATTAAGGTGAAATCTTCGATTATTTAAATTGATAAATAATCACATTCAACTTCAACTATGAGTGAATTGGAAATTTATCAGCACACTCGTAGCTCTTTAGTTCTTCAATAAGAGTCTAACATACTCCACAAATTGAATGTTCCAAGCTCGTGAATCTCCATCTCTGTTTCACTCAGAGGGCCTCCTGGAAATCAAAGCAGGATACAGTCCTTGAAAGGGTATTCAATACTACTATTGTGAACAATTCAATTCAAGAACAACATCAATCAAATAAATCCCAAATTCAGGAAATTCTTTCTAATTAATGCAGAAAAGACTATAACTAACAACATACCCATTCCAGTGGAAGCTGCGCTTCTCAACTACTGAATCACAATCTACAATGGAATATTGATCAAGTTATTGTCCCATGTAACTCAGAATAACCAAAAGAAACGAATTCCAGAAATTGTCTAGACTTCATTAATTCCATGTAGTAATTGGAAAAGAGATGAACTATTTGATCCAGCTTCACAATTCAAATCAGATTGCTAGTTCAGATCTAGAAACAAAAAAAATATCAAAACGATTCTAACTAATGTAATGTAAAAATATACAAGTGAGTCTTCTTCAATCCCCTAAGGATCTGGGTTCCGAAAGAGCTGCTTTCTCTTGGCGCAAGGTCGACTATTTATACACTTCCAAAAATTGGGCCTGATTCAAAAGCTTCAAGTGAATTTTCCCTAATTCCATGGCCCATCTCACTGTTCAGGTCACGACCTAAAGAAGCTTGTCGCGACTGAGTTGCAGTTATGAACTTGCTAAGTCTGTTGTGACTTCAATTACCTATCGCACCCTTCTTTGTTTTGTTTTTGGCTATGTGAAGTCGCGACCTATTGTCTTTTGTCATAACAATGTTCTTTTGCAAATTTCTTCATTTAGCTAGTTGTCGCGAACTCCAGCTTTCTTTGTCGCGACTTGTTGTCGCCTATCCCTCGATTCTTGTTACGACTAAGTTTTCGGGGCCATGCATACGAGTTTTCCTAGAGTTTCTTCTTTATCTGGAATCTTTATGGCAACATGAATTGTTGTGTAGTGACCAAGTTCAGTTGTCAATAGTTATGATTCTTGTTGCGACAACTTTTTCTGGTCTCTAAGTATTTGTGTCACGACCTCAATTCCATGTCGCGACCTGGCTGTCCTTCCCTTTACTGAGTTTTGTGTCGCGACCTAGTTTTCATGTCGTGACACAATTTCTATTGCCAGCCACTTTGATTCCTGGCCACAGCTTCCCTTTTATGTTGCGACATCATTTGTTTGTCTTCTGCCTTTATTCAGGTTGCGACTCAAAATTGTTAATCTGTTTAGTTCCTTGTTGCGACATGTAATTTTAGGTCGCAACCAGGTTGTTTATTTCCTTGTTGCACTTTCTGTCGCAACCTAAAAGGCAGGTCGCGACTTGACTGTACGTTTTTAACTCCTACCTTGTCGCAACCTCAATTCTCATTTACAACAGTTTTTACTTAACTCAGCTTATATTTCTTGTCATGACCTAGAAAGTATGTCGCGTCTGGGTGGTTGTCCTTCTCACCTTTGCTCTTGTTGCAGTTGCTCAAACTTAGTTGCGACATGCTTTTAACTGTTCTGCCTATTTTCATGTTGCGCTGAGTTCCGGGGTTAGTCGCGACCTCAACCGGTAAGGTCTTCAAATTTCAGATTTTATCGCAACAAAGATATTCCACCCTTGTGGACCTTTGTCACCATGAAGAAGCCATTCCTGTCGCGATTATCGCTTTTTCTCCTCCGTCGCGACAAGAGTTGTTGTCTCTTTCAACGCCGCGACATCTTAGAACGATGCGTCGCGACAAGATCCTTCTTTCTGCTTTTCTCCTGCCTCTCGCATCTTGTCTCTTGTCGCAACATTCTTCTCGGCCCTAAAGATTCTTGTCGCGGACTAATTCTCTGTCGTGACCTGAGGTCTTTGTCTAACAGATTTGTAGCAACATGCTCACTCAGGTCGTGACTTAAAAACTATTGATCTAAGGAATCCCTTGTCGCGACCTCACAAGTCCGCTATACCTAATACTTTGACTATATATATCTTTTTTTACCGAATTGCTAAATTTTTCTATAAAAATCAGAAACATAAATTTGGTAAGGTCTCCATATTTCTGCATAATAATAAGCAATTATATTGTAACTCAAGTCAGAAAAATGGATTAAAAATCAATGAGTTTTTGACTCATCACCTTCTCATTTCTACTCTTTGCAATTTCCTTCTCATTCTCAGGAGCTGATTCCCATTTTCATTTTCCTGCCATCTGTCTTTCCCCTTTGCTGCTTGAAGTAGCAACACAAGGAAACCTTTTCCTCCTTTGATATAAAAGTAATTCTTTTTTTAAAAAAAATTATAATTATAGATTTTTTTTTTCAAAATATTCACAAATCTAATCTTTTTTGTTTTTGTGTCCTGATTTCACCAACTCATAAGCAGAAATTAACCTTAAATCTGAATTTACTAACTGCAATTTTAAAAATTAACCTAAAAACCGCAGTTGGTAAATGAGGTTTTACATTTACTTTAAAACCGCAGTTGATGAATGCAGTTTTAAGGTTAATTTCAAAACTGTAGTTGATGAATGCGGTTTTAAAAACAAAAATATTAGATTTATGAATATTTTGAAAAAAAAATCTATATTTGTAATTTTTTTTAAAAAGAAATGAATTACTTTTGTATTAAACTCTGAATTTTCTATGTTTGAGCTTGATTTCTCCCTTTTTACTTTCTACCCATTCTGTCATTTTACCAACTATTCCTACTCATCGCACTTCTTGCCTAAGTATTCTCGCTTTCCAATTCTTGCTCGCTTCTCTATCTCATCTCTCATCACTTGAAAAAAGTGGAAAGAAAACTGATTCCTTTATACCAAAACCTCCCACAACTTCTTCCGCTCTTCTCGATACCTCAAATCTTCATATCCTTAATTTCATCTCGTAATATTCACTCAAAACTTCCTCATCCTGCTTGCCCAATTGCCTCCTATTTCTGGGAGGGAGGAAAAAAGAGTAGGAAAAGGAAACATATGATCTGCCAAGTAAATTGTCATTCGAACTTATTTGCTAGAATCCACGTCACGTGGCTATCTCGTGGAACTACCATAGCAACATTTTGGAACTCACCCAACAATTATATCGAGTTCACTTATATATATATATATGTAGTTCTCAGAATATATGTGAATGAGTATATTAATTATTAACCATATGTGATAAATTGGACAGGTTGCACTTCCCAGGTTGGAGCTCTTAAGTTTGGGGTCAATGGATAATGTTAGAACAATAATATAAAATCAAGTAATTTAATCATATGAAGATACCAACAACATAATCAGATCATATGCGGAAGCAAAATGCTAGGATGTACATACCTCCAGCCATTGTTGAGAAACAGAGAAATTGGAATACACTTTTGGTTCTTCTAAACCCTTCTCAAAAAGAAAATAAAAAAAAAACTTGATGGTGAATTTTTTCGTATATCCGGTGCAGGCTTGGTGGACCAAAAATGCAATGCCTCTTTATGGAGACTCAAGCCATCACTGGTCCTCCAAAGAGGTGCAAGGGTTGAGGAAGAGGTGTTTTGAAAATGTGGGAGATTCAAATTTTAAATTTAAAACTTTAAACATATGGATTATTCTAACATTCTCCCACTTGGTCCATATAGTTCAACACCCACCACAAGGGTAAACTAAATATATAAATCATGGCAATAGGTCCTCTTATAGTGAGTAGTATCTTCCATGTATTACAATATATCAAGTTCTTTCAACACAAACCATTAAACTTAATGAATAAACCATATGTTTATTCAAGGTCCAAGCTTTAAATATATTTCAAAATAATACATTAACTGAAATGTACAAACCATATGAGAAAATATCATATTGAATAAGAGTTTCATTAAAATAATGAATGTACGTACAATTAAATTACGCCATGGAACCAAGTCCCATTAGACTACATGATCCCAAAATACTTAAAGTGGTACATGCCTTAATTGTGTTGATTCAGCACCGACTCGCTGCTAATGTGTTCAATGACCAATTTCTTTTTTTTAACACGTTCTCTTATGGCTAAGTATTTAATGTCGATATGCTTACTTCGACTTCCACTCTTGTTGTTCTTAGCCATTAATACCGCAGCTGAGTTATCACAATACAACTTCAATGGCCTAGGAATCCACAATTCTAAGCCCAGATATTAAACTCCTTAACCATACACCATGCTAGCAAATTCTCAAACAAGATACTAACTCTGGCCTACGTTGGACCGCACAAAGTTCGCTTCGCACTTCTCCAAGATAGAGATCCATTAGCTAGCTTGAAAATATAACCAGATGTTGATTTACGAGAATCAACACAGCCAGCAATTCTGAATCGGAGTAGCCAATCACCTCCAAACTATATGTTCGTCTATATATAAGCATGTAATCCTTTGTTCCTTGAAGGTATCTTATCACCTTCTTTGCAAAACTTCAAAGAGGTCAAGACTCGATTACTCGATATCTTCCTAATAATTCCAACAACAAATGCAATGTTAGGTCCGGTACGCACCGAGCATACATTAGGCTTCCACAATAAAGATATGGAATGTTCTTCATGTGGTTCCCATTCAAATCATTTTTAGTGGCACTTATTCAAATCGAATCATTACCTTCAAAATGGGTGCTACACTGGATGAACAATTTTTCCGTTAAATCTCTCTAAAACTTTATTTGGACATAGCCCTCGAGACAAACCTAAAATGCTCTCGACATCTTTCCCTATGGATCTTGTAATGCCAATGACATAAGATCTCCTTCGCCCATATCCTTCATATCAAAGTTCTTTGAGAGAAATTGTTTCACCTCATATAACAAACCCTTATCATTGTTAAAGCAGAATATCATCCACATATACCAAGAAAACAAATCTTACTCCCACGACCTTCGTATATACATTGATCCATGATATTTTCTTCAAAACCGTAATGAAGTAATGACTTCATGGAATTTCAAATACCATCGCGTGATTAATTTGCTTTAATCCATATGGATTTCTTAAGCTTGCAAACTAAATGCTCACCTTCACTAGAGAAGAATCATTCAGGTTGTTTCATGTAAACCTCTTCCTATAGATTACCATTAAGGAATGACGTTTTTACATCCATTTGATGTAAATCAAAGTCAAAATGTGCAACCAATGTCATGATTATCTAAAGAGAATCTTTCTTAGATACAGGAGAAAAGGTCTCTATGTAGTTGATTCCTTCCTTTCAGTGAATCTCAAGTGTGTAGTCTTACTTTATGTCTCTCAATGTTGCCTAGTGAGTCCTTTTTTGTTTTAAAGACCGATTTACATCCAATGGCTTTTACACCATTAGGCAACTCAATGAGATCCCAAACTCGATTGATGTCATAGAATTCATTTCTTCTTTCATGGCACTATACCATGAGTTAGATTCCTTAGAACTCATGGCTTGTGAAAACGTTTCTCGATCATTTCTACCCAATGTTATAGTCCAATTTCAGAATATTATCTTTAAATAATCATTAGAATTGGCCGATTTCCTAACTCTTCAGAGATCTTCTTAATGTTGCTTCATCATTCTCTGAGGAATTTGTTGATCAATATGTTGCTTCATCTAAGTTGTTCAACAAATTTCTGGAATTTCATTAGCAAACTTGATCTACTATGATCAATATCAAGAATACGTGAACTTCAAGAAAATGGTCAGTCTCACACTCGGTTGTACTTGAGGGTGTGAATGACATCAATCTATCACTTGAACCAGAGGGTTGACCTTCATAATGATCCTTCTCATAAACAATGTCCTAAAACTAATCACTCCCACTGATCAAGTAATTCTCAAGAAATTTCGCATTTCTTGATTCCACAATCCTAGTGCTGTGAGATGGACAATAAAATCTATACCCCTTAGACCTTTCAGCATATCTAATAAAATTCCCACTAATGGTCCTTAGGTATAGCTTCTTTTCTTGTGGGTTATAAATTCTCACTTCAGACGGGCATCCCCAAACGCGTATATATCGCAAACTCAATTTCCACCCTTTGAATAACTCAAAAGGTGTCTTAGGGATAGCTTTGGTTGGAACTCGATTTAATATATACACTTCCGTCTTTAGAGCTTCAGACCACAAGTACTGAGGTAGTTTTATATTACTCCTCATACTCCTTACCATGTCCATTAAAGTTCGGTTTCTTCTTTCTGCCACACCATTCTGATCCGGAGAATTAGGCATATTGTACTTGCAACAATCCCATTTTCTTGAAGAAACTTCGCAAATGCACCAGGAGCTTGTCCATTCTCTATGTATTTACCATAGTACTCTCCACCTCTATCTAATCTCATGATCTTAATATGCTTTCCACATTTATTCTCTACTTCAGCCTTAAAAACTTTAAAGGCACCTAAAGCTTCATATTTGGAAAAAAGTAAGTAGAGATACATGTATCGTGAATAATCATCTATGAAGGTGATAAAGTATTTATGACCATTTGCATCCATGTCAGGACAACAAATGTCGATATGTATAATCTCTAATAGGTTTGTGCTCCTCTTTGCACCCTTTTAGACTTGTTGGTTTGCTTGCCCTTAATGCAATTCACACGAGTCTCAAAATCGACCAAAATCCAATGCTAAGTACTTATCATTAACTTGACCACTTTTTAGGAAAGAAAGAAAGGATCAAGCTAAAAGAAAGGGAAAAGATTTCTATTCAACTAGGCATAAAGAAAGAAGGAGTCAAAGTGTTGTTTTTTACGTAAGAAGAAGAGGGACACATGAAGAAGGGCCTTTCGAAATTTAAAGATGCGGCTTGATAAGAAGGTGCACCGAATTTTCTTTTATGCATTATGAATCTAATATGGTTAATAGTAATCACGCAGCCACATGGTGGATTGATTAAGTTTCTACAATCCATGTTTCAAATACCTTACGGTATGCAAAACCTAAGGAAACCGAGTCGAGTGAACAATGCATCTATTCGACGGCCAAGATGAGTTCATGTATGAGAAGCTATTAGCACTTGCGGCCTTATGTGTGAGAGGTTTCATTTTAGAATTGGAAAAGACATTTTATGTTTCAAGTTTCTCTAGGAATTTAATTTCAATTTCAAGACTTGTACCTTTAGGATTTTCCTTTAACTTTACAAATTCGGGTTTTAGTTTAGCTAATAAATCAAAGTTATTGAACATGGTGCATTGTCTAATGGTCTTTTTCCATATTCAATTACACAATGATGTTACTTATAATTCTATGCATGCAGCTGGATTAAAAGATGTATTATGAATGAGGAATCCTCTATGTTATGACATCGGAGATTGGGACACATCTCCATTGAAAGAATGAAGAAATTGGTTAATGATGGGGTACTTAATACTTTGGATTTTGCTGATTTTGAGACTTGTATGAATTACATTAAGGGCAAGCAAACCAACAAGTCTAATAGGTTTGTGCTCCTCTTTGGAGGTAAATAAATACACTTAATGCAGACTGATGATAATATGGGATAATAGATTGAAGGCATTTACCAAGACTTAATTAGGTCATTTACAATAGCTATCAACATTGACAAACCGCAACTACTTGTGATTCATTTTTCAATATTATGAGAACGTTTAAGTTTTGTTACTGCAATTTTTACTCTTTCTTATTCAATATGATGCACCACATGTGTTGAATTAATGCCCAACATTCTTTAGAAGCTCCACATGTGTCGAATGCCCAGCATTTTGTAGAAGTTCGACATGTGTTGATGCCCATCATTATGAAGAAGAGGATCTTTAAGAAAGGGATTCCAAGGAAATTTATCATCCCAAGGTAGAGGATTCTATGGAAGAAGACACCAAGGAGGGAGGAAGTGGATCCTCATGAGGAAGGCTAAGTTCAACTTTTCACCTGCAAAACAAAGAAAGGGTTTTTCCTTTTGCATAGTATATGTGAGTGGGAAATGGGAAATTGCTACAATATTTTTTTCTCTTTATATATCCTCAAATGTCAAAATGGCTTTTGTTCTTATTGTCTCATTTTTTTGGGTATGCAAAACAGAACTTGGCTTCGCTTGATATCATCCCAGTTAAGAGAGATGCTTGTAATGATCAGTATGTTTTTCTTTATGATGTCATACCTGTAAGTTGTCAATGCTCTTTGGCAATTAAGAGATCATTCAACTGCTTATGTAGGTCAAAATATGCATGTATGATATTAGATTTCTGTGCATATTTTACTTCATTGTATGTATTAACAATATACAACCTCGCTTTGTTAAAGATCTTTCATATTCATTCAAATTCAACAACAGTTCTTTATAATTTATTTAATTACTTAATATCCTTTAGAGAATATTTCAATCATGGTATGTGTGATACCCTAAACTCTAATATTTTCCTTTTTTTTATATATATATTTTATTTTAAAAAACTGTTCTTATTTTTAATAATTTTCTTCTCCTTTCTCTCTGATCTTGTTACATTCATGTTCTTGATCCTTTTTTTTAATCTCTTCCCACCTTTTGACCCGTGTTAGTTATTAAAAAAAAAAAAAAAGTTAAAGTTAAAAAGGGGAGGGGCAAGGCTGCATTTGGCAACCTCCTCATTCCCAAGTCTATAAATAGACATGTTGAGGAAGGGACGAAGGTAGAGAGTGGGAGAGCATCCGAGAGAAGAGGCAGAAGAGAATATCATGAGAGGGCAAGACATGTTGCGGGTTTTTCTCGGGTTTAATATGAGATTTGTAGTGTTGCTATCTTTAGATAATGGTAAATATATACTCGGTTATCCCAATTTTTTTTTTTTTGGTATTAGCCTTGATTATCTTGTAGGGGTAAATAATAAAAATTTCTGTAATTGTACAAATTTATTATTGTATAGTATTTTATTTTCAACCCCGTGGTTTTTCTTCGATAAAGAGTTTTCCATGTAAAATTCTTGTGTTGTTATGGTTTATTTTTTCTATTTGATAATTTTTCAAGGTTGATCTCGGATTTAATGTGAAATTTTCATCATCTCATATTTTTTATTCCCTTGTAAAATGTCATTTTGAGTGGTAATCACACACCTATTTTTTTTTATCCTAATTTTTAGGATTAGAAACCCTTTTAGCCAATGTTAGGTCAAATTGCCCTCCTCCTAGGACTCTTCTTTTGGTTTGCACATGGAACCAATAAATAAGGGAATAAAGACATGGATTTTGCCCCCCGCTCCCTCTTTCTCTCTCTTCACTGTACATTGGTTTTCGTATTATATTAATTTGCAGCCCATAATTTTTTTTAAAATGCAATACACGTATCTCTCTGTGCTTTCCGTTTTTTGGTTGAAAATAAGCAAGAACCCGCACAAAAAGAGGGTTTAATGAATTTTTTTTATTTTTCTCATGAAAATTTATAATATTCATTTAAGGTTTAAATTTGGATTGTAAAAAGCAGAAACACCCTCCATTAACCATTATATGTTCCCAACCTCAGTCTCCTATTTTGCTTTAAACTTGTACTAATCTTGGAGGGTTAATACCAAAATGGTAATAGATTTTACTAATCTAGTATACAAGGATACACTTGTAATTTCTAAAATATTTAAAACCAAAAAATAAGCACAAATTTTCAAATGGAATCGTTATCGACGTTGATTATTGAAAAAGAGATTTCCATCCTCATATTATAAGCCATGGAGGTCTGGTTTCCACCTTCCATGCCAGGAATCTTTAAAAGTAAACCTATAACACTGTGACATTTCATTTCTCTTTGGATCAAATTAAAGACTTCTTGGGTGTAAGGTCAGCTTGGACATAAATCAATTCATCCCATGCAGTCTCCAGTAATCTCATATAGCCCTGAAGTTAATGATCAAATAAAACCTTTCGTAATCCTGAGGGGACTCAAACCGATGACAATTGAAGAGTAAACCCAAGATCAAAACCAACTGAGTTACCCCAAGAGCTCTGATTTGGTGTTACTGTTGTTTCTGTTGCGCCTTCTCTTCAATCTTCACATTCAGCCTTACATCATCAGGGATCTGCTTGCTCTCCCCTTCAAACATAACTACTTTAGCTTTCTCCATCTCCCGACTCTTTGTCCCTTTCCCGTTTTATCATCCATTCCTAGCTCATTTCAATTTTCCATTTTTCTGTTGACAATCTATCTGCTTTGAACATATATGCTATGCTTCCTTCATTTCTTGCGATCTCTTATTTAAGGTGGTTGTTATTCCTTGCTTTTTGCTTCCGCTTTTTCACAGTGAATCAAATTGCATGCATTCCGAGCTTTCCATCTCTTTCACACCATACTTCTCTCTCAGCTTGCCTCAATCTTCCCTACTGATTCTATTTGAGATTTCTTCATTTCTTTTCACACCATAAAGTGTTTTAACACCGCTTTCATTCATATTTGTCAGGACTTCAACCGAGACATTGAGGTAATATAGCGAAAAATTTAGCAAATGCCAAACAGAATAGCAGCTACTGTATTTTAATCTTTTCAGTTATAGAATGACCTCCCATGGCCCCAATCTTTGTATGGATGGATAGTAGACTTCTCAAGTTTTCCAACGAGTCCAAGATCACCCAATTCGGAGTTCGAACGAAAAAGATAGGACCTCGTGAAGTCAAAGGGAGAATTTTCTAAGAAGAGCTGATGCAGCTTCTTTGATAAAGGTTGGCGGCCCTTTGAAGAATATTTCCATTTTTGGCCTAGATTTGACCCATTTCCCAAGACACTATTTAAACATTCATTTTTATGTAATTAGGGTTCGACTTTGGTGTTTGAACACCCATTCTAGGGTTTCTTTTATCATAAGTTTGAATAACTTAGGGTTTGTAATTTTTGTTTGTTTTATTTCGGATTTGGAGCTTTTTGGGTGCTAGAGCCCTCTTGATGGAAACACTTAGGCACACTTCTTTTGGGAAGAAAAGCTTGAAGAAGAAGGAGAAAGAGGAAGAAGAGATGGGGCTTCTATTGATTGATGTATTATTTTCTCATATGTATTGAGTATTTCATTTAGTCTAAATGCTTGTGGGTATTCGGCCAATATTTGCATGTTTTGTGGTTCGATTCGAGATCTGAGAAGTGATAATTGAATTAGACCACAGATGAAATGTCATTTAATTATCATGAGATAGGGATATAAATGAGATTAGGAATAAATGAGATTCTAGGGTTTAATGTGCTTTTAGAAATTTGGGGTTGAGCACAGATGCAAAATAGTTGATCCTAAGGGTAGTGTGTGGATGCTCGATAGAGAATCGTATATACATTAGAGAAATTGTCATCTTCATATGAAAATGAACATTGATTGATTGAAATAGGAGGTTCATATATGATTGTTTAGGTGAAATTTATACCCTAAGGCTTTTTAGTCTTTCTTGAGTCGTTATTGATAAGACTTTGCATGCTTGTTTAGTTTATTTGGTCTTTTCCAGATTTTCGATCATCAAAATTTAGGGTGAGAAAAAAACCCTAAGAAACCAACCAAAAAACCAAACTGAAATCGAATTGAAAAATAGGTTAACCGCTCAGTTTGGTTTGGTTTTTGTTTTATACAAATCTCGATTTCGGTTTACTATATATATATATATATATATATATATATATATATATATATATATATATAAAATAGGTTTCTTAGCTTGTGTGAGTTGTGACTTTCCCACTTATATCCGTCGTTTTTACTTTTTTCCTTCAAACCAAGCTTTTACTATTTTCCTCCAAATCAAAGCATATACGTTGTGATTTCTTTGGATTAGTTTCTTTTTCTACTAGAGTTGTTAAAACATGTGGTTGATTAAAAAACCATGATTAAATTATCTAATCTCATGCGTTTCATATGTTATTTGTGGGTGAATTATAAATGCACAAGTGTCACGGATTGCAAATGAATAAGATTGAATTCATTTTTTCTTTTTCTTTTTTTATTGTATTTATAATAATTATTATAATTTGAACTTTAATATATAATTATGGAATTGCAAATATATTTTTCAATTATGGTTAACTGAAAAACCGATATATGGTTTACTAAACAAATGATTAGGTTTTTTATTTATATAAATAACAAACCAAAAACTGAAGATCGATTTTTATTTTGTGCCATGATTCGATTAAGCGAACCCTACCCACCCCTAATCAAAATAGAGCCTAATCTATACTACAGTAGGTAATTAATAGTCAATCTTCGTAAGAATGATACTTACTCATCACTTTATTACTTGATACGACATGTGTACTTGTTCATATAGGCACACACATTTTATATAGCAGGAGGGTAACCTATCAAGTTTTTAATGGATATGGGTTAGTATGCGTACTTGTTTTCCATGAAAGAACAAGAAGCCAGCAAATTTTTTTCCTACAGAATAACTCTGAACTTGCATGACACAGTGATTTAAGGGCTGTTTGGTTCCTATTTTTATAAACAGTTTTTGTGTTCTTCGAATTTCTAAACCACTGAAAACTTGTTTGGTAAAAAAGGCCTTCTATTTTTTGTGTTCTCTATGTTTCTAAAATCTTTGTTTTCAGAGAACACCTTTTTTTATGTTCTTCCCAAAAACTGTTTCCTATAACAGTTTTCTAGGGGCATAAAAACAGTTTTCTGTTTATAATGAAAACTGTTTTCAAATTTCATTTGTATTTTATGGCTGTTACTGAAACAGCTTTCAAATAGAGTGAAATTTTTTAGAGAATAAATTAAGTTGTTTTCACCAAGTTTTAAACATAAAAAGGAAAATATACAAAAATTTAAAATCATGTTTTCGCAAATTTTTCCTTCTCTACACCCAATACCTTCAAATGTGATTCATTTCTAAATTATGTTCTAGTATTATACAAAAAATAAGTTTTTTTTTTTTAATTTCTTTAAGGTCAAGCACCCTATTTCTATATAAAACATTACAACACTACTCTCTAATTCTCATCTTAAAATGTCTTCTTAAAAATAAGTTTCAAGAAAATATGACCAGACTCATTCAATGTTTTTGTGTTCAATATTTAGATAACCAGCTCTTTTATATATATATATATATAAGAGAAAGAGAAAGAAGAGATATATATATATATATATATATATATATATATATATATATATATATATATATATATATATATATATATATATATAAGGATTTAATAAAGACTAATTATTATCCTTTTTGAAATCATATCTATGTGGGTGATCGAATGCCCTGAGATGGAATTTTTTTTTTACATGGGAGACTCAATCACACAAAGGTTACATGGTGGAGTAGTGGTGAACTTTTTATCAGGTTGTAGAAAACGGCTTAAATGCTACCATGCCAGAAGATATTTATGGGGACGATACATTATAGTTCCACAAACTTCCTTCTACTACTCTTAATTCACACCATCTTTTTCCTTCACTATTCTCTACATATTGCACCTGGATTCTGATTCTATCATTCTACTTCTGTTTGTTTACCATCTCTTAAATTTATTGATATTGGATAACCGTGGAAGTCTAGCCAGCTTGCATACACCTTGATTAATCCTATGAGGCCTTAAAGTTAACGATTAGGTAAATCCTCCGATGACTATAAGACCATCATGAAACAAACCCAAATCCTGACCAACTAATCTATCCCTATCCCTTAGAGTTTTACCATCTCTTAATTTCTATTGCTATGAGAAGAAGACACAGAGCTGGCCTTGGTTAATTTTTTCATGATTTGCGTACAAGGATCCTCCTTTTTGTCACATACCCTTAATCTGCTTCATTTATTGTTTAATAATTTGGGGTGATCAGTATGTCTTACTATATGTTTTGGTTGGTCATATTATACTTTAATGCTTCACTTTGAAAAGACATTACCGAAATGCACCCCAATTGAATTAATAAATTTAAGATCCATAGGAAATTAAAGCTTACATAGATTTCTAATCAGTTCAGATGCAGAAGACATAGCCAATGAATGCTGTGGCTAAAATTTAAGATCCATAAGAAAGACATTCCCTCTTGCGCTATGGATTTAAAACATGCACCTTGTAAAAAGGGAATAATTAACTTCACAGTCGACTAAAATTCCTTTTGTAGTCCTCTTATATATGTGCTATGATATTATCTAAAAAATAAACAATAGAATCATTTTATTTTACTTTTCATCCATAAATTTATAATCTTGATTAATTGGATAATGCATGAAGTTTCTCTTAGTTTGGAGCTCATTTGCCTAGTTAAAAAAATAATAATCGGAAACTATGCAAAAGAAAAACAATCAATAAAATCATTTTAGACCAATTTTTATTAATCAACTTTTGATATTAATTAGTCTATTTGAAAGTTTCAAATTATGTTAGAATATGTCTCAAATTCTATTTAATATTAATTCATTTTTGGTAAATAATATTTTATAGGATATGGGGTTCTGGATTTGCAGAGTCACCGGATCAAGTCGGTACACAATCCCAGCAGAAGGACCCAAACAAACAAGGCACCAACAATGGTGTGGCCTACGCCTCCGATGCTGCTAGACAGAGAAATAGGGAGAGTAAATACGTTTCGCAAGAGGGATATCCTAGTGTCGCCTTTTCGCTATTCCTTCCTTATTTATGGAGGATCGCCCACTTTTATGGAAAGTGGATAATTGGTTTCAAATGGGGCCATTTGGCGGTAGTCGAGTATGTTCTTCCTTTTGGATAGCAAAGTTATCCGAATCTTCCACCTCAAGAATCGTTTGATCATTCTAATGGCAGTTACGTACATGATTCGTGGGAGGATGTGTTTTCGAGCTGCGAGGGATTAGCCGGGAAATTATTGGCTATCCATCTTCTTAGAGACAGCAGCTGGCTAGAAGATGATGGGTCCTGCAATAAATCCTCAGCCTTCTTTACTCGTGGATTACAGTCCACGAGCTGACTCGGCCATGGTTCGATCCAAGTTCGTGAGGATACTGGGCCTAGCCTGTAGCTTTGATATGTCTGGCCTCTTGAATGGGGGGTGTAAAATAAAGGCCATGGTACCCATAATGCCCCCATTTTCCTAGTTGGGTAGATCAGTCTTCCCCAGTTGGAAAAATACCATATCCTTGACCTGCTTGACGTTGGGAATGGGGTACCGTTAATGCTTGTGTGTTCCAACGAGCACGTTACCGGGGAGTTTTCTATTTTTGGTAACACACTTAATGCAGTTTTTCGAGGTTTCCCACAGGTTCGAAACCCCTATAAAAGGCTATAAGGTAATAGATTCTTTTGTTTTACTGGCTAGTTTTGAGTTTTCGGTGGGTATGTATGGCTAGATGTCGTCGGTGTCGCGATCGCGGCTTTTCGATTGCTCCTTGAAGTTGAACGTGATGTTGATGTGGATCGTCGAGGCTACAAGGAACGTGCTAATTTTCTTTTGGAGGGATATTTTCGAGCCTTATACCCCCCCTTAGCTTTGGCATCATTGAAAGGTGTTGTAATCATATTGCCAAAAAAAAAAGGGTTATATGCGGCCAAGGCTTTTTCTTTGTCCATATCTTCTTTAGGATCTTCTTTTTCTTTTTCTTCTTACTTTTCCTCTTTCTTAAGCCTCTCCTCGTTTCCGCCCCTTTCGCTCACTGGGTTGGGTGTAATTGTTGAAGTATGATCGATTGGTTGTAAGCGTTGTTGTGTAATTATGAACGCCTTTCGGTGTAATTACTGAAATTGTGTTTCTTGAATTTGTGTTTTGCTCAATTTTATTTTTCTCATGCTCTAGCTAACCTACAAGAATCGCTACTAACTCTCGGGACAAGTGGTCAGGGCATTTGATGAATTCTAGAATGGATCGACCCTTCTGATTCCTGACTGGACTTAGCTTTAGTTATTCGGCCTAAGCCCTTTCCATTAGGGATGCACAAGGGCCCTAGCCTAGGGGCTCACGAGCTTGGCCCACACTCGTTTATTGTGCCCTAGTAAGTGGAGCATCACTAGGATTCAAATCTTTTGGAGGGGTGATGAGTCAACGTTGCATTTAATGCACCTACAAACACTAGACGCCTGATACTTAGAGAGTCATAATTGGATCCCACCTGTTCCCATCACGTTTACCGCATTTTCTTGTTTCTCTCACCAAGGGCTTCACCGACATTCACAGAAGGGCATGTTTTTCTCAAGTGTCTTTCCAAAGCCATTTTCCCTATCTTCCAGGTAAGCCTTGTTTTTGTTATAAGTATGTTAGATTCCAGCTTAATGCGTGTTTCCAAAGGACAGATCGTAGGAGGTGTTTTTAGGACACGCTAGGAACCTGGAAATGTCCGATAGGTTCACGCGTCTCGCCTTCACGCTCTCTTTCCTCCTTTTGTTGTTATATGCTTCAAGAAGATACTTCTACTAGTCAGGCTGGGCGCAGAAGAGGGCCTAGCCGGGATACGCCTTCTGCAATCAACCTCATCTCCTCTCTGTCCATGGAAGAGCCGAGGTACACTGTCGACTCCTACAATATCGACATTTCAGTCGTCTGACTGGCCCTACCGAATCCACTATTGACAAGGAATACAAAGCAGTAGTGTATTTCACTGAACAACCACAACCGAGCTCGTCCCATTTCATCTCCGCAGCAATTCTACACTTCTGTAGCGCCTTGCTTTTATCCATCCAAATGTCATCTGATCCTCGACTCGGTGCACAGGTCGAACCCTCCTTTACCAATCGGATTTCGAGTAGAGGTTTGCTTTGTTTATACCTTAAAGCTGGGACACGGAGGCCATCTATCCATGTCAGCCCAGAGCCCCCAACTGCAATTTGTTACGGGACTTCCCGACTTGCCTAAGACCGAGCCGAATTGCGTGATCCTGGTTAGAGAACCTTGGCATGAGACCCTGGGCTCCCCTGACCTCACGTTTGTTTTGAACCAATCAATGTCATTCCCAGGTGTGTTCAAGTTGTGGGATATTTAGGTAGGTGCATTTTTAGCGTCTATCCTTTACGTTCGCATTTTTATATATACTTTTTTTTTACGCAAGGAAATGTCGGAGGGGTAAACTTGTAAACTGGGTGGATAAAGCTAGCTTTAAGAAGATTCAGAGGTTGATAGAGATTTCTGAGCGGAAACGACATCATGAAATTCTCTTAACCGTGAAGATTCTTCATGGGTTGAGTTGCAGTCCATCTCCCTACATCATTCTAGTTATTTCGCGCCCTCTTCCTGCAGAAATAGTAGAAGGAGAGCATTACGTTATTGCTGATCTTCTAAATTTAGCCCCGGGCAGCTCATCTCCAGCCAAGAATTCTGAGACCGAGACGGTTAGTCGAGAACTGGTGATTAGTACCGAGTCCGGGCAACCTTCTTTGGCTAGGGAGGATTCTGGCCTTGTTCCCCAAGCATCTAAGAAGTGAAGTGTGTCCGAATGTACCTAAGAGTGTTTCGAGCCTGGTGGAAGATTTTGTCCTCAGGTTTCAATATCTGGGGTCGTCAGCTCGCTAGTGAAGAGGAAGAAAAGAGGAGGAGAGATGGATGATCTGTTCATAAATTCCTGGCACTGGGAAGCTGCTGAAGCGAGGTGACAACTTCAAGAGAAGGCTTCACATTCCCGAGGCGGCTCTTGAGAGCACTAACAAGCATCCAGCCGAGTTCGATGTGCAGTGGTAGTCATTTCCGATTCGCTTCGAGTGGCTTCATGGCGCCGGCCCGAGACTACCTCTGGTGGATTTAAGAGAAGTCTCCCTAACTCATGTAGGTCCGTGGAGGACATTCCTCGGGAAAGGTGATTGGCTGGCCGGGTCGTATAAGTGCTAAATCTACTCCAGATGAAAGAGGTCGCTGCTTCATGACCGACTACTATCAATTCTTATTCCTCCACAGGCCGTGCCCTCCCAAAGGAGGAAGTATCTGTCTCGAGCCAAAAAGGTGCCTAGAGATTGACTGACCGTAGTCTGCCTTGAACCGAGAATCCTCTACACGATGTGAATTCAATTGTACCTAACACTACTCTGATGCCCTCGTAGTCAGGCGGGCCGCAGTGAAGGCGTAAGGATATGTCATCTCGCCCCGCTTCTATGCTTGAAAGGACGAACTCAAGCAAGTGGTTGAAGACAAAATGCTAATACATAACCGTAACTTCGTCAAGTCAGCGGAGCTAGTATGTTTACAATTGCTATGCATTGTTCCAGTATTATTTTCGAGTTATTGCCTTATTTTAATGCGTTCTTTTGCAGCCATTACTAAATCCGAATATGACTTACCAAAGATCGAATTCCAGCCTCTTACCGAGATAGAGAGGCTGTGGCTCTACACTCAATCGACCGTTTTTTACCACAGGGCACTGAGCGCTTCTTTAACTGAAGCGAAGTCGAGATCCCATCGTTGGGTGAAGGAGGGCAAGGAAGGCTACTCGAGCAAAGGCAGAGAGATGTTACTACCACGGCTCTCACGGCCCACATGGATGCTACTGCGGAGTGCTGTGGCGAAATCGGGTCCGAGTCAAGGTGGTCCAAATGCCTCGCAGTTTAAAGGAGGTTGTGGAGTGGTGTTAAGAGCAGGCTAGCCGTCTGGCCGTCAAGCGAGTCTCTCTGCTTCTAAAGCTCAGGACTAGTAAAGATGAGGTGTCCGCTCTAGTACGTGCCCTTAAAAGAGAAAAAAAGGCCCCGATGAGGCCATTTATGGTGGCTTTCTGACGTGGATTTTCACCACAGTTATAATTATGAAGCTTCATACATAATATTTATGGAAGCCAACCTGAACTACAGATGCTGATACCGCCTAAGCCAGCATCCCTAGAGTTCTTTATCAACCCTCACGTCTCCAAGCCATTCCTATCAAGCCACCATCAATGTTCACCTGGGAAGCTGATGATTGGCGCGAAAGGAGGTCCTCACGTGAATCCGAGGCGACATAGCTATGGCACGAGACCTTCACACGAGGCTTGACTGGGTAATGGCCCGATTCTTCCGCTAGAGTAATCTGTGATAAGGAGGAACCCCCATGTCGCAGGAGCTGGGGGTTGTATTTTTCCATCGCTTGCTGGGCTCTGTCTCACACCCATGCTCGTATCCTGCTTTTGCTATTCTCAGAACCAAGTTCCATAATAAAGCATGTGTTATTTCAAGGATCCCACGTTGTTCTTCTCAAGTCAATCACGTATCGGGCCATTTAGACGTGGTAGTAAAGATGTACCTTTAGTAGACATAGGACAGTCCCATGAACACTTCTATAAGGTTCATTTGCCCTCCTTCTAGGCGCCTTACTCTGCTTGTAAAATGAACCAATCAAGATCAACCACCGAAGGTATCAACCTTATCCGAGCTTTGTAATGAACCAATCGGCATCAACCATACCGGGCCGCAGGGTTATCAACCTTATTCGGCTTTCAGAATGGAACCGCATGGGCATCAAATCCATACCGTAATTTCCAGACATCAACCTTACCCGAGCTTTGCAATGAACCAACTAGGTATCAACAATACTGGGCCGATAGGACATCAACCTTACCCGGGATTTGCAATGAACCAACTGGGCATCAAACATACTAGGCCAGTAGAACATCAACCTTACCCAGGCTTTGTAATGAACCAGCTGGGCATCAACCATACTGGCTCAAGAGACATCAACCTCAACTGGGCCAGAATTTAACAATCGAGACGGAACATGGTTAGAGATTGAATCATTATTTATTGATAAGACTTTAAGGTGCATAACATTCACATTCTAGGTACAGGTGTTATGTCTAGTGTGTCTAAAGATAATGATCCAGATTCGCCTACCACGTTATATCATACTAAATTCCAGCCAGTCTGAACTTTCCCGTCGACTCCGATCGGCCAGGTTCTCAAAAAATTTTCAAGACCAGTCCCCCGTCGGAACATTCTGGGCTTCAAGGCGTCTCACAGATATTTTCAGCCCGCTGGTACTATGCTATTCAGACAAATCCACCGCTTTCTGCAATTCATCTGCTATAGTTCCAGGTCCTTAATCGCATCTGGGCGACTCGAACCGTCGTACCGCTCACATACCGATTCGCTGGGACTATAGATTCCATCTCAATGCGAGTGCGAAGAGGATACGTCGGCCGTCACATGGTCAGTCATTGCTGTGTGCCCAAAGTACCCTGGGAGTTTGTCCACCCAATTTGCCTTTGCTGAGTCTAATTCGTTTCTTTGGTTGGGCCATTAATGTGGTTTTATTAGAAGCTTCGTTTGCAAGCCGTCTATGGATGTCGAGGGGTGGAGTATAGATTCTTTATTTTCAACTCCTGGCAGAAGTTCCTGTATGCCCGGCTATCAAATTTAGGTCCGTTATCTGATACAATTGATCGGGGTATACTGAACCGGCAGACAATATTCTTCCAAATGAACTGAGTGAAATCCTTATCTTCACTGATGCAAACTCATCATATCCACTCACTTAAATAACTGGCTACCAAGAATAATTTTTTCGAGCTAAAGTGATGTGGTAGGAGCGCCCGACTACGCCAATTCCCATTGAGCTATGGTCAAGGGCTCGTGATGAAATCTAAGTCATGAGCGAGATCTCAAGACAGACTGCCGCCGTATCGGCCACCCTTGCACTTAACGGCAGCGCCATATCTCATGGTTAGCCAATAATACCCCCTGAAAGGTGGCTTCAGGTAGCCGTGCCTTTCCGCTGGGCTGAGCGATTACTTGCCATCCCTTCATGTAATTCGACCAATACATATTGTCCTTTGCTCGTGGTTAAGCACTTTAGTATGGCCCATCTCAGTGACTCGCTAAATAGCCGCCATTGTAACCAAAGAGAACTGCCAACTCGACTCGGGATTCGTGATTTACCTTTTCGCTACGCAGTTTTCCGCTGAGCGAGATCACTGCGGCGTCCATCCACAGCGAGACCCTCAGTCGCATTTGACACTTCAGGTGGTGAGACTGAAGAATCTCGGGCCGATAATAGATGCGGCAGATACCACTTCACATCGAAAGAGAAGCTACACATGAGCTAAGGCGCCGACTTTCTCATCAGAAATCCCCGGGAGCGTGCCCGAGTTTCCAGCCGGAAGTCGCTTAAGCGTCGCGAACCGTGGATAAGATATTTTGCGATTCAGTCTCGCTACTCATACTTCCGCACCGATCGCACCACAAACTAGGTGAGTCACTTTGAATCGTGGTTTACTTAATGCATATCAGCCGCCAGCCTAATTCCGGGACGATGTCTGATACTTATCTGGGCTGTCGAGGCCCAAAGCCCAAATGATTAGCCGTCAATCTCTTCCTCACGTAGATTTAAGTTACAAACCCATGCTGGGCCCTGTCACGAGATGCCCCATCTACATTAAGGGTCCACCGCCAAGCCGCCCGTGCTCATTCCCATCGTGGATTCTACTTAGAAAATCCGCGATCCTCATTATTTTTAGCTAATTCCCGCTTATACCGGCCAAATTCGCCAATTCCACTACCCATCAAGCCATCCTCCTCGGCTGCCGCTTCAGAACGGTGCCAGGAAGAGGGAGGCCGCTAGCACAACAATGGCGCGCTGAAGTACGGGCGAGCTTCGGCCATACCCGCAGGCTAATGGCACTTGCCTGTGGTGGTCGGGGATCGGCTTCTACTAAGGACTTGTTGATGAAAAAATATCGTCTCTTCTTTCTATTCTCATCTTCCTTGAACAGGCATCACCTATCGAGATATCCGAGACTGCCACATACCAAGAGTGTTTCACGGGCTTGGGTGGCTGCATAACTGCAGGTTCGTACGATAATCGTTTTGATCGCTTATGAGGGCTTTATCACACTCTCATTCATTCGGCCTGGCTGGCCCCCAGGTGACAAAGAACCACTTTAGCCTGCCTCAGAATCGATGAACTGGTCTCCAGATACCAACCCACAAACAACCCACTGTCAGACTTTTCTGTGTCGGAGCCTGTGGACTCCAAAATAGCTTTGTCGAATGAGGTTGGCTTCTATCCCCCTTTGAGTCACCATGAAACCCAAAAAATTGGCCCATCAATTCAAGGCGCACTTGGCGACTGAAGCCTATATTTGCATACACCCTTAGAGTTCAAAAGCCTCAAGAGTGTTTAGCATGTCCTAAGTGCTCGACTTTACCAACATATTATCAATGTAAACCTCTATGGTTTTTCCTAGTAGCGGCCTAAACATCTTAGTCACTAACCTTGACACAATGGCCCAATACTGAAGCCAACGACATCACATCAGAGCGCAATTGTACCCCTCGCGGGCGGCAGAATGCTTTTTTTTCCACTTTCGCGATGTACTGCATTTCGATGATATCCTCGAAGGCATCCAGAACGATAATATCCTCACGCCTCATCAACGCGCGATAATTTGGCCCGCATCTGGGCGCAGGAGTCGCCTTTCGCATGCCCACATAGACCTGTGTAATCCAGCAGACACTCCACTTACTACCTTTTCAGACTCACAACACATCGATGCCCACCCTGAGCCATTCCCGATGAATCCCGCTTTAAAAGAGATTTATCCACTTCTCGTCTAATTAACCCGATGAAGGTCTTGCGGAAACGCCACTTTCTGGCCTAACCTACCAAGCCAAGTGGATGATATCTGGGCCAGGGAGAGGCATGTACAGTGTCACGCACTATGTCCGAATGAGTCCATGCGAATACATCCATATTACTGAGCATAACCTCGTTATATTTCGTCTTTCTCCCACCGATGATGGAACTAACATATGTGGATTTCACCACCATCAAGAACATCGATTCTGTGGGTCTACTGGCTGCCCCCGCCCACACCTGTTTCTAAGCACAGCCATATAATTACGAGGTTCAGTCTCAACCCGCCGACAGAGCCAGGTTTTTCCTCATGCTCCCCAGATATCAAAGACCGCTGCTTATTAATCAATGTCAGAAGGTCAATTTGTTCGACACCGGGTCGTAGTCATCATTCGGTCAGAGAAGTCACGGCACGGCTTCATTCATAAAAACAAAGTTTCACCAACAATGGACCAGATGCGTCAAGCCTGATAACCTAAAAATAAGACTCCATCAACTATCGCCCGCCAACTGTGAGAGTAATGTCGCCTATCGTTAATGCGGTCGCTCGTTAAACCAGACACAGATTCTCAACGAATCTACCACAAAAGATGCTCATCCGGCGCGGTAGCCGAACAGCTCCGCCACGTTGTGGTCACCTAGTACTGCGCATATCAAACGCAATACAGGGCGCGAGAGCACCGGTGCTATGGCACACCGGACTTGTTAACAGGGGGAAAGGATAGTGGGTCACATTACCGATTACTCTATTGCTATCGGGCGATGTGGATTGTATTCACCCGCCCGCCGTGGGCCGCCACAACAACCTCCTCTTTTCGCGCCATTGATATTGGGCTTGTCAACCAGTCATTTATAAAATTTATGTGGGCCAGGGCTCTGCGCGTGATCTGAGTTAGCAATGACTTTTCAACCGCGAGCGCCTCACTTTCGCGGATCGCCTCCGAACATACCTTCGAGCGGCCCCCATTAACCTTTCCACCAAAATTTCTGTGCTTCAACATCTGCTGGTCTCATGCCCATGGTCCCCGTGGTAATCACATCTTAGAGATCAAGTTGTGTACCGCACTTTGATCCTGACTAACTGTGGGCTATTTGAAGTCGGCATCCCAATGAGAGAAAGAATGTCAAGCCAACATGTTCAGGCTGATAAACCCGCGGAGAGTTCCTCTTTTTCTCCGACAGTCCCTGAGCTGCTTCTCAATGTAATCCGACCCTTTGTTTTTACTATCCCTTAGTTCGACTTGTTTGCTTTCCCCTTTTTGTTTTTACTGTACATAGTGCGGGCTTTTCTTTGCTTTGAGCTATGATCATCACGGTTTGAGAGGCTGCCCGGATATTGTCCTCCAGTGTTGAATATTTATCCGCCCATCTATACAATTCCTCTATTGTTGCAGGCGAGACAGCAAATGGAAGAATGGGGAGGTCGTCCCAAAGCTCCTTCGAAAACTCTAGAGGACCGCATCCATACTATATGAATCAATCTGTTGGACGACCTGGAAGAATGGTATGGACCACATCCATACTATGTGAAATCGCGGATGGATTCGTCCTCCCGCTTGAAGTTGGCCGGGAACACTTTGCATAGTAAGCGGTTGTTTCCCGCGTGCGTATCGTGCCCTAATTGAAATGCGGCATGTTAACTCATACGGATCGGAGCCATCATACATAGCGAAAAACGATGCTTACGAAGCAAAGAAAGCCACTTACGGGGAGTAGTTACGTGACTTTCTGAGATGTGTTGGCGGCCGGTGGGGAGGATAGCATGTCTTCAGGCTCCCGAACAGTGGTAGATGTAAGCATGTGCGGCGAGGGTGCAACCCCAGAAGTAGGATACACATGAACATGTAGTGGTGGTGTTATCTTCCCTCGTGCCCGCATTGGGCACATTTTCTAGGCTGCCTCCGATTGTCATCGCTCTCTACTAATTTCTCTTCGTACTAAACAATGCGTGCCACTGACATAATGGCTGGACCAGTGCGGGGGCCTCTTTCTTGATTCAACCTCCATGTTGTTCTCATCGTCCGTTGTTGTATCCAGCATGCTTTGGCGAGGATGGGCTCCTTGCTCTATTACGTTTGTGGGAGGTGCGGGAGAGTATTCCTTGTGCATTTTCACCCTGATCTTCTTCCAAATGAGCCCATAGGTGATCATTCTCTTCTTGTAAACCGGTCGGCAGTTGCGCAATTCGGCCATTTGTTGGCCCATAGCGATAGGATCAGGATTGAGCTTGGATGAATGGCGAGAACTACGAAGCAGAGGAGGTGTGGGGGATCGCGATGAGCGGCGTGGCCAAGCCCTCGCCGCGTCGTGGAGTGGATTTTTGCTTGGTCGTTCCCAGTAGTTGCCAATTGTTGTCTCTGGATTCGTGGAGTCTTCTTGGGATCATCGGTGCATTAACTGGGAAAGCAGGACACGTAAACGGAAGCAGAGGCACCGACATGTGTGTGTTATCTTTCGCCTCTCCGATGCTTAAGTCAAACAGAGAAATAGGGAGAGTAAATACGTCCATTTTTCAGTAGGATATCCGAGTGTTGTCTTTATGTTGCCATTCCTTCCTTATTTATGGAGGAGGATCGTCCACTTTTAATGGAAAGTGGATAATTTGTTTTCGAAAATGGAAGGGGGAGCAACGTCGGAGTTGCGTGTCGAGCCTATTCTTCTTTTGGATGGCACCAAGATTATCATAATCTTAAGATCTCAGAATCGTTTGATCATTCTAAGAGGCGATTATGTCGTGATTCGTGGGAGGATGTGTTTCGACTGGTGGCAGGAAATTATTGGTTGTCCATCTTCTTAGAGACGATAGCCAGCAAGGAGAGGATGGGTTCGGGCAATAAATCTCGCAGGCCTTCGTTGTGATCGGATAGTCAACAAGCCTGGATTGGGGCCATGGTTCATATCCGTGTTCATGTGAGGATACTTGCCCAGGCCTAACGGCAGACGAGGTACTTGATCTGAGAAGGTTGGGCTTTAACTTTGTGGGCTTTGATCTGTCCCAGGCCTTTTGATTGGGGTGCGGGCCAAGGCCAAGCAGCAGCCAGCATCACGGGATAATTCCTATTTTTATATTATTGTAATATTAGGTTTCCTTATATAGAATAAGGAAAACTTGGGATATCCTTATAAATATTTGGGCCACGAGAGGAAAAAACTATGAGAGAGATTTGGTGTGTGCATAGATGTAGAGTTTAGAGATTAAGAGTTTTAAGGTATTTTTTTGTTGTGTGGGCATCCTAGGGTTTTATGATTTTCTAGTCAGCCATAATGCTGATACTTCAATCTTGTTTTTTAATGTTTTCAAGAATAGTAGAAATATTCTCTCGTTTGTGGATGTGGGCATATGGTGCCGAGCAGCGTTAAAACTCTTGTGCGTTTTATGATGATTTATTTATCTTTGTGTTCTTAAATTCATATTATTGTTCACCAAAGCTTCCGTGGTCATAACAAATGACCTTCGAACTTTAGGTTGAAGATGTTTTTGAAGAACAGATTCTGAAGCACACAAGATAACGATAAAAAAAGAGGAATTCAGTTCAAGGTGGAGTCGATTACTCTCTTATCAAGATGTGAATTTGATCCCAAGATGAAATTGTTAGAATATATCTCAAATTCTATTTAGTATTAATTCCTTTTTGTAAATAACTATTTTATAGGATAATACACTATTTGTTATAGTATTGTAATATTATGTTTGGCTTATAGAATAAGATAGGCTTTACGATTATCCCCTATAAATGATACACGGGTCACAAGAGGAAAAAAGTTATGAGGAGAGAGATTTGGTGTGTATATAGATGTGAGGTTTGAGAAGTTGAAAGTTTTATGAGAATTTTTCTTGGTATTGTGGGCTTCCTAGGGTTTTGCAATTTTGTGATTTTCCTAGTTATCGTAATACTTTTATACTCCAATCTTGTACTCTGTGTTTTCAAGAATAATGGAAATATTCTCTCTTATCCATGGATGTAGGCATAGTGGCGAACCACGTCGTTAAAACAACCGATTACACGATTTATATTGATTTTTATCTTTGTGTTTCTTGGTGCTGTTCACTGATCCTGGCTTCATGATTCCTGAATTGCTGGAGGAGAGTGTCTATAAAGATTTGATATTGCATTTGTTTACATAACAAGAAGAAGAAGCTTTGATGAACAATAATATGAATTAAAGAACATAGAACAAAGAAATCATCATAAAACTATAGAAAATTTTAATGCGGTTCGGCCAGTGCTACATCCCATGAATGAAAAAGAATATTTCCTTCTTCTTAGTATAAGAAGCTGGAGCTAAAAAGTAGAAAATATTGTGATGACTGAAAAATGCAAAATCGCAAAACACAGGATCTGCAATACGAGAAAATAAATATAAACTCTATATCAAATCATCTATCACACATCAAATCTCTGCTCATAACTTTTCCTTTGTGAGCCTAGAATATTATAGGGATATTCATAAACTTTCTTATTCTATAAGAAACTGTATTACAATAATGTAAATAGGAATCTATAAGCTATTATTTACAAAAAGGAATTATATTAAGCTAAATTTTGAAACATATTCACAACAATCTCCCTGCTGGGCCGAATTGCTCACATGCTTGACTGAAGTAATCGAAACTCCACAAAACTGAGCTAACATCTTGATCTTGTGGTAGCCGTAATATGCATTCTTCTAAATATCTTCAACCTATAACATAATACCATTTGTTGTAAATGACTTGATTTAGAGAATATAAATTCCAAGAATACAAAGATAAAGAAATCAGCATAAAAGGTGCACAAAGAGTTTTTTCAACGTAAGTAATTAAACAGTATGTCTACTCAAATAGTCTCCCAGCCATTCTTGAAAACAACTTGTTCTCGTGGAAGGGAGAATAAAAGTATTGCAACGACTAAAATGCAAAATCACAAAATCTAGGATGCCACTTTATTTTAAGAAAAAATACACTCATGGAAACTCTCAATGCTCTCAAACTCTTAAATCTCTGCATTACACCAGGCTCTTTAATAACACTATACAAGTATTTAGAAATATTTATAGGGGATAATCTAAAAGCTACAATTCTATAGAGGAAAACTTTTAATATTACAAGAAAATATAACAAATGAGTATCCTATAAAATATTATTTACAAAAGGAATTGTACTAAAATAGAAGATTTGAGATATATTCTAACAATCTCTGCCTTTAATCCAAATTTTAAATAAATATTGATAAGAGAGTAATCGACTCACCTTGAACTAAAATTCCTTTTATCTTCATAATCTTGTGTGTTCCGTGATCTTTTGTTCTTGAAATATCATCTTCAACTTTGAAGCTTTGATACCATTTATGGGGATGATACATTATAATTCCACTAACTTCCTTCTACTACTATTAATTCACACCATCTTTTCCCTTCACTATTCCCTACATATTGCACCTGGATTCTGATTCTATCATTCTACTTCTGTTTCTTTACCATCTCTCAAATTTATTGATTTTGGATAACCGTGGAAGTCTAGCCAGCTTGTGTGCACCTTGATTAATCCCATGAGACCTTAAAGTTAACGATCAGGTAAATCCTCCGATGGACATCATGAAACAAATCCAAAGCCGGACCAACTAATTTATCCCTATCCCTTAGAGTTTTACCATCTCTCAATTTCTATTGCCATGAGAAGAAGACACAGAGCTGGCCTTTGTTAATTTTTTTTCATTTTTTTAGAGTTAATCGATGAAGGCAGAATTTTTCATGATTTGCGTACAAGGATCCTCCTTTTTGTCACATACCCTTAATCTGCTTCATTTATTGTTTAATAATTTGGGCTTATCAGTATGTCTTACTATATGTTTTGATTGCTCATATTATACTTTATTCACTTTGAAAGACATTATAAATACCCCAATTGAATTAATAAATTTAAGATCCGTAGGAAATTAAAGCTTACTTTCTAATCAGTTCAGATGCAGAAGACATAGCCAAGAATGCTGTGGCTGAAATTTAAGATCCATAGGAAAGACATTCCCTCTTGCGCTATGGATTTAAAACATGCACCTTGTATAAGGGAATAATTAACTTCACATTCGACGACTAAAATTCCTTTTGTAGTCCTCTTATACATGTGCTATCATATTATCTAAAAAATAAACAATAGAATCATTTTATTCTACTTTTTATCCATAAGTTTATTATCTTGATTACTTGGATCATGCATGAAGTTTCTCCTAGTTTGGAGCTCATTTGCCTAGTTAAAAAAAAATAATCGGAAACTATGCAAAAGAAAAACAATCAATAAAATCATTTTAGATCAATTTTTATTTATTAACTTTTGCTATTAATTAGTTCCTTATTTGAGTTTCAATTTACTTTCTTTCGAGCTTCAATTTAAACCAAAACCATCATTACAGGGACACTTGAGGGTTGTGCAGTTTGTGCTCTATCCTTCTTCTTTTTCGTTTTTCTAAAAAGGAAGACAAAAAAAATAAAAGTGAACAAAACTACATAAAGATGGTTACAGTGGAAGGGTCCACATAAGATGTCAAAACTTCCCTTCAAAATAGTATTCTGATTAAAGTTTTTAACAATGATGAAAGTGGAAAGTTAACGACTTGTCGCTTGCTTAATTCACATGACTTGTCGCTTGCTTTCTTTGTGCGGGCTCTAGTCCATGTCAGTGTCCGATAACAATAAGGGAAAAAGTGCACAAATGTTTTTTATTTTTGCACCTATATTTTATTTTGCCCATCTCAAGATATATCACTATGTTTAATTTTACAGCTCAATATTGATAGTCATTAGAAAATGTCATAGATGGACAAATATTATTTAAAACGATCATTAAAATCCTCGTTAAACCCTCTATACATGTCAGAATTTCTAAATTGGTTGTGACTTGAATTGGATTGATATTGGTGACTACAGAAGTAAACATTAGAGATATCTTCGAACCGAAAAAAGCTCAAGGACAAAATGGGACATACGTATAAAACTCAAGAACATAATAATAATAATAATAATAATAATAATAATTATTATTATTATTATTATTATTATTATTATTATTATTATTATTATTATTATTATTAATAACTTTATGAAAATTCTTGTAGTTCACGGGTGGAGCACAGTAAAATTTGACACGACAGTGAACTTGAAACACGAAGCTTGACCACGATTTTTCGTGTTTGAGTTGAGTATAATCGTGTTTGAGTCAAATTCATATTGACCCGCATAACCCGTTTAATAAATGAGTTGTATTCATGTCAATCCACATAACACGAAATTGACTAGAGAAAAACTCATTTAATATTATGTAAATTAATATTTAACCATATTAATCCGTTTAATATGTTATTTGTATTAAATATTGATGGATTAGTTATAAATGATGTTAATTTAAATGACCAAATTAATAAATGGGTTATGCATGTCGTGTTGTGTTATCAAATTACTAATTATGTCGTGTTTGAATTTGTTAATTTTGACAAGATTTGTTATAGGAGGAATTAATGGAGTGTTGTTGAGGATTAAAGGCGAATATAGTAGTCTACTGTATGTTGACACAACTTGAAGACAACGTCTTGGTACAAGTACCACCTCTAGTTAGTGGATAGACAACCATATTGTTGGTTTGGTAAAAAAAAAAAAGATGTAGGTGATCTAGGTTTTTCAATTTAGAAGTTTATTATAAAAATTCAAAAGTGGTACAAAATTTATTTCTTGTTTTTGAAGGTTTTGTTATCTCATTTAAAAAGTAAAAAATAAAATAAAATAGGATAAACTTCTTCAAATGGAATATATTATAAATTTATTTTATATTTTCATTTTTTTTAACTTAACATACGTCAAATTTATTTTAAGATCAAATTTATTTAAATGGTTTTTAAAATCATTATCTTTTTAATATAAACATTTAAAACATTCTAGTATATTACATGAAAGATAGTATTTTTTTTATTTTTTATTTTAAGATCAAAAAATAAAAGTATACATAGTCTTGATTGATGTACTTTTCACATATATTTTTTAAAACATGTATAATAAATTATGATGAAATAATTTTGTAGCAACTGAAGGAGATAAGAAGGAAATAATTTTAGTAGTAAAAAATGTCTCTGGAGGTTGAGGGAGTTGTTGGAGTTTTGGATATAAATAGGTTATTTTAAAATTTTATTAATAGAGGTTGAAAATCAAAATAATGTTCAAACTATTGTGTCTTATCAATGTCATAGTCGCTAGTTATGGTATTGAAATTTTTTTTCATTAATGTTGTATTCAAAATTTTTTTCAGTTAATGTTGCATTCAATGACTATAATATCGGAAATATTTTTTAAGTTAATGCGAAAGTCAGAAAAAAAATTTCAAGTGAGAGATTAATTATTTTGGGTATTAGTTTGCTTTTTAAACTATTTTAGTAATTTTTTTAAAAAAATTATATTAATTTTGGTACAAGCCTCGAGTTGTTGGTAGTGGGTCCCACACGAAGGTGATTTGAATTAGGTAAAGGCATTGGTGTTGGTTTCTAGGGATCTCAAAGTCAGGGCAGAGACTCATTGAGCCGGTTTGTCACGCAGGGCTAAAGCTAAATAGAAAACCTATTTTAGAGAAGGCAGGCTAAGACCCTGACTTCATTTGAAAAGCTTGGCCCGTGGGCTTTCTAGATAAAGCTTTGCAAACTGCCTAGGAAAACTACTGTAGGCAGCCGTAGCTTAGTCCTTAGCTTTCCTTTTAGGCTTGCCCTGATAGGTCCACCCCATATTCCTATGTTATTATTTGTAAATACATTATATAACTATATAACTATATTTATAATATGTATTTTGTTAAAAGTTTATTATATAAGTAAAATATATGTACAATTTAATTGGTGCATTAAATTTTAAGCAAGAGGAAGGGGGTTAAAATTGAAAAACAAATGGTTATGTGGTATTGGGCGGGCTTGTAAAGCCATCAAACTGCCCATCGGGCTTGTCGGCCCGTCGCCTTAGGCGCCTCTAGCCAGCTTGGGCGTTGCCAAACATACGCCTTGGGCTCGCCGAGGCCTGCAGTATAGGCTCGTGGAATTTGACGTGAGCCTTAAAAAATGAGTTACGTCTGACTTGGAGGCCGTGCAGAGGGCCTAAATCCGGCCCACGATCCACCTTAAAAATATAAAAGGTTCGATCAGGCTTGAGCGTGCAGAGATCTCATTTGTCAGGTGCGGGTTGGAGGTTTCTATGCACAACTCACATTATGTTTCATGCGTTTGTCTCCAACTATTTCCTACTTTCTTCATTGATATAGACTTTTTTTTTTTCTCACACACTACTTTTCCAGTTTTCCCTTCATTCTTTGACATTTCATTTGTGATGTTCACATACTATCTTATAAAACTTTTTGCTTCTATTCATTTTCCATTACATTTTATGTTATATCCTTGTAATATTCTTCTGTTCTCGTGAAGATTTGAATCAGGTCATTTCTTTATACATGGACTAGAGCCCACACAATGAAGGCAAGCGACAAGTCATGTGAATTAAGGGAAAAAAAGGAAAAAAAAATTGGACACTTTGTCTTTGACTTTCTACTTCTTTATAGCTGTTACAAACTGTCGAAATTACTTTTTAAAGGAGTTTGAGCATCTTATGTGGACCCTCAGTCTGATTTCCCTTCCACTCTAATCCATCTTTATGTAGTTTCGTTCACTTTTTACATTTTGTCTTTCCTTTTAGAAAAACGAAAAGAAGGATGAAACACAAAATGCACAACCCTCAATTGTCCTGTAATGATGGTTTGCTTTAAATTGGGCTCGAAAGAAAGTAATTTTATGAGCTTACCAGATCTAGGAGGGTGTACGTACATGATCTTGTGAGGTGTATGAGGAGTGCAGTGTCACATTGTGGTATTTTGAGACTAAAAATGACAAGGAAGGCGATGAATTTTAGTGAAGGCTTGGATTTGATGGTGATGACCCAGAGGATTGCAAGGAATTTGTGTTTCCAGCAGAAAGATTGTGAGGAGCAGATCTCTTATTAAAGTGTGAGATGGACCATAATACAAATTGCATAGAAAGTTACAGAAAGATTTACCTTTGGAGATAAAGAGTTAAGGACTTAATTGTAATTAGAAGAGACTTGATATTATAATAATGGGAAAAACAAAAACCAAAATTCATTTGGTCTCAAGCTAGGAGCTCCCTTGATTGGTGAGAAAAGAAGAGCCTAAAGGAAGAGAAGAGGAAGAAGGAGGAGAAAGAAATCGAGATCAAGGTATGTTGTTGTCTTAGAATCAAAGTGTGTTAGTTCCTAGGACTTTGGTATGGAGATTAGATGCTCCTTTGGTCTAGGTTTGGTGTAAAGATCACACAAACCTTTGAATTGTTGGGGTTATGAGAGTAAAACCCCAACTAGGAGAAAACAAACATGGAATCATCAAATTATGTGGTTTTATAAAGAATTGGTGGACCTTAGGTAGAGTTCTTGGATTTTAACCTAGGGTTTTGTGGTTTGAGGTTCCATAGCACCAATTCAAGGGTTGTGGAGTTGTTTTAGGATGATTTCCATGATAATTCTTGAGGTGTTATGAATTATAGAAGTTGTATGAAGTGAATTGGAAGCAAAAGTGGCAAAAAGAAGCAAATCTGGGCAAAATTTCGGAAGGTGTACCGGTACATGTACAGGGGTGTACCGGTACACCTGAACGAAAAGTGTGCACGATGCCGTTCGAGGTGTGGAATTACACTGACAAATGCAAAGTGTACGGTACGGAGTTCGAGGTGTCTTGGTACACGTGTGCCCCAAATGCCCAGAATGCAATGTTTCGTAACATTAAGCCCGAAGACCATTGCACCGATAGTTTATGAACCTTATTAAATGATTAAGATAGGTTCGAATAAGATTGGAACTCGGCAATGGCAGCTAAGCGTGCCTCGCCTCGAGCGATATTAGTTGAGCGTGAATAAGTGCTGAGAAGTAAGTTAAGTTTACGTGATTACGTAGGCAGTGTAATATTTTCCGTATTACGGTTGAGGTGTGTAGGTTGTTAAAAAGCAAGCGGGAAAAGTGTGGGCCCATTACTTCGAAAGCAGCAAGCAAGAGGTGAGTGTTCTAAGCTCATTTTCCAAATACTATAGTGTATTGTGTTATTATTATAGAAGCTGTTTACAACGGTGACTCATGGTTTTGAATGCAAACCATTTACAAGAAGCAAACAATGAGTTAAAAAGCAAGCAAATGGTTTTGAGTTAAACCATTTTTGAAAAGCAACATTGGTTTTAATTGTAAAACCTGTAATTAAGCAAACAACAACAAGTAAGCAAATGGTTTGAATAAATTAAACCATTTTTCAAAAGCAAGCAAACTAAGCAAATGGTTTTTTGAATAAGTAAACCATTTTCAAGCAAGCAGAAGCAAAGAAGCAAGTAGAGTAGATGGTTTGAATAATTAAACCATTTTTTCAAACTTTAAGCAAGCAAGTAAATGGTTTTGAATAAGTAAGCCATTTTCAACCTGACAAGCAAAAACTGAAGTAAGTGAATGGTTTTGAATAATTAAACCATTTTCAAACAATAAAGCAAGTAAGTAAATGGTTTTGAATAATTAAAATAATTTTCAAGCAACAAGCAAGCAAGCGAATGGTTTTAAATTGTAAAACCAATTTTCAAAGCAATAAATAAGCGAAAGAATGTTTGTGAAAAAGCAGGCCTTCCTAGTTCTAAGCAATCCATGGTCGGAGGTATTAGATGCGTGCTGCGGTGGAGTTGAGGGTCTCATACATGCATTTTAGTTTTGCTTGGTCAAACAGCTTTAGGACATATCATGCATTTAAAGAAGGCCAGTCCTTGCGTGCGGTATATAAGGTATGAGCTCTAACTAAATTATGGTGATGGCGACCCGGTCAATTCCACCATATTCTGGAGAAAAAGTGACGCGGTTAAGGTCGCTTCCACCAGCGCGGTTGAGCACGAGGTTCCCGTGTTCGCTGAAGTGCGATAGCAAAAATAGGCCCTCAGTGGTTGATGTTTTACAAGCATGATATCTGATTTTGAGAAAAATCAGCATTGGTTCCCGATCGCCCGGGCTTAGGAGAGTTTTAAACGGCCGGTTGAGCGAGGCTCCGTTTGCAGATTTCAAAGCGATCGGTTGAGCCAAACTCCGTGGGATTTTAAGCAAGCGGTTGAGCCCGGGCTCCGTTTTATTTTCAAAACATGCTTGGTTGAGCGAGGCTCCCACGTATTTATAAAAGTTTTGAGAAACTTTTAAAGCAAAAGGTTGTGAAAGGTTTTAAAGACTTTCAGAAGCAGATAAAGTAAACAAACAAAGAAAAGAAAGAAATCTTGAAAGTTTATAAACCTTCTAAGCAAGCAAGCAATAAGAAGTTGTATAAGCTTTTAAAAAAAAAAAGAAAAGCAAAGCAAAAAGAAAAGCAAACAAGCAAGAAAAGTTTTAGAAACTTTTAAAACAGAAGCTAAGCAAGATAAAACTACGGAAAATATTGTAAAAGAGAGTTTTACATTTTGAAGTGTTGCACTAAGGAAAAACCAAGCACATTTATAAGCATACGCTCGAGCTCGTTTAGCTCATTATTTTGCATTTTTAAAAACTGTTTGCATTTTCCAGTACAGTGCATAAATGGAGCACAAATAGGATTAATACCCGACATTGTACAAGTGCTGTAAATTAAGAATAATATGTAAGAAAAGACTTTGAATATGTATAATGGAACATATGTATGTACATAGAGTAGTTTTGTGAGAATGTGTTGGTATGTTGGTTGCCATGTTTGGATATAGTGTAAATTGGATGTATACAGGATTTGGCATTAGACTATGTGCAACCGTCATGCTACCGAAGTTTTTCCACTGCTAAGATTTACCAAATCCTAAGTTAGATAAATAAAAGAAAAATTTTTATAGGAGGTTCAGCAAGCGATACGGCCGCTTCACAGGGATTTCTAGTCGTTAGGAGTAGCAGTGAGGATTTACCGTAGATTGGCGTTTCTACTCCCTTATTTGGTAGGGGGGTGGGTGTGTCAATTTTGAAACTCAATGTGAACTAATTAATATATCAAAGTTAATTAATAAAAATTGATCTAAAATGATTTTATTGATTGTTTTTCTTTACTTTTACGATTTTTTAACTAGGCAAATGAGCCAAACCAAAAGACACTTTATGCATGATCCGATTAATCAATATAATAAACTTATGGATAAAGAAGTAGAATAAAATGATCTATTGTTTACATTTATTTTTTAGATAAATGTCCTTAACTTGCATATACAAGAGGACTACAAAAGGAATTTAATTAGTCGAATGTGAAGTTAATTATTCCCATATACAAGGTGCATGTTTAAATCCGCTAGCGCGAAGCAGATAATAGCTTTCCACTCATGGATCTTCAGGAATTCTGACCACGACATTGGCTTATATACATTGGATTATTTAACCCATGTGAGCTTATATGTAGCTATTACGTGTTGTGCACCCAAATAATAATATAAGTCTTTATTTTAAGTGATCTATTAAAGTTTATCTTTTGATAGGTCAAGATTAAGATGTGGTACTCAAATTATGTGTAGAGACATTTTTCTTTTCTGTTTTGATGATGGGCCAAAACAGAAAACCCTATTAGAGAAGTGACTCTTTGTGAAGCGTCACTTCCCTAACACAAGAGGGGTCTTGGTCCCCAAATTAAACAAATGTTCGTTCTTTTGAAATGACTCATTATCTCATAAAGAAACCGAGAGAAACTAAGAAACCCTTTTTTAGAACTACGTTGTGATTTGGAAGACCAGAGTCATTCTGACTCAGATTATTCATCCAAAATGGATTCAAGTATGCTTCCTTTAAGAAGAACCGTTTATGATTCTTAATGATCAAGCATGATTGATCCTAGGGTTTTCAGGGTGAGATTTTCACCATAAAGTTTCAGTTTGATTTCTACAATGTACGCATACGAATGATTAGAAATCTATGTAGCTTTGTCTATGAATCTTAAATTTATTAATTCAATTGGGTGCATTTGAGTAATGTCTTTTCAAAAGTAAAGCATTAAAGTATAATAGAACAGCAGAAAACATTTAGTAAAGAGACACTTCTTCCGATCGCCGGAATTATTAAACAATAAATGAAGCTGATTAAGGGTATGTGACAAGAGGATCCTTGTACGCAAATCATGAAAAATTCGCATGCATCGATGAACTCAAAAACATGAAAAAAAATTAACCAAGGCCCCGACTCTTTGTGTCTTCTTCTCATAGCAATAGAAATTGAGAGATGGTAAAAAACTCTAAGGGATAGGGATAGATTGGTGAGTGGAAGCTGGGTTTGTTTCATGATGGTCACTGTTTACCGAGTCCTCTTGTAGTCATCAAAGTTTACCTGTCGTTAACTTTAGGTCCCAATGGGATTAATCAAGAGTGCACAAAGCAGCTAGACTTCCACGGTTATCAAAATCAATAAATTTAAGAGATGGTAAACAAGCAGTAGAATGATAGAATCGAGAATCCGGATTGCAATATGTAGGGAATAGTGAAGGGAAAAGATGGTGTGAATTAATAGTAGTAGAAGGATGTTAGTGGAATTATAATGTATCATCCCCATAAATGGTATCAAAGCTTCAGGTTGAAGATATTTCTAAGAACAAAAGATTACGAAACACACAAGATCATGAAGATAAAAGGAATTTCAGTTCAAGGTGGAGTCGATTACTCTCTTATCAAGATGTGATGAAATTTGATCAAAGATGGAGATTGTTAGAATATATCTCAAATTCTATTCCCCGAAGTAATGAAAATTTCTTTTTGTAAATAATATTTTATAGGACAATTCATGAGTTATTATATTATTGTAATATTAGGTTTCCTTATAAAATAAGAAAAACTTTAGGATTATCCCTATAAATATTGGATAGAGAATAAAGTTGTAAGAAATTTGGTGTATCTGGAAAATGGAGTTTGAGAGATTAAGAGTTTTATGAGGTATTTTATTAGTATTGTGAGCATCCTAGGGTTTTGTGATTTTCCTAGTCGTCGCAATACTTTGATACTCCAATCTTATACTTTGTGTTTTCAAAAATAATGGAAATATTCTCTCTCATCCGTGGACGTATGGATAATTGGCCGAACCACGTACATTAAACCTTCGTGGACCTGTTATGTTGATTTCTTTATCTTCGTGTTCTTGAATTTATATTCGTAAACAGCTTCATTTATAACAAATGGTATTAGAGCTTGGGGTTGAAGATATTTAGAAGAACAAAATATTACGAAGCACACAAGATGAAAATAAAAGGAATTTCAGTTCAAGGTGGAGTCGATTACTCTCTTATCAAGAAGTGATGAAGTTTGATCTAAGGTGGCGATTATTAGAATATGTCTAAAATTCCTATTTAATATATTTTTTTTGTAAATAATAATTTATGGGATGATTCCTGTTGTTATATTATTATAATATTGAGTTCATATAGAATAAGGAAAACTTTTAGGAATATCCCTATAAATATTCTGGGTCATGAAAGGAAAAAGTTATGAGAGAGATTTGATGTGTTTATAGATGTAAGGATTTGAGATATTAGGAGTTTTATGATGTATTTTCTCGGTATTGTAGGCATCCTAGGGTTTTGTGATTTTGTGATTTTTCCTAGTCGTCGCAATACTTTGATACTCCAATCTTATTCTCTATGTTTTCAAGAATAGTTGAAATATTCTCTCTCATTCGTGGATGTAGGCATAATTGGCCAAACCACGTTAAAACTCTCGTTGATTTTTATGATGATTTCTTTATCTTTGTGTTCTTGAATTCATATTATTGTTCATCAAAGCTTCCACAGTTATAACAAATGCACATCAAATCTTATAAGATAATTCCACAGTTATGAATCGTGGAAGCTTTGGTAGACAAGAATATAAATTTAAGAACGCAAAGATAAAAAAAATCAACATCAACGATGCACGAAGGTTTTAACATACTTGGTTCGGCCAATTATGCCTACATCTACGAATGAGAGAGAATATTTTCACTATTCTTGAAAACACATAGTACAATATTGGAATATCAAAGTATTGCGACGACTAAGAAAATCACAAAATCGCAATACCCTATGATGCCCATAATACCAAGAAAATACCTCATAAACTCTCAATCTCTCAAACCCTTGCATCTTTGCACACACCAAATCTCTCTCATAACTTTTTCCTATCGTGACCCAGAATATTTATAGAGATAATCCTAAAAGCTTTTCTTATTCTATAAGGAAACTTAATATTACAACAATGTAACTAATAGGAATTATCCTATAAAATATTATTTACAAAAAAGGAATTAATACTAAATAGGAATTTGAGATATATTATAACAATCTCCACCTTAGATCAAATTTCATCACATCTTGAAAAGAGAGTAATTGACTCCACCTTGAACTGGAATTCCTTTTATCTTCATCTTGTGTGCTTCGTAATCTTTTGTTCTTCAAAATATCTTCAACCTAAAGTTCTGATACCATTTGTTATAAGCTACTGACTTTTGATAGCAATAATAATTGAAACTATGAAATAAAAGAAATCATTAGTAAAATGCATGACGTCGGTCGGTCGGCCGACGGTCGGCCAATTATGCCTACATATAAAGAAATAATATAAACATATGTTTTAACGTCGGTCGGCCAATTATGCCTACATCCATCAATGAGAGAGAATATTTACACTATTCTTGAAAACACAGAATACAAGATTGAAGTATCAAAGTATTGCGATGGCTAGGAAAAATCACAAAATCACAAAACCCTAGAATGCCCACAATACCGAAAAAAATACCTTATAAAACTCTCAATCTCTCAAACTCTTACATCTATGCACACACCAAATCTCATAACTTTTTCCTCTAAGTGACCCCGGAATGTTTTATAGAGATAATCCTAAAAGCTTTCTTTATTTTATAAGGAAACCTAATATTACAATAATATAAAAAAATATGAATTATCCTATAAAATATTATTTACAAAAAAATGAATTAATATTAAATAGGAATTTGATACATGTTCTAACAAAATTTGAAACTCAAATAATGAACTAATTTATATCAAAGGTGATTAATAAAAAATTGGTCTAAAATGATTTTATTGATTGTTTTCCTTTGCATAGTTTCCGATTATTATTTTTTTAACTAGTAAATGAGCTTAGCTATAGAAACTTCTGCATGCATGATCATTAATCAAGATAATAAATTTATGGATAAAAAAGTAGAATAAAATGATTCTATTGTTTATTTTTTAGATAATATCTTGCTTTATATATAAGAGGACTACAAACAGAATTTTTAGTCGAATGTGAAGTCTAATTATTCCCTTATACAAGGTGCATGTTTTAAATCCATAGCATAGGAATGTCTTTCCTATGGATCTTAAATTTCATACCAGCATTCTTGGCTATGTCTTCTGCATCTGAACTGATTAGAAATCTATGTAAGCTTTTAATTTCCTATGGATCTTAAATTTATTAATTCAGTCGTGCATTGGGTAATGTCTTTTCAAAGTGAAGCATTAAAAGTATAATATAGGCAAACCAAAACATATAGTAAGACATATTGGCCAATTGTAAACAATAAATGAAGCAGGTCGGAAATTTATGGAAGGACAAAAGGAGGATCCTTGTACTTAAGATCATGAAAAGAACTTCTGCCTTCATCGATGAACTCCAAAAACATGAAAAAAAGATGCTTAGGCCAGCTCTGTGTCTTCTTCTCATGGCAATAGAAATTGAGAATGGTAAAACTCTAAGGGACAAAGGATAGGTGGAATTGGTCTGGCTTTGTGTTTGTTTCATAATGGTCACTGTTTCGAGTCCTCTTATAGTCATCAAAGGATTTACTTAATCGTTAACTTTAAGGCCTAATGGGATTAATCAAGGTACATTCTAGTTGACTAGACTTCCACAGTTATCCAAAATCAATAAATTTAAGAGATGGTAAACAAACAGAAGTAGAATTGTAAACAAGCAAATATGTAGGGAATAGTGAAGGGAAAAGATGGTGTGAATTAAGAGTAGTAGAAGGAAGTTAGTGGAACTATAATGTATCCTCCCCATAAATATCTTCTGTATGGTAGCATTTAAGCCGTTTTTTTCTTTAACTTGAGCTAAAAAAATTTCACCACTACTCCACCATGTAACCTTTGTGTGATTGAGTCTCCCATGCAAAAAAAAAATTCCATCTCAGGGCATTCGATCACCCACATATATGATTTCAAAAAGAAAAATAGTTAAATCTTTATTAAATCATATATATAAGAACTGGTTATCTAAATATTTTACACAAAAACATTGGGCCGCGTCTGGTCATTTTTTCTTGAAACTTATTTTTTAGAAGACATTTTTAAGATGAAAATTAGAGAGTAGTGTTGTAATGTTTTATAGAAATAGGGGTGCTTGATGTTAAAAGAAATTAAAAAAAAAAAAAAACTTATTTTTTGTATAATACTAGAACATAATTTAAAATGAATCACATTTGAAGGCATTGATTGTAGAGAACGAAAATTTACTTGTTTTCTATGATTTTAAATTTTTTGTATATTTTCTTTTATTTTTTAAAAATTTGGTGAAAACAACTTGAATTTATTCTCTAAAAGGTACCACTCTATTGCCAAGCTGTTTTCAAATAACAGCCTTAAATACAAATAATTGTAAATAGTTTTTAATTCTAGAAACAGAAAACTGTTTATGCACTTTCGTATGGTTTGTATTCTTGAAAATTGTTCTAGAAAACAATTTATGGAATAATTTACAAAAGGTTTTCACTGAAAACAAAGATTTTAGAAACACAGAGAACACAAAAAATAGAAAAGAAGGAATTGGTGTCTTCGAATCTAGTATTGGGAAATAGAATTTTCCTAAAGATGTTACAAATATCAATTGTGAAGTAGACTACTGTGGTAATCTTCTTTCACCAAAAAATAAATGAATAGTAATAAATTGACGTGGACATCATTGGCTTGCTACCTAAAGATTAAAGATAAAGGTGAGTGGGGACCGAATGATACACATTGACAAAATTCTGAGAATCCAGTAATCCAATCGAAAGATGCCTACCATACCATACACATTGATAAAACAGATATTAGGAATTCTCGGCATGAAATAAAGTAATCTGTTGGTGTCAGTCATCTGTGGTTACCTTACCATACCACATGCTGCATGATGTGGGCTGTATTGTATTCTGTCGAAACCTAGTTTCTGGCATATATTTACAATGCCTTGGAACTATATGGTGTGCTGAATGGGAAACTGGAAACAACTCTTAGTAGATGGAGGCATATGAAGCGGATGTTTGAGCTATGTTGCCGGCGTCCGGTGTGATATCTCTGTTTCTCATGTAAGTCAGGAACTGCCCTGGTAGTTCTTCCTAATGAAACCCAGGCTGCTGCCCACCTGCTCTAGTTATAGATAATAATTACTCTTTGGGAAAACCTGCTCAAATTGATTTGCCCAAGAAAAAGTACCCCATCTTTCTTGTCTATGGAATATGAAAGGGAAGTAAGTACTTCAAATTTTTAATCCCGGGCTTCCAACAGAAGGAAATTGAAGCTGAAAACTCATTAACCTCTCTAACAGGATGATGATGTGAGATTTTGTGATGTTTGCAGGCTGAAAATACATGTTTCCAAAACCAGGTAATGCTGTGGACAATAATAAGCTAATGAAAAATATATGTGCTCACCAGCAACACTTCTCATGGGAACAAACTGTACAATATCCCGTGTTGCTTTACGTCCTGCAAATTCTCTAATCAACAGCCGTTATCAGCATCAAGGGGATCTGTAATCAATAAAGTCATAACACATATTCTAACTGTTGAGACATGGAGATAAACCCCCCATGATAGTACCCCGTGAAAAGCATCAAGAAAAATGCCAATAAAGAGCGCATAAATATATTGAAAATGTGAATTCCCCTGGAAATTATGAAAACAAGAGGGTAATATACCTACCGCCATTTGTTTAAAATCTGCTCTCACTCCACTCCTTTATCAGAATTGATAAGAGGTAAATCAGGAAAGCCCTGACCAAAGCATCTTTTGTTTCTTGGGGAATCTGAGTACTCCGTCCTAAAAAAGATGAAAAACTACTGAATCCTCCCAAAAATAATAATAAACACCAAAATGGAATAGAAAAAAAAGAATGCAAAGATGTGTAACTTTGATATTAGATTTTCTCTACATGGAAGGCTTAAAATAAAAAATAATGCAATATAAATTGCATTCTTTATACTATGCCGTTATGATAAGCAAAACAAAATATTTTGCATTTGTTACAGGAGGGACTGGCCAGCAATTTCAGCTGCATTGTTGATCACTGAAAATTCCAGAGTAAGAAGAGTCGGTCCCGCTAGACCAACATGATTCAGTGCGCTTGCATATGCAGCCATGATCCCTTGGACCCCTTCAACCTGCAAAATAATAGAAATTAATAGTGTTCCACTGGCCTTTCATGGTCGATCTCGTAGATCAGAACATAGCCAAGGCAGGAGGGACCATCAGTAGGGAATCGAGTGCAACACCACATTACAACTTTTTTTTTTTTTTTTTTTTTTGATCGGTAAAAGCAGATGTATAGATGAAGGGAAAGTTGAGGAGTGCAAGGAAGTGAATGAAAGGGAGACACTGACGAACAAAAGCCAAACTACCTGCTACCAACCAAGTTAGGAATTCACAACGAATTCGTTTTGTCCTCCTATACATGTTAGCCCAGCGCTTAAGTGGTTACAAGTTAGCTTTGATTTTTGATCATTGAAATTTCGTTCTCGAACACCACATTACAACTATAGTATAGCTCATCTAAAACAATTGTTGGGATGTCATACCACAACTTGGAAGAAAGCCAAGCTTTCATTGTAGAGAAAGGTACTTGCTTTGAAAGAAATGAGCCATATCTTTCTTTATTGGAAGTTGTGAAAATAAATCGGAAAAACCTTATAGTCTTCAACACCTCAATACCACTTGCACTTCCATTCAAGTTAAAACAATGTGATACGGCCTCATTTGTCCTCCCAATCCCATGCGGAAAGATTTTCTCCAGATCATAAAATTATGTGGCCCTCCCAACCTCCATTATAGCCACTGAAAGAAAATCATAGGAAGTACTACACACAATAAAGGTTGATTTATATTGAGTTAACATTCCACTTAATCTGTCACAGTTGAAATTATAAGACTGATACAACCTCCCTAGCATCCTTCTTTTGGTTTGCACATGGGATCATTAAATAAGGGAGTATAGATGCAGCATGGTTTGAACTCATCAACTCAGCGATGCTAGTACTTCTGATTGTTCAAAATTCTAAGCTGTTAGATGTGGTGGATCAACAAAGGTACTTAAGTTGAGTGTTATAGGCTAAAAACCTATGAAATTGATCCAACCATAAAATCTACTTACTTCTCAATTATATCCACAGGCTGGTATCTTTTCAAACAAATAATTTTTCATCAATAGATCTCCACCAGTATACCACTGGATGGGTGGGAACACAGTTTAAATGAGCATCTTCATCTGAGCATTAACATTAGATGGAAAGCCTCACCTGTTGGTAAGCATTACAGGAGAAGTCCCTCCCACGGAAGGATCAATGTAGTGCAAAGAATCTGGATCTCTAGGATGTCCATTTGAAGCTGGAAAAAATAATACAGCCACCCATGAACCAGCAGAATTATTAAAAACCAAAAAAGGATATCAATCCTGCAAAGCTGAAGAGTATTTACCAGTAAAATCAACAGCAACCATAAAATTAAGTTCAAATCCACTAGAAACATAATCGATAAAACTGTATAGCTAGCTATCAGAAAATGATCAACAAATATTTGGCCTTTCAGAACCTATACATCAATGGTTGCAAAACAAAGTTCAAATCTACACCATCTATTAGTAGTTCCTTTTCCCAACATCAACAAAAATACCTTATGACCATGTGACTGAAGAAGGTAAGATGAGTGGCACTGGTTTTTCATTCATGAAGTTTCTCCAGGTCTGCCACTGTTCTGAAGATTCCTGGTGAGAAATTTCTAAAAGTTATTTGTTATCTCAAAAAACTTAGGATGATGACAATTACAAGCAAATAACAGGAATAGATTCATTAATTACCCAATCAGTTCCTACTGTTGAAATCAAAACTGCTGATGATTAATGGGTTATCCTGCAAGCAAATTGAAACTGAAAGTTTAGTAACCTTTACATAGGATAGTCCCACAAAAACATTGAATTGATTCCAATTAAAATGTGGATTTAATAACCATCATCTTAGTGAAAAAAATATGAAGCAATCAAGCACTCAATGGTTCCTCAAGTAACATGATAAACAATAGAACAATTTTTGAAAACAGAAGGGGAAGGGGAAAAACTATACCCAGGTAGCTCAAGAAATTGCCTCTTTTTTCAAAATCTAAAAATATCAACAGTATTAATGTGAAGAGCGCTTCACCTCACTAACAAATTGCTGCATTGTCAGACATAGAGCCTCAGATTGGGTTCAAGTTGTTATCAACCACTTCTGTCTTGCAGAATTGGAACTGAACCTCCATTTCAACTATCTGGATATTCTTAAAAGGATCTAATAAAGAAAAAAAAGGATGAGAAAAATTTAAGACCCAAGCACAAATCAATGCACCTTTGCGCAACAAAGCTCTAAATCATGGGTTCTGAGTACATACACTTTGAGAAACAGGTCCTTGTTTCAAGCGTGGGCTCAAGCAAATTTAGCCTCAATCGCATTCACTTGAGCAACTGTTTCCTCTATGAACAGTGAGATTTCCCCTAGTTTTCAAGCCCTGTTCCATTTCTGTTATGAAGATCTGGGGTTGAAAGCTCTTAAGCCTTGTTTTAGTCACTATCTGCCATGAGTTAACAAAACACCATACAATAAAATATAGTTCAATAATGACCAAATATTTGTAATAAATAATATCTGATGGACTTCTAGTACAGATATTTATTTTGCACATGAGTCTTGCCAAGTGCTACACAAGCACAATCACTGAAACTCTAAAATCAGACAATACTACAACTGTATGCCTAAAGCGCTCTTTCTGGCAATGGATAGCCTTTTTGTGAAAATTGAGTTTTTGTCAAAACATCATAGAAAGCATAAAATAGGTTCTTAATGGCAACTTCACAGGAACATTGCGTAATATACTGGTTATGTAATTTCTATTCAACTATTGCTCTGTGAGACAGAGGAAACATGAAGGATAGTGCAGTATCAATGAGTTGTGACAAACCCAGAACTAACACTACCTCTGACAGAACTAACTGCCTTCTCAAAGGAATTCTGCATCATTCAACTTCAGCATCTGCAAGATGCAGAGATAATAGTTGAACTCACAAAAATCCCTTGAAAGACTTTTGGGTTTTCTTCATGTCTGAATGTAGAGTCTAATCCCTAAACTTATCCATGAAAAACAATGATTTAAACTGAAAAAAGTGTAACTCTATACACAGAGCTGCAAAAAATAAATAATTTGTAGGGCATGGGTAAATATCTTGTAAATGTTGCCAAATAATTTACTAAAGCACATAGAAAAAAATCTATTTCACTTAAATATCTTTAAAATTCATCTACAAACCTATGATGTGTATTTCACCAACTTGACTGTTTCTAAACAAATATTAAACAAATTGGATTTTTGAATTTGAGAAGTGCATGGTGTATTTGACTCTTGGAACTCCCTATTTAAATTTTTAATTAAACATAATTAACCTTACAAGCTGAAAAAATAAAAATATAAAGGAACAAAAATAATTTTTCTTCTATAAGGTAATTTACAAAATAAACATACCAAGTACAAATTTTTCATGAACATTACACCTAGGCTCACTGCAAAAGAGAGGGAACAGAAATGTTGTACTCCCAAGAACTTGCATATTAAGGATGATTTTTAATGGTAAAATATTTAGATTGCTGTACTTTTTGTTTGCATTGGAATATGAAAAAAAAATTAAAAAGGGTATTAATTAAAATTTTTAAAAGAAAGTACCAGACTTAGCTGAGAGAATGTTTGGTGAATATCAATGAATCAGAAGATCTAACTACATTTTTTCTTACAGTGATGAAACCATGAATTAACAAGGTTAGTGTAAAACCAGTAAATTTCAAAGAAACGAGTTCACTTAAATGTCTGTAAGAAATTTGAATCCCATGATACTAGCCTTCTTTTATTTCACCATTCCTATTAGAAATTTGTGGCTATCTAACTTCCAGAGTGCAGGTAATTGCTCCATGTGGTCAATGGCGAATCGATTAATCATCAAAAGATAAAGTGGAAGGCTAGGCACCAAGCAAGTGCTTAGAGTTTCCACATTATTATTAATATAACATTCTCAAGTACACATACACATTAGAATAAAGCAGAAAACTGGCCTTAGTCCTTATTGCATTGTAATTTGATAAATTGATTGATATTTTGAACATGAAAAGCAAACATAAAATATAGAGACTTTAACTACCTTATCATTTATTTTTCATTAGGCTTACAAAAATTAATGTCAGAACCTCTTTCCCTAATTGACCCAAAACCAACATCAAACATAGAAAACAGAACCATGTGGTACCAGAGAAGTAATTTATGTGTCCTAATCACCATGGTATATCTAATCTCCACAAAAATGTTGTTACTTGTCCATCATAATAACAGGCAGATATTGAACCAATCCCATCAAAAGTATAGTTTATTGAAGTCAAACTAATGTTATAGAGGAACTAAGAAGCAGATGTATATTACACTCAACAGGTAAGTGTAATATTTTTGTATCAACATCATTACATGAAATCTGGAAACACAGATGAGAAAACACATGATTGAACTGATGACACTAAAGAGGTCTACCTAGGGTGATGAACAAATAAATCTACAGAATGAAAATGTACAGAGACATATAACAACACATCAAGGCTGAACAATCTCAAAGTGATAAAGCCTTGATGTTTTAATCCAGTAGGATCAGGCTGTTCATTATTGCTTCCCAACACTAAACTCTCAAGTGTTCATCTCTTTTCTTAGAATATACTACTACCATAGGGTCCTCTACTGATAGAGGAAAAAAGCACTTTACTTTTCAGTTTACATAAATCCTAACAGCATGGTCTGACACCATGTCTAGTATCATAAAAATATTTACCATATGGAGCTGAAATTAAAAATCATGCTAGCACTTTGATGGAATAAAATCAAAGTGTCAAAACAGATTCTCCACTGACAACGAGGCAGAGACACTCCAACAGTAAAATCTTTTTACTATGCATAAATACCTTATAAATAGCAGTAGGCTTTGAGTCTTTGACTTGTTTCTTTGGAGCCACTATGGCTATGACTGGGTTATATTGCATACAAATTGCTGTACCTAAAATTCATATACAGTTTTATGCCGAGAGACAAGATACAGGAAATTGTGTATGCAAGACTTAGATAGCTGGCTGGCTAAATTAAATATTAAGTAGACAGACTGTGCATGTTCAGCATGTCATACTACCATCACCCATGATCCCTTACAATAGGATTAGTTCCAGATGAACAAGAGGGTAATGGCGAGTCTTAATTCATGAAAAAACTTTATTATATAATGCAAAAGTAATAATGAAATAAGTGTCCCGGAGTCTGTAGAACAGAGATGTTTTTATGGAGTGTCAAATTCTGACCGACAACGAGGGCCATTTTAAGAATGAGATGCTGAGAGAGGGAAGAATGCAAAATGGGACTCTGAGAACAAATCATAATGTGTTGTTAGTTCGTGAAAATTCTTCTTATATTTGCTTAAATACAGATTTGTGAATAGATATTCAGCCACAAAGCTTGGTATTTGAGAAATAATGCTTTTGTTTGTAGAATTATGTTACTTTGAGAAAGAAATTTATATGAAACCACTTCTCTTCCTATAATTTCCTCATCCCACATATACGATTACATAATTTTTTTTTTGATCGATAAAAGCAAATACTAATAAAGGAAACCTTGAAGCAGCTCCGTCATACAGGGTATACAAAGGAACCCAAGGCAAATGAAAAAACAAGGACAAAACCATCACTGACCAGACAATGATAGAGAACTAAACAAAAAACGTTTACCTACACTGACCGGTCAGAAATCCACCAAAGAATTCTAATTATCGACACTTGCTGGTATTTACCAGCGACCATAACTTGCTCAAAGATAAATTTTGTCGATCCAGTAGCCTATTTCAAAATATAACATGTTCCTATTATTCCTTTGTACCTAGGAGGAAATTTGGATAGCTGTTCAAGACTCAATGGGGGACAAAGCTCTAAACCATATGGTTTCCAGCTTTTGGTCCTTGAGCAGGATTTTGTTAAGGCCGAGGTGTTGGGTTTTTTTAAGGAATTTCATGATCAAGGCAAATTTGTTGAAGCCTTGTGCCACCTTCCTTGTGTTGGTTCTAAGCGAATACAGGATCTCAAGGACCTAAAGGCCGATCAGTTTAGTGGGAGGTTTATATAAGATTTTAGTAGCCACTAGCTAATAGGATCAAAGTATTTTGACCAGGTCATTCTCGGGATCGATGAAGCGCTGTTGACGAGACAGAATTTTGGATGCGATCGCGTGTGCTTGAGGCTGTGGACCTGTGTTAGAGAAGAAGAGGAGAAGCGCTGGGTGTGCAATTTGGACCTTGCTATGATCATTTAAGTTGGGAGTTGTTCGGAGTTTGGAAAGGATGGGTTTGTAGCGGTGGGTGGGTTGGGTGAAGTGAGTGCTTGTATCCACGACGTCATTCTCTATTGGTCAATGGTTCTCCTACGCTTGGCTTCGAAATTAAACGGGGATTTGCACCATATCTTTTTAGTGATAGGTATGGAGAAGTTGGCGGTTCTTCGAATGTGATGGATCAAAGTAGTTATCTCTCACAGGAACAAGTGGTCTCAGGGATGGGGTCGGATACGTTGTTTCTCCTTGCTCTATCTGGAGAGTGATACTTTGTTGTTAATGGTGCCAACAAAGATCGGTTAAATTCTGAGTTGAATCGATCTTCAGTTTGAGGCTTTAGTCGGGTATGAGGATCAATCTAAATAAGGTGAATTTTTGCCAGTTGGTTCGAGTTGACAACGTCTTTGGGTTGTGGCCTGGAACCCAGATGTGGGATCGGCTCCTTGCCCTCTTCATACCTAGGTCTCTGCCCAGGCTAAATCATAGCTTTGGGGGTGTGGGATACAGTGGAAGACAGGTTCAGGAAAAGGTTAGCTTCTTGGAAATCACAGTATATTTCTAAGGGAGGTAGGCTCACGTTGATTCAAAGTACACTATCGTGCCTTCCCACCTATTGCTTATCTTTATTCAGTACTAATGAACCTGGATTTTACCCCACCATACCCATAGCTATGTGTTTTTGGTTGCCTTCTTTCTAGAGTTTTAAGCCTTAAGATTTTTCTCGATTATTTGTAATGTGTTTTCCTCATAATGGAACACTCAAACAAAGAGTCCCATATTCATAGGTTAAAAAAATAAAGGGAAAAGAAAAATCTAACTACACAAACAAAATGATAGTCAATACAACAAAGAAGGTGGAGCCTGACAAAGGCGGCAAAAAAATATTGCACTATGAAAAAACATGTGAAAACACATGCCTTAAGATAGGATAATAAAGCGATCACGTAACCTGGATGCAGATAAAGATAGCACAAGAAATCAACGAAAAGATATAAGTATGATTTGAGAATAAAATCAAATCAAATAGACAAACAGGCCAAAAAGGAATCAACACATTTTGAACCTTTCTAAGTCTAGCACCAATAGTTAAATTTAAACGTAAATCTTCCACCATTTCAGGTAGTCTTCACTCTTGGAGATGGGTACATTTTTAACTTTTATTTTGTAAAGAGCTGGATCCAAGTTCAGCAAAATATATCTCTCTTTGGGGATCATATTCCTACCTGCCCATTCTAAAAGGGCATTTTAGATGTTGGATTGCATTGAGCATGAAGGGGAAAACTCTCTTATCAAAATTTTAGGTTACCAAACTCTCTTATCAAAAACTCTCCTGTGGTTAAATTTAAAACATAAATCTTCCATATTCCTACGTTGAACTTCACAGCATTAACTTACTGAATATTTGAAAATAGCCAGCCTCATATTCCTTTTGCTCCAGGGACAATTAGAACAGGTGATATATTATGATCAGTATGGAAATGCAATTTTCTGGCTAGTGTTTTCCTCATTTGAAAGTGCTTAAATTGAACAGGAGTTCGGAGAATTTGATCTAAGTTTCGCATGATCATGAAAGTAAATTGTCACACACGATTAAGAGCATAACAGAAAAACATATATTCGTCCAGGATATGAAGAGAAGCCACAGAAAAAATATAATTTTTCATGTATGTTTCTTAAAGGGGTGAAACTTTCTGGGCAAGTCTTTTACTGAGGATGACATGGAAAAATTATCATGTCATGCAATGGTGAGGAGAAGAACAACACTAACATTTCCGCAAAAATTAACTGGATTTGAGAAATATTTTAGCTCCAATTATGGACATCAAAAAAAAAAAAGTGGGGACGAAAGTTAGCATCCAAGAAGAATTTAAAAAGAAAAAAAAATCTTCATTCTCCATTCACAACAAAAAAGCAGAATTTTCCATAATAATTGATAAAATTGATGGCAGAAGCGGATTACTATTATAAAAATAAGATGACAATTTGTTTGGCGGATTCCTAAGGATAATAGTAACGATAAGAACAATTTCCAGGGAGGAGAATTGGTTGATAAGTGTCCTTGTGTGTTTGGCAGATTCTAAGGATAATAGTAACGATAAGAACAATTTCCAGGGACAATTGGTTGACAATGCAATCCATTTTGGTATCCATTTCCAAGAAATTGAAATGGAAAATTCTCAATTGACAACGATTTCCTTTCTCCACTTTCTCGTCAACCAAAAACAACATTTAGAATTCATAAATCCATAACCACCTAAACACATGCAATGAAAACAAAAGTTTTAGAAATAAAAGGAGGAAAAGAAAAGAACAAAGAGAATGCACACTGAAATTTTGTAAAAAGGGAACAAAACAACCCGAAAAATAAAATAAAATCACAAAAGCTAGGGTTTGACGCAACGTGTGGCTGAAAAAGAAAAACATTCAATGTGGAAAAGAGAAGGAGAATTAGGATTTGATTAGAGAAAGAAAAATGTACGGGAGGGGCACCACCTCCAGGGGCGTGAACAGTTGCTGAAAGCCCCGAGCTAGAAAGAAGTGGTCAACCACTCATCGTTGACTGCTGTACTGATGGGGATGGGGACATGGTGGGTCCCCGTCAGGCCCACTCAACAGCTACTTCCCTCCTCTCACGTCTACGAAAAGCAACCTCCCATCTTTCTCTCTCTAGAAATAATCTCAAATTTTCAAATTCCCTGTAATCGCTCTATCCGTGTGGCAGAGAGCAAAGAAGTTTAATTAACATGCATGATAAAATGGTATCACGCATGTATTATATACATACTTGCTTTCTGTCTGATTCTCGAGAAAAAAATAAGGAAACTCTCAGGAATTAATTCCTCTTCTTGATCTTTTCTGGGTCGAGAAAGGTCTACCTAGACTTGGGGCACTAGAAGTCCATGGTCTTTTGATCAAACCATCAAGGTAAAATGGTAAGCATATACTTAAATGAGAATTTTTGTTGCCTCTTTTTTTTTTTTATTAACTATTTTATTAGGAAATTGGTTGTCGATTTAAAAAAAAAAAAGGAAATTGGTTGATACTATATAAAGAAAAAATATTTATTATAAGAAAAAAAAAAAGAAAAAAGAAATGGTATATGTTTAATTTAGATTGTGTTTGGTTCCTACAAAATAAGAAAAGAAACAAATGTAAAAAAAAAAATTTAATGTTTGATTGTTTTATAAAATATTTGTTAACAATTAAATATAATCAAAATTAACAGATATTTTTATATTTTAAAATCATTTAATCGTTATATTAATGTGTTTTAGTTGTGTCGGGCTGTTGTTGAGAAGAAAGGTTGTCCATGATGGAAAATGATTGAACTTTCTTTCACATGAAGAAACGAAAAGCATAATGACTTGACCATGTAGTTGTTGACTTAACCACATGTTCATAATATCTTAAGCACAAATCATATACCCTTTTTGGTCAATACCGCTAGGTTTAGAGAAGAATTAACTTAATATCATTCATTTAGATCTCTTAAAACTCTAGAACTTGTTCAATTGTCACTTAAGGCGAAATCCTAAGGAACATGACAATTAGGAAATCATGTACCCTTTTTAAGTTTATAATTAGCTTTAATACCAATAATAGTTGTTCGAAATGCTGACAATTGGCAGTACCCAAATTAGAGTTTGTGTGACAAACTCGAACTCATTCTCTTGTATTTGAATAACGGTTTTAAGTAAATTTTTAAAATTCAATTACCGTAGTTGGTGACAGTGGCTTCGTCATTTAAAAAATATTCAATTGCGAAATCTATATAAAATTATAAATATTTATTTTAAAGATAATGTTTGATATCTAAAATATTTAAAATGAAAATTTATTTAAATTTTATTATTATTATTTTTTATATCAACTTATTTAAAAATTATTGAAACCAGAATATTTACAAAGCAAATACAAATTTTTCCATCCATAGTCACTAAAACAACCCTAGACATTTTTCCACAAAAACATGTTTTCAATTTTTCATCAATGTTGTTCTGTCCGTTTATTGACGAATTTCAATCTATCATAATAGTTTTAAGGCCCGTTTGACCGTGCTTTATAAAAATGTTTTTAGCCCTAAAAACACTTGAAAATGTTTTTAAGAAAAAAAAAAAAACAAAGGTGTTTGATGATATTTTGAAAGAAGTTTTGGAAACTTTTAAAAAACACTTTAAGTGTATTTTTGAGAAGCACTTAAGAAGCGGTTTTTTTTTTTTTTTTAAAGAAAAACACTTTAATGTTTTTTTTAAATATTCCTAAAATACCTATTTATTTATTGATGAGACTCCAATTATATGCCCTTCCTTCTCAATGTCTACGCCCTTTCACTTCTAATGCCTACGCTCTAAACCATTTGAGTTAAGTCTTATTACCTTAAAATATCCATTCATTTTCCCATAAAATAGCTATTTATTTTTTTCTTAAAATATCTACTTAGTTTCCTTATATACGTTTATTCATTAATCCAATTCTTTCTTTAAATATTTGCAATTTTTATAAAATTAAATGATTATTTAGTTTTTAATAATATGAATTTTATATATATATTGTAATAAAATTTATTTATTATGATATCTTGATTTTGAAATTAAACTTTTTTTGATACCGAAATTAAACTTTAAATGTCATTTTTGATAATTTTAATAATATAAAAGCATCTTTCTTTCAATATATATATATATATATATATATATATATATATATATATATATGCGTCTTTATAAAAGCACTAGTAAAAGCATCTTTCTTTCAATATAGGTATAAGCGTCTTTATACCCATACGATAGACATATTATAAAAAAACACTAGTAAAAATTGTCAAATCATTCTTCTAGATTCCTATAAAAGGGTTTCTAATAGATGCGTTTTTAGAAAAAAACGTTTTGGCTTGAAACACTTTTATAAGAAGCTGTGTCAAAAATCTTTATTTTTCTTTCATAAAATTGAATACTTATATTGTGTTTGGTTTTATAAAGATACAAGAGAACAAAATAAAAATATTTATTTTTTATATTTGATTTTTTGTATTAAAATCTTAAAAGAGTGTTTCTAATAGATGCGCTTTTAGAAAAAATATTTTGACTAGCAACAATTTTAGAAGAAGCAGTGTCATACGTATCCTTATTTTTCCTTTATAAAATTGAATACTTATATTATGTTTGGTTTTATTAAGGTACGAGAGAAAAAAAATAAAAATAATTATTTTTTATATTCAAATTTTCAAATTAGAATTAGTAAAAATGTTATATACTTTCAAATTCAATAAGGTAATATAAATAAAATAAGTTCTAAGTAATAGATAAAATAATTATAATTTTCATTTTTTATTCTTCCCCTCTATTTTCTTTATATATATATATATATAAAGTTTTGAATCATAACTAAACTATTTAGGTTGTATTTGGTGCTTATTTTTTATTGTGTAATGGAAAAATATTAAAGAAAATCAAAGATAAACAAAATCACTTGGAAAATTATATATACTTAGATTACTTAATCTTTGTATTGATGAGTTAAAATAAATAAAATTTATTTAAAGTAGAAAATAAAAATAATAGTTAACTCTATTTTTTTCTCTTAATTTTTTTGCTCTTAATTTTTTTTTATACTTTTCCTCCTCATTTTGTTTGCCTTATATTTTCCTTTGAATTTTCGGAGCTATAAACATAACATTAAATTTTGACATTAACAAAAATAAGCAAAACGTATATCAAGGGCTCATTTAAAACAAATTTCCTGATTTCATTGGAAATAATTTCAATCGAAGAATCAATTTAGTGGCATAGAAAATTAATGAGAAATTGAAAGCAAACAACATGGGAGATCCATGGGTCAAAGTTAAACCTTGTAGTTGTACGTGTTGACAGAAAATTAAAAATTAGTCTTTGGAATTGCGAAAATTCGAGATCAGTGCATCAAAGGCTTCTACCATTATTTCATGGTCAATGGACTGTGGTGTTGGTCATTAACGGACAATTTGGTCCACGTGAAATATGCTATTTAATGACTTTAGGAAATTGAGAAAAGCCAGTAACAAATGAAATGATTAATTATTTTCCTCTTGCTTGTCTTATAAGAGAATATATATACAAAGAAGACTTTGAAACTAATAGTAGCTGAATCATTATCTCCCACGATTTTACACTTTATTAAGTGTCGTTGCATGTATTTATTAATTAATTTCATGGCACAAAATAGAAAGAAAATAAAGAAAATCTCTAAGCTGGATTGACAATTAACACTTGATATTCCACGTCTATAAAATATATCATACTTAACAATCCCTGAAAAATAAACTGAACTCACATTATTTTCCCCCCAAACTAAATACATTCAAGGGTTTAAGTAGGAAGTAGAACAGGTTGTTTGGTTTGTTAAGTCATTTGATTTGTTATAACTAACAGAGTCTTGATTAGGGTGTGTTTGGTTAACATCCCCTGCAAGCTCATAGGGGATGGAATGATTGAGAGCTTGGTTCTAAGATTACAAAGCGAGAAGAGAGATGAGTTCTTTCTTATTGAGATGTCAACAACACTGGTGGAGGGAATATAGGATACAATAAGCTCGTTACAAAGAACCTTATCTCGAATGAAGTGGAGATCTAACTCAATATTGGAGAATCGGAAACGATTGTGCGATTTTTCGAGTGCTTCGACCTCCTTATAAATGGCGACTTCTTTGCTATGGAGCTCCTACTTTGAACCTTCTTCCCTTTTTGGGGCGTAACTAGAATCCACGTGTGATGAGGCGTCAAGGCTTGGTTGTCTTCACAGGGGGTTCGCCTAGAGATTCTGGGCCGACGTTTGGTTCCGATAGTCCTCTGCTGTAGGAGTTGTGTTTTTCCCTAGTTCTCCCTTTATGGGAGTTATGTTATTCCTGGCTCCGTCCGATGGCGGGCAGGTACTAGGGAATGCATCGAAGGCGGTGTACTTAAGAAGAACTTTTGAATGCAGCTTTTTCTATTCCTATCTCACGCCTCTTTTCGCGCACTCTCTCTTCTGTGTATTTCCTTTTCCTTCTCTTTTCCATCTCTTTTTCCTTCCCTTTCGCACTCTCTCTTCCTCTCTTTCCCTCTCTCTTTCTCCTTCTTGAGACTTTTCCTGTGTTGAGGGAATTGCTTGTACTGTCTCTTTTTTTTTTTTTTGAGGTGTAAGGGATGGCACTGCTGATTGTAATCAATTGTACCTTTATTGCAATAAAGAACAATATATTTTTTGGCGCATGAATTTGTATATTCCGATGTGTGCCTTTCGTCGTTCTCACGTTGGTACATCTGTTTTTCTTTTGAGATGTCTTGCTTTTGATTTATGAGGATACAAATAATCAATAAACTTCATAGCCAGATCATTTGAGTTGTTGATACTTTATTGGGTACAATCAGAAGTGCCCGATAAAAGCAGCTTAAGGTCTTTCGACATTCCAAGCATGAGGTAGAATTTTCCTTCTTAGTGCGGAGTTCGTAATTGCTAGGTCTACGGCGGCGCGGTCTGATGTGGGGGCCTTCCAGGTTGGGCCTGGTTTTTCCATGTCTTGGATTTTACCGTTGGCGGGAGCTTTTTAAGACTAGGTGCGCGGGTTGTAACTCTTGGGTTTACGACTTTTTGGTCGTAGTACCTCTCTGTCTTCAACTGGTAGTCTTAAATGCAGCTTTAGGACACCGCTCCGTTTTCATCGGGAGGTCCGTTTAGTGAAACCTCGCCGTTATGTTCAGCTTGCCAATTTGATCGCCGGATTTTAATCGATCTCGGCGGGGCTACGCCTCGGTGCCAAAAGCGGGGCGAATAGGGGTTTCTGAGTTCTTGACTTGTAGCGTGATTATGCATGGCACACCTCGGGGAGGTATTCTATCCATTTTCCTTTAAGATCCTCTAATTTGGTCTTCAACGCTGCTTTAAGGGTTCTGATGGTGACTTTTACTTGCCCATTAGATTGCGGATGGTACGAGGGCGGTAGTAGTTCTTAATCGTTTCGACACAAAAATCCCTCGAACTTAAGATTATCGAATTGCTTTCCATCAGTTCGATACTGCAGCTCTGGATACCAAACCCGCATATTATGGAACGCCAAACGGTCGTATCTTCCGTTATGTATGTGCCAAAAGTTCAGATTCGATCCATTCGGGTGAAATAATCCACTAAGTACGACGATGAATTTGCAATCGGCCCTTTCCAATGGGCGTAGGTCCCATCTACGCCCAACCCTACCGTTGAAAAGGCTGTGGGCTTCAGGATCGACGTTAGTGGCTTTGATGGGAGGCCAAAGATTTCGCGTGCTCCCGACAAATTTTCAGATTTCCCGACTGGGCCTGGCCGTGGTCTCCGAGCATCAGGGGCCAATAGTGATCCCCGCCTTAAGGCTTTCCCCGCACGCCCGAGCCCGGCGCGATTTTCGCGATACGCTTCGTGTACCTCCTCAAGACGAGTCGGGCGCTTTTCCTCGCAGCAATACACTTTGAGGATGGGTGTGAAAAACTCGTCAGAAGGCTTCTCGATGAACAAGTAGAAACCCGGTCGACTCAGCCCTTAGCTTAGAAGCCTCTTTCGTCGTTTCTAAGAGCAATCCTTCTATTAAGTAGTCCTAAATGGGTCCATCCAAATTTCTAGCTCTAACATGACAGGAGACCTCCATGTCACGGATCTATTGAGGGCTCTGCGAGGTAGCTCGACAAAGGTCACCGCGATCTTCGGGAGGTTGTCGCGCCATAGTATCCGCCTGAGTTCTCTACTCCTCGGGTATGTGGTCCGACCTGACTAGCACCTAACTTTTTCGCGAATTCCTATACCTGCGTATAGGATCGTTTTTTCACCTTTGGCCTCGTAGGTGTCTTCTATTTGCTTTACTACCAACTGGGAGTCGCTGCACACCTCAAGTTGGTCAACTTCCATTAAATGGGCGAGGCTGAAGTCTGCATACCACTTCATACTAAATTTCTCACTGGTTGAGGCTTGGAACCCAAACTGAGTGCACTGAGCATCTATATTCCTTCTGTGGAGGTTACCGGATTAGCCCGACCCCACTCCCCTCGAGCATCGTGGCCTCCTACTGACAAATTTTCCTAGATGGGAGGCCTGGGCTGAGTATTCCTGTGCTTCACGAGGTGAATTCCATGACGGGAATCCGCTAAGACCCGCCCTTTTATTGCGCTTTTGGTTTATATCTCGATGTCGAACTCGGGCCTCAACTCTATGGCCCACTTCACGCCTTCCCGAGGTCTCGGTTTGTGTAGCACTTGCTTCACTCTGCACTCATTGACTTCAATGGTATAAGCTCAAAGTAAGGGCTGAGCTTTCAGTCAGCTTAAGCATTAACGCCAGGATTAGTTTCTCCATCCTCGAGTACCTTTCCTCCGCTTCCTCTCAGAGCTCCTACCAAGAATAAGATCGATGTCAGACCGATCTTTGTCTTTGATAAGGACTCGCTACTGGTCGAAATCTTAAACTCGTTTAGGTACAGAGGCGAGTTCTCCTTCGCAGGGGCTTACCGAATTCAGCGGAGAGCTTAAGTAAAGCCTCACGTCAGAACGCCGCAATGTGTAATCCCATCAAAAGCTTTTTAGAACTCGAAGAAGCGGCCGACATTTATCGCTAGCTCGATACAACCTACTTAACGCGACTATTCTTCCATTAGACGCTTGGACTCCTTTTATGTTCGACGGCATGCATGTCGAAAGCACAACTTTAATTTGTCCTCGGATTTTAAGGCCACCCTCTCGTTGTTGACTATAAAACCTAAGAATTTTCTCGTCGAGACTCTAAAGGCAGACGGGCTGGATTCAACTCTGCCACATCAAGATCCGGAATGCTTCCGACGCATGAGCCATGTGGAGTCGCAATGTGGTTGGATTTTTTCGCACCAACATGTCATCTATATACACCTCCACAGATGTCCCTATTCGCTCGAACATCCCGCTCACCAACCTCGTAGGTAGCCCCGCCTTTATCTAAAGGGCATACTGATAAGAATAGTCCTCGCCTGCGTGATCTAATGAGGTCTTTTCGGGTCGCTGATCCATGCCATCCGTCAGAATCGAGAAAGCATCCATGAAATCGAGGAGTTCATGGCCTCGTTGCGGGCATCTACTATTAGGTCGATCCGCATAGGGAAACTATCTGCATGCTCGAACGACGCCGCTGAAGTCGATGTAGAGTCGCCACTGGCCGTCATTGACGAGGCGAAGTCACAACCATCTCGTGGTACCCACCTCTCCTGACGCTTCGCCTCGAGGAGCTCGCCGACCGCTGACGCTATTTTCGAGCGAAGCTCCTTCTCTTTTGCTTGACTAGTTTAAAGGAGGGACTGACGTTTAGTCTATGAGTAATTATACCGGGATCAATTCCTCCCATATATCCGTCATTTCCTATGCGAAGACATCTCACTGCTTCAAGAAATGGGTGAGGCTTCGAGGTCTTCCGTAGTTCGGAACCACGAGGCGAGGTGTTCAGTGGTTATTGTCCAATGGCATGTGCTCCAGCTTCTTCCGAGGGCTCGTGGTGTTTACCTCGCCGCGCATGTCGAGCTCGCCCAAGTATATGTCACGACCGCTTCGCTTCACTGATGCCGAGTAACACTCCCCGGCCACGTGCCGGTCTCCTCGAACCATTCCTAATTCGGCCAGGGGAGGTGAAACTTGATCATCATATGGTAAGCAGAGGGAATGGCCTTACGTATATCGAGAGGGTCCGCTTAATAACATATTATGCTGCACGGGGCATCTATTAGAGAAACCTTATCATTCGTTGTCGTCAAGTACGGTCTCCCAAAGTGAGCACTAACTCAGATTGGTTTGGGCAGCACTTTCTCCGTAGAACTTCAGGGCGCCGATCACCCATTTTCTCCCTTCCCTGTAACACTCGAAAACACCCTAGTAGTTTTTACATGGTTGGGTATATTGTAAGTTAGTCAGAATTTTCGGGAAATAAAACGAGAGACCCGAAAATTATATTAGAGACAAGGGTAAAATGGTCATTTACCACTTGAGGATATGAGAGGCATAATGTAAAACCCCAACCTTATTGAATGTTATAATAGTAGTTTTTGAACTGATTAGAGGTCCAATGTAGATTAGAATTTAGAATGCTCCGGACGCCATTTGGACATGAAGTGGAATTTTCGAAAATTGTAACCGAATGCCCTAAGGAATAATGATTTTTCTTATTATATCGGAATGGTGGGGTTTGCAAAGAATTTAAGAAATTTCATCTTAAGTGACTTTGAACCGATATTTAGAAGAGAATAGAGATTTAAGTGAATAGTGATTTCCTGGATCAAAATTGGAGTCATATGAAATTTTTCTAAACGGGGCCGAAAAATACGAAACGTCCGTAATATATCATAAAGACTAACGAAATCGAATAAAAGAACTGAGTCCGTTTTGATAGTTTCCAGTGATCCGAACGTAATTCGTAATAATACTTACTGTCCGACTTCCGATTTTAATGATTTTAAACTGATTTCTGATTTCAAAGCCCGGAATCCACCGTGGCGGAAGGATTTAATTAGAATATTTCATGGTCAATTTGAAGTTTAGACGCACCATAGAATATTTTCGACGCTTTTAATCAAGATAAAAGCAAAGATAAGACAAAAAGGAATAAAAAATCGATAAAAATGGAGATATTTTCTATGAGAGCCAATCAAAACATTTCTTAAGGGCTAAGTTAGGTTTGTGACTCAATAGGAATGGACCAATGAGGTTCATACTCAAATGCAATAAAATGTTGATCGCAATATAAAAGAAATGGAGGACCAAATTGCAATTTAAGGCAGTTAGATTATTGAAATGGGGAGACAACCAAAAAATTCATTTGGTCTCTCAAAAGTTAAGGCACCCGCATGGAGGAGAAAAGTGGAGAAGAAGAGAGGAAGAAGAGGAAGAAGAGGAAGGAGAAGAAGGAGAAGAACAAAGGTATGTTTTTTTTGTATGGAATCAGTGTCTTTTTGATGTTCAGGTTATCGGGTGTGATTGCTAGGGTTTTTCTATGGAGATTTGGTTTGTTCCAAACCTGTGGTTTTGGTTGAGAGATCACACAAACCCTGAATTGTTGAGGTTTTAGGATAAACCCCAATTGGGGTATTTAAGGCTGAATCATGATGAATTTGATAGAAATTGAGAAAGAAATGGATTGTGTTAGGCTTTGACAAAAATCAAGTGAGTAAGGGTTAGGGGTTTGAGAGTGAATTGTGTGTGTTAGTGTTGAAATAGGTATAATGCATCAGATTTAAGTGTTTAGAGTGAAAGAAAAAATGGAAGACAAACACATTTTGGTCAAATTTTGGGCAGTTAGCCTCGGTACAGAAATGTCCTTGGCTCGCTTTGACCGCTTTGCATTTTGGTCATAACTTACTCAATTTTGATCCGATTTGAGTGATTTAAGTGGCTACGTAAAATAGAATTTAAGGAGAATAAAACTTAAGAAGAATGTATTGCCAAATTCTGATCCTAAGTGGCCTAAATATTCACTCAAAGTAGGACCATGTGCAAGCCAAATTCTGGTTCAGTTTTTGAACATAGATTAGCCCGGTTATTTGGACGTAAAGTGAGTTTCTGTTCGACTGCGGATTCCAATTGAATAGAACCCTTAGCACCTTAGCTTTAACTGAGTATATGACATGATAGTGTCAAAATATGAAGTCAAGACTGAAAATGAGTAATACAAACTGTCACTAGAAAATTCCAGAATGACTAGTTGGCATGAAAATGCCATAACTTTAGCCTAATGATCCGATCGATTGATCTCCAATCTATAAAATAGATTCCTAGAGGAATGAATATAGGAATGAGTGTTTATGGTGGATTAAATGGAAATTGTTAATGTAATTGTGATTTTCTTGGAAAAGGTGAAAAGGACTATCTGACAGAACTGAACTCAACTAGGAAGCAAGGGATCGAAATGGTGAACTGTGAGTGAAAATGATATTTTGAGAATTTAGTTTTAAAAGTGAATGGTTTTACATTAAACTGGAAAGTTTAATGTAAATTTTTATGTAAATGTTAAGGCATATGGAATGTTTTATATTGCATTGTTTTATCTTCGTGATCAATGCATATATTTATATGTGGGATAAATATGCATGAATATGTTAAGGTATTATGAAAGTTTAAAAATGTTTAAAGTATGCATATAAATGAATGGATAAAGTAAAGGATTTAAATGTATTTATAAATGTATTTTGAAGAAATGTTTTATCGATGGTTACCTAAACCCCTATGACTAAGTATGACCGGAGTATCTACCAAGTACTTTAAGCCGTGTAAGGATTAAGAGGGTAAAGTTATAGGTTACTAACCGAGGGAGGGAAATAGGTGTCTGTGAGTAATATCCTTACATCAGACAGCATTTTATGACTTGAACCCTTATGCAAAGCGTGAGTTTTCCGCAGCGTAGTGGTTATGACTGGAATGTGACTGGCCTCACCGTCGCATCTGGAACCGTTCGCTGCGGTTTATTCCGGTTCCACGTATTAGTAATGAAAGAAAGAAATAAAGAAAGAAAGTTAATGCACAAATGCTTAAAGCATAAATGGATTTAAATGTATAAGTATTTATTGAAAGAAAGTTTAAGGCATAAATGCTTAAATATTAAATGGATTTTAAATGCATAAGTATTTATTGAAATAAAGTTTAAGGCATAAATGCTTAAAGCATAAATGGATTTTAAATGCATAAGTATTTTATTGAAATAAAGTTTAAGGTATAAATGCTTAAAGCATAAATGATTTTAAAATGCATAAGTATTTTATTGAAATAAAGTTTCTATGCATAAATGTTTAAAGCATAAATATATTTTAATGGTATAAGTATTTATTGAAAGAAAAGTTTAAGGCATAAATGTTTAATGTATAAATGGATTTTAATTGTATAAGTATGTATTATTTCTGTGATATACTCGAAATGTTATCTAAATGAAAAATATGTACACTCACTCGCTCCTTTAAATTTCATTCTTTTCCATATGTTTCCACAAATATTTTCGTGGACTCGAGACAAAGACTCCAGAGAGTACCCTCCCGCAGCAAGGAGTCGAAATATCGAGGAGACGACGCATGTGACTCCGCATTGAAAATAATTTGCATATTGTATATGTGGGAATATTTTGTCATGTTTTGATAAAATTATGCATGGAATTGAAGAAGGTTTAATGTTTTGATGATTTGAAAGAAATAAATGTATATATGTATATCAGGTTCGACGGGGTTGTGGACGAGGGAGTCCTAATATGGAAGTTGATGAATCAAGCTTAGGAAGTGTTTTTAAATGTTTTCATCAGGTTTTGTAAATTTGGGAAAGTCCAAAATGTAGGAAACTCGCCGATTTTCCCGAAAAATCTAAGGCTTGAAAAGAAAAGAAAGAAATTTTTTTAAAGACTTCGCTTCCGCATTATTTTTAAAAGATATGTGAAGAATTGTAAAGGGGTTCATCTACCTGATTTTAATTTGCGCTTTAAGGAAAAGTTTATATCCGTTTGAGTGCCGGAGGTCCCTGGTTCATGAGGTTAATCCGGCCTGATCCTTCAACATGGTATCGTGAGCGGTTTTGAAAATGTTATAAAGATTTGAAAATTTTTATTTTATATGACGTTTTAATGTTTTCTTTTAAGATTTTAAAAAAAATTAATTTATGTGATTTACAATCATATATGCATTACATGACATATTAATTTTAATTCATTAAATGCGTCAAGCCGAGGCCGACCACCCACTGTGAGAGCCCCGAGGCAAAGAAGACACCACCCGAGGAACATGTTTACGAGTCCGCGTATGTTCCTCCACCCAGCATCGCTAGGCCGCCACCGCCTCCGAGGCTGTGCAGGACAGATACCTTTAGAGCGTATGGCCCAGATACAACCACAACATTTAATCACTCGTGAGCCGATGTTGTCCATCGAGAGGTAAGGAAATTAGAGGCAAGAAATTATGACTCGTGATAGAGATCCCGGGTGCTGCATGGTCGTGGGCTAGAGGGTAATGAGATGGCGAATCAAAATGCATGGGTTTAATTTAGTTTAAGTGAATCAATGACATTAAGTGAATCGTTAATAGTAATTGTCAGTTAAAACAAGAAATCAAGACATAATGATGAATGCAATTGTGCAGGATTTTGCCACCCTAGAAAAGTATGGAAAAGTTGATTGTTACAAATGTGAGTGATCATTGAGGCTGTGAGCTGGGCAGACTTGGATATTATTAGATATCCATGACTTTGATGTTATATTAGGCATGGATTTACTATCTAGACATCATGCTACAAAGGATCAAGTATAGAAAGAGGTTAGGTTCCTATAAGCCAAGGAAGACTCGAGGTCATTTTTATGTGGGTTACTAAAAATACTACCTACCAATAATATGACGTTTATGTGGGCTGCGAAATACTTTGAAAGTTATATTAAAGGTACCTAGCTTTATGCTATCGGAAGGAGGGATAATGGTAGTCTAACAAGATATTCGATAGTCAAATAATTTCCTATGTATTTCAAGAGGATCTTCTAGGTATATATAAAAAAAAATGATTATGAAAGTTTAAGATTGTATATGATTGGCGAGAGTTGAATAAAGTGAAAATACGCAATCAACAATCTATTTACATCTGACGATGATCTTTGACCAATTACAGGAACGAGGGTATTTTGAAAATGGATCTAAGCTCAGTTACCATCAATTAAAGATTAGGTCGAGGATGTTCCTATGACAACTTTGAAAACACTCGATGCATTATGAGTTTTTAGTCATGCTACTGACTAACTTATATTCAAACGCTTTTATGGATCTTATGAATAGGATCTTTCACTATTTAGATCACTTGTTATAGTATTCATTACGACATTTTAATCTATTTAAGCAAAGAATGAAGATCATGAGGAGCATCTAAGCAAATTTATTTACTTTAGTATGCCAAACTTAGTAAATTCTAGTTCGTTAGACGTTGTTGCCTTTCTAAGGCATGTGATTTCGTTGAAGGGGGTTTCTATGATCCTCAAAAAGATTGAGAAAATTGTGAACTGAAACCACCTACGAATGTGACGTAGATACAAAAAGTTTTCTGTGCTAAGCAGGTATTATCTAAGGTTGTTAAGGATTTTCAAAGTTAGCTGATCCTTTCACTAAATCGACAAGGAAAGATGAAAGTTTGTGCGGTAAGAGACATGTCAAAAAAGATCTGATGAACTAAAAAGGAATTCGACCTTGTTCTAGTTCTTACAATTCACAAAAGGGGCGAAGGATATACAGATATCGATGCTTCAGCAGGTAGATTGGGGTGTTAATGCAAATATGAAAATGTGGATAAAGATATGATTTAAGGCAATCAAAAAGCATGAGCAAGTAATCTATCCGAGACATAACCTAGAGTTATTGTCAGAGTCTCGTCACGATATGAGGCATTATCGATATGGAGTTGCATGTAAAATTTTACGATCACAAGAACATGTAATATTTATTCACATAGAAAAGCTTAAATACGAGGATGTGAGGAGACGTATCAACTCATTAAGGATTATGAGTGCACTATCAGTACTCATCGTGGAAATGTTAATGTGGTAATCGATGCTCTGGGTAGGAAGCCTACTGGGTTCCATATCTCACCTGTGGTTGTGTACTCCCTAGATTTATGGAATCGAGGTCTTTAGGGTGCGAGACTAGAATTGACAGATATTAGTCAGTCCCGTACTAATAGATGCGGTGCTGAGCTATGCACTCAAGAGGATACGATCATGATTAAATTGAAAAGGGAAGTCGAGTCCGGCGCTTAAAAGGATTTTTAGTACTGCATATGTATAGTGATGATAGGTCACAGTTATGTGTACTGGGATGTGGAAGATTAAAGAAATAAATTAAGGGAGAGGCTCACTCTTCATACATAGGCGATGCATCGTGAAACACTAAAATGTATCATACCCTAAGGGAATACTTGCTAAAGGTGGAGGGGTGCAAAGAAGACGTCATAGAATTTATTTCAAATGTCTCATTTGTCAAAAGTTAAGGTTGAGCATCAAAGATTCAAGTAGGTTCTTATAGTCTCTTCCGATCCCTCGCTGGAAATTTGGGAGAATCATGATGGATTTTTTTATTTCCACTTCACAGTGGTTACGACGCGACATAAGCTGATCAGGATAGATTGACGAAATCACTAATTTCCTACCTATGGAAAAATAGTGACTTGGGGCTTGAGAAGTCAATAGTTGTATATAAAAGAGATCAGGATGACTTCACTTGGACGACCAATCCAAAAGAGCCACTACGTACATCGAAGTTATGCCTAAGGCTTGTGTGTTAGAGTTTAAAGGAAGTTAGAAAGACATTTACCATTTATGGAGCTTTCCTACAATAATAGTTATCACAAGCATTGAAATGGCTCTTATGAGGCCTTATATGGAAGGAAGGTAGACTCCATTGGTGTCAGGATGAGGAAGTGGAGAAAATTTTTAGGTTCATAAATTGTTCAAAGCTACAACAGATAATGTTAAAGCATCATGATAGATTGAAAGATAAATTTCTCAAGATCGGCGTAAAAGTTATGTTGATAACCCAAGGAGAGATTTGGAATTTTAGGTGGGGGATCAGTATTTATAGAGGATATCACCCCGGGGAAAGTGGTGTTGCTATTCTGAAGAAAGGGAAGTAAGTCCTCTATATGGGACTTTATGAAATTATGGAAATAAGTGGAGAGTGCACAGATTGTCGAGGTCACTACCGACCGCCGTAATACATGACATATTTGTATTTCTATGCTTCGAAGTATATGACGATTTTCACATGTGTTAAGAGATCAACCTATTGAACTGGAAGAGGATTTGACGATGAAGAAAGACCTGCCTGCATTGTTGATCGAAATGATTAGGTTCTTTGAAACAAAGTGGATTCCTTTAGTGTGCCAGTGGATGAATCACTGTGAGAGGAAGCAACATGAGAACGTGAAGATCGGGATTTACTTCCGTAGCAAAGCATTTAAATTTCGGTGACGAAATTCTTATAAGGAGGGGTGATTGTAAAACCTCAACCTTAATAATGTTATAATAGTAGTTTTTAACCGATTGTAGGCCCAAGATGTAAATTCCAGGGTAGGATTAGAATTTAGAATGCTCCCACGCCATTCGACATGAAGTGGAATTTTCGAAAATCAGAACCAATGCCCTGGGCGAATAATGATTTTTCTTATTATATCCGAACGAGGGGTTTGCAAAGGAATTTGTAAGAAATTTCGCCCGCGACTTTGAACTCGGGAGACAAGAGAATAGAGATTTAAGTGAATAGTGATTTCCTGACCGAAAATTGAGCCCGCTGAAATTTTTCGAAATTGGGTCAAAATACGAAAATGTCCGTAATATATCATAAAGACTAACAAACTGAATAAAGTGAAACGGAGTCCGTTTGGATAGTTTCCAGGTGATCCGAACGTAATTCGGGTAATAATACGCTATTGTCCGAATTTCCGATTTTAATGATTTTAAATCCGATTTCGGTGATTTCAAAGCCCTCGAATCCACCGCAAGTGATTTAATTGTAATATTTCATGGTCAATTTGAAAGCTTAGGATTCACCATAGAATATTTTTTGACGTTTAATCAAGATAAAAGGTGATAAGACAAAAAATAATAAAAACTGATAAAATGGAGATATTTTCTGCTGAGAGCCAATCAAAACATTTCCTAAGGGCTAAGTTAGGGTTTGTGACTCATTAGAATGGACCAATGAGGTTCATGGGCTCAAATGCAATAAAATAAGTTGATTGGCAATATAAAAGAAATGGAGGACCAAATTGTAATTTAAGGAAAGTTAGATTATTTAAATGGGGAGACAACCAAAATAATTCATTTGGTCTCTCAAAAAGTTAAGGCACCCGTATGGAGGAGAAAAGGGAGAAGAAGAGAGGAAGAAGAGGAAGAAGAGGAAGGAGAAGAAGGAGAAGAACAAAGGTATGTTTTTTTTTGTATGGAATCAAGTGTCTTTTGGATGTCTAGGGTTATTGGTGTGATTGCTAGGGTTTTTCTATGGAGATTGGTTTGTTCCAAACCTAGGGTTTTGTTGAGAGATCACACAAACCCTTGAATTGTTGAGGTTTTAGGATAAAACCCCAATTGGGGTATTTAAGGTTGAATCATGATGAATTTTGATAGAAATTGAGAAAGAAATGGATTAGGTTAGGTTTTGACAAAATCAAGTGAGGTGGTTAGGTTTGATAGTGAATTGTGTGTGTTATGTTGAAATAGGTATAATGCATCAGATTTAAGTGTTTAGAGGAAAGAAAAAATGGAAGACAAAACACATTTTGGTCAATTTTTGGGCAGTAGTCTCGGTACAGGAAATGTCCTGTTTTCTGCTTACCAGTTTTTTGGTATTTTGGCCATAACTTACTCAATTTTGATCCGATTTGAGTGGGATTTAAGTGGCTACGTAAAATAGAATTCTAAGGAGAACAAACTTAAGAAGAATGTATTGCCAAATCTCTGATCCTATGTGGCCTAATATTCACCAAAGTAGGACCATGTGCAAGCCAAATTCTGGTTCAGTTTTCAACATGACAAATTTTGGCTTATTCGGGACGTAAGGAGTTTCTGTTCGACCGGGGTGATTCCAATCGAATGTAACCCTGAAGACCTTAGCTTTAATCGAGTATAGCGACATACTGGCCAAAAATATGAAGTCAAGACCTCGGAAAATGAGGTACAAACTGTCACTAGAAAATTCCAGAATGACTAGTCGGCATGAAAATGCCATAACTTTAGTTTGGATGATCCGATTGGATTGATTCCAATTCCTAAGTAAAATAGATTCCTAGAGGAATAAGAATATAGGAATGAGTGTTTATGGTGGATTAAAATGGAAGTTATGATTAATGTATAGTTGTGGTTTTCTTGGAAAAGGTGAAAAGGACTATCTGACGGAACTGAACTCAACGGGAAGCAGCTGATCGAAAGGAATCAGGAGGAAATGATATTTTGAGAATTTAGTTTTAAAAGTGAATGGTTTTAATATTAAACCGGAAAGTTTAATGTAAATTTTATGTAAATGTTAAGGCATATGAAATGTTTTATATTGCACGTTTTATCTTGCATCAATGCATATATTTATTACTACATAATATATGTTAAGTAAGGTTCATGAAAGAAATACAGTATGCAGAAATGTTGAATAGATAAGGGGTAGATCAATGGTTATAGTGTCGATTTTTGAAAGAATGTTTAATGATACAATGAACCCTATGATCAGCAGGACTGAGACGGCCAAGTAATTTTTAAGCTGTAAGGATTAAGAGGGTAAAGTTATAAAGTTACTAATCGAGGGAGGGAAATAGTGTTCGTAGTGAATATCCTTTACACGTGATAAAGATTATGATCGAACCCTACGCAAAGCTGAGTTTCCTCCGCAAGAACAGAGCGGCATGACGGACGCTGATCGTCTCTCACCGTCAGACCGAACCGCTCTGTGTTTATTCCCGGGTTCCATCGTAAAGAATGAAAGAAAGAAATAAAGAAAGAAAGTTTAAGGCATAAATGCTTAAAGCATAAAATGGATTTTAAACGATAAGTATTTATTGAAAGAAAGTTTAAGGCATAAATGCTTAAAGTTATTAAAATGGATTTTAAATGCATAAGTATTTATCAAATAGTTTAAGGCATAAATGCTTAAAGCATAAATGGATTTTAAATGCATAAGTATTTTATTGAAATAAAGTTTAAGGCATAAATGCTTAAAGCATAAATGGATTTTAAATGCATAAGTATTTTATTGAAATAAAGTTTAAGGCATAAATGTTTAAAGCATAAATATATTTTAATGGTATAAGTATTTATCAAAGAAAGTTTAAGGCATAAATGTTTAATGTATAAATGGATTTTAATTCAGATAAGTATGTATTATTTTTGTGATATACTTAAATGTTATCTAAATGAAAATGTACACTCACCGGGCTCCTTTAGCTCATTCTTTCCATATGTTTCCACAAATATTTCGTGTGGACCCGAGACAGTGCATCTAAGAGTACCCTCCCGTGCAAAGGAGTCGAAGCTATCGAGAGACGACGCATGTGACTGCATTGAAAATAATCTGCATATTGTATATGCGGAATATTTTGTCATGTTTGATAAAATTATGCATAATTGAAGAAGGTTTAAATGTTTCACGATTTGAAAGAAATAAATGGATATATATGTATATTGTGTTTGATCGTGGTCATGGACTTATGAGTCCTAATATGGAAGTTGATGAATTGAAGTTTAGAAGTGTTTTTAAATGTTTCATCAGGTTTTGTAAATTTGGGAAAGTCCGAAAAACGTATGAACTCCTACCGATTTTCCCGAAAAATCTGCTAAGGTTGGAAAAGAAAAGAAAAAGAAATTTTTTTAGCACTTCGTCTGCATTATTTTTAAAAGATATGTGAAGAATAGAAGGGGTTCAAGCCTAATGGATTTTGAATTTATGGTTTTAAGGAAAAGTTCTATATCCGGGCTGGAGTGCCTGGAGGTCCCCTGCTCATGAGGTTAATCCGGTCGATCCTTCATAAAACAATAAGTTTATATGTGCAATTATGGAATTTGAGAAAGATGGAATAGGAAATTAGAAAGAATAGAAGACCAAAACATAAAAATGGGAACTCAAGTACAAATAATATGAAGATGAGGGACCAATGAGTAAATAAAGGAAAGTAAATCCATAAATAAGGATGAGATCAAAGCCAAAATATCTTTCGGGTCTTTGGTGAAAGAGAGCAAACGTAGAAGAGAGGAGAAGGAGAAGAAATCAAGAAGAGGAAGAGGAAGAAGAAGAAGAGGAAGAGGGATGAGCCAAGAAGAAAGGTATGGATTTTATGGTGTTTTGATTTCTATGATTTTTTTTGGGTATGGAAGTCTAGTTTTATTTTTGGAAAAGTATGGATTCTATTTGTCTAGACTCAGATGGAACTTGGTATAAATTCTGTATGGAAACTAGCCTGATTGTATGGATTTCAGGTTGGAATTCTGTATGATCCTTGGTTTTTATGGAATATGATGGAGTTATAGGATTTGTTCTCGTGCCCAGTGGTTCTTCCTTTGAGAATTTGTGGCTCTTTGATTTGTATGAGCCTGTCACTTCCTTACATTCTATTATGTTGTTAAAGGATTTATTGTGCCTATGTTCCTGTATAAAATTGCGTGTTCCTTGGAGTAATGTGATCATGTGATTCCTAGGTGGATTTGGGCCTCGATTATTGCTGTATTATTAAATTACTTCTCAAGATAATTCGGATTTCAAATCTCGTGGAGTTGTACAGGAAAGGGAAACTAAATTGGTGAATCTGAGAAGAAAATAAGAATATCCAAGGGCCTTCTCCTCTTGGTTGGTATTCCAATATTGTACTCAATTGAGAAAACTTACTCCAATTGCTTTAAGTAATGGGAATTCATTAAACTCAGTTTAGTGCTCTGTTTCTTAGCAGGCAATTTAGGAAAATACATTTGATTTTACACTACGAATTTGAGTAGTTATGTTTTCTAGGTATAGTTTTTAAATGCCATGGATTTGATCAGCAGATTATTCGGTGTTTCACCTGGGGCTATATTTTCTAGTTCAAATGATCTGCATCGTGTTTCCATGGATTGAACATGTGTTGGAGTTTGTGAAGTCTTCAATTTGACGATCATACCCTTCGTCTAACTCGCTTTAGTGTTCTAGACTCTATGGAAAGCCCTTTGAGTCTAGAATCCACCCATATATAGCTTTATAAATTTTGAACTCATATTCTGTCCGAAAACGATGAAAAACAGTAGGCCCCTGCTGGTTCGGCGCACCGGATTTTCTGGTTGTATCCTTTAATTTCGGACGATCATAAATTCTTCGTCCGAACTCCGTTTTTGTGTTCTTAGACTCTATGGAAAGCCCTTTGAGTCTAGAATCCACCCATATATAACTTAATGCAACTTGAACCCAGATTATGTCCGAAAATGACAGAAAACAGTAGGCCCCTGCTGGTTCGGCGAACCGGATTTTCTGGTTGTGTCCTCCAACTTCGGACGGCCATAACTTTTTGTCCGGTCTTTTGGGTGTTCTCGACTCTATGAAAGCCCTTTGAGTCTCAAGTCCACCCATATAGCGTGATACCATATTGAGTTTATACTACATCCAAAACATCTAAAAATAGTGGCTACTGCTGCTGTAGTGCTGCAAGTTGCTGACTTTCTTCATGGCTTATAACTTGCATAACTCCTTCAAGTTAGGGATTCCGTTATGGAATTCTTGACTCTAGTAAGTTTATTGAGTCTAGAATCTGAACCATGCTGGCTTAATGGACGGTGCCCACATCTTGTCTAAAATTGGAATTGTTGTACCAAGTGTGCTAATTGCTTGGTTAAAGTTACCTGAATACATGGTAAGAAAGGATGATATGAACAAGAAATAGTACTATATAGATTTGATATGTAAAGGAGATAGATAAGAAAGTGCACTTTGCGAGATTAAAGATTAGTTCTGCTCGTACTCTACGAGATGGATGCGATGATAAAGTACAAGTATAAACAGTAGGTATATGTCATAAGATACGATGAACTGATATAGTACATTAACAATATATAAGATGTTATAAGTAGATGACATGGATATGAATATATGATTTGCCATACATAAAAAAAAAAAAAAAACGAATGGGATGGAACATGATAGGAACACATGAATGAGTAAAAACATACATGATGTAATCCAACTATAGAAAGCACATGAATAGCTAACCAGTGGATAGAAACGCATAAAGGATATGGGTATTTTATAAAATGATATAAAGGATATGAATGGTATAAAGATATATATGAATATATGAATACAAGAGTATGATACCAAAGATATATGATAGGATTACATATAAGGATAATGAAGACAAAACTAAATGATTAAAAGATATGAATATACGTATTGTAAAGAAATATGAGAACAATAATACGGGGTTAAGAAATATGTGAAGGTATTACGTATGAAATAAATATTAAGCAGTATATCTCATCAAAGATACATGATACGCTTATTCATGAGATGAGATATGTACGTAAAATGTAATAAAATGGATCATTCGCTTAACCTAGTAGGGATGTATTTACACGCTTATTAGTAAAAACAAGTTTGCAAAGATATCGATCGTCCCTGCTTGTCATTACAAATACTTCGGGCTCCTGAGTAGATAATCATTGTCTCAGATAATGATAAATACTTTCGCCCTTATAGATGGTCATTGTCTCGCATAATGATAACAAGCCGCCTTCGCCCTTATAGTTTCCTTTATCCACTTCTAAGGTTTATGCAGGCATGAAACATAAAACAAATGATGTGCATATGACATGTGAAAAGATATGAGATGATTTGAGAAGCATAGCACTGCTATGTGATGATAAGGTATGTAACATGAATAAGTACGAAAGTAATACATGAAAAGTATACGAAAAGTATATGAATAAGTACAGTACATGAAAGAGAAAGCAATATGAAAAGTATAACATGAAAACATTATATGAAAATAGTATATGAAACAAAGACATGAAAATAGAACATAACAAATGGTATAATATATAACCATGAAAGTAATATATGTATATGAATATGACAGACATAGAATAAGATATGTAATATGAACCATTATAAAGATAATAGATCAAATGATAAGTACTAGCATAAGAAATAAATGATATGAAAGGTTATTTGTCAAACGTCACATGATAGAAGTGTATGTTATATGAAAATGATAAGATACGTGTATTTATTGAGACGATCATAGTTATTGGTCGTCCTCAGATATGTTTCTCTACTGCTGCAGTTTAGCACGAAGCTTCTTAATCCGTAGGTACAAGAATGTAAGACAAGGATAGAGGATGTGATATCTTACATCGCTAGAGCAGCCAACTCGTAGATGTGTGCTCACCGTGACTGCTCCGCACCGATTTCCTACTGGATGTGTATATGTATAGTTTTGTAATAGTGAAATTGTAATAGTACAAGTAAAGGGACTCAAGTATATGTGTATAGAATATAATGTACATGTAAAAGAAATTTTTTGTTATTATAGAAAGTGTGCATATGAATGAGAAAACAAGTATAGGTGTCAGCTCTGAGAAAGAAAAGGTTAAAGAGTCCCAGTCCCCAGCGTGACACTCGCTGACACCCCATCGGTGCCGTGTCAGCGCCACAATTCGATGCCCATCTTATCAAAGGCCGACGGAAAGATGATGTCGCTTGAACTCCCATCGTCGTAATTTGAATCTCGACATGGATCGCTTTGTTAGCCACAACTCCGCTTCCTTATCAATTAAAGATCGTCATGGGATGTTGGCAGTATCCTCGGGTTTGAATTCGAGAGTCACATGGCCAGGTCGAGCTTGAGCGCTGATAATCGCTTTGTACTCATTACCTCTCTGACCCGATGCTACAGATGGCCTTCCGGTGTGGCCGGGACTCCCTACCTCCCCGCAAATCCTCCGAGATTAGATGGATTTCCTGCGGCCGCTGGTGCTTAAGTCATTATCCGCCGAGGGGGTGGAAGGCCGAGTCTGATCCCGCTCTTCAGATATGGTTACGGCTGGGCTGAGATACCCGTGACCGAATCAAATATTCTATTTCTTCCAGAGTTGTATGCAATCGTCTCACTACGCCCGTCCTATGGAACCTACAATACCTGGTGTTATCTCTCTGCAGGGTCCGACCACTGGGGACTCGCCATCTCGTGAACCTGCTCGTTTAGACTCGCAAGACCCGCGATATCATGTCATGGGGGTGAACCGTCGAGGTAATTACTACCGTCATACTTGACCGAGGTGGACCCAAAGTATTCTCTCGATGCTTCCACGCCTTTTCGAGGACCGTTAAACTGCCTTTCTTCGGGGATTTCTCTTGATCTCTTTGCCCTTGCTCTCTCCTCCTTTAGGTTAGAGAGCTTCCTTTCTTGGATATGAGGGCTTTTTCGCCGTTAATGTAATTCTCCGCTTTAGTGAGCACCTCGACCATGCTTGCTTCAGACTTGAGATGGAAAACATCAAACCTTCACCGCACTCCTAGCCCGAATGCGGATAGCGAACTTCTCGTCTCGGGTATATCTAATTCAAAGACTCTGCAGATTGAACCTCTGGACATAAGACCTCAGCTCTCTTGCGAGCCTCGCTTTATGGTCGCAGTGATAACTCCTGGCTTCCTCAGAGGCCGTGTCTAATGAAGGGAGATTAAACGCGATGGAGAGCTCTTTTGAATGAGGAGATTGGACGATGGTGGAACTCCTGCTAAACCAAGCCAACTGGCCTTTTAGAGTGATATGAAGGAAGTTGGTAATCTAGTATCCGATAACCATGTAGCTCCATTTGACTTATAGTGTTAAGATGATCGACTGATTCAAAATCATCACCTTTATTTCATGTATTCTGAACTTCGCAAGGGGGAAAGGGAGCACCCTGGCCGTGGAACTGGGACTGAAGGAGAAATTGTGGTAAACCATAGAGCTTGAGTTCAATCTCTTTATAACTTCCCTCATAATGAGTCTCCTGAGGCCCCTGAACCTCTACTTCCATGATCACTCCCCATTCCCAAGTAAGCCAGTTCATCATTCGAATGCCCCTCAAGTGTTACTCACCTCCCCGGGCTAGTGGTCCAGCCTCCTGCCGTTACTGATTATGCCACTTCAAGACCTCTGGAGTGCCGAAGCGTGGTTGCCCTTCGAGGTGATGTTATGGCCTTCCCGAAGTTTGTCGTGGCTTCCGCGCGCTAGACCGCCTCGGTGAGTTGCTTTAACCTCTCCACGCGTTATTGGTGAGAAGAGCGCCTCCACCTTGTTCGTGGTCGCTTACATCGTTTCTAACGCCGCGGAGGCCTACCGTCTACGCCGCCGGTCAAGTCTTGCATCCTAGAGGGATTGGCATTGCTCCCGCTTGTGTTCGAAGCCGATACCCATCGGCCACCGAGGTCGCTTTGATGCAAAGCGAATCACGTTCCTACGACCACAACCGATGATGCTTTTTTCAACCTAATTGGCCGGGAGCGCGCAGATCACTCTGGCCGGAACCGGGAACTACCGCGGGCCGCTTGGTTGGCCTAGACTGGACCTCCCAAACAAGAAAGAGGATCGGCGTGGGGCTTCGCCGTGGCCGCTCCGATGCCTGCTGTTCTTCCCGTCGAGAAAAGATCAACCGCTAGAGCACGTTCGCACCTTTCATCGATGGGGTGGACCTCGATATTTATAAAGATATGTTTTTTTCCACCGATGGTGGTAAGGATTCTTTCCCATTGATGGGGTATTTTCGCCATTATCGCTATCTGACATTAAGGGATAATGAGGGAGCAGCGGTTGAGTAGGAATTTCATCCTTCTCTTCCCATTAAGACCCTATTGATTACAAGATATAAGCTGTTATTAGGAATTATCCTACTTCCCTTACTAGTAGATTTAGTTTTGATTTCACAGGACATGGGTTTTTCGTGATTGAAACCATTTTTTTGGCTGGGCCCCTTAAACAACGAACCCAATCTTTAGGCCTAAGGCTGTGTCCAGCATTCAATTCCGGGCTTACCTTTTCCTTGGGTTTGGCGAGTGGGCTTGTGCGCCTATTTTTAAACCCTATCATAACTAATGGACAAAATCAATTTGTGGTGTTACTATGTTTAGTGTGATTTTGCAAAATAATGATACCGCTTTACTTAAAATTTATAAAGGTAACACATTGTATACAAAAAAAAAAGAAGAGATTTATGGTTCCATTTTCTGAAAAGTGACACCATATGAAATAAAAATTTTGGATTGTGGTGTCATTTTATGGAAAGTGTCACTATAATGTTGTTTGCAAAATGTGACACCATATGAAATATAAAATTTTAAATTTTATAACCTTAATGATCCTTTTTATGTAATGGTAATGAAAATACAAAAAATAATTATTTATGCATACCACTAGTATATAAAGTCGTATTACATAACCCAAACCATCTTCTTCCATATTTTCTTACATCTACAACCATTATAGATGGACCAATGTAATATCTTCAACCGAATTTAATCTGTCCAATAAATAAATATGCTTTTATTAAAATAATGTTATTTTTTATTTTTTAAGTAATTATATTTGAAAATTTTGTTGGACTCTATATTATTTTAATGCATAGCAAATACTATAAAATTGTTTAAAAATAAAATAATATTTTAGCACAGCTTTTAAATAGATAATTATTTTTAATAAAAATTAAAAATTAAAATTTTTTTATCTTTTAAAAAATCAGTTTGAAAATAAATTTGGAATAAATTATTGGTTGGCAAGTTTTTTTAGATAATCAGCTAAAATAATGCTATTATTTATTTACAATCTTTAAGTAAATATTTAGAAAGAAATTGTTAGACTATATTTATGGATGTTTAATGAATCTATTAAAATATTTAAAAATTTAAAAAAAAATCTTTTTGTAAGTTTGTTTTGGATTGACTATTTAGAAAATAAATCTATAAAAAATTATTTTTTTGATATGTTTGTTCAAATAATTCAAGAATAAAGTGACTTAATTATCAACTTATAAAAATCGTTCTTCTTTATTTTGTAACAAATTATGTTTAGAAGAAAATTGTTAGGGCTATATACTAAATTCTTTTTAAAACCTATAAAATTCTTTCAAATAAAATAATATTTTTAGCTTTTTTTTTTTAAATGGAATCATTAGTTTTATAATTATTGAAAACTAAAAAAGTTTTCTTCTTTTGGATTTTGGAATAATTTTTTTTTTTTAAGTTCGTTTAGATAATTCGAGACTAAAGTGATTTATTAAATTTTCTCATACTTTCTAAATGCTTAACAAAGTTATTTAAACACAAAAATACTTTTTATCATACATAAATAAATATTTTTAATATTTTTTTGGAAATTTTTTTAATTTTTGGATTAGTCTAAGACATGTCATTAACTTTGTTTTGTTTACACGTCACATACTTTAAATTAGATACATACAAAAAGTGGATTATGAAACACAGACTGGGATCCTGTTCTTAGACACAGAGGCGATAAATGACATAGAGGAGAAATGAAAGATTTCTAGTAGTTTTTTTTTTTAAGTTTCTAAAAGGCTAACCATCGACTACGTAATTTTTGAGCGCGGCCAATTTCTGAGGGCAATTTTTGAAAGAATATAGATATCTATCTTTTGTTTATTTGAAAGAATATTTTGTTTAAATAATGGGGCCAATGATGAAATGATTTTAGATATAAACTATTTTCAAAAATAAACTTGAAAACCACTTTAAAAATAGTTTCCAAAAAATATAAGTTTAATCTATAATAAACTATTTTTAATGTTTTATAAAAAAAATATTTTTCACTTCAAATTTTTAAAAACTTTTTCATATGAAAATATTCTAACTTATTGTAAAAAATTAAAACAGATTTAAAAATTTTTATTATAAAAAGTTTAAATTGGAATGGAAATTGATTATGAAATAAAACTTAAAAATTTACTTTGATGATGGGATCGCAATAAGTCCAGAAATATTATTGACGAAAGTTGAATTTATTTATACATCATAAAATAAAAAAGTAAAAATGTATATTTTTTATTTTAAATAAAATTATATAAAATAAATGACTTTTAAACATTTACTAGAGCATAAAAGTCAAAATAACTTTAAATTAGAATGTAAAATAATCTATCAAATTTAAATTTAAATTTTATATATTTTATCTTATCCGTTGAAAGTTGATTACATGCAATAAAAAATTGGATGAAGGGTATTAAATATACAATTTTGTTAAGAATAAATTAAATTAAATGAGATATTTGTAAGTAAAGAAATTATTTGGGTATAAGGAAACAACTAAATTAAATGATATATTTATAAATAAATAAAATATTAAGGTAAAAGAACTATGTATGTTGGTGGGTTTTATTTTCTCTACCTTTAAGGGCAAATACAAGTTCCTTATCTAGGGTTTTGGGAGCTCAATTTTTTGAAGCCAGTGATCAAACTATACATACTTGCCGACTAGGATTACAAGGTATGGATGAATTAATTTTGTTATATACCACTATTTAGACTCATTAAATTTTATAACAAAGTTCATGATTTGATTTAATCTGATCTTGGAAATCAGTACCAATCTTAACAAGTAATTTGCATGATTCTTCTTTCTATGTGTAGCCTTGCTAATTGATCTTGTGATAGTGAATGCTTTCTTTAAATTCACATGATGAATGGTGTTCATCTCATTTCGGATGACTGGAATCGTAGGATATATATCTTTTCATAAAATCGGTGATATTATATATATGTTTTCATAAAATCGGATTACTGAGATAATATATATATATTGGATTTCAGTTTGGTGAGATAATATATATATTCTTCTCAGTTTGAAAATGTCATATATTATATATATGTTTTCACATTGGAACCAGATTTCACAATTTGATAAGATCTATATCCGATTTTTGAGAACTATATATATTGTTTTTTATTTATGAAAATATCTAAATGATAAAATCGATAACTCGATTATTAATCTATATATATATATATATATATATATATATATATATTACTTTAATAATGACAGCAGCTGAGTTTTTTAAAAATATAAATTTTATTATAAAATTAAATTTGTGCTCAAAATCTAAAAATATTTATAAAATATATGATAATATATTATAAATATAGTATTGAATAACATAATAAATAATATTTATAAAGTTTAAATATTGTAGTCATAAATGTTATTAAATGTAAGAAAAAAAATTATATTTATTTATATTATTTTATTTGTATGGTAGAAACCGAATATAAAAATTACAATACTTAAGATCTCATATGATCATTAATTTAGTATATTAAGGATATCATATTCCATTTAGAAGTGCTTTAGTATATTAATTTAGTTTGATAGAAAGATATAGATGAAGGTTGTTTGATTTTTTTTTTCTTTTTGTCAATTTACAAATAGAGCAAGTGTTTTAGGAAGTGGGAAAACTCTAGAAGTAGAAAATAAACCTGAAAACCCATTTCTTGTTTTAAAGAATTCAAAAATCAACAGAAACAAACCAAGAAATTGAGGGGAAAAGAAAAATAAATATAAACAAAATGGTAGCATTTCCTGTGTTAAAGAATTCACAGATCAACAAAAATAAATCAAGAAAACTAGGGAAAAAAGAAAGAGAAACATAAAAAGAAAAGAAAACCCATAAAAAAAAAATCCCGAACGTGAAATGATGAGTATGATAAGCATCCATTCTTGAAAACCATAACAAGAATCTAGATCAAGAAAATACATCCCTAGGAAAATAGAGAAAAAAACACAAGAGAAGAAAAAATGAAATAAAATAAAATAACAATAAATTTAAACCCAACATATTCTTGTATTTGCTAATTTAATATCATTTTATTTAATATTAACGAGTATTGTATTGAAGAAAGATGTACTTGGTTAACCTTTTTTATTACTATTCTTCACAAATTTGCATTTATTTTATTTAGGATATTTCTTCCATTGTCTCATATGGAAAATCAAGATTGGATGTCAAAAGATAAAAGGTCAATTGAGTATGCCAAAGGAGATGAAAACTTCATTAGTTTCTATATTAGCAATATCTCTAAACTCAAATCCTACTATTCATAAATGTCCAAGTGCCTAGGTTATGGAAATCTTTTATGTCAGACTCACAAGCCTGCCAGGAGAGCATTTGTTCTTCAACAGAATAAATCTTAGATATCGAGTATGTATTACATGGAGGGGGTGTCCATGGAGGCTTCCCAAATGTCTTACAACAAAAATCTGATAAATGTCATTATAATGATGTTGCTAACATAGTAGATATGGTTAATGTTGCACAATTTAATTTCATGAATGATCCTCAACTTTTTGGAAAGTAACTTGAAGATGAAGAAAAACCTTTATATCCCGAATGCATGAAATATACAAAGTTGTCAGCATTGGTAAAACTTTACAAGTTAAAAGCATGTTATGGCTGGTCTGATAAAGGATTCTCATACTTGCTTCAGTTGCTTGGAGATATATTGCCATTGAATAATGAGATGTCATTGTCCATGTATGAAGCTAAAAGGACTTTGAATGCACTTGGGACGAAGTATCAAAAAATTCATGCATGTCCTAATGATTGTATTTTGTATAGAAACCAGTATGAGGATGCTATTGCATGCCCAACTTATGGAAAGTCAAGGTGGAAGATAGATAATGAGAAGGAGAAGATTAAAAAGGTCTTTATAGTATGTTTTTATGTTATTTCCACCTTATTCCTAGATTCAAAAGTGATGTTTCTAATCAAAAATTGGTTAAACATCTTGGTGGTGGTATGCTTAAGGGATAAAGAATAAGATGGTAAACTGAGCCACCCATCATACTCCTCAGCATGGAAACTAGTAGACCATACTTGGCCTGATTTTTCTATTGAGATGAGAAATCTGAGACCAACACTCTTAACGGATGGTATAAATCCTCATAAGTCTATGAGTAGTAGACATAGTTGTTGGGCTGTTATAGTGATAATATCTAACCTTCCTCCTTGGTTGTGCATGAAAAGGAAGTTTATGATGCTATCATTATTGATCTCAAAATACAAACAACCCGGCAAACAATATAGATGTGTTCTTGGCTCCATTGATTGATGACCTTATAACTTTGTGGGAAAAAGGAGTTGGGATTTGGCACTTATGATGCACACTTGCATGAAATTTTTACTTTAAAGGTCATCCTTGTATGAACAATTAATAATTTTCCTGCATATGGAAATTTGGCTGGTTGCACTGTGAAAGGATATTTTGCATGTCCACTGTGTGGTGAGGGAACATGTTCCCTAAGATTAAAGCATGGTAGGAAGAATTCGTACATGGGTCATCGACGATTTCTTCCATATAACCATCCCTATCGGAGACAAAGGAAGGCATTCAATGGTGAACAAGATTTGAGAATGTCTCCAAAAATTTTAAGTGGGGAAGACATATTTGAAAAAATCAACTAAATTCCTATTTCATGGGGGAAATGAAGGCAAAATCTCTTGTATTTGTGTGAATAGAACATGTTGGAAAAAGAAGTTGTGACGGCCCAAACTCGGGGTGTCCGTTGACTATCCGTCAACCCGCGGAAAATCTGTAACACCTCGAAATATACCATAACAGTTTTCGGACTTGTTTAGGGTATATTAAAAGCTAAATATGAATTTTCGGGAAATAAAACAAGAGACTCGGAATTAATATCTTAAGCAAGGGTAAAAGTGGAAATTATCCAAGTAGGATATATATGTTATAAGAAGAATAGATTGGATGCAAAAATAGAAATTTCATAAGTTAAATTGAGAATAGAAGAGAAATGGGGGACCAAAATGCAAAAATGAAAAGTTAAAAGCAAAAAAAAAAGGGTTTTTGACTTGGCCAAACATGGCCTTAACAAAACATGGGATTTAAGATAAAAAATTGGTCTCATTTGGAGGAAGACAAAACCGTAGAGAGAGAGAGAGAAGAGAGAAAGAGAGAAGAAGAAGAAGAAGAAGAGGAAGAGAAGAAGAAGAGAAGAGAAGAGGAAAGGAAGGCCAAAAAGGTATGGAACTAACCTTGGGTATGGATCATATGGATTTTGTATGGAATTCTAGAAAATTTTATGAGTTCCAAACCTAGGGTTTGTTAGGATTTCATCCTAACCAAATATGTAATGAAATTAAGGTTGGTGAAACTCTAAATGACACAAGAAAAGTATGGAATCCTCCATTTGAGGATGGATTCATAGGTTAATTGAGAGTAATTGAGTTAGGGTTTAGAACAAACCCTAACTAATCATCATTTTTGGTTTGGTATGGGTTATGACCCATATTAGAATGGTTTTGGAAGAAATTCATGGAAGATTTTTGAAGAAAGATAAGTAGTGAAAGATAATTTTAGTAGAAAAGAGATTACAAGATGCATAGGAAATGGTTTTGAGATGTATATGGAGTATAGAGTTGGTTTGGGGTGGAAAAATGGGAGAAACACACACATTCTGGGCATTTTCGGTGACACTGGCATAACCTTGAACATGTACCCCAGACATGTCAATTAACCGAATATGTACTGCATATGTGCGGTACACCCTGCTCTATTTTGACCAGTTTTCGTATTTTAGCCATAACGTGCTCATTTCTTATCCGATTTGAGTGATTCAAGTGGCTAATTAAACTAGACTGAAAGGAGAACCAAACATCAAGAAATAGGAATCATCACCTCTGATTCTATGGCCCAAAATTTACTCAAAAAGGGCCCATGTGCAAGCCACCCCTCGTGACTATTTTTGGATCATAGAGTAGTTCGATTTGTTTTAAACATAATCGAGCTCCTAAGGCCTCCGACTGGGTGATTCCACTGGAATAGGAACTTTAGCACACCTAGCTTTAAAGAGTACAAAGAGATGGTACCAATATGAAGTTAAGACCCTGGAAAACAGTAATACAAACCATCCCTAGTGTAATCGGTGGCCTTGACTAGTTTAAGTATGAAAATGCCATAACTTTAGTTTGATGATCCGATTGGATTAATTCCACCCTAAGTAAAGTAGATTCATAGAGGAATAAGAATAGGATGAATGAGATGTGATTTCATAGAGACATCATAATTTTTATAAGTATATGAAGTGCTATATGTAATAGCCATGAAAAAGGAAAATATAGAAATGCAACATGTATAGATGTGTCCAAGAAAACATGAATATGATAATAAACACGAAAACGAACCGAAATATGAACATGAACATGAACATGAACATAAAAAGTAATGAAAAGTATATGAAAAGGAATGTATATGCAACATATATGATAGGAATATATGATAGACATAAATTTAAATGAATATAAACATGCTAGGAACACATGATAAGAAATGCGTAAATGCTAAGAACGATAGATAAGTAAAGATGACCAAGCACGTGAATGAGTACATGTACACGTCAGTATATATATGAATATATGAATGAGTAAAAGCATACATGATAGGAATATAGAAAGTACAAGCATAGCTACATCATGATAGAAACGTATAAAGGGATATGAATAGATAATGATATATATGACTATATGAATACAAGAGTGCATAGATGCATTCATAGTATATGAAAGATAAAACTAAATGATAGAAAAAGATATGAATATATGTATTATAGAGAAATATAAGAACCGTAATATGGAAACTACGTATATGAGAACGAATATAGGAGTAAAGTAATGATAGTATATATTGCATATACCAGATAACAATAGTTATTCATGCTTGCGAGATATGTACGTAAAACGAATAAAGCCGACATTGTCTCCTTAGAACTGGGTAGGGACAGATAGGCATGCCTATAGGGAAGATACAAGCTACTGCAAGATATACATAGACGCATATCGAGTCCCGTTGGGTCGATGACATAGATCCCATTTGACTGTGTGGCCCCGTAAGGGTCACCACGACGTGAGATCACTGCCTCGTACAAGGATAGTACCTTCTCGCACAGATATATTATGGCATAGTCAACGCCCTCAGACAAAGGATGATGTCTTCGCATGATCGTATACATGACCGTCTGTACGCTGATAGAAACTTCACACACATAGTTACTCGTATCCGCCCTAAGGTACTGCATATGAAATCAAAAGAAATGATGATGGTGAATATATGACATGATATGAGTAGCAATCGCAGGTAGATAAGTATGCACAAGTGCTACAAGATGACAATATATGAAAAACATAGCATATGAAAAGCATATGAAAAGCATAGTATATGAATATCATATAAAAATATATGACAACATATGTAAGTACATAAAAGAGAAAGCCATATGAAAAGTATAACAGGAAAACAAGAGGAAACAGTTAAAGAGGAGAATACAACATATAGAAAAACTGTACATAGTACACCTAAAAGGAAATGAACAAGTAAAGTACAGAAAGTAGATAAAAGAGAAAGGTAAATGAAAAGTATAGTATATAAAAACACATGAAAGCATAGGTGAAAACATATGATAGTAGATGATATAATAGTGAAGTATAAGCTCAACCTCTATGGAGATATGAAAGATGTGATAGAAATTCACATAATCAAAAGCAATAAGTTATAGAATAACAAAATGAACACAGAAAAGGATAGAAAGGTATATAAAGGTACAAAAGTAGATGAAAGAATATGTATTAGAACAAGAATAGTAACAAGTTACGTATCAAGTATAGAATATGTAAAGTATAGAAACAGAATACGTAAAGTATATAGATAAAAGATATGCCAAAGACATAGTACAGGTAACGGGAAAAAGATTGACATGCAATAAGCATGTAAAGATGATAAGTAATTAAAGTTATATGAATATGTATAGTTATATGAAATGCATATGTATAAGCTTGTGACCGTCACCATTAGTGGTTGTCCAGGCTTATGTTCCCACTAAGCGTAAAGCTTAGCACGGGTGTTCAATCCGTGTAGGTACCGAAGAGGAGGCTAGGAGGACGTGACATTCCACACGCAAAGCAAAGCCAACTCGTAGATAGGTGCTCACCAAATACGCTCAATCTTCGATGTTTGTAGTAGGGAAAGGTGTTGACAGAGTAAATGGGACTGTGATATGTGTATAGATTGTTAGCGGACACCACTCCGTGCAGTTCTTTATATAACATTTTGTTATTACAGAAATTGTTTGTATACTACAGGTACAAGTTCAGCTCTGAGAAAGAATAGGTCAATGAGAGTCCCAGTATAGTATAGTATATAGATAGTATAGATAGTATCACGCCCCGGACTTCTGTCCGCCAATTAGTCGACGGATCCCACATGACAAAATCTATACTGCCTCGCATCTCGAGACCCATACCCGAGTAAAATGGCTTCTCAGCCTGAACCACTCATCCAAATACATTCACCAATTATATTACATGGTTCAAGAGTTATACATTACTCTTAATACAAATACATATTAAAATTTATAATTATAATACATATATCCCAAAACATCAAAGCCACAACCCGACTTTCTTCAACAACTTTCTAAACTCGAATCGCCTCCTCAACGCTTCCTCGTACCGGGAATGATCGACATGGTGAGCTATCGCCTGGTGAGAATCACCCCACTGGGTTACCCCCACCTATGCATATGCAATGATCCAATGTAAACACACACTCAAGTAAATTATGATCCTACTTGGAATGTCTAAATGACCAACCCATGTCTCGAGTCCTCACCACTCCCCACACTTGTTCAAGCCATGTATGAGAAAAACATCATTTTGAAAACAAAAACTTGTTGTTCTCGAAATACATACCAATTTTTGGCAAAACCACGGGACTACCCTTTGAGGCGAATTCTGTGTTTGAGAATCTTCTTTCCCAAACAATACATGCGGGCTCCGACGTGTAATCAGAGGGGACCATCTCCCAACATTCACTTTCAGAAAATCATCCCAGGGAAATCTTTTCGCAACCATGTTCTTTTTTTTTTATTTTCTTCATGCCATGCACACACACCTAATTTCTAGGTTACCCCTATGTGCAAGGAAATGCATTATGCCATTTCAACACAATTTATATAACACATGCAATACATCATCATGCATATATTGACATAAATTAAATCACAACAACATGTTGTATTAATTCTCAATCCATTACACCAAAATTAGCTCACATGGGATACTATCAAACACGAAAAATTCAATTTTGAATTACTCAACCAAACACATTTTCCTCACAAAATATTGCGGAATACTATTCACATGAACAAGTGAAACCTCGTGGTTACCGCCCACGACCAATCACCCAACATCGGCTCCACTTAGAACTGTCCATGGGCCATTTCCGGCCTCATACACACCAAAACATGATTTAATGCATAAATCACAACATTGTAGCTCCAAACAAATTCGTGGACTCCGTCCAAACGAGCTCCAAAATCCCAACACCGGGTCCTGCCTGGGGACCGATCAAACGGTCCCTCACGGCCTCAAATCAACTTAAACATTACACAACACTTAAACAAAGTGTAACTCAAGTAGATAAAAACCTCACCACGTGGAGTTTTTCGAACCTAAAACCCAGGCCCGTAGTCCTCGCCGCCAGAAGCAATCCCTTTTGCCCAAGAAATTCGACAGTCCGATCGCCCGGGATCTTAGAGAGAAGTTACTCACTCTCTCACTAAAAAAAATCAAAAACCTAGCCTCTGCATCTTTTTCTCCTCCCCTTTACGTTTTTGGCCTTTTTTCATGTGTAGGAGATGACACTATTCATAATTTTGTCTTTATTATCATTTAGAATTTAAATAATGCCATCCATGTCCCTTCTCTTGTATTTGTGACACTTGACATTATCTCGGCCGTCCGTTTCCATCATCTCTTTACTCATGCAGCATGTGTCACATGAGTACATGTTATAGGTGACTTTTGTCACATCACATGTTGTTTTACGACACTTGATACTCGGTGCCTCGAAAAACATGCAAATTCCGACTGTCCTGGAATTCGACGAAATTCGATGTGGTAGCTAGATTTCGCGAGACGATTCCAACGGTGAAGTCCGTTTCTTCATCCAAGATCTAGAAAAATTTCGGACTTTTACCGAAATTACGATTTTGCCCTTTTTCCAGAAGTTGGAATTTTCTCGGGTCTTACAGAAGTCCACATTTTTTGAGTTAGAATATTGGAAATATCTTCATATTCGTCACAACTTGGGTGTTATGCATATTGAGAAGAATTTTTGTAAGAGTATTATTGGTACTTTACTCAACATTCTAAGGAAAACAAAGGATGGACTTAATGCTCAACTTAACCTAGTTGAAATGGGTTTAAGGTCTGAACTTTCCCTAATAGTCGACTTGAAGCGGACCTACATTCCCCCTGCATGTTATTCACTATCCAAAAATAAGAAGAAATTTGTATGTCAAACATTGTCTAATTTGAAGGTGCCTAAGGGGTATTGCTCAAACTTTAGGAATCTTGTTTCTATGGAAGAACTGAAGTTGTTTGGTCTAAAATCCTATGACTATCATACACTTATGCAACAATTGTTGCCAGTGGCATTACATTTTGTTTTTCCAAAGCATGTCAGGTATACTATATCAAGATTGTGCATCTTCTTCAATCAATTATGTACAAAAGTGGTTGATTTGTCAAAAGTAAATAAAGTACATAATGAGTTGGTGGTCACATTGTGCTTACTTGAAAAATATTTTCCCCCTTCATTTTTTGATATTATGCTTCATCTAATTATGCATTCGATAAAGGAGGTATGACTTTGTGGTCCATTGTACTTTAGATGGATGAACCCATTTGAGAGGTATATGAAAATTCAAAAGGTATATTTTCGTAATCATAATCGACTTGAAGGATGCATTGCTGAATGCTATATAGCAGAGGAAACTGCTGAATTTTGTAGTGAATATTTACCAGTAACTCATGCAATTAGAATTCCCAAAAGTAACAGTTATGACAAAGTTTTGTAAACCTATATCTAGTGGTCATACGACAAACATCGATAACAAGTCATGGTTACAAGCGCATCATTATGTGTTAGAGAATACAACTATTGTCCAACCATAAATTGAGTAAGACAAACATCTCTTCATGTTTTTATAATTTCATAACATAATGATGATATATCCTAAGTTCTCCTTTGTCTATAATATGACGGTGAACACATGGAATGGTTAAAGTCTCCATACCCTCGACAATCAAAGAGAAAAATTTGATTGTAAGAAGAACACATGCGTTGTTTTACATATTGGCTTAAAAGAAAGTAATCTCTTGGTTTGTATAAATTTTTTTTACTATGTTGAAAACATCATGTGATTCTTAATATGTTATGGTTGCACACAAGTTGAAGAAGCTATACACAATGGACAAGATATTTCTGACACCCTTAGGTGGTTAGCACATGGTCCTACTCATCTAGTGGTCATGTTTCCTGGATATATCATTAATGAGTGTCGTTATCATACTAAGGAGCGTGATAAGACATGTGTCACCTAAAATAGTGGTATTAGCATTTTCGCAGGGACCATGCAAGTTGCCAGTTCCAAGGATAAGAACCTAATTTTTGGTGAACTTTTATTATGGGGTCATTAATGAAATATGGGATCTTGACTACAATATGTTCAAAATTCCAATTTTCAAGTGTGATTGCCGGATAAATAAGAATGTCGTATGTTGATGAGCATTGGTTATTCTTTCTAAAACAAGTCATTAGTCGTATCCATTTATTTTAGCATCATAAGCCAAACAGTTTCTATATCAAGAATCAACTTGATCCTAAATGGTCAATAGTTCTCTCAATTCCTCCAAAATATTTCAAGGATATGGGAAGACAAGATGACTTCAATGACAATTGTATGGAACGTCACCCTGTTATAAGTTCAATGCCGGATTTTGAATCATTTGATGTTATGAATGAATTAGATGCAATATACATGAGGGAAGATTGTGAGGGCATATGGATTGAGAATAATTAAATAATATATTATGCCCTTGACATGAGATGTAATAAAATATTTCATTTATTATTTTCATGAGTTATATATATATTGATCTTCATTTGACTATCTTTTTGCTTCCATGACATGCTAGATTTATATATTATTTTTTTAATATCATGCTTTGATTTTATTCTCATATAACCTAAAGTTGTTATTCCTTAACTATATATATTTTTTAAACTAATTGAAAACATGTTCTCATTTATTTGATTGTTGTCCTTGTATTTCATTACTCAAAAGGAATCTATAAACAAGTGAAAGGAAATTTCAAGAGTTGTACTTATGGATAACCAATTTAACTAATCGAAATACATGAACGACTATACTAATCTTCCTTTCGAGTCATTTTACAGGTATTTTTGGTGAAGTACCTAATTTGCACATATACTTGATATCTTGGAGACTAATATGGATTCAGAAAAAGAGGAAATGCTAAAAATAAAACAAAGAGGTAGTACATTAAAACCAAACATTGTAAAAAATCGCAGTAAAGGATTAAAGGTTGAGATTGAATACAATAGCCTTGGTAGTCATATTGGCGAAAATTCAATTGAATTAAGTAGCTATCTTGGTACCATAACTAGAACCCATGTGCCAATAATATTTGAGATTGGAGGAATGTGACGCCCCAAATCCCAGGGTGTCTCGTTGACAACCCTTCAACCTCGTTAATATTCATGGATGGGCAACCCACACCACTCATGAGTCCAGTCTCCATTGTATGGGGAGCTCTAGCCAAAATACAACCTGTCCCAACATTTTACAACAACTACACCGGGTCCACGTGTGAGTAAAAATGGCCACTTGGGCCCTGGCACACACACAAAATATATATCAACTATAACAATAGTTCAAGAGTTAATAAATCACTCTTAATTCAAACATATATTAAAATTTAAAGTTCTAATACATATTATACAAAAGTATCTACCAAAGCCAAATGTCGGCTTTCTTCTAAAATGCGGCCTCTAGTGAGCGCCGTCCTCCTGTACACTCCATGTATCTCGCCAATGATCCGACAGGTGAGCAATACCCAAGAGATACTCTCCTACACGGGTTACTCCCCACCTAAGTGCACATGTCATGGCAAAGCAATCACACTCAAGCAAATACATGATCCTACTCGAATGTCTACATGCCCAATCTCATGTCCCGAGTCCTCACCAACTCCCTCACACATGCCTAAGCCAAAGGCGAGCAAAAATATAGTTTTCAAAACAAAAGCTTTTTGTTCTCAAAAACTTACTACCGAGTTTCGATAAAATTTATTGGACAACCCTCCGAGGCGAATCTGTTGGATAACCTTCCGAAACAATTCATGGGCCTCTATGATGTGAATTGTTGGACAATCTCCCAACACAATTCTCCGGAATATCTTCCGTTGAAATTCCTTTCATAAACATTTTCGTTTTTATTTTCTTTCATGTCATGCACTCACACCTAATATTTTAGGGTGCCCCAGTGCATATGGAATGCATTATGCCAATTCCAAAATATTCATGCTAATATATTTAACATGTATATATTAACACAATTAACCCACATAAATCATGTTATTCAATTCACAAAAATAATACCAAAATTAGCTCACATGGACTAATTAACAAATCAAGCAATTCATTTTGAATCACCTAAACTACACAAAAATCACACAAAAACATCATGTGAACATTGAAACCCTAGGGTCGGCACTGTTCACGGCCACACAATGAGGATTTTCTCTACTCGGTTCAAAGATTTTGAGACCGATAACATGGCTATCCAGGCCTCAACAACTCCCCATCCATAAAAATGGCTCTTAGCCAAAGAATAAACCAAGTAGGAAAAGATCCCTACCTCTTGAGTTGTCGGAACCTATTAAAACGGCGGTCTATGCGTAGCCCCGTCACAGAGAACAACTTTGCTTGTTTGTCAGAAACCGACGGTCAACTGAACGAGAGAAGTCACACTTTCTCTCTCTAGAATATGAAATCCCACCCTACTGCACGTTTTTGTGTTTCAATGGAGAAGAAAACTATTCATTTTTGTCTTATACTCATTTAAACTTTTCCAAAATTCCATCCTTGTCCCTTAGTTTGGATTTTTGACACATGGCTTAATCTAAGTCATTCATCTCATCCTCTCACTAATCATGCAACATGTGTCACATGGGTACATGTAGTAGGTGACTTTTGTCACATCACATGTCTCACAGTCCGCTTTTACGACACACCGCATGGCCCGGTGCTCGAAAATGTGAAATTCGATTGTCTTCTCGAATTCGACGAGAGATTCGATGTGGAAGCTAGATTTTGCGAGAGGCGATTCGATGATGAAGTGCATTTCATCATCAGAGATCTAGAAAATTTTAGATTTATTTGAAATTACCATTTTACCATTTTTTAGGAAAATTCTAGAATTTTCTCGGGTTTATTCTCACTCCTTAAAGAATTTTGTCAGAGATTACGTACAATTACAACAAATCACATGCATATGCAGCGGATGCACTATGCCATCGTATAAACTGATCATTAAGTATTAAACGACTAAACCACCTACCTTCATCTCTAAACAAGAAGGGATAGGTGGCCCGCATCATCGTCTCGCTCCCAAGTTGGTCCTCATCCCCGCGGTCTTGTGTAGCACCCTCGCTATCTCGCTTTCTTGCGTCACAAAACACGATCCGTATCCATGTGCACATTGGTCCACGCCATCGAAGGTCCAGTCGCCGTGTCCAGCAGCAATCTCTCCCGATCTACTACATGACTGGATCTGGGTGTACCTCGGAGCATGGAGACGTGGGACACCTCATGGACACGACGTCGCTGGGGCGGTAAAACGGCCACGATGCAGCTACAGTGCCCTACCTCTCGAGTATCTCGAAGGGCCTAATGAACCTCGGTGATAACTTCCCTCGCTTGTCGAACCTGACCACTTCTCTCTTAGGGATCACCTTGAGAAGGCATTGATCTCCTGAGCGTCGAACTGGGGTCGACGTCGTACATCGACATAGCTCTTCCTCACAGAGCTGCGGCGGGTGAGAAGAGTATTTATTAAATATCAACTCACTTTCTCGGAGTGTCTCTGTCGGATCAGACCCGGTGATGGGCTCTCCGCCCCTCGATCCGACATATGTTGATGCTGCATGGCCTCCCATCTGATGCCTCGTATAAGCGCTATATATATTCGCACGATAAGCATTTGTTGTAAAGGCGAATTCCACTAGGAGCAAAGTGCTTTCCAGGCTACCCTTATGATCGGGACGCATGCTCATGGCAGTGTCCTCCCCAATACAACAACAATTAAATCTCATTGTGATACGTAAATGAGGTGAAAAATTTGTCTTTCATGGTCAGCGGAGTGTACTTATGCTTTTGAAACTCTTCAAAAGTGCATCGTAAACCTCGGGTCTCTGATAGACACTATGGATCTTGGTACTCCATGTGGCCGGACTATCTCTCGGATATCTGATGGTAGAATCTCTCGATGTGAAGGTCATGTGGAAGCTAGAAAATGTCTTGAGCTTAGTGGTAGGTCCACTATCACCTATACCGCATCATGTCATGCGATGTACGCCCAACCCAAGTGGGTCATAAAATCCATCGTGACCGTGCTCCTTCCCGCTTGACAACCACCTCCGATGGTGATAGCCTACTTAGCCACGGGTGCCTCGACCTTAACACTGTGACACGTGAGACATCGTTGAACAAAGTCCCTACGTGTCTTTTCATCCAGCTCGATATCTTGTGATAGAATCTAGTACATCGCCATGCCACTGGATGTCTGGAAAAATGTCAAGGCCAGTGAAACTCAGCTGGGATCTCCTCTCTCAAATGGGTCATTTGAGGGAACCACTTTGCCTAGTCCTACATCTTAGAAGACTACCATCTATGTGGACGGTCTGGCCAGTCGTCACACATGCTTGTTTGTGCAGGTCCACCCGATGGACACTATCTGCGATCACGTCACGGGACTGGAGTCACTGCCTTTCGAAAGAGACGGTGTAGCCCTTAAACTCCCGACGTGCCACTGAGCACCTTTGTTGTACTTTCCTGCGCCCCAATTTGTCCCACGGTCTCGAGCATCGCCATTCGGGAAGTTATACTGCTTGATGCTCCACGTGACTTCGGGTTAAGTGCATCGACCACCACATTTGCCTTACTAGGGTGGCGATGCAAGAATGAAGTCGCCAGTCTGCAGGAACTCCATCCATCTGTGTTGCCTCATGTTGAGGTCCCACTGCGTGAAGATATACTTTAGACTTTTATGGTCTGAGTACACCTCGAAATCCTCGCCATACAAGTAGTGGCTCCAAATCTTCAAGGTGAAGACTACGGCCGCCAACTCCATATCATGTGTGGGAATGATGCAGCTCATGATTCTTGATGGCCAGAGCCGCTAAGCTACTACCGCTCTACGGTTGCATCAAAACACATCCCTAGTCAGGCCTCAGGCATCCTGTACACGTACCCTGTCCCACATCAGGGACTATCAAGATAGGAGCTAAAGTAAGCCTCCTTTTCAACTCCTGGAATGCCTTCTCGCATCGGTCATCCAATCAAACTTGACACTCCTTAAGTTAATCTCATCGTATGTCTGTAATCGAGAGAAATCTCGATGAATCTCACAGTACCTAGCCAATCCCGAGAAACTACGTATCTCGAGGCCGATTGATTCTTGCCCAAAAAGTGCTATTTTGAACCCCTATTTAAGATAGGTTCTAAGTACTTTATTATTACTAATCATATTAGTTAGTAGATTGACACGTGTGGGTCCCTTTGGTCTTAATGATTGTATTTCGAGGCTATTTGTGGTGGATTTTGCGAGGTTTAGGAACCTTTTCTATCATATCAAGCTAGGCATATCGAAGTTGGTGGTTACATCGAGTTCGTATGGTTATCTTCGGTGCATCAAGCCCCGGGGAATGAAGAATTGATCGAGAACAGCGAACCCAAGTGGGACATTTCGCTATAGTAGTGAAGTTCGCTACAATAAGCGAAATTTTAAGCTATGTATAAATTCGGCTTCATAACGAATTTCGCTATAGTAGTGAAATTTAGCTACATAACGAAAATTTCTATATGAAATTGTCACCGTTCCCCTGTTTTGTGTGCAAACGACCCTAGTTTTGGTTTCCATCTCTACCCTCATTACATTAATTATTCTAGTTTGGATAAGATTGAGTATTTCGCCGATTTGTAAGGCTATATAAGCCAATTTAAGACATTTTGTAACCTAACTTTTCATTAAAAGGCATTTTCCATCACGGGCCACATGTTTTCGGCCCTCGTTGCTCTCTTCTCTCTCCTCTTTCTCTCACACTTTCCTAGGCAACCAAACACACCCTTTGAGAATGACAGCTCAAAGGATGTTTGGCTAAGACCTCTAAACCTTGAAAGAGGGTTGCTTCAAATTTGCGGGGTGTTCCTCTATTTTCACGAAGGGAGTGCTAACGTATTTATATTTTCAAACTTTTCAAAACTAGGTTTTAAAAGGCTGTTAATGTACTTTCATTGGTCGATACCCGACAAGCTTTTAGGGTTCGAGTGTATTCTCTTAGTGTTAGATACACTTTGACATCCATTAGTTGTCATTTACGAGCCATCGGTAGGTTAAATGCTAGATTTTAACCGGGGACATTTAATGCTGCATTAAATGCTATGTTTCAAGAAGGTATTTTCAAAGGTTGAGTGCAAAGTCGAGCCAAAGTCCAGGTTTTTGAAATGACTATAGGTCATTTTTCACTATCTGAGAAATAACTTAGGACACCTTTGCAGTATCCTACCAAACTGAAGGTAGCCCCAGAAAACTTCAGGACTGCATTTTATTTTGAATTACCTTCCAAAGTTAGCATAAGTGAAAACAATCACGATTTTCATACAAATCCAAAATCAAAATAAAATTACCATTAATTTTGACTCATTACAAGAATGTTTGCCATTGAAAACCCATCCTGTGTTCGATCCTAGGCTGGCTATCTTTGCGAGTAGTTGCGCTACGCGATGGGAATGGACCCCAGGTATAAATTTTGTTGATGCGAAACCTCTTTGCGGCCTTGAATCGAATTAAGGCGTGGATTCTTAGGGATGAGATGTATGTACGGATGAGGAGTTGATGAGTACTTGTAATCCTCATTACAAGTATTGGTGACCTTTTAAACCTTTTTGAATTCCATTAATTAGAATTTCAAGTTTTTTTTCTTCTCAACAGTCATTGCTTGGCTTTTTTTTATTTTATGAATAACAGTCATTTTATTTCTTAGCTAACAACGATCTTTTACCAGAAGCCTATTTGTTGTTCTTTGCTTTGTCTCTTTTTTGTTCTAGCAGGCATTTATGTACCCTTTGGGATAGAGATATATTAGGTAGATTACTTGAAGTTAGTACACAGTGAACAAGGTTGTGAAGTCGGTGTACACGGTGAAGCGGGAAATGGATCCTCTGCACGAAGAATATGAGAGTCAGCCAGACTCTAATAAATCTATACTTGCCGTCGATGAGGACCACGTACACCCTCTGAGTGAGTGCACCTTCATATCATACACATTTGATGATGTGGTAGTAACCTTATTTGATGCCCTGCTTCCTTTTCTATTGGAGAATGAAAATCCATATATGCATATCAGGTGAGTTCGAGAAGTATGCACAACTTTTAAGAAGGTGTACGACATGGACTTGCAAAGCGAAAGCATTTCCATTGACAACTTTGAAGACAGACGAATTTATTAAATTCATTAAGATCGAAACAAATTGAGTGGGCCGAACTTCAGAAAAATGAATTTTTGAAGAAATTTTTCGTACAACCCGAGACCACTTAGGTTTGAAGAGCAAAATCTACACTTACTCGGCCTATGATAATGAGAAGTTTTATCGGTGTTGGGGAGAGGTTCATGGAGACCATTGTGCATGTCCACACCATGGTTTTTGATACATGGATGCACTTGTGAATCATATGGTGTCTCTCCGTGTGAAGCAACTAGAAACCATGTGTGGAGGGACTTCTGGTAAGCACCCAGATGGAAACCATAGGCTTTTTGAATATGTCAGTAGGAAGCCTCAAGGCATGGGACCGAATCGAATCGAAATTTCGAAAAAATGAGGCTGCCGATAGCCTTAAAGGGAAGGCATTTATGCACTTTCAGAAGACACGAGATGAAAGAAAAGCGTTACTTTTAGAAGGTTGGAGGAGCTTAGCTGTCGGCGCAAGTGCGACCGGTGATTGAATTGCATCTCGCTGACTGACATTTTAATTGTCGGTCAGAGTCATCTTAGGGCATTGTCAATGGTTCATGTTGAGGATTTGATGCAGAAACATGCCATATCGTCGAAATAAATAAACCAAAATGCTCCATATGCGCGACACTATAACCCCCGATTGGAGGGAATAATCAGAACCTATCATGGAAGCAAGCCCACATATATATTTGGGAAATATGGCTCTTGATTAGCTCCACCTCAGCCTGTGGCTTGGCGACCTACGCTTCTTTCTCTGTTGAAGCGAAGCAATTACGAATTTAAAGCGAGTAGTAAGGTACCTTTGTGGAGGAGCAAAGGAGTGTTGAATGTTCAATGTCAGAAAATTGAGGCAGTGAAGCTCACTCCAACGAAAAATTAGAGCGAGTATGCATTACGAGATCTCGAGCAAAATATATTGATAACTATAGTTCCATTTCGGTTGTCTAACCAGCGGCGGGGTCTGAAAAGGAAATTCCTTCGAGGCGACAAAACCCGAGAATGCATGAGATAAGCTCGCCGTGATCCCAATCACGAAATTGATGAAAATTAGAAGCGTGTGCGTTGATAAGTGGTACGGGCGAGACCGGTAGTCCCCAGGCCCGGCCAGAAAGCTCCAGCGAGTGGATTTGAACCACTAGAGGAAGAACCACCCGACGGGGAAGAGGTGAAACCACGGTGTACCCCCTCCGCTCCCACGAGGCATTTCGAAAAAGGAAAAAGTCGATTAACGAGGCGAAATTTTAGAAGTACTACAGCGGTGAGTGAAGGTTAACATCCCTCTTCTCGATATGATCAAGCAAGTCCCTACGTATGCAAAGTTTTTAAAGGACCTATGCACGGTAAAAAGAGGCTTTAATGTGAATAAAAAGGCCTTTTTGACTGAGCAAGTGAGTGCCATCATTGAGTGCAAGACTCTTGTGAAGTATAAAGATCCGGGGTGTCCTACAATCTCCGTTAACATAGGCGACACTTGTGTGGAAAAGGCATTGCTAGATTTCGGGGCAAGTGTTAATCTACTGGCTTTTTCCATATAAGGCTGATCAGCGAACTTAAGCCAACTAATTATCACTTTGTTCTAGCCGATAGGTTCACTAAAATACCAAGGGTACCGTTGAGGATGTTTGATCTGTGGACAAATTCCTATCATCCAAAGGGATTTTGAAGCGCTGAGCATCAACCGATCGCAAAGAGGGAGCTTAACCATAGTTAATCATCCTAGGAAGGCCATTTTTGGCTACTTCTAAACGCGATTGGCTAATTTTCGAATGGGGTGGATGCAGCTTAACCTTTGGAAATATGACCCAGAGCTCACATCTTCCCATGACACAAAAGCACACACCAAACAAGGATGACAAAGTGAAGAGGTTTCAGTAATAGAGGCTATCCAAGAATACAAATTGAGTCGCCAGGCAAGACGATTAACTAGAGTTGGCTGACAAGAATGAAGACCAACAGGAGCTTCAAAGTGAGCCACGTGACAAGCAGCCAGAAGCAGGTCAAGTTTTACCTCTACTTACCGGGAAGTGAGGAATGGTCCTCAATGGGCTGGGGATCTTAAGCCCCTACTCATTGATCTTAGTCATGCATTGAGAAAATGCACTGCTCCAAAAGAGTGATTTCTTCAATAGTTGAGCAATCCACAGAGGTTAATGGTTTCCAAATCCTCCATGTGAACAAGGAAAAGCAATCTGATGGAAGATTTCTGATTTAGAGTGCATCAAATTAATCAGATGCAGACCCATCATATCTACTTAGAAGAGGAATCGAAGTTGTTTCGACAAATGGAAGGTAGAAGACTGAATCCGCATATACAAGAGGTGGCAATGAGTGGAAGTGTTGAAACTACAAGCCCAAGATCATATACCTATATCCGATAAATTTCTTTGGTAAGTCCAACCCAAGCAAGCACTCAAGAAATCGTGGGTTACTATGGTGCTCAAATGAGAAAGGAGGAAATGGGTCCAATTAATTTACTATTAAAATGGAGGGTATGCATCGACCATGTATATTGAATGAGGTGACGCGAAGGATAACTTTCCACCCTTCATATGGACCAAATTCTTAGAGAGTATATCGGGGGCCATCCTCTATCGCTTTTGGGAGCAGACTCACTTACTCCGCATCGAAATCACGCATGATCGTGGAAAGACCAATTCTCACACTTGTCCTTTGGTACATATGCCTATAGGAGGATGCCCTTTCGATCTACAATGCCCCAAACACTTTCTTCAAACAATAGATGCTCATTTTTAAAGGATATGGGAGCCGACAGGAGGCTTATATGATGACAGGTCAGCCATTTGGGAAAGCTTCAGAACGCTTCTACCATTTGGAACCGCCCTCCACAGATGCACGAAAAGAACCTAGTAATTAAATTGGAAAAATGCTACTACAGGTAAATCAAGGCATAGTGTTTGGCACATCATTTCCGGGTAGGAATTGAAGTGGATAAGGCCAAGGTGAATTGGATCTCGAAATTGCCATCTCCATTAATGTGAAGACAAGTATGGTAACTGGACATGTAGGTTTCATTATGTGTTCATCCAGACTTCTCAAAATAGCTAAGTCGCTTCTATAACTCTCAAAATGATGCAAGTTTGAATGGGATGCAGTAATGCCAACAAAAGTCTGAGGAGCTTAAGGCATATTTGACTACAAGACCCATTGTGAGAGCTCTCGACCGGCACTTACCTGAGGTAATGTAGCGATGCAGACCTTATTGCCGAGTGTTCTCGGACAGAGTAGAGAAAGCCGTATGTAGGTTGTATTATGCGAGCAAAACGTTAAACTTAAGCTCTAGAAACTAATTACTTGCGGAGAAAGAATTAATAGCAAGGTCTATGCTTTAGATAAGTTCCATCTTATTTGATTGGTCGATATTGTAATCTTCACAGACTGTCTGGAAGATCGAAATATCTACTCACAAAATAATTCCAAGGCTCCTACTTTATTAGATGGGCTCCTATTGCTACAAGAGTTCAACATCCGTGATTAGAGATAAGAAGTGGTGTGGAGAACGCTGCTGCCGATCATCTCTCCAGATTAATCCATAGAACACAATACCCATAACCCTCCCATATTTGATGAATTTCCGAGTGAGTTCTCTACTGAGCAGCTGAGTATAGTAATCATGGTATGCCTACATTACAATTTTTTCGTAAACAGAGAGAAAGCTACCAAAGGAGTGGACATCACAGACGAAGTTCTTCCATGCAAGGGTTCATTCGCACTTCCATCGAGAGGAGCCGCATTGTTCAAGTATTGTGCTGGATCAAAAATAAGGAAATGTGTGCCTAAGAAGAACAGAAGGAATTCTCAGCCTATTGCCATGATATTATAGAGGTATTTCGCTTTCATTGTAAAATAGCTATGAAAAAGCAGTCTGGATTTATCACATCATTATTTAAGAATGATACACTATGTAAGAAGCAGATATGCAAAGATCGAAGATTTCGTCGTCACATGATGCCCTCGAACCCCATTTTCAAGTTGAATTTGCCTGATGAAGGCACGACTCTCACTGTATTACTTCCTACTCCTTCGACTATGCTTACATCCTGTGAGGGTGGGACTAATGGTCTAAGTGGGTTGAAGCAAGCATGCGTGCGCTTGACCACAAAGTCAGGCTAAAATCTCGAAGGAGAACATTTTCTCTAGATTCTGAGTTCCCAAAGTAATTATCAGTGATGGAGGTTCTACCAGAATAAACCCTTTGAGAACTCTTTATCCAATATATGGTGTTACACAAGGTAGCCACCCCGTATCATCCTCAAAACCGCTGGTCATGGAGCTCGCCAATGTGCAGAAATAAAGACCATCCTGATGAAAGTTGTTAATTCTAACAAGAAGGACTGGTCTTTGAAGCTTCTAGACTCATTGTGGGCATACAGAACAACATACAAGACCATCCTCGACATGTCCTCGTATCACTTAGTTTATGGCAAGGCTTTCCATTTACAAGTAGAAATCGAATACAAGGCGTGGTGGGCAATACGAAATTTGAACATGGATATGAACCGAGCTGGCTTAAAAAGAATGCTTGAGATTGACGAGTTAGAAGAGCTGAGAAACGACGCCTACTTCAATTCCAAAATTGCAAAGGATAGGCAAAAGAAGTGGCATGATCAGCTCATAACCCGGAAAACCTTCAATCAGGGGGATCAAGTCCTCCTGTATGATTCCAAGCTTCATCTATTCGGCAAGCTCAAACGCTATGGATCGCCCATTTATCATCCATCACATATTCAATGGTTTGGTCAATTCTCAACCCGAAGATAAGAGTATTCATAGTTAACCCGGGCAACGTGAAGCCCTATGCCGCTCGCTACTGCGTAAGAGGAGATATCCTCTTGATCCTCCATGACTCGAATTGAAAGATCGAGCTAGCTGGTCACTGATCAAATCGCAACTCCACTTTTGTTTTCTTTTTCGTCAATTTTAATTTATTTATTTTTTTATTTTCTTATTTTATTTTTGTATTTTATTATATCTTAGTTGTTAAATTAAAATCCTCTTTAATATCTTTAACCTAATGTTTTTTTTTATTATTATTTATTATTATTATTTTTGTTTTTATTGTGCAGGAGAAAAATTGGTGCAGGGACAACATTTTCGCTACAGTAGTGAAAATTCACTAGTAGCGAAAATTTGCCCCCTGTAGCGAAAATCTTACTGGTGCGGAAATTTTCCAAAAAGAAATAAGGAGGACTCTTCATCTTCTTGCACCCCTTCATCTTCTTGAAGCACCATAAAAAGAAGCCCCCCCCATTCTCTATTAGCCCCGTCTTCTCTCCCTGCCGCACGCCCCCTCCCATTTCCCCGCCTTCTCCGATTGTCGGCCTCTCCCTTTGTCGCACGCCCACAAATTTCCTCCCGCCGCTTGTTTCGGGAAGCCCCGCTCATGGTTCTCACCCGTGTATATTGATCTCAGCCTGTGGTTCGGGACTGCCCCTCGATGGAACGGTACTTCTGTGGCTGGGCTGACCGCCTCAGCTCGGTGCCGAGGCACCCCGCGAGTCCCCCGCTACAACCATGATGCAGTCCAGCCTCCGCCGACATCCTAGAGGAGCCTCAGGTGTCGAGCCCCATCCGCACGATACACACCCTGGACTCGCCCTATCCCATCCACTGGGCCCATGGCTGCACTCGCTTCTCCAAGAGGGCTCCCTACATCCGCCCAGAGAGTCTTCATGTTCTAGGTCTAAGCTTCGCTAAGCCTCCAAATACCGCCGCAGTCCTCGTGACCGTCATCGCTTTGTGCTATCACTGCCGAGGATTAAAGGTCCGCTTATTTCATTACGACCCGACATTCAGAATGTGGATTGTCGTACAAGGACTTCATGAAGAGTCCTACTTATGATATACAACATTGCAGCGAACCATACTCGCCCGAGATCTATGCGGTTGGTCCACAGGTATTCTCTGCTGCCATTTATGACTTCGAGGCAATTTTTCTATCCCCGGGTGGTTCTTAAGTTTTACCATATCATGACATCCAGGGAGGTCCAATCAGTGTTTTCATTTCCGGGATCGATGGCGAACCTGATACTCATGAGCTTTTGGGATATCACCCACGCACTAGGGCTTCACTAAAGAGTTCCTCGGTTAACCCTAAGTAGATTATCTACAGCTGCCCTCACCCTCACCTAGAGATGGTCTCGCCTCCCTCTCCCGACATGCCAGAATGGCCCATCCTTGTTCTGAGGCGCCTTCCTCCGCATATACTTCGAGACCACGATTTCGCTCTAATCTATCTCGCCTACACTATTTACGCATAGATGAGCCATTCTAGAGGCTCAGACGGATATATGAGGGTTCTCGTCTAATCCTGCTAGAAATATCATGACCGCCTTACTTCACTTCGAAGAAAAGGTCCACTACAAGGGCCTGACTCGTGCAAAGGCTATTCCTCTTTTGATGCCGAGATTATTATGCCATGTGTTAGAGCACCTTGGGTTCCCGGAGGAACCACGTATTGAGCGTCGGCAGAGTTGTCCTAGGATTGCATCCTCGGTTTTAATCTCATCTTACGCCACTCTCTTCTTTTTCACGCCAGGAGGATGTCGTGGAATGATTATGCGGGAGCACCCGCCTGGGGTGGGTGAGCAACCGTCCCAACGGGGCGGAGGCGGGAGAGGACCTAGTCTCGGATTCATCCCTCCGCCCACCTCATACTACCCCAACTCCTCCTGCGACTGCAGGCCCGTCCTCCACGTCACAGCAGCCATCCGAGCACATCCCTATCACTTATAGGGATTTATTGCCACTTGTATCTTTAGCTGCTTCGCATGCATCGCTTTGTGACGCTCCGCCGAGGTCACCTCGCATTTAATCAAGCTGGTCTTCTTCAGATACAGAGCCACCTTAGTCTCCCACCAGTTACAGTGACAGCACCTATACAGCCCACCACTCATGGACAACCACGTATCACGCTGTTCTTTAGATGTGCTCAGAAATCAAGCATAGTAGAATGATCAACCACTTCACACCACCGTTAATGCTGAGGAGGCTCACTTCCTTCTCAAATTTTCCGATCCCTACCCAGTGAGTGACACATTGATGCTTTGGTCAGCTTTAGAGTTAGTGCCTAAGTGTAGATTATCATACTTATGTTTTGTTTGTTTTATACTTGTGTTCTTTTAGTTGATTTAACTCCACTACTTAGCCTTTTGGACTATTTGTTAGTATGTATTAGCCAATAGTAGGCAGTGGTTTATTTTGTTTAGTTATGTATTGTGTTCAACTATTATAAGCTTGTACTAGCCTTTTTGGTTATATTAAAAGCTTTATAGCAGTATTTGCATTTTCTATTTTTATACCCACATTTATTTTATTTTATTTTATTTTATTTTAACTAACTTTTGTATATGCATAATGTTTAATTTTTGCAACTTTGCTGAACTTCTAAGCCTTTCCTAATGGTGTCTACTTTAGAAGGTCCATGTCGTAGTCGAGTGGTCGACTAGTCAAATTCCTTGTCTTTAACCCGCTTCTTCCTTAGCTAACCACACACCTGTTAACGTTAGGGTCTCAATGATAGCTAAGAAACAAAGACAAAACCCCCTCTTAGGATGCAAACCCTTACCTAGTGTCGTTTACTCCCTTGAATAGGTTGTGGACCCCTATGCATAGAAGTCCAATGTGTCTTCCAAAATAAAAGAAGAGAAACATAAAAAGTGAAAAGAAAAGAAAAGAATAGAATTGCATTGCTTTGCCTTGAAACCCGAGCACGGTCCGAGGGCATGGCGAAGTTTTGTGCTTCAGCCTTGGGTTAACTGATTGAGCCACCTCTGATTTGTGTTCACACCGGTGGATGGGCGGGTTCAAACAGTTGTAGGTGCCGGAGGCTCGAAATCATTCGGTCCGTGGGTGAAACCATAGGAGCTTTGGTGTGGCCTAAAGATCCTCATGACTGATATTCTAAACCTTCACCGTTTGAGTCAAAGTATTAATCCTCAAGTATACTCTGACTTTGTGAAGTCAACTCCTAGATCAGACCCAAACGCAAAAAAAGAATTGTAATAAGTGGGCAGGGTCCCGATCTATTTAAGCTGCTTAACATACAAGGTTATGGTATTAGCTCCATAGGGGGAGAGGAGAAGTTTCGTGAGTTTATGATCAGGACTCGATCAAACAAAGCCGTGAGCTATCGAAGAGCTTCGTTCATGCCTCGAGGAGAAATCATTTCGGTCGCCAACGCGATAGTTTTCATTCTTTTGAGATGGCTATTAGCTTGTGTTCGTGGATTCTTTATCGCAGTTATGCATTACTCATTAAACATTTTGACTCCTCCCATGTTTTTGTTCTCTACTAAGGATTACTTATGGAATTGCTACTGACTAGTAATGTGTCTCACAGGGGGGGTGATTGGGCCTAAAGTGCTATTTTGAACCCTTATTTAAGATAGGCTTAAGTAATTTTTATGTACTAACTATATTAGTTAAAGTCGATTGACACGTAGGTCCCTTTGTACTAATGATTGTATTTCGCAGGTCAAGCCAGGTAGTTTTTGCGTGCTCTTAACCTTTCTATCATATCAAGCCAGGCATATCGGTTGAGCTGGATTTACATCGAGTTCGCATGATTTTATCCCTTCATTGCATCAAGCCAGAATGAAGAAATTGATCGAGGAGCAAGTGTGTGCAGCCGGGAAATTTCACGTATAGTAGCGAATTTTCGCTATAGAGCAGTACTCTCACATAGCTGACTCATGCCAGGTAGCTGTAAATTTCGCTACATAGCGAAAGTTTCACCTATAGCGAAATTGTTTGTTCCCCTGTTTTGTGTACAAACGACCCCGTTTTTGGTTTTTTCCATCTCTACCCTCACTGTAATTATTCTAGTTTGGATAGATTGGTATTTCACCTGTTTGTAAGGCCATGGCGTCAATTTCTCACATTTTGTAACCTAACTTTTCTATTAGCAGATTTGTGATCACGGGGCCCCGTTTTCACTTTCATTTTCGCTTCTCTCCTCTTTCTCTCACTTTCTAGTAACTAAACAATACACCTCTTGAGAATGACAACTCAAAGGATGTTTGGCTAAGGCCTCAAACCTTTAAAAGAGGAGGGCTATGTAGGTTGATAAGGTTTGCAGTGTTCCCTCTCGTTTTTCACGGCAGTAATCGCGTATTTATGTTTCAAACTTTCGTAAAACTAGGGTTTAAAAGCTATTTGATGTACTTTCATTAGTCAATACTTCTGATGTTTTTAGGTTCAAAGTATTCTTTAGTGTCGGGGATACACTGACATTCATTAGTTTTTACTACTTGTTTCATCATGTGCAGGTTAAAATGCTAGATTTTAACTTAAGGGATATTTAATGCTCAAGAATGCTATGTTTCAAAGAGGAATGGTACTAAGGGTTAGCTCCAAAGTTAAAACCAAGATCCGGTTTTGAAATGACTATAGGTCATTTTCCTAATGCGAGGAAATAACCTTAAGGACACCTTGCAACCCTATCATACCAAACTAGCGGCCCAAACTTCAAGGACTTCTTTTTTTTTACATTTTATTTCAAATTACCTTCTAAAGTAGTTATACAGCGAAACAATCACACTTTTCATACAAATCCAAAACTAAATAAAGTCTCACCATTTTCGACTACTACAAAATCATTTGTAAGACTTAAAAACCCATCCATGTGTTCGATCCAGAGCGCCATCAAAGAAGAGTTACGCTACCAAAGAGTAGTTTCTAGTATAAATTTTGTTGATCCGGAACCCTACCTGCCGCATCGGTAATCACCGACTTTAGCCTCTCCTAACTCATCACTACGACCTTATCGTAGTGGTCTATCGACACGCCCGACACACACCACGTATCCCAAGAATCACCTCGCAAACTACAAACTCGTGACTTATCAACTTCCCCATGTACAACCGATGAAGGTCTCTCAATGAAACCGTGAAAACGATCCTCAAATGATACTCATGCTCCCACTCGATCGAGTAGATCAAAGGTCATCCACGGCGACTATGACAAACTGATCCAAATAGGTCGGGAATAATTCTGGCGCATAGAGGTCCATAGTCGCGCTGGCGATTCGTCAATCCAAAGGGTCACCGCAAACTCAAGTGCCTATACCAAGGCCCGAATCGCTTAGGGATATTTGTCTCCCTAACCCTCAATTGATGGTAACGAGTGAGAAGGTCTATCTTGGAGTAGACTCGCGCTCCTCTCAACTGATTAAACAAATCGTCAATCCTCGATAATGGGTACCGATTCTTGACTGTAACCCTGTTCAACTGCCTGTAATCAATGCACAGTCGAAGGGTCTTGTCCTTCTTCTTCTCAAATAGGACCGGAGCACCCCATGGTGAAGTGCTCTGGCCTAATGAACCCCTGGCCTAGTAGCTCAGAAAGGTACTTTGAGTTCCTCGCACTTTAATCGCGCCATCCTATGAGTCATAGAGATAGGCGAAGCAATTATATGCATCTCGAGCACCGGTCTACAACCTTCGCGAGGCAATCCTGGAGTAGTTCATCCGAAAACATCCTTGTTCTGCGCATAAACTTTAGAGATCAAGTCCCACTCACTAGCCTTGTGGGGGTAGCTTCATAGCTTGTCCCAAAGAATCATCACGACATCTAGATTCGTACATCGTCTAGGGCAAAATATCATGTTTGTCCCCCTGAAATACAACACGAGTACCGTCCTGCGTGTAGGCGGTAACCCTCCTATGCTCACAATCGATAACGACTCTATAAGCTATCAACCAATCCATCCCAAGGATGATGTCGAACTCTGACATGTCCATGACCCTCAGGTCCACCGTGAGTAGAATCCCTGAGATCTCTAACTCGCAACCACGACATATCATCCCTATCCTCGCCCTAATCCCTAGGGTAGAACTCACATACAAGGCCTCCGCCTCAAACTTAAGCCCAACTCTATCACAACTAATGTAGCGATAAATGAATGCGACGCACTGCAATCAAATAACAATTTTGCTTGCAGTAAGATAGCAAAACGTATTCGTATGATCGGGTCGATTCACACTCAACCGGTATGTGATGGCGTAGACACGCCCTTGAACTCCTGATGTCCTTACCTATGGGCCTCGTCCTCTACCTCGGCCCATAGTCTGGCCTCTCGCTCGGCCACTGGGAGGTGCCTCGTGCGCTCCCCAAATGTGACATCGGGCCTCGCCTCGTACCGGGCCATGTGAGGAATAAACTCAGATCCTCTCCGTCCCACCGCGACTGGATCGCGCCGGCCCCAAAAACCTGGGATCCCCGTCAGGGCAATCCTCCTATATGTCCGGCCGCTGGTAATGGTAAGACACCATTTGCCTGTACCCCGACCGGGACAACCCCGACCTCGCCCCGACCCGGATATCGTGATCGCGGCGCATGCTCAATCGTGTCGTGGTCAGACAGGCCCCGTCGCCAAATCCCAGCCAGCCAGAAACCTTAGCCTCGTCACGATACAATACATTGTATCGTAACTCAAAGCTAGGGAAATGGGTAAGAGCCTCATCTAACTTAATTTTTTTCTATTTATTCAAACTTATCAAAGACCAAAAAAATTTATATATTTATTTATTTATTTCATGTCTTCAGTAGAACCAAGTAAATTCATTAAAATTTATTTTATTTATTTATTTCCAGTTTTACACACTGTAAAACCTCAAAAAAAATTTCTTAAATACAGTTTTTTTTTCCTATGTGCTATTTACCTAATCACACAACACACAACACAAAATCAAATCACACATCACATTTCATTCACCAAAATGCACAAGGATGCATGATCTAACTTCCCATCAAGTCCTAGGTAAACCATATACCTAACTATCGACATTCGTTATAACTCAGATTCAACATCGAGCTATAATGCTCATATACCTTAATGACCACGGCCCACTTCTCAAGTCCCCGCCCTAGGCATTCAGATAAATCTAAGCCCGATACCGTCGTGACGCCCAAACTCGGTGTCTTGTTGACAACCCACAATCATGAGTATTCAGGATGTCGGGTAACCCGACACCACTCATGAAAATCGGGCAGAGTCTCCTTTGTACGGGGAGCTCTACCTAAAATACAACCTGTCCCAACATTTTACAACGACCACACCGGGTCCACGTGTGAGTAAAAATGGCCACTTGGGCCCATGCATCAATACTCACAAAATATATATCAACTATATAACAATAGTTCAAGAGTTAATAAATCACTCTTAATTCAAACATATATTAAAATTTAAAGTTCTAATACATGTTATACAAAAGTATCTACAAAAGCCACATGTCGGCTTTCTTCTAAAACGCGGTCTCTAGTGAGCGCCGTCCTCCTGTACACTCCCTATACCTTAAATAATGATCCCTCGACAGGGTGAGCAATACCCAGTAGAGATAATTTCCTACATGGGTTACTCCCTTAAGTAATATGTCATGGCAAAGATCAGATCACAAAACACATGATCCTACTCGAATGTCTACATGCCTAATCCCATGTCCCGAGTCCCACTTCGAATTTCACACATGCCTGGGAAGCCAGTTATGAAAAATACAGTTTTCAAACAAAAGCTTTTTGTTCTCAAAAACTTACTACCGAGTTTCGATAAAATTTATTGGACAACCCTCCGAGGCGAATTTGTTGGATAACCTTCCGAAACAATTCATGGGCCCCTCCGACGTGAATTGTTGGAAAATCTCCTAACACAATTCTCCGGAAAATCTTCCGTCGAAATTCCTTTCATAAACATTTTCGTTTTTGTTTTCTTTCATGTCATGCACTCACACCTAATATTCTAGGTTGCCCCAGTGCATATGGAGTGCATTATGCCAATTCCAAAATATTCATGCTAATATATTTAACATGTATATATTAACACAATTAACCCACATAAATCATGTTATTCAATTCACAACAATAACACCAAAATTAGCCTGGCACGGGAAGAATAACAAATCAAGCAATTCATTTTGAACTACCCAAACCACAAAAATCACACAAACATCATGAACAAAGAAACTTGTGGCCTGTGACTGCTCACTAGCCACAATAACGGGATTTTCTCCACTCTGCCAGCATTTTGAGATCGGGATAACACGCCTATCCGTGCCTCAACAACTCCCCATCCATAAAATGGCTCTTAGCCAAAGAATAAACCAAGTAGGAAAAGATCCCTACCTCTTGGAGTTGTCGGAACTCCACAAAATTGGTGCCCACGTGTAGCCCTTGTTGTGTAGAACAACTTTGCTTCTTTCTCCGTCGAGAACTGACGGTCCGAAAGCCGGGAAATCTAAAGAGAAGTCACACTTTCAGAATCGAAATCCTACTCCCACCGCACTTAGTTTTTGGTGCTCTTAAATGGAGAAGAAGACTGATTCATTTTTTGTCTTATACTCATTTAAACTTTTCCAGTACTCTATCCTTGTCCCTTAGTTCTCGATTGACACACTTCGCTTAATCTACCATTCATCTCATCCTCTCACTCAATCATGCAACATAAAAATATGGGCACATGTAAGAGGTGACTCTTTGTCACATCACATGTCTTCATACAAACTGCTTACTACAGATCTCGTCACAACCCTATGGCCTCTAAAACGAAATCTCCAACGTCTCTTAATCAAGAAATTCACATGAGTTGGATTTCGTGATGATTCCAATCTGAAGTCCGTTTATCATCCAAGATCTAGAAAATTTTGGATTTTGACTAAATTACCATTTTACTCCTTTTTCAAGCACCAGAATTTTCTCTGTTTACAAGGAAGGTCCCTAAAGAGACTTAAGATAGTTTCGTGATTTGATCACTGTAAGCCTATATATAGCTATTAATATATAATTATATACATTTATTAATGTGAGCTAACATGAGTTTTTATTCTCTAGACAAGCTTTGACGTGGATTGCAAATCCAAAATGGATTGTTTCCTATTAATGGGTATCAGGATTCGAACCTTGAAGTACAAGTTGACAAAGAAATATATATATATATATATATATATATATTGTCTTTCAAGAATGAACCAAAAGCTTCAAAAAGCCACCCATTTATCTATTCATTCATACAAGAGGACTGAGACAATTTGTTCAAGATAGACTTTTTGAACATTTTAATGTTAAGTATTATTTTTTTACATCTTAAATGTTAATATTTACATATTTTCACTATGTCATAATTTCCTGTCAATTCTTTAATTTGTAGGAATACCATAAGATTCAGAAATCTAGAAGAGCTAAACACATTTACACCCATTATCTTGGAAGAAAAGGATATGCACGTTTTGAGCAAGATATAGTAAGTTGTCAATATAAGTAAAAGAAATTTTTTTTTTGTTTATTGGAAAATAGCTCCAATTCCTTAATATCATTGTTAATTTGGTCATATTGGACTAATGAGTTTTATTGTTTAAAATTCAATAGCCACGAGCAGAATGGGCTACTGGTGGGCTTGATAGAAGTGTTTTATGGAGGAAAGCACGTGAAAAGAAGGGACAATTTAGTAAGATTATAGAGCCAGTGATTAACATCATAGTATGTTAGCATAGTTATGCCTTTTAGAGCTTATAATGTTAGCATGCCTATGTAGTTAAGTTATGTAACGATTTCATGAGGTGTACATTAACAAGCAATAGACTTAATGCTATATTTTTCTATGAGTCGTCTAATTACATTGGTGCAAATATAGTTGTGACGCCCCAAAACCGGGGTGCCTGGCTACCACCGCATCCCAAGGAAAAATCTACATGTCTCACGCCATGAGACTCATACATGTAAATCCAATCTAATATGGCCTAAGATGTCCAGGCAACACAAAATGCATATATTATACAAAAGATTTGACTGCTGCATTGTTTTGATTACAATTTATCCAAAACCGGTCTCTTGTTCAAAATTTACAAAATACAAGTTAAGGCCACCCTTAGCCATTTCTTCACCTCTAAGGCCCTGATGTCCCATCCTCAAAGCGCCTTCGTATCTTAAAATACTTTTCTCTATTGTGGCGAGCAACACCCAATAGTGGAATTTTCCTACATGGGTTAATTCCCACCTATGCTCAAGAATACTAACAAATGATCTAACACAGGCAATATATCACCATGTATATTAATATAAATTAAATTACCATCATAATGCCATCAATTTCTATGCATTAACATATTAAATTTCTACACAATTAAATTCATCCAATTCAGCACATTTGCTGAGCTCACACGGACCACCTCGTCCAACCAACCAAACCAAGACCGTTAACAATCCCTAAATCAGCAAATGGTCGGTCCCACTCATTCAAGCATCGTTCCAATTGTGGAACCAAAATCCATGGCCATTTCCGGCTTCATACACACCAAAACATAATTTAATGCATAAATTATCACACAAGTTTCCCAAACAGTCCGTGGACTATCTAAAACGGGCTCCAAAAATTTCCACACTGCGGTCCCAAGATTTGGGACCGATCAAATGACCACTCACGGCCTCAAATCAACCAAACCATTAACAAAACACTTAAATAAAAAATAAACCAAGTAGGAGAAAAACCTCACTCTCTGGAGCTTGGTCAAACTCCACAAAATTGGTACCCACGCATAGCCCTTGCCGTGGGGAGCAACTTTATTTTTGCCTCACCGTAAACCGACTGGCCCGATCGTCAGAATTCTAGAGAGCATAGAGCTTCAAACCTCTTTTTTCTCTCTCTTTTGTTTGGTCTTTTCTCTTCCTCCTCTCCCTCTCCCAACCCATTTGGTCGAGATGGGAGACAAGAGACTTAGTCCTCCTGCTGCCACTCACAAATTTTAAGGCCCATGGGATTACACCCATCCCCATCCATCTACCCTGATTTTCCTCTAATGGCATGATGCCATGGTCTCATGAGCCTCACTTGGAGCTCAATGTCTGACTTGCCCACAAACTTGACATCGCAGTGGCTCTTGAGCCACCACAAGGTGCTAAGGCCCGCAAGACTCTACGTGCCTCGAAACGTTGAATTCTCGAATCAAGGTCTCTGAATTGACGAAATTCGACATGGTAGCTAGATTTTGCTGTAAACGATTCCAATCTGAAGTTCGCTGGTCATCCGAGATCTAGAAATATCTCATTTTAACCCAAATTTTATTACCATTTTTAGAAAATTAGATTTTCTCAGGGTTTCACAATAGTACCATAATTTGAAAATTAATTTTGAAATGTTACATATTAAATAATATCATTTTCTAGCTACATTGGTTATTTTTATTGATATATAAATTATATTTAATAAATTATTATTAACATATGTCTTTTGTAGGATGAACTACTAGAAAAGGCTAAGGATATAAGATTACCTCCACCTAGTCTCAGGCATTGGGTAAGCTCGATAATCCAGGACGTGTGCTAGGTCAAGACCACCTAGTTAGGCCTAGCTTATTCTTCCATCAACCATCAGATGACATGAAAACAATTAGAGTAGAGTGAGAAATGATGTAAAAGGAGATGCCAGACAAGTTATATCTCCCACAACTTCACATTATGATATGGGTAGTAATAATATTAGACAACAACTTGTTGTACAACCAGATGAGTAGAAAAGTCAAATGACCAATAAAATCCAAGGTATATAAACATTTACTAATTATGCGAGGTCAATATATGATAGGACAACCTATGGAAGATACATTTATTGTGTTAGTTGTAATTAAATGTAAATTATCAGCTTGAAAGAAGAAGAATATTATTGTAACTGTACCTTGGATAAAAGAAATGGACTAATAGGTTGGTTGTAATCAATGTTGCAAATGTCAGACATGCTGCACTCACCCCAAACTACAAGTGAGATTACTAATGTTGGGATGCTATTATTTTAACTGACGTCGACAAACCTTTGTGATACTTGAAAACAAACATCCTGTAGTAATTTTATGCTTGTAGCATATTTGATTATAACTTGGTATTTTCTTGTTTAGGATTATATATCACTAATGTTCATTTTTTTTCATAGATGTTGATGAATATAAAAAGAATAAATTTAAGATATATATTGTTCAACAATTAAAGCCCAAATCATCCAACTATAAAATTTTAAAATTGTGGATGATTATTTGGTGGAATATAAAGACATACCACATAATCACTTATTATTATTTGGAGCCGAATTTCAAATATATATCTAGAAAGGATTGTGAATTATATTCAGATCTTTAGAGTCACATCAAATTACATTTCTTTCTATTTATGGTTCATACCTTTTGTTTTCATTATTTAATTATTTTTAATATGAGTTATCCATGTTGAAGAGACTTGAATTTGACTAATGGTAGTTTTCTTTTGGTCTTTGGATAATATAATAGGCATATGCATAATCAAATACATATTGTAAAAAATGAATCAAAATTCTGTATTTAATCCTTATAATATCATGTATGGATTTAGGTATTTTCAAATAGAGAAGATAGCATACCATATCAAAATACTTAGTAGAGTGCCATAGATGTTGAATATATTTTAGCCTGAGAACCTGAGTAAGTCATAAATATTAGACTCGAATAATAAAGTTTATGATTCTATATTTCTAATCGATAACATTTGATTTTAATGTTTTAGCCACCGGGTATTGGTAGCATCGGTTGAAGGAGAATATAGTTCATATCTTGATCCTAAGTAGAGAAACTACTGAGAATTTAAAGGATATAATAAACATGTAAGTTTTTTATATTATTTTTCATAATGCTATTATTTTTCTAGAAATTCATTGCATTCACCTAAAATATATCTCTTTATTATTTATATGTATTAAAATATATAATATCTATTCATTTGAAAATTACATGTTGAACTTATTTTGTAGGGCTTTTCGAATAGCTGCAAAGAAAACATCTAAGCAAGAACCATCTTGGCAATAATGCAGGTGACATTTAAAATTTTACTTTCACATTTAGCTTATACAATTACGCATATATATGAGTAATCAATATTTCATAAATTGGATTACTAAATAACAAAGACAAGAATGTGTTTTGAAATGTTATACTGTTATGAGATTCATTAAAGAGAGATAATTGCTGATCCAACAATCATTGTATCAAAGGTAGTACTATGTAATAAATTGGAAACAATTTTAGACTTCCACTTTGTAGTATTTTAATGTTGGGTCGTCTCATTTGATATCAGTTTATAGATAAAAAGACATATCTCTAGCAAGTTGAATTTGTTGGAATTAGAGAGGAATGTTTATCTGCAAGTTACAACTAATCATAAATCATGTTGATGTATCATGATCATGCATGGTAAGTCCCTTAGTTGCTACATGTATTTTTTTTCCAGGTTATTATATAGTATTACTCTTCTTTGATTAATGTTTATATTTGAAAAAAGTTGATGAAATACTTAACTTTATTTGTTTATAATAACATTGTTCTTCTTTATTTCCAATAAAATTTCTAAAACTCACTAAATCATGAAATGCTATACACTTGTGAAAGGAGGGTGTGAATAATGACAATAAATGAGAAGACGATGGAATTTCATGTTTTTAGATGTAACTTTTATGGCATTTCAATTAGCCAAATTGATGCAAATAAACTATACATGAATATTGGGATGTTTAACATTTCTAAATCATATTTTACTACATATTCACTTTAATTTTTTTTTCTTTAAAAGTTATGTGTTTGATGGGTTTGATAGTTTTAGGTATTTCTAGAACATCTTATATGTGCAACAATACTATTAGATGATGAAATGTATATGAGCTTATTACAAAAACTTGTGTTAAACATATTGTGATTGTTATATATATATATATATATATGTTAATCTTGCTATATGATTGTTTTATGTTATGAGCAATATCCATAAGCATTACAAAATTCTATAGGCCAATCAACCATATCTTTCACAAGTATTTACAATATGATATCATAACTAAACAAGTGATGCATTTAATGTGACACCTATTTACTTTTATAACAAGTTAAATGTGTCACCACTTTACCTACTTTGGTGTCATTTTCAACCGCTTCCAAATATGTCACCGTTGAATATACTTCAAATACCAAACATGCCAATTAATATAGTATCTTTATGGTGTCAGCGGGATATGTGATGCTAAGGTCAGCACGACACCTTCCGTTTATGGTGACTTCATACATCAATGTACACATTTTCCTTCTTGTAGTGTACTCTGTACATTCACCAGTTACAGAAGATAATAAATAAGCCATCATAAGACATCAATCGTATCTAGCAATTATTTTTTAGTGAGTAACCTGAACCATGTAAATTCAATTCTTAGTAATGCGTGTACAATTATTTTCAAATTAGTGGTTTGATACATACTTTTCCATTTTCTTTTTTTTTTTATTTCAATTATGTTCCTTTTTTTCATAATCACATCCCTTAAAAATACAAAATTAATGTTAGGGGCATACTTCCTCTAACTAAACTCAGTAGACAATTTTTCCTTTCTCCCACCTTATAACTAAATTCTCTGGCCATTTTTGTTCAAAAGATTAAAGAGTGTCTTTTTATATATCCTTTTTTGAATTTAAAATAAATGCTTAGATTTCTAAATATTTTGTTAATTCATCTCTTTTAAATGATTATTCCTTGTTGTATTTCCAAATAGGCTTCCAGCAAATGGAAGAGAAAATATAGAATCAAATAGTCTATGGCCCATGTTTAGGATGATAGAAACCAGAGATGGGAATGGATATTTTGTTTTTATTTGCATATGAACATATTAAATTTCAATTATTATACATGGATGAAATAATTATTTAACTTTATTTCTATGTTTTGTATATGTGAGAATTAATATAAATAAATAATAAATTAAATGATTTTTTATATGAACTTTGAAATAACATCTTCTAAGAGTTTCGTTTTTATTTTATATTACATTTTTCAATTCATCTTTTTACACATAAATTTCGAGAGCATAAATGTTCCCTATTTTTGGCCGTTTGTCCAATCTAGCTCCTAAACTTATTTTAGGTCCAATAATGCCCCTAAGGTTTATGTCATGACACACTTATGCCCATACGGTTAATAGAATTAAGGAATAGACAAATGCTATGTGACACCCATGTATGTTTTTTAGCTGATGTGGCACCTTTGCACATGATTTTTTTTAATCCCAAATGTTGAATGTCCTTAAATTACCCCCGGCACCCCTCTCCCTAGTTTGGAAAAAAGGGTTTTCTCAGGATTGACTAAGGGTAGAAGAGGATACTTAGCTACAGTTTTGGAGATATGGATGGCAGTGCATCCATGGTTTTTGAGAAGGGTGAGAAAAGAGTACTTTGGATTTTTTGGATTTTCGAATTGCACCTTCATGGATGTAGAAATAGCAATTTATGGGGATAATCCACATGAGTTTATGAGGTAAGAAACTGTAAAAGAATGTTGTTTGGACGATGAGAAACATCTACCGGAAAATTGCCTAATATTCTCAAGAAAATGAAGTTTTTTCATTGACACTCTCCCAATGTGCCGCCAACTTGGGAGCAGCACTAGTCTTTTAGAGAGGAAAATACTACACATTTATCAGAACAAGCGGTATATAATTCACCAATAATGGCTATCCCTAAAAATGTTCCTCTAATAAATTTATTGCCCTATAAAATTTACCCCAAAATATTCCAAGCGGTTTTACAGATGCCCTCCCTGTAAAACCCGTAAAAAATTTAAATTTAATTTTTTCATAAAAAGGGCAAAACAAGAATTTATCTAATAGTCCCGTAAGAGGAAAAGTCGGAGTTTATAGATCTTTGATGACAAAATCAGATTTCAAAATGAATTGTTTATGTAATCGAAAAGACTTAATAATTATCGACTTCAGACTATCGGAATTTCACTTTTTTCGAAAAAATTACATAATTGGGGTACGAGTGTCCACATGGCACTAGGTGGTAGGGGCACCACCGCCACGTATGTGCCGCATAAATGGAAGCCTCGCTAGCCGTGATAAACGGGGGTCGTTTGACTCACCCCATCGATTCAACAAAAAAAAAAAAAAAAAAAAAGGGAGGGGGTTGGTTTAATTACTTTCATTGATTCAACAAAAATTTTTTTTTTTTTTTTTTTTTTTTTTTTTAAAAATATATATATATATATATATATATATATATATATATATATATATATATATATATATATATATATATAATGAAGAGAAAGGAGATAAGAAGAAAGGAGAAAAGGCTTGCAAACATAAAAAAGTGAGAGAGGAGGCAAAGGGAATCAAGAGGAAAGGAGAGAGGAAGGAAAATCCAGAAAAGAGAGGAAAAGTAAACCAGAAAAAAAAAGAAGTGAGAAGAAGAAAAAATAAAGGAAAGAAGGAAGAGGCATAGAGGAAGGGAACCCAACCCAACGCCACTGTGAGGAAACTACTTCAGAAAGGACCTTGAATCACGCTACATGAGAGGTAGGTTTTCTCCATTGATTATTTTATTCATAGGGCTACATAATGTCGAACGGTTTGCCCCATTTCAAGCAATTGGATGGCTCAGTTGTTGCTGTGACGCCACATCACCACGGGGCTCTCGGACGTACCGAGATGAACACCGTGTTCCGGATGGAAAATCTCGAAAGGTAATGGCAAATGGGGGTGTGCCCAAATTTCCACACACCCTTGTGAATTGGCCATGTCAACTTCGAACGCCAATCTCTTGTCTAAACTTTGATTTATGCAGTTTTCACTTTGAGAGCTCGTTGAGTCTAGAATTTAATATTCGCTAAACGCTGGGCCTGGCCGCCGATACTGAGAATGGTCCGTTTCGGCTTTTGGGGAACCGCTAACTGTTTGTATCTAAAATGCTTGGGGCTACGTATGGTCTAAGCAGGAAATTGCGTGTTGGATGTTTTATGTGATATATGTGTGATAAAAATGGAAAGAATTATATGTATTAAATATAATTTAGCCATGAAACTTGACATGTAGTGTAATAGATATGTTGCATGTGACACGAGCGACATGTAAGTACGAAATGGCATGCAATAATAACATTTGCATCGCATTATCCATGGACATCACGCCGAAGCTTTGCGCGTGGAGTGTACGGCTGCGGGTCGACACTATGTTCGTGTTCGGCGTATGTCATGAGGATACGGTAAATCGCACTCGCGTTGGTGTCTGGCGGGCGTTGTGAGGACATGGTTAATCGACACTCATGTTTGGTGTCTGGCGGTGAACCGAATAAAAAATTGAGGCTCACTAAGAGCATGGTATGAAAAGTATATGTGTAAACGGTGAAGCAAGTAAGGATAGACACCCTCGTGAAAGACCTAGTATAAGGTGGCATGAAACCGCCGTGAAACGAAAATGTTGTAGGCTTATGATTCATGTGAGAACTCAGAAGACCCAGAAAAATTCCACTTTAAAAGGGCAAATCGTGACTTTGGTAAAAACTGCAATTTTCTAGATCTCGATGATGAAATGTACTTCACTGCTCAATCGCTCTCATAAATCTAGCTAACACGTCAATTTCGAGACAAATGTAAATTACACGCTTTTCGAGGCACAGAGTATCTAAATGTGAAACGAAATGTGTGATGTGATAAAAGTCACCTATAACATGTACTCTTGTGACACATGTTACAAGATTAGAGAGATGATGGAAACGGATGGTCGAGATCACACACGGTCAAAAATCCAAGAGAAGGACATGGATACGCATAATTTCTAATTTTAATGATACAGGTGACAAAGATAATAAGGGTATCTCCTACATTGAAAAGGGCCAAAACGCAGTTAAGGAGGAAATGGAGATGCAGTGGGTTAGGGTTTTTGAAATCTAGAGAGAGAAAGTGTGCCTTCCCAGATTTTCTAATAACTCCGACCAATGATTTCGAATGAAAGCAAGAAGGAAAGTTGTTCTACGCTAGGCAACACGCAGATCAGTTCAGTGGAGTTTCAAACTCCATGAGGTAGGGGTTTTATTCTACTTGCTTTACCTCTTATTTAAGTGTTTTGTTGATGGTTGAGTATGATTGAGGCCGTTAGGGGTTGCTGATTGTCCCAATCTGGGAATGTATGTGAAAATTTAACCTATTTGATACTTCCACACAGCTCACATCACTGGGTTGCTAGTGTGTAATTTATGCTATAAATTATGTTTTGGTGTGTGTTAGGCTTAAATATTGTGATTTTTGAAGTTCATAAAGGAACCGATGTTTTGGGTGAGGGTCGTGAACAAGAACCCGAGGGTTTCAATTGCTCACGTGAATATGTTCATAATACTTTTATGAGAAAATGTGTTTGGTCGAGTAATCTCAAATTAATTTGTTTTGTTTGTTAATTGTTTCATGTGAGCTAATTTCAGAAATGTATTGAGAATTTATGTAACATAAAGTTGTTGTGATTTAAATTATGTAAATATACGATGAAGAAATATTTCTGTACGTGTTATATAAATTGTGTTGAAATGATAATGCATTTCATATACCGGTAACTTAGAATACTGTATGACATGAATTCCTTCGAAACGAACATGGTTGCAAAGGAATTTCAAGGTGATGATTTTCCGTAGAATGGGGTTGGGAGACGTCCAATAGATCATTTCCTGGATTACACTCACATCATTAAGTTCTCCAACACATTCGCTTGGAGGGTAGTCCCATATTTTACCCATATTCGGTAGTTTATTACTCAAGAACAAGAAGTTAGGCGTTTTGAAAATGGTGTTTTCTCACGGCTTATAGCGTGAGGGAGTCAGAGGACTCGAGACATGGGACGGCATGCATATCTGCCAGGATCGTATTTACTTGAGTGTGTGTTTAAATCGACCACGTATATGCAATTTAGCGGAGAACCTATTTGTGGTGATTCCACCATCAAGCAATAGCTCACCCCGTCGAGGGAATATCATTCAAAATGAGCGATCAAGACACACCCCGCCATTCACTTCAAAGAAACGGCCATGGGCCGAATGTTGATAATACGTATTAAAATTTATAATTTAATATGTATTCGTAGATTAAGAGTAATGTATAACCTCGAACCATGTAATATAATTGGTTGAATTGACGGGATGAGTAGACATGTAGGCCCAAGTGTCAAAATTACTATGTGTGTCTCGAGATACGAGACGATAGGTTTTCTCCGCAGTTTGACAGTCAACGGACACCCCGACTGGGGCCATGCAACCCAAAAACTGTGGCCCATAAATGCATAAATACAAAGATTTGTAAGGAAATAAGTAGGCAAGCTGGGGTATCCAATGTGTCTAGAACTACAAAACAAAAAAGCTTGATGGAAAAAGGGTCAGGAATGGGACAACTTCACTCGTTTAACACTTGGAATATGCAGTATTATGAAGCTCAGAAGGATTAAGTGACCAGTCACGAGGGGGCATAACGCGTTTATGAGATGTGGTGACATCCGTGTACATCGGTGCATAGGTACTGAACGCTGCAGGATTGTATGTATTGTCATTGCATGTTGCACTTAGGTGGGGAGTGTTTTTGTGAGGGAGATATATCTACTAGCTTAAGCCACTACATCATAGACCACCCTTTCCGTGAACACGAAGACAATGCTCCTTTGAGGTCGGTGATACCAAAAGGCCGAAGGTGGGCCTTGAGAAGTATTTTTGTAAAATATAATAGAACAATATAGTTTTATGATATTTTATATGTGAAAAGAGTTGTACATCAAACTCTTTGTAAAATATTATAAGAATTGGTATATTTATAAGAAAATATACAGTAAAGGCTAATTACCTAATATTTCGCTGCCGACGTAGTCGGGCCACCGTGGACCCCTAGCTTTTGGAGTGTCACAGCATGGTATCTGAGTATATGGACCCCCGGATTTTGGGGCGTCATACTCCCTTCTGTAATATGTTGATTGTTGGTTCAAGACAAATGATTTAGATATCACCTTTGCAATTTAGAGATGTCGATGACAACTCTTGCCCACATTGGTAGAATCGGTCAGGGTTTTTTATTCTCCAATTTTCAATGCATGGATTAGGGATAGGTTTAATGAGGAGAAATTGAGAGGGTTAGTGCTTAAAGAGCCCCAAATTGAGGGGAGAGGGGGGGTATCTAGTGTAACTTAAGGACGTTTTTGTCAAAACAATGTTTGAGATTAGAAAATCATGGGAAGTTACACTAACTAAATGCACAATAGGGTGCCACATTAGCATCGTTAACACCCCATTTATTAATTTGTTGATTCCGTTAAATATAGGGGCATTGTTATGGTAGGAAAGTTAGGGGCATTGTTGGACTCAAAAAATGTTTAAGGGTCATATTAGACATATGATCAAAAGTCAAGACCATTTATGCATCTTATCCCATATTCCACCTCTTGATGTTATTTATATATAAACTTGTGTTTGATATTATTTATATATTAATTCATGTTCTTGCTAACAAAAATATAAAAAGTAGATTCTTGTTGCACTTGTTTTTATGTGCAACGGGTCCATTTACTTTTGGTAGTTGAAAGAAAAACACTTAAGCTATATTTGGTTCGGAAAATTTGAGAGAGAATGTAAGAGGAAGGAAAGTATAAGAAAAGAAAAAATAAAAAAAAAATAAAAAAGAGTTAAATTTAATTTAATCTTTTTATTTGCTACTTCAGATATTTTTATTTATTTTAAAATTAAATAATTTGAGAATAAATAGGTTTTTGAATAATTTTGTCTATATTTGATTTTCTTATAGATTTTTTTTATTAAATAACCAAACATAAGAAAATCATTCTCTAACATTTTTTCTTTGCTATGTACTTTCCAAGAATCAGACACAACAATATTATTGTTAAACTTATAATTAAAATGTAAGGAATCAAAGTTTCCTCCTTCTTCTGCCCTTTGTTGTTAAATGCTCGTGGAGAATTAGTTGTAACTTTCCGCCATAAAAAATTTCTTTTTGTGATGATATAAATTACAATTATATAAAAACGTTTGTTGTTGCTTTAATTTAGATAACGCTTTAGAAAATAAAGCTATAATGGTATTCAAGTGATGAGTATTACCTTGGAGTTATGTTTGATTCTTGAAAAATGCTAAAGAAAATACAAGGAAAAGAATTAAAAGAAAAGTGATAGAAAAAAAAAAAGAAGTTAAATTGGACAATGTTATTTCAAATCAATTTTATTTACTCATTAATATAACAATTACATACTTTAAGAATACATTAATTTTATTTAAATTTGATTTTCTTTGAGATTTTTTCTAAACAACAAGATATAAAAAAAAAAACCATTTTTCTTAAAAGTTTTTTCTTTTCTTAGTTAAACACAACCTGAATTTGCGAGAAATTGCATATAACGAATGATTCACGTTTGTCTCCGATCACATGTTATTGACTTCTAAATGATGCTATTAATATATTCCATATCCATCCAACATCGCTATAACTCTCCCCAAGACATTTTTCCACAAAACCATGTTTTCAAATTTTCATCAATATTGTTCTGTCCGTTTATTGACGAATTTCAGTCAACCATATTAGTTTTACGGCCCAATTGACCGTGCTTCATAAAAGTGTTTCTAGTCCTCGAAACACTTTAAAATGTTTTTAAGAAAAAAAAGGTGCTTGATGATATTTTGAAATAAGTTTTGGAAACTTTAAAAAACACTTCAAGTGTATTTTTGAGAAGTACTTGAGAAGTTTTTTTTCTCTTTTTTTTAAACACTTTAAATTTTTTTAAATATTCCAAAAATACCTATTTATTTATTTATTTTTTTAAATTTTTTAAACACTTGCCTCTCAAAGTCTAGACCCTTCCCCTCCCAATGCTTGTGCTCTAAACCACTTGAGCTAGGTCTTATTGGCTTAAAATATCCATTTATTTTTCCTTAAAATAGCTATCTATTTTTTCTTAAAATATCTACTTAGTTTCCTTATATAATTTATTCATTAATCCAATTATTTCTTTAAATATTTTAATTATTTTATAAAATTAGCATTTATTTTTATAAAAATTAAAATAATTATTTTAGGCTTTATTAATATGAATTTTTTTTTATATATTTATATATTTTTTAAGAAAATTTATTTATTTATTATGATATCCTGATTTTGAAATTAAACTTCTTTTTTTTAGAGAAATTAAACTTTAAATGTCATTTTTGATAAGTTTAATAATATAAAAGCATCTTTCTTTCAATATATATATATATATATATATATATATATATATATATATATATATATACCTATGCAAAAGACATATTATAAAATACTAGTAAAATTAGGGAATTATTTCTAGATTCCTATAAAGTGTTTCTATTAGATGCGCTTTAGAAAAACGCTTGGCTAGAAACACTTTATAATAGCCAGTAGTCAAACAAATCTTTATTTTTCCTTCCATAAAAACTGAATACTTATATTGTGTTTATTTTCTAAAGGCAGTGTCATACTCCTTGACTGTCCGAACTGGGCACAGCGTGGCAAATTTAAACCTCGCAAAGAGTGGCTATCTGACGCATATGACCGTCACCTCTAATGATGATTAAGCCGCAAAGATGGAGAAGAAGAAAGAAGAAATAGCAAGTCTACGTAGCTTGAATTGCTCTACCGCCTCTCATGGGGGTCTTCCGATTTATAGAAAGTGGTTCACGACCCTTAGATTTTAAGAAAGAAAATTTACTTGTGGATAAAATCTCTTTTTCCTTATCAAGAATTAATTCTTCAAAAATTATTCTTCTCGAGAAATATGAGATTTGGAAATTGGGAAATCTGTTGATAAATATCTTTTGCGTATTTTCTGCTTTCATATACTTATCTATAATGAACTTCCCACATGCGGTAGGATGGCCAGCTAGGGGGTTTAACATTCTAGGTGGACATCCCTGAAGTAGGTCCATGGGGAGACATCTTGGCTTTCTTTAGGATTCTCCCGTCTAGGTGGTTCTCCATGGTTTTAATGTGGTAAGTGGACTTGGGTCGTTTCACCAAGTAAGCTAAGCGGCCAAGTGGGCCCATTGAGTATTAGGTCTAAAGACCATGGTACTCACAATGCCCTCTTTTTCCTCGACTAGAATTTTGTGTCTTTCTAGTTGGGGAAAATACTGTGTTTAAACCTCAAGTGTGGAAAGTTGAAAGGACTAGGGAAACAAATACATACATCAAACGTGCCAGAAGATGAAGCGTGTTTGGATACAAAGCGCGTGGGAAGCGCATGTTTCCCAATAAGCCTGTGACGCATGATGTTCCGACGACACATTTAATGAGCCCATTGATGTTTCATCCCTATAAATAGGGGTTGGGCTCCAAGCGCTGCCCCTTTTACTATTTCACAAAGCCCTTTTCCTATTGCCATTTCGTCTCTCCTGAGCTTTTGCAAACTTTTCTTTCGAAGGAATCATCAGAGGTCCCTCGACTACTTTCAGTTTTCAGATGAGTTTTTCCGAACTTTGTTTGTATAGTCCCTACTGTGTTTTTTAGATCTCTGCTTGTGTAGCATTTTTGGGTTAGAAAGCTTTTGTTGCTTTTGAGGGAGCATTCATCATTCGCCGTTGGGGTTCTGGTGACGAGGGCTTAGGTGGTTTCTGGGATACTCCCAAGTTTGGGGTCATCTCATTAGGTCCTAGAAAGCTTCCCAGTCCAGGGTTCTTAGGTTTTGTTACCATTGGGTTGTCAAACCCACGAAGGGGATTTCTTTTGTCTTTCTAAGGTCTTTGTCACCTTAACTGCTTAAAGATCCTCAAGATGATCCCCTTTTTCTGTTTGGCTGTCTGTAGAATGGCAAGAGGTTAGGAAGAGACATCTACCAATCAGGTTGGGCGTAAGAGGGGGATCCCCTGGGAAAGGCCTACTATAAGCAGCCTAGTAGTTGCTATGTCTATGAAGGAATTGAGATCCTTCAACCAGGTCCTTGCTAGCATTAGTCTAGAGTTGTCAGACGGCTCGACTGTCCTAACTGTGGGAGGGGCAGACAATGTTGTCTACTTCACCCAAGAGCAGTTTGTTGCTGGACTTCGCTTTCCCATCTCGTCTTTGGTGAAGTAGTTTTTGCAGTTTGCTTCTGGACTTCGCTTTTCTATCTCGTCTTTGGTGAGCAATTTTTGCACTTCACTAGGGCACTTCCTACACTCATTCATCTAAACGTCTTTTAGATTTAATTTGATGGGTTGCAGCACGCTAAACTTTCTCTACCATCTGGATATTTCACTGGTAGAGATTTGTTTCATTTACACTTTGAAGCTTGGGGTTAGGGGCCGATTGTTTATGTCGGCCCATAGCCCTCGGCTGTAATTTGTAACCGGGCTGCCGGATTCTCCTAAAGCTTGCAAAGAGGGCGATCCGACGGCGGTGCACACTACAAGAAAAAAGAGATTTTGCAACAAATTTTTAACCTGGGAAAAATAATTTGTGACAAAATATATTTATTAGCAACAAAAATTAAAATTTGTCTCAATATTTGTTCAATGCTGTAGTTTTAGAGACAAAAATGTAAATTTTGTTGCAAAATATATCAACAAGAAGAGAATAACATATATTTATTATTTTTAAAAAATAAATCTAAAACTTTTAGAAAGAATTTCCTTAAAATATCATTTAACCAATTTTTGGGTTTTTCTATTTCATGTTTTTCTTGTGATTTCCACGTAAGAAATTCTTAAAAAAAAAAAAAAAATCTCCTTATATGATAGCTTTTAAGGGTTTATTTATTCCTTACAAACCCATATCATTTACAGCAATTTGAAAATTTTGTTGGACACTATTTGCAATTTTGAAAATCAATATCCCTAAACATAACTCTCTCTTTTAAATTATCACTATTTAAAAAGTTATCTTTATTAAACTAAATTTTAATCAACATATTAGAATTTATTTTTACTTATTACTCATGACGTTTTATATAAAATGTGTTGTTTTTGAAAATAAATATTATATAAAGTAATTACATATAATAATAATAAGATATAATGCATGTAAAACAGAAAGTGATAAGGCCATTTTTGGAAGAAAAATGTCAAAATACTTTATCCAAACCATAAAAAATGAAACGCTAGAAATCTAAATATTCTAAACATCCCCTTCCTTCTCTTTCTCACTTGCTCTGGGTTTGCACGGTCTCAGCCATATATTCAGTCTCTATCGCCACCCAATCACAACTAATCGATTGGTCCCGTTTCGCCATGTCGCCTTATTCACTACACGCATTTGGCTTCTTAGGTTTTCGCATATCATGAGCAGAGCCCTCAAATTGAGTCGGTTTGGGGAGGCTTTGTTGGGAGAGATGGATTCGGCTGCGGCTTCTGGGGTGGGGCTCGATTGATGGATTTATCGCCAATTATGATGACAATGATCAATACGAACTCGTGCATGACATCACTCGGGGAATTTTGGAGTGGCATGGCTGATGAGGGATAAGCAGGGTGAGCTTGTTGCAGTGAGGTATATCGAGAGAGGTGAGAAGGTTAATGTCTAATCTTGTGTTTGTTTTTGAAAATTTTGATTTTTTTTCTTTGGGAATAGTTAGAGGTCTTCTAGCTGTTTTTTTTTTCTATTTTGAGCTTCATTTGAGTTTTGGAAACCTTAGATCTTGTGTTCGAGGTTATTGTTTGAATCGATCTTGGCAGTATGTAACTGGGTTTTATTTCCAATGGAAGGGCAGGGTTTCAATTACTCTTGTATGTGCATTTTATTCCAAAATTCCGAAGTTTCAAACCCTTATATGCGCACCCCTCCTTTGTTGCGCCTCACTTAGCTCCACCCCTGACAATACGATGTTGGAAAATCAAATTCTAGCAAGTACCATGCAGAAGTTGGATAGTTAATTCAATAAATGACACCCTATTTGAATACTATCCTTGGGATTTCATATTGCACTTCTTCGAACATGCTTACCTTTTGCAAGGAAATAGTGTTTCTGATCTGAGAGAGGATAAATCAGATTCAGATGCTAGAAATGGCTCCACCAATAGTATTGAGTTCTTAAAGGAAAAAGAACCTGCTCAATCACCATCAAATCTTGTGTTTGGCTATCTTAAATCTCTTTTCTTATGGTATTGTAAGTATTTGTTCTTTATATTTTATGTAAAGCTATTTGATAATTTATTCCTCAAGGTTTAACATTTTACCTTGATATATTTTAGTAATGTGAAATTATTTTTGTAGTCAAACTTAAATTGTATGAATATTGCAAAACAAGTTTATTGATGAGATGGCTTTGGGAAGTGCTTTCTTGTTTTATGGCTATGTTAGTGGGTGGTCTTGAACTATATTTTTGCTTCCTCATGAGCTCCCCTCAAGATGTTGTGATTCTGTGAAAACCCTAGTAAATTTGAATTTTTTTTTTTAATACGGTAAACTACCGTTACAGTACAAATTGCAAACCCAGAAAATCTCTAGATCTCCGATGACAACATGGACTACACCGTTGGAATCGTCTCACGAAATCTAGATACTCCATTTACTTTGGCTTCTGATCTTAAGATAATGAATTTAATGTATTTCTCGAGGCATCGTGGTATCGAAGGACACATGGCAAGCCATGTGAGTGGACACATGGATGCCATGGGTGTGACACAGGCAAGACACTCTGTCCACTTCAGGTAGCTTATACAAGACACATGGCAAGCCATGTGTCCACTTGCATGGAAGGTGAAAGTAGTATAAATAGGTCAGTTCGTAGAAGGAGGTGGGAGGAGGAAAGGAAAAGGGAAAGGGAGGAAAGGAGAGAAAGGGAAAGGAGAAAAGAAAGAAGAAAAGAAAGAAAAAAAAAGGAAAAGGAAAAGAAAGAGAGAAAAATGAAGGAGGCCGTGCTTCTTCCTCGCTTCACATGCTCATGGTTAGGAACTCATAGGGATCAAGGAGCATCATTCCTGAGATTCAATCCTAACTACGCCTACAAGAGTGTAGGCTTCTCCCACCCTGCTCATTTCACTTAGGCAAAGCAGAGGGGCTTCATCGATTTGCCACTTCGGGGTGAATTATTTCATTGTGTAGTGTGTTTTTGGTTGTGGGACAATCATGGAACGAGTATATGAGTTCCCGACCACTGAAATGTGAAGACCGGCATCCCGAACTAAGCAAATCCTAAGTAATGGAAAACGGGTTGGCGCCAAAGATTTCCGCACCACCCCCGCTTAACGCGTTGCCAACTCGTATCTACCATAACTTTCCTGTCCGAACTCCGATTTGTGCGTTCTTGGACTCTACAAAAAGATCGTTGAGTCTAGAATTTAATAAGATGAAGTTCTTAGACAAAACATGGGCTGAGTGGCCGGGTCACGCATAAATAGAAAGGTCCATTCGGTTTTCTAACTTCGCATTTAACTCGTGTATTCAAATGTTTGGGTCGCGTACGGGCTTGAGCGTGAAATCGCTTTGTTGAATTTTTGTGTGATATTTACAAAATCTGGAATTTCTGGACTAAGTCTAGATTTTTCCAAGGCCGAGTCTGGCCGGATTTATGGACCAGAATGGCTAATTTGTGTTATTACTATAAATTGAATAATATGTTAATGTGTGAAATTATGTGATATATGTGGGATAAAAATGAAAATAATTATATGCATTAAACATAATCTATCCATGACACTTGATGTGTAATGTGTGACGAGGCGTTGTATGTGACATCGAGCGTCCATGTAGCATGAAATGACATGCAATGACACTTGCATTGCATTTATGCATGAGGCATCGTATGCATATGGGTGAGTGCATGGAAATGATCGAATTCCCGTGCTCAGCCTATTAGTGCCATCAAGAATGCAACAATTTTCTGAGACCGTCCACGCATTTTTAGGACCTAATTAAAGTAATGACGGAAGATTGTCCACGCATTTCTTGAATACCAGCATAAGACGTAGACCGCCCACTATATCTCTGAGACTCGCCCACAAAATAAAACAAAATGATTTTGCTTTCGGGAAAAGGGCCGCGGTGAGGGAATCAGCCGCTGAGTAACCTTATCGGGGTCTGCATCACGCCAATTCATTATTCCATGATACGAGGCATTCAAGTGTGTGGGATTATGGTAGAACTTGGCATTGCATGCACCTTTAGCGAGCAGCCTCAGAGATGTATCTACTCGGCTTTGCCTTCCACCCTGGGCTGGATCTTCCACCCTCTTCAAAGAGCCACCTAGAGACCGACGCCTTCGAGGCCGTGAGTATGAAGAGGGTCAGCAGGCCTTGAACACCATGTTTGTAAAATATATCGGGACAATTTGTTTTGTGAGTCATATATTTTGGGCCAGTAAAAGACGGTATATCAAACCTTGCATACCATATGGAAAGTTGTACATTTGGTGCTAAGTAAGTCATAAATAATTAATTGGATTGACTAGCATGGACATCGGATCATCCGACCCCCACGAATATTCCCCGGGTTGAGGCGTCACAGATTCTATCTCTTGTACCTTGATTGCCCATGACTTTTTTTGGCTTCTTGTGCAAGAATCAATTATCTACATTTCAATATCATAATATTAACTCCAATTTTTGACTTTAAAGAATAATTTTTCTGATTGTACATTTACAAATCTTTATTATTATGATTATAGTGAGGTGATATGATGTCTTTGTTTTAAAGCAAAATGTGTCCAGATTGTGTGTGTTCCTTTACTTTGTGAACTCCTTCTTCAATGTTGAAGTTTTTTCCCTTGAGACTACTTTGGGAAGTCTTAAGGAAACATGCATGTTCTTTGTTTTAAAACCAAATGTAATGATACCATATTTCTATTTTAGTTGGTTATTTACCTTCACTTCTTGTCAAACCCTTTACAGCACAAAAAAACATTCACAAAAAGGTTAGGACCGGAAGAAAATGAAATTTTAGTATTATCTATGGTAATGCCCAAAATTTTATTATAATTGATAGATGAACCTTAGTCAGAAAACACAGCACTCAAAGCTACTCAAGTTTAATTTATTGGGATTTTTATAATGATTTACAATAAAGAATCCTGTAAAATGTTAGCTGGCATGATGAGTTGGAGATATTAGATTTTGTAAAGTTCTAACATTCAAAGCTTTTATCAAATTTTAAGCATGGGAACATAATTGTAGTTGATGCAGTCATGGAGTAAATGTCCGATTGTGCAAATTGGGCTCTGCATTACTTTGATCAAAAGTAATTTTGTAGGTTGCCCATTTATTTTATGTTCCTATTCGTCATATAAAGCAAGGTGAGTTTGAGGCTTGAGAAGATTTAAAGAGAATTCCTTTAGAGAGGCTTCTTCTAAACTATATATGATGAAATGGTTCATTGCTTTTATGGAAACATGAAACCTTTTTCTTTGTTAAATGTGACAGCCTTATTTTTAGTTTTACCAGAGTGACTGTAAAATTTTGGGAATCTGAACATTGACTCAAGGAATCTGACAAACTACTAACTCATGTTGCCCTTCTGGACTTTATTCATTCACTCTCACTATGTGATTTTGGAACTTGACTACTTATTAGGCATGATATTCAAATTTTTAGTTTTCTGGCTTAACCTCTTTTTTGATTTGAGATTGAAAAGTTGATGAGAAGTATGCTATTATGTAGTTGTTACACTCTATATATTTTAGGGGTATCAACCTATTGAGTATGATTTGAGTGAATTTAAAATGCTCAGTATCTATGATTTAGGTGTTTGCAATTTGAAACAATTGTTTTGATGTCCATCTGTCATTGAACCTACCTCTTTTTGCTATAAAAAGATTTTGAAAATTTAATGTTTATATTTGGCTATTTTTTGCAGTCCTTAGTGCTCCATTCACAAACAAAATTAACTCTTGGAACCACCCCCGCATACCATGCTCTTGAAGTCTTAAGAAAGAATATGATGAGAAGGTAAATTCACGTCTCAAGTAAAATATCATTTTAACCTCAATTGTATGAACCTGTGTTGTTGGTTGTTCAATTTTTTTGTTTTTTCTTCCACTTTCCCATATCTTATTTTTGAAGATCTAATCTATATGAGAATTTTTTGGTATATTTTTTTTATAGCTGCTCTCTAGGCATCTTAATAAATTGAGGTTGACAAGAACAATAATATGCTTATTAGGATATAGATCATAAATCTGGTGACTATATCACACATGCTCATGTTTGATTTATAACTAATATATATATATATATATATATATATATATATATATATATATATATATATATATGATATATATATATATATTATTATTATTATTATTAATTTTTAAATGATATTTGAAATTCTATATCCCACATTGAACCTGGACTCAAATTGAGAAAAATAAAAAAAATTGAGTGATTCATAAAGCCCATTTGTTAATAACTACATTCAATATATTTTTTTGGCATATTTTTTTTAGCTCTGCTCTAGGAATCTTAATAAATTGAGGTTGACAAGATACAATAACATGCTTATTTTAGGATATAGAATAATTAGACTATAATGCACATGCTCATGTTTGCTTTGTATGGCATCTAAAAAAGACCAGTTTTTAATATTAGTTTTTTTTCTTTTTTAAATGTTAATGGAAATTTATATCCTTACATCGAATTTACTCCAAATTGAGAAAAATAAAAATTGAGTGATACTTAAAGCCCATTTGTTAATAAGTATATTCAATATATTTTTGATAAATATGCATTTTTAAAAAGTGTTCTTTTAAAATTATTTTGAGGAAAATCAATGATAAAGTGGTTCATAACAATGTATCAAAGTGTATCCATGTTTGATGCATTATTGTAGTTGAAAGTACCTTATATGGCTAGTTTAATACTTGTTGCTACATTTCTATTAATGTTATGTCTTTTCTATTAGGTATCCAAGAAATATAGCAAAAGGAAGAATGCGGTGAAGAATTGAAGACTACTGTCAGCCCCTCGACTAGATAACACGAGTCCCGTGCGGCATGAGGGCGCTGCCTTGGCCCCATGGCCAGCCTAAGGGAAAACGAGCAAGGCAAGGTTGGGAAAAACATGTCCGAGGCACAAAGCGTGAGCCAAGCACGCATACGAGCGGAAGGCAAGTAACCGGCCGGGACGCTGCGATACCGCTACGCACTCACGCTTAGAGGGCCTCGGGCGTGGCACTCGAGGCAAAACGGAATCAATGTAATGTCACGGTTTACGGGCGTAGAGCCCGGCGGTAAGCATCCTGAATTCCAGGTAAATAAGATTTTGTTGCACGGCTGAGTCCTATATGCAGGAAGGACTCCTAGGCGGGTAGGACTCCCAGGCGGGAAGGACTCCTACTCCTAGGCGGGAAAGACTCCCAAGCAGGCTGGACTCCTAGGCGGGAAGGTCTCTCAAACAGGAAGACTCTTAGGGCAATGCACTCTAGGCGGGGAGGACCCTACCGTGGTGGAATCTTTAAAGGTCAGGTATAGGAGTTTGATCTACTGTAGACTTTAATAAAGTGAAGGATTGTGGCCGGTCACGGGATCGGGAAGACCAGAAGCTGGGAGCATGACTCTTAGTCATAATTGTACCGTGGATTGTCTCGAGCATCCTATATAAAGGGCCTGCCCACTTGGTTAATTCATATTCGGAGTTGATCCAAAGAAGCATTGAGCCCCAGGTGTGGGGAGCCTATAGCAAATTGTCTAGATGAGAAGCACAAAATACGAAGTCGGGAGAAAGCCCCGTAGTTTCCTGGTTCGTAACAGTGAGGCAATGAGAAGGTCGCCTAGCGGTTCCTAGGCGCCGCACACGAGCAAAGTAGGCGTAGACAATAAATGTGAGCCACCCGCTATTAACGCGAGGAAAAAAGATGACGCTGATGCGCTACGTGAGCAAGTAGCAAGGATGTGAGGCCGAGGTAGGCACCTGTGTGTCTGTGCTTTGACGCTGAGATAAAGTACAAGAACCGAGGCGAACTCCACCCTTTCGACTCAGATCGCTGATGCCGTCCTGCGACTTGACTCACAGCTTGAATCGATGGAGACCCGAGAGAAAGCCATAGAGGAACGGATGGGGTCATTCCATGACCGAATGCAGGCCATGACCGAGGAGCCGAGGAGCCATCAGACTTAGAGGGGGAGATCGTGTCGCCGGGCGCGAGCAAAGGTGCGGTGGCATGCCATCCGCCAGACCACCTCCCGCGAAGGTGCGAAGTACCGAGCCCAAGACTTTGTGGCGCCAACGCAAAAGACTGGGAGAACTTCCTCTCGACATGGAGCGATACTCATCGCCGCTAGAATACCCCAGGTGAACAGTAATCTATAACCACTATGTATTTGACAGATGCAAGCTATGGCGCGGACTGGGGAATGAAGGCCGACAGCCATTACTGGCCACCAAAGATCGGTGAGCCGAGATCTGAAAGGAACCGGCGATCGCCTACCCACGAACACGCTGCGGATGGCGAGGAATCAAGAAACCGGCGCACGCCCGGCCGGGTGCGGCTGAGCTTAGCTTCCGCCGATCCTTGACATCAAGGACATGTCCGCAGACAAGCCGTTCAACTTCATGCCTGGATTGGGTGTGGATGGGCTCAAACCGAACCGAGGAGGCAAGGTGTCCAAGACTTGCTCACCATGGCTACGGATCGTCTATCGCATCACAGTAGTGACCTCTTCTACCCCACCCAAAAGCGGAAAGGCCACAACAAAGAGCATCGAACCTAAGTCAGATGGAAAGCCCTCCAAGAGTGGAGGCGAGGGTTGGAAGAAGCCGCAGGATGTCGCAGTGCCAAAGTGGGGAGAAGGTAATTTCCTCGCACAGCCGTCGGATAAGCAGACCATACGGCCACATCGAGCTTGTGGATTGCCTAAAGAAGGAGGAAGCTCAATGCACCTCGTGAGCTGAAGACGGGGAAGATAGAGGAGAAGAGGCCCCTACAAGAGCCAACCCTCTTCTCGCCTGTTGAATGCGATGCGTAAGTATATGACTCACGAGGACTGATATATACTGAGTTGTCGACCTGAGGCGTAAAATCAGTGGCATTGCAGACAAACAAGAACCCACAATTTTGTATCACCAAGGGAGCAATTTTGCACTTCTGGGTCAAGCTTTCCGCTAAAGATGACAAGCTCAAAGTCAGAATAGGGTAAGCACAAGAGACGATGGTATGTATTAAAACATGGCACTGGGATGGGGATCAGAGTAAAGGCAACATAGGACTTCCTTAGTGTTCCTTTGGATGATTTTGATTTCATATTAGGCAAACGATTTCTTCCAAAGAGCCAAGGTAGCTCATGTCGCGACTTGGAATCTAATCGCGACGGATGAGAAGCAAACATGCTTTGCGGGCTTCCAGATCAACAAGCAAATTCTAAGAGACCTCAGTGGAGAAGACCTTGTCCGCCCGGAACTTGAGAAAGGCCTTAGGAAGGGTGAGGGGCACACATATGCTCGCAAGAATGGATCAGACTGCCTGACAAGCAAGTTGAAGTGCCGATGCCATACCCATACTCGAGGAGATTTGGTCGACGTTATGCCTCCCGAGTCGCCCAAGAAGCCACACCGAGAAGGCAAGACTGACTAATGATAGAGCTCGTGCCAGGGTCGAGACCTCCTGCTCAGGCTCCCTATCTGATGAGTCCACCAGAGTCGAAAGAGTCAGGAAGCCAGCTTGACTGAGTCAGCTGAACAAAGTGTCCGTCCACCAAAGCGCCGCGATGGAGCACCGCTGTCGCTTCGTAATAGCTAGCAAGATGGTACGCCTGCATGTGCGGATTATCGCACCGGACAAAAGTCACGATCAAGAACAAGTATCCGACACCGTCGCTGAGTCGCTCGACCGACGAAAGCAAGGTCGAGTACTTCACCAAGCCAGACTGCAATCGATATCGCGCGCGCCGTATCAAGGACGAGGCAAAGACTACATGTGTAACCCTGTGATAAAGTTCGAATTTTTAGTTGGCGCTCGTTTGACTAATGCCCCGCTACATTTTGTAACCTCGCGAATGATGTCCTCATTCGACTTCTGGATTCATTCAGTGGTACTTCATGACATAGTGATCTACAAATTGACTCCCCATAAAGAGGATCACGGGTACACTGAGATGGTGCTTGATGTGACTGAGGTAAACTGGGCTTGTATGTCAAGAAAGAAGTGTGAGTCTGCCTGGACCGAGATCAAGTTTCAATAATCACCAAAGTCCGAGATATGATGGATGGTGTGAATGTATAAAGAGAATTAGATTGGCCAAATTTTCAATTAAGGTGACAAGAATCGCGACGTTCCCGGCCAGCAAACTACCATGAGATTTATAATCGGGCTATTCCAAGAAGAGCCGTTGCCTCTACCTGATCTTGAAAAAGAGAGGAAGTGAATGGATGCAGAGTGCCGTAGTCGCCTTCTAGAAGCTCAGTGATGCTATCACCTCGAGTCAGATTAGACCGCCACAATGGAGCTGCCGTCAAGTGCACATGGCTGCTTGACAGGCCCTAGGGAGGTTGGCAAAGAGGGGCATCCAGAGCCTTTGAGAGCTCCGGTTGAATGCAAATGAGAAAGGTAATAAATAATTATGAGAAAGAGATGACTGCGGTCATCCATTGCCTCGAGACTTGGAAGCACTACTTGCCGGGACCTCGCTCATAAGAGCGATCGATAATGTTACAACACCTTCTTCATACAACTCGGGAAGAAGCCATCGCTAAGCAAGCTCGATGGCAAGAGTTCTTGGCCGACTTTGATTTCGTGTGGGTGCATAAGCCGTCGACACAACCAAGTGGCAGATGCTTTGAGTAGGAAGGAAGTGGTGCGAGTTATGTGGGATCGTTGAGCTACCAGACAGATTTCAAAACAAAGAAGTTAAACTGGAAGTTCGCATAAGACCTTAACCGATCGTCGGGTAGAGCAGTGAGATGGCACCACGAGGCGATACTGTCTCGAGAATGAGTTGCTTTACTTCAGAGGAGGAAGTTTATGGCAGTTTTCGAGCAAGCCAGATAGAGCGCTCGGTTGAAACATGATACGGTGGCTGGCCGGTCACCAGAGAGGAAGAACTTCTGCACTGGGCCGGGTACCCGCCTTTCATCGCCTGGGAATGGCTGGAAGACGCGGTAAGTATAAGTCAAGACATGCTGTCGGCTGTTGACAAGACCGGTTTAAGAAGGAATGGGATTACATAAATGGCCCATCTCAGAGAAGCCAGCGGCATAAATGTATCGGCTGGACTTCTATCGCTGGTTTCCGAAAGTAGAGGGCTTCGATCAGTTTTGGTGGTGGTAGACAGCTCTGGCACGCCTGCCTTCATCCCAAATTTCGAGTGATGTCCAAACAAGAGGCACATGATCTTCTTCAAAGAATGTTGTGAAACACCTTCATGCCCGAAGACATGCGAAGCGCATCGAGATACGCTACTTACTAAAAGTGTGCTTGGGTCAGAGCTGCTCAAGACGCATGTAATGCAAGTTCTCGACGCGAATCACCCTCGTGACCGATGGTCAGACAGAGAGGAATCAGATGTCGGAAGAGTATTTGCGCCACTTCCCGACAAATTTCTCGTAAAATTACAACTTCAGAGCCAGCCAAGTCCACAACTGGCAATAAGTTCAGCCACGTACGAGTCTCCTTTGGTAGCACCTGGTGTACCGAGTTCCACGCACGCCGACGATCGGTTACGCACGAGCAACCTGGACGTAGTAGAGCCCAAACGCAGACAAGTTCGCAGAAGTCTCGCAAGATTTGTTTCGATGAAGCCGAGACAAATTTCAGAGAAGGCAAGTAGACGCGATGAAGAGTATGCGGATGGGGAGGCGTGAGGACCTCTCGAATTTGAGCAAGTGGGAGATGGTTCTCATAGTTAACTCCTCGATCCGAAAAAGATCAGAATAAGGCCAGAGAGGTTTGATTCAAATGATGACCCTTTGAAGTTGTGAAGCGTATAGGGAACGTGGCCTACAAACTGAAGCTACCAGAGAGGTTGAAGCTTCACCCGACATTCCATGTAAGCTTCCTGAAGCCTTATCACAAAGGGATCCTAAATTCCGACAAGAGCGTATAAAGCGGAACCCGCCTATGGTTAGAGTCGAGTTCAGCAAAGAGATTGCAAGCATCCTGCAGGATAGGAAGATGGGGAACTGAAGAACAAGTGGACCGGTACTTCATCCACAGCGGGACGCCCGCCAGCTGAAAAGTCGGGAAAAGGGTGCTACATTATGGCGCTTTGAAGATCGACCCTATTCATGTTGAAGTCAACGAGACGCGGAATTTCTAGTGGGAGGGTTTGTCACTCGACTAGATAACATGAGTCCCGTGCGCATGAGGGAGCACGCCGCCCCATGGCCCGCCTAAGGGAAACGAGCAAGGGTTGGGAAAACATGTCCGGGGAGGCACAGGTTATGAGCCAATCACGCACATGAGCCGGAAGGCAAGGCATCCGGCGTGGGACGTACAAGGGTCGCTACTTTGACTCACGGCCAGAGGGGGCCTCAAGGTGGCACTCGAGGCAAACGGAATCAAGGCGTAATGGGTCACTATTTACGTGGCGCAGAGCTGGGCTAGCATCCTAACTGAGTGCAACAAGGATTCTTGACAGCCTGGTGAGTCCATGCAGCGACTCCAAGTAGACTCCAAAGGAAGATCTACTCTAGGTGAAAGACTCCTGCGGCTGACTCAAAGGAAGCGTCTCTCAAAGGAAGACTCTAGGCGAACAAGCACCCAAAGGGGAGGACTCCTCAATGTGGTGGGAATTGCATGGCCGTGTATAGGAGTTTCATTCATCAGACTCCTAACAAAGGAAGGATTGTGCCGGCTTGGTCGGATTGAAGACTTAGAGTTGGGAGTGTAGGACTTCTAGGTCATAATTGTATCGTGGATTGCCCCTGTTAACTCTATAGTAGCCTCGCGTGCCCACGCTTAGTTAATTCATATTTTATTGGATCCAAAGAAAAGCATTGGTTTCGAGGTGTGGGAGCCTATTTAAATTGTCTTGTATTTTAGTAGTTAATAAAATACGAGTTGGGGAGAGTGCCCCGTAAGCCATTGTGTTCGAGAGAATAGTGAGGCATTGAGAAGGCTGGCCTAGCGGGTTCCTAGGCGCCGCACACGAGCAAAAAGTAGGCGTGTGACAAAAGGAAGAATGCGGTGAAGAATTGAAGACTACCATGAAGAATTGAAGACTATCTTTCACAAAGATGGCATTGTATTTTACAATTAAAGTTTGTATTCATCTTAATTGAAAGCTTTGTAATTGGGGTTCTTTTGTATGTATGAATTAAAGAATCACTTTTAAAATATTCATTCCATTTTGTCTTTATATTAAAACTATCTTATGACATATTTTATTTATTTATTTACTTATAGGTTTGAAATTAAGATATCACAAATTTTAATTGTTCATGAAAAATATTATTTGATATATATATATATATATATATATATATATATATATATATATATATATATATATATATATATATACATATATAACGTAATTTCTTTATTTATTCATTTAGTTAAAATAAGAACTAAATTTCTAATACATAATAAAGTTTGTTTTGAAATTCATTTAGCAACAAAATTATAATTTTCATTATTATATGTACCTCATTTAGCAACAACTTGAATCATCATTGAGCATCTATTGTAAAACCCGTGAAGAATTTAAATCTAAATTTTTTAGAAAAAGGCAAATGGCGACGGGGTTTATAGTCCCGAGAAAAGTCGATTTTTCTGATCTAAATGACGAAACCTGATTTCACCATCGAATCGCTTCTAAAATTCTAGCACCACAATCGAATTTTGTTGAATTCTCGTAGATCTGGCCTAATTTCACGCTCTTTCGAAAACATCGTAAAATCGGGAACAAGTGTCACTGTGGCGCCCGGCTCGCTATGTGGCGTCGCATGGGAAGTTGCTTGCAGGTTGCATGAAGGCAGCCTTGCTGGCTGCTAGAAGAGAAAGGCAGATGCGGGCGAAAGGAGTGGTGGAGGAGGGGGTGTGGGGGGTCAGTAGCAGACTCACCCCCACCGATTCAAACAAACAACTAATAAAAGAGAAAATGGAGATAAGAAGAGGGAGAAAAAGAAAAAGGAAAGCCAAAAAGCATGGAGAGCAAGGCAAGGAAAGTCAAAAGGAGAGAGAGAGAGGGAAGGCCAAGAGAAAGAAAACCATAAAAGAAAAAGGAAAAGAAAAGAAAGGAAAAAGGGAAAGAAGAAAGGAAGGGAGGAAGAACCAGCAGTTTTCTGGTTCACTAACGGCACAAGGATTTAACATTGAGTTGATCTACAAGAGGTAGGGGTTTCTCCTACTCTGGTTATTCTTGTCTAAGGGCCATTCAATGGCCAGGGGGTTCAGCCTTAACAGTAGGGTTGGTTCTTCTAGGTGGTTTTCTGGTTCCAAAATTTAAGTTCTGGAACTCAAAGTACTCATTGTTGTAGATTTACATGTTGAATGCTGTGTTTTAGGTGTATGCTATTTTTTTGGGTTGGAGACTGAAAAATCCATTCTGCATGTTAATTGCTTGATTGACTAACATGCATTGTGTGAAAAGGATATTGATATATGCATGCTAAATATATTAACACAGGTTTTGGGTGAATTTATAATCGGAGTGTTGTCCAATATGTTTGATATCAGAGGGTTGTCCAATATGTTTGATATTAGAGGGTTGTCCAGTGTGTTTTGATATCGGAGGGTTGTCCAATATGTTCAATATCAGAGGGTTGTCCTATAAACTTGATCAGAGAGTTGTCCAGTGAACTTCTCGGAGGGTTGTCCAATGGAATGATTTATAAAGCAAAAATCTTTTGTTTTGAAACAATTTTCTTACATGACATTGCATGTGCACTTAGGTGGGGAATAACCCTTGTAGGAGAATTTTCACTGCCTATGCTCACCCAAATGGAAAACATTTTCAGGGCTGGACGATAACTGGAGGTGGGATAATTGAGGTTTAATTAGAAGAAGGCTAGATTTTGGCTTTACCAGGTTTTGTAAATTATGTAGAAACCCAAGCCAGATAGATGTAATGAGTCAGAGTTGTAATAAAACTCATTTTTTTATGTTTTATACAGTTTGGCAAGTTTTTCCATGCTTCATGATTACCTTTGTAAAAAAAAAAAAAGTCGTTGTATGTTGAATTTAGGGTATTTTGGAAAGAAAAGAAAAAGGAAGTCTGAGGTGCAGAGGACCAAGATGGGCTATTGCCCATTTTCAGGTCTCTGTCACGATAAAGAATATTGGTTCCCCGTCAATGACAAAGGGGTTTTTCTGCCGCGACAGAGTTGGCCTGTTGTAGGGAAATTCCCCGTCGCGACTGTGCATTGCATGTCGCGACAAAGGCTGAACACACAAAGAAGGTTCGAAAAGCGTGGCGATAGACGACTCGGTGCTGTAAGACGCACCGGAAGTTCATTAAGAGGGAACTACTGTTTGACAGAGGGGTTACGACAGAGGCCGGGGTGCCGCCGGCGGCCGCGACACGCCCTAAAGCGCTGCATCCTACCACGACACTCCCGCTGAGGAGAGTTATGCCCACAAACTTTTTCTCTAATGAGTAGGCCAGGGTCTGGCGCACGACAGCTGCCACGACGTGCGCACAACACGTGAGACCGAGTGCGCATGCGCATAGTAGAAAAATTTTGCCCATGCAGGTTCTCTATCGCTGCATAGAACTCGTCCAACAGCCCAAAAAATTCCAAAAAATTAAATCTTGGAATTGGGGCATCATAGCTTGGCTCGAAATCTGGGGAGCCAGAATAGTATTAGAGCCTGTGGGCATACAAATACTTAGCTCATGGGCACAAGCTTAGACTCATACACCATTATGCGCATTTTGATGAATTATTGCGTGCTATTATTGCATGATGTTTTGTTATATAGATTGTGTGTATTATAGAATAGGTAAATATAGGATTCGAGAATTACTAGTTGTTGGCATATGCACTGCTAGTAATTTCAAGTTTTTTCTTTGACATATGTGGTATTATAAGCTCAGGAAAGAGGACGCAGGGGTCGCCTACGAGGCAATAGCCGACCATCGCTTGTCTTTGACCAGCAGGCTTTTGTTGAGGCTATGGGTGCCACCGTTGCTGCTATTGCACATGCTAGTATAGCTGGGAGTCAGGGAGGACCAAACAACCTCCAAAGGTTGAGGTACATCATCTCCAAAGATTTGTGGAGTGAGATCCGATGGTAGCCGACCACGGTTTACTGTGTCAAGAGCGCAGTTATGGCACCACCTCCGATGTCGGGAGACCGCTTAGTTGCATTCCAACTAGAGAACCCAGATGAAAGGACAATAAAAGTCCTAAGGATTTGGAGAACATGACATGGGAAGGAGTCTCCAAGAACTCTTCATGAATAAGTTTTTCCGACATCTAACAGGTATGCCTGTTTTGCATGTTAAGGAAATATGATAAGATTTCGAGTACGTGGCTAAGTTCACGAATTAAATGTTTCAGATGATTATGTGGCCAACATACATGGCCAATGGGAGAAAATTTGAGGATGGTCCTGGTTATCCATCCTGTGAAAGATCGCTATATTCTACAAGACATGGACAGTCGTGACAACCGCGCCATAGAGAGAGAGAGATAGACGCTGTAACGGCATCCTAGATATGGTGCTAGTGATGGAGGAAGGAGGTCAACTTCTTCAGTTCAGAAAGAAGCAGAAGACTTGCTCCATGAGGACTCAAGGACAGGTCGCGCTACTGCTGGGCAGGCGCCTGAATGACTTTGTAGTCGACGGGGCGGAGGACATACACGACAGCACAAACAAAGACATAGATATGATTGTCCATGAGGTAAGATCTCGAGTTTGGGATACCCCTGGGCCCAAATATCAAGTGGGGATCGTGCACAAACACGCTTATTTCTTCTCACCTTACTGCGTCAGAGGATCAAATTTCGCCTCGTATATATATGTTATTTAAAGGTGACAGTTGTGAGAGCTATGTGGTTGAAGTTTATAGATGTGGCTCACTAAAAACGTTGAGACTTCAAAGGGACCGTGCTGCATTTACGCGACAGACCACGACCCACCTGGGCTGATCAATCCACGATCTAGTATGTTTTTTGCTATCTCGCCTCTATGGCAAAGATATTATTTGATTCTCTGCATCGCATTCATTTTATTTGTCAGATCTAATGCTGATGTTTTTTGTGCTTAGAGTGTAGAGACCTGGAAAGAACCCACATGTGAGTTCTTCCCTAGGGAGAAGAGGATTGATAAGATAGTGTCGAGATTGTGAGTTAGAGATCTCATATTCAAGCTTCACTATGGACCTTCTTATGATGATATATTTGATTGAAGTGTCATTCTCGGTATTGGTCAAGTTGATAATAATCGAGTCATTATTGATTGTGATATAGTGGTAGATTATTTCCTAAGCACATGGACTAAGATTCGTGACTTTTCAAGGGAGAAGCATGATGTTTTACACCCCATATCGTACACTCCACTCCGTGTTGAGACAACAATGTATCGCTAGTAAGCCTTACCCTAGAGGATGAGGGGAGACATGATTTAGGTCTACCTCGGGTGGTTTACGAGTATGAGGATGTTTTTCCAGACAAGCTACCGGGATTACCTCCGCACAAGGATGTAGACTTTGTTATTAAGTTACACCATGGTATGTCGCCGGCTTCTAAGTGACTCCCATGTAGACGGCACCCAACAGTCAGTAGAATTCAAAGGTCCAACTACAGAATTGCTATGGACAAGGGTTTTATTGTAATCAACACTTCATCATGGGGTGCCCGATTTTATTTCTGCTAAGAAGAAAGACAAGACTCTTCTGATCGCGACATCACTGTGGATAGCTGAACAGTGTTACGATCACAATCAGATTCATCGAGATCTATGATCTATTTGATCAGCTTGAGAGGGGCATAGTCACCGCTGATGTAATCTTTGCACCGTTATCATCGCTGAGGATTAGGAGGAGTCCCTAAGACAACATTCAGGACGTGGTATGGGCATTTCGAGTTCATAGTAATGCCTTTCGGATTAACGAATGCGCCAGCGCCATTCATGGACCACATGCAGAGGGTGTTCCAACCCTATCTAGATCAATTTGTGGTGGTCTTTGTTGATGACATCTTGATCTACTATCAGTTAGAGAAGGAGCATGAGGATCATCGAGGATTTGTTCTCTGCACCGTGACATCAAGAGTGTAAGCTCAATAAAACGCAGCCGCCATCGGCGCGAGATTTCAGTGGCAATGCAGTGGCGCTCTGATGTCTCGACCCGCAGAAGTCAAGGCGCTTATATTAAGAGAGACCGGTCGGTGTTACAGATACTTCAGCTGATCGCGTATGGTTTACTGGCGACTTCTCCCACTAACAGACGATAATAAGTCGAATCCTGGCGGGGTCAAGTTTGAGCGATGACTGACGGCAGCATTCAGAATTGCAAAGGAGGCTCACTTTAGCTCCTATTCTGATCATCCCGGAAAAGGGACCGATGTACACTGTATATTGTGATACTTCAAAAGATGGACTGGGATGGTTTTACGTACCCGGGAGGGTCGGGCTGCCTTAGATAGTCAAGAATCACGGCGCGTAACTACCCCACATATGATACTGAAATGGGCGCCTATAGTCCCGCTCTTAAATATTTGGAGCCACTATTTATACGGTGAGTAGTTTGAGGTGTTTTCAAACCACAAAATTCTGAAGTACATCTTTACACAGCAGGACCTCAACATGAGGCAACGTAGATGGATGGAGTATCTGGAGGATTATGACTTCACTTTGCACTACCATCCGGGTAAGGCAAATGTGGTGGCGGATGCCCATAGTCGGAGTCACGGGGAGTACTAGCTTGTAGCTTCCCAAGAGTGGTAGATGCTCGAGGTAGTAGGACAATTCGGTTTATAGTACAACGATCCGGCTCAAGGTGTTTTTGGGAACTTAGTAGCTATGCCTTCCCTACTGAGCAGAGTGATTGAATCCCAAGGGCAGGATGCAGAGATGGTGTCCATCAGGGACAGAGTACAATCAGGTACGGGGGATGAGGGCTGGGCTATACACATAGATTGTAGTCTTCGGTATAGGGGACAAGCTGTGGCTCATTGATAGATCCTGGAGAGAAGATTCTGTATTCCACCGCTTCGATTTGCTGGTGGCATCTGTGTGGCACAAAGATGTCATGATCTTCACGCTGCATACCGGGAGCGGGATGAAGTGACAAGTTGGATATTTTGTCCTACGATGTCTCACGTGTCAGCAGGTAAAAGCTAAGCATCAAAGGCCAGCAGATTTACTCTAGCCATTGGAAGTAGTCGAGTGGAAGTGGAAGCATGTCATAATGGACTTTAGACCCACTCTGCCACTCGATTAATCGTGGGAAGCATGATGTCAGATGGGTGATAGTGGATCGGCTCACTAAGTCGGCACATTTTCTGAAGCAAAGGCATGACCTTCACACCGGAGAACCCTATGACAGACTCCTCAGATTGTCCTACACATGGAGTACCAAAGGCCCATAGTATCTTATTGTGGATCCTGTGTTTATAACACACTTTCTAAGAGTTTAAGGCCATGGGGACAATTGATGATAAATACCTCGTCATTCACAAAACAAATGGTTAGTCGAAGAGACCATACAAAGTTTTAGAGGACATGGCACAATAACATGTATCCCGGATCTTGCTAGCCGGGAGGAGCGCCACCTTGTGGAATTCCTGGCCACAAATAAATAGCGATTGCCGTAGTGGCATGATGGTGTCCCATGAGGCTTTATATGGGAGGCCAGCGGTCTGATCCCCACTTGTTGTGGATAGAGTCGAGAGGAAGCCCACTAACGTCCCGATTTACTAGAGACACTTCGAAAATGTGGTTTGATACAGAGTCAGTTTTCTCATCAAGCCAAACCGTGTAAGAGCTACTTCCTGATGGGACGTCGTCGACCTTTAGAGCTCGAGGTGATCACATCTTCTTGAAGGTAATGGCTCAAGAAGTGGTCGTTCAAGAAGTTTATATGCTTTACCACAGGTTTATCGGGTCCTTCGAGGTACTCGAGAGGGTGGGCAGCAAGCCAGATTTCGATTATCATCGCCATCAAGTTTATCAAAATCCACAAAGTATTCCATGTTCCATACATCCTAAAGTACTCTGCATCCGACTCATGTATGGATTGGGGAGAGCTTGTTGTCGATGCGAATGGGACCTTCGAGGAGGACCTGCACATATGGATACCGAACAGCCAACGATGTAAAACCGCGGAGGCAAGCGAAGGCGCTGCGGCGCACCGAGGAGTCGAGGAGGTAACATGGGAATTGCAGTGAGGACACGATGCTATACACGTATATTCCTTCGAGGACGATGTGGTACGTGGGTTTAGTCATTAAATGTTAAATGACTATTGCATATGGATGGTGATATATATATATATATATATATGTGTGTGTGTGTGTGTGTGTGTGAATTTCGGGACAAAGTTCTTTAAGGGAAGGGGGAGTGTAAAACCCATGAAGAATTTAAATCTAAATTTTTCAGAAAAAGGCAAAACGACGATTTGAGATTTTTCTAGATTTCTAATGATCTAACGTATTTCACCATTGAATTGCTCTACAAAATCTAGTACCTCAAGAGAATTTACAATTTGAGACTGTTTTAATTTCACGTTTCTTTCGAAAAATCTAAAATCTGGGACAAGTGTCCACGTGTGGCAAGATGAAGAAGGCAGCCTCGGCCGGCCGCTAGAACAGGAAGGCGGTGGGGTGCGACTCACCCCCACCAATTCAAACAAAAAACTAATAAAGAGAAAACAGAGATAAGAAGATGAGGAAAAAACAAAAAGAAAAAACATGGAAAGCCAAAAGAAAAGGAGGGGGGAGAGGTGGTGTGTGAAAGTCAAAAGGAGAGAGAGAGAAAGTGAAGGCCAAGAGAAAAAAAACCAGAAAAGGAAAAGGAAAAAAAAAAGAAAGGAAAAAGGGAAATAAGAAAAGATGGAGCAAGAACCAAGCAGCTTCAAACACTAACTAAGATAAGGATTTGCACATTGAATTGATCTCGAAGAGGTAGGGTTTCTGCTATCTTGCTATATTCTTGTCTAAGGCCATTCAATTGTTAGGGGTTCAAATTTCTAACCGCAGGTCGGTTCTTCTAGGGTTTTTTTCGTTCCGTGAATTTCGCGCATGAACTCAAAGTACTCATTGTTGTAGATTTGCATGTTGAATGTTGTGTTTTTGGTGTATGCTGTCTTTTCGGGTTGAAGATTGAAAAATCCATTCTGCATGTTAATTGCTTGATTGACAAACATGCAGATTGTGTGAAAAGGATGTTGATATATGGCATGGTCTATATTAACACGCTTGGAAAGTGAATTTATAATCGGCGTTTGTCCAATATGTTTGATATCGGAGGGTTATCCAATATGTTTGATTTCTGAGGGTTGTCCAATGTGTTTTTGATATCTGAGGGTTAGGTTCATTAGCAATACCATCAAGGGTCAGTCTTATGAACTGACGGAGGGTCAGTCTGAACTTCTGAGGGTCAGTCCAATGGAATAATTTATAAAGTAAAAAGCTATTGTTTTGAAACAATTTTCTTACATGACATGACATGTGCACTTAGGTAGGGAATAGCCCTTGTAGGAGAATTTCTCTACTGGGCTGTGCTCACCCAATCGTTGGAAAACAGTTTCAGGTGCTGGAAGTACACCCGGAGGTGGATAGAATTAAGGTTTAATTGGGAAGAAGGCTAGATTTAGCTTTACTTATGTTTTTTGTAATCTGGGTAAAAACCCAGTTTATGTATATGTAATGAGTTAGAGTTGTAATAAAACTCATTTTTGTATGATTTACATAGTTTGGCAAGTTTTTCTAGGCTTCTTGATTACCTTTGTAAAAAAAAGAAAAAAAAAGTCAATGTATGCTGAATTTAGGGTATTTTGGAAAGAAAAGAAAAAGGGAGTCGGAGGTGCAATGGACTGTGATTATTATTGTCCATTTTTCTGGTCCCACTGCAAGAGAATATTGGTTCCCCGTCGCGACAAGAGTCAGTCTCCCATAGAAATTGTCACATCAGGCATTGCACGCCGCGAGTTAGTGTCAGTGTGCATGATAAGGCTCACGGGCGACAATCAATCTAGGTGCACAGACAACAGTTTTGTCACCACAGAGGAACTCATTGTCGCATAACTGGGCACAACAGAGGCGGCGCGCTTGTCAGTGCAGGTGTCATGCCAAGTGATGACACGCCTCCGAAGTGCACTCACCACGGCAGCGCTACAACACAAAGATACAATGATAGAATCTTCTCACAATGACGTATTTCTCCTAAGATTGCCAGCGCCCAGGTGAGCTACCACGAGTGCATATCGCCACGATAGAAAATTCGCTTACCTACGAGGCCTCCGTCGCAAACGTAACGCCTAGTAGCTACAAAAAAAATCCAAAAATTCACTTGAAACAAAAGCACATCTATAGCAACAAAATTTTAAATATTCAACAAGGAAACTTTTCGTTAAAAAATGTTATTGGAGACAATAAGTAAATTATGTCTCTGTAAACTATTAAATGAGAAACACTTTTTTGTCAATCTTCTTCGTGACGAGGATAGCGGCGACATTCCTCGAGAAATGAAAATATTTAATTGGTAAAACCTTTGCACAATTTAAGTTTTTATGACAAAATACCTGTCACTATTTATCATACTTCTTGTAGTAGTGGGCCGGCCACCTCTCTGATGATTAAGTCGGCAAAAGATGGAAATTCATTGATAAATATCTTTTGCATATTTTCTGCTTTCATATACTTATCCATAACGAACTTCCCATATGTTATTAGGATGACCACTACTGGTTTAACATTCCTGCGAACCACCCCCATGTCCATAAGAAGACCCCAGCTTTCTTTTAGTAGCCTTCTCCGTTCTGGTTCTCCATGGTTTTAATGTGGTAGGTGGATCAGTTGTTTCTACCATCGTAAGCACAGGCCATGGGCCTCCCTGGGTCTCAAAGACCGGTACCAAATATAGGAGAGAAAATTAAAAACAATTATTTTTATATTTGATTTTGCATTAAAATCTAAAAGTGTTTATAATAGACGCATTTAGAAAAAAAGAGTTTTAAATAGTGTTAATTTTCTTGGCAAGCAGGTCAAACAAACCCTATTTTTCCTTCATAAAATTGAAAACTTATATTGTATTATTTATAGGCATTAAAAAAATAAAACAGTTATTTTTTATATTTTATTTTGTATTAAAATCTTTCCAAAAGAAATAGAATGTAATCAGAATTAGTCAATAACTTATATATTTAATTCGATAAGGTAATATAAACAAAATAAGTTCTATAATATCAATAATTATTTTTCATTTTTTATTCCTCTCCTCTATTTTCTTTATATATATATATAAAAAGTTTTGAATCATAACTAAACTATTTAGGTTGTATTTGGTTCTTATTTTTTATTGTGTAATGGAAAAATATTAAAGAAAATCAAAGATAAACAAAATCACTCAAAAACTTATATATACTTAGATTACTTAATCTTTATATTGATGAGTTAAAATAAATAAAATTTATTTAAAGTAGAAAATAAAAATAATACTTAACTCTATTTTTATTTTTCTTATACTTTTCCTCCTCATTTTGTTTGCCTTATATTTTCCTTTGAATTTTCGGAGAAATAAACATCACATTAAATTTTGACATTAACAAAAATAAATAAAACGTATGTCAAGGGCTCATTTGAAACAATTGTCCAGATTTAATTGGAAATAATTTCAATCGAAGAATCAATTTAGTGGCATATAAATTTAATCAGAAATTGAAAGCTAACAACGTGGGAGATGCATGGGTCTAAGTCAAACCTTGTAGTTGAAGGTGTACGTGTTCATAGAAAATTAAAAATTAGTCATGGAATTGCGAACATTCATGTACAATTTTCCTCTTGCTTGTTTTATATGAGAATATATATACAAGAAGACTTTGAAACTAATGATCGCTGAATCATTATCTCCCAAGATTTTACACTTTATTGATGGTTGTTGTTGCATGTATTTATTAATTAATTTCACGTACAAAAATAGAAGAAAATAAATAAAATCTCTAAGCTGGATTGACGATTAACATGATATTCACGTCTATAAAACATATCATCACCCAACAATCTACTGATAAAAAAAGATATATCAATGAAAAAAATGATTAGAATATTAAAACTTTTAGGCTGTCTGGGAAAAGGAAAAAATGCCATGGAAAATTATTTGCGCTAGTTTAGATGACATGGAAAATATGAATTACAAAAATTTAAAAGAAATTGCTAAGGAAAATATGATACTATCTTCCTCAAAAATTAATAAGGAAAATAAGAGAGAAAGAGGAATAAAAGGTTGCTTTGCACCGTATTTATGTAATTTTTATTGGATTAATTACATCAATAGTGTTTTAATTTTTTGATTTTTTCTTGAGCTACCAAAAAAAAAAAAAAAAAACCTTTCCATTTTTTCTATTTTTACGCCTCAACTTTTTTTTTTTTATTCAATTAAGTGTTTGAATATTTAAATTTTGTTCAATTAAGTGCTTCTCAGTTAAAGCTTATTATGATGCTCATTGGACAAAAATTGTATCCATGTGATATTCCACATCATATTAAAATAATAAAATTACTTAAATAATCTTTAATAAGGTGAATGAACAATATTGTCATTTTCATATTAAGGTTTTTATCATCTATTTGTTATAATAAAAATAAGTAATAAAATTATTATTATAAAGTTGAGATAAAAATATAAATAAGAGCTTTAAGCATACATATCTCTTAGGGCTGGCCAATTCAATAAAAGATAATTTTTGAATCCCTGCATTATATATATATATATATATATATATATATATATATATATATATATATATATATAAGAGTTTAGGGAATCAATTTACCATGATTGAAATACTCTTTGAAGGATGTTTGGTACTATTTTTATTTTTTCTATCAAAAAAACTATTTTTTGTTGTAAATCAAAAGAATTAGAGAGAGATAAGGAAGAGACAAAGAGAGAATTCAGAGGAAATTCTGATGATTTCTATTTCATGTGATTACATTTACATGAAACATGGTGGCCAAAAGCCTTTACTAATGACCATTAACAGTGAGGAAGGCCAAAGCCTTTACATAAATGGAATGACATTATGTCCGATTATTGTCATTATGGTCATTCAAAATCCAATATTTCTACAATATTTATAACACTCCCCTTGAATGACTATACCAGATTATTAATACCTCATTAAAACCTTGCGGTGGAAACCCGATAGGATAAGAGCACGGATGAAGGAAAAGAGTGCAGTATACTAATATCTTTAACAATGCTTACGATAGTGACATGATACTTCGTGCGGAGATCTTCATTGTGCGCTGCGATCGCGCCTGGTTCTTGAAGCGTTGCGAGTGGCGGTGCTTTTGGCAATAAATGCAGTTGAATTATCATTGGACCTTATGCATTTGCACATTGATTTCACCACTATTCTGAAGTTTCATGAGTATAGAAAAATTTTGGTGAAATTTGCTTAGTTCGATCACCTTTAATATATCCTCCTTTGACTTAGTAATACATCGGCATTATCTTCATATATCTTGTTGGTTCATTCTTAATGAAGATAATCCACATGATTCTCGATGTGTTGTATCACGGATCTCGACCCAAACACACATTCTCGGCTAGCTTCGTGCATGGCAAGTACTTCTGAATGGTTGGAGGAGGTGGCCACCATTGTTTGTTTTACTGACCTCCGGGATATAGCAGTATTTCCATAAGTAAATATATATCTTGTCTGTGATCGAGCTTTATGAAGTCCGAAAAGATAACTATACATAACCAAACAATTGTGGTTCCAATGTCTTAGAATAAAATAATCCCATGTCACCGCGTTCCGCGGAGATATCTTAATACATGTTAATTCCATTCCGGTCTGCTTTAGTTGGAAGCGTATCTTGCTAGTAAGTCTTTTGAAAAAAAAGCAATGCAGTCGGTATAATTTGCAAGATACATTAGTGCCCAAATTACTAGATATGTAGTACGCCGGGATAAGTAATTCTTCCATTTTTCTTCTTTAGGCCGGAACGGATCTTTAGTCACTTCAAGTGACCTAACAACCATGGGGGAACTAAGGGGATGTGATTTATCCATATAAAAGCGCTTCAGGACTTTTTCTGTATATGTTGATTGATGGATTAATACACCATTTGAACAATACTCGATCTGCGAGTAGGGACAATATTTTTGTTTTCCCAGAGATCTTTCATTTCAAATTCCTTCTTTAAGTAGTGTATTTTGATGAGCTCTTCGAGTCCCGATTAAATTCAAATCATCCACATATCTGTAATAATTGCAAGTCGAGTTGCTACTTTCTTGATAAGCAGCAGACCGAGTGAATTATTCACATATCGCTTCTTTGAGTAAAATATTAGCTTAAGCGATTATACCACGATTCGACAATTTGTTTCAATCCATATAAGATCGGCTGTAACTTGATTGAATATATGCTTTGTGGTTTTGAATTCATTACGCCAGGGCAATTTAGACCAACCCGGGATTTTCATATACATTAGTATCTAGAATCCATATAAATGAGGCATGACTACTCCATGTGCGTATCAAGTCTAACATAGAATTTGCTAAATATATTAAATAGCAAAATGTAGTTGCATCATCGGGAGAATATGTCTCCTCGTAATCAATTCAGTCTTTGTAGAAACCTTGGGCCTAGGGCGTGCTTTTATATCGCCTTATTTTATTTTGCTCATTTCGCTTTTCGAACAAAGACCCATCTATATCCAATAGGTTTTATGTCTTTAGGTGTTTGAACTACTGGTTCAAATACCTCTCGCTAGGGACTTTAACTCTATTTGAATTGCTTCTTTCCATTTTAACCAATCATTTCGACGTCGACATTCATCTATATTTTGTGGCTCTTGATCTTCATCATTATTTATGATGTCTGTAGCACTTGGAAAGAAAAAGCATCATCTATAAGGGTAGTATTTCGATTCCAGATTTTACCCTTATGTATATAATTGATAAATTCTTCATTGTTATGTCAGGTACAAACTCATGGAATAACTGATCAATTGATGCCTACGTAGGGGCTATTAGTTCATTATTTATATTTGTCGATCCTTTTCCTTGTGCTCTTCGAGACGTCCTCTTGAGGAGTATTAAATTTAACACTTTTTCTTTTTCTAGATTGTGTCTTTTGAGCCAAGAGGTCGCCCACGTTTTAATTGTGGCTTAGGCTCATTAGTATGCTATATTTAATTTTCCATTTTGAATTTCAATTCGTGCTGGGATATTTGCAGCTGGTATATGTGATTTTGTAACTTTTGTTGAATCAATAAATGCATCAGGTGATCGATTTGCAAGATCTTGTAAATGAATTATCTTTTGAACCTCTAGTTCGGTGCTTTGGGAGGTCAAAATGAGATAAAGATGATTCAGTATTTCCATGTAATTTTTCGCCATTCTGAATTGGCTTTTCTCCCCTAATGGCGGGAAAACATTTTCATTAAATAATGATCTTGCAAATCAGCGTCAAAAGCCTCACACATGAGAGGCTCAACATAGGTGATAATAGATGAGGATTGAAAACCAACGCGTAAATACCGAGGCGGCGTTGAGGACCTAGTTTGATCGATGTGTGGCGGGAACAATAGGAACATAAACAGCGCACAACGAAAACACGTAGATGTGAAATATTAGGTTGGTAACCTAAAACAAGTTGGAATGGTGATAAATCCTGATTTCTTTCTTTGTGGAGTGCGTGGCCCAGTGCTTAGCGCGCCAGATAATAGCATGCCCCGTGCCAGATAAAGGCAATTTGGTTTCAAAGTAAGGTCTAGCAGTGCTTGCAGGCGTTTAATAAGGATTAAACCCGACCGTTACGGTGAACATGAGCAATTGGGTATTGAACATCTGTTCAAATTGACATCTGAGAAATGATTAAGGAAGGCTTGAGATGAGAATTCTGACATTATCAGAGCGAATTGTCTTGATAGGGTGATCAGGAAATTGGGCCCTTAGTCGGAATTATTTGAGCTAGTAATCTAGCAAAGCCTTTGACATTCCTGAGTAGAAAGAAGGCGCCATGAGACCATCCAGTGGGCCCTTGTCGATTAAGACCATAAAATAGAAAAGGGTCCACTGGGTGGGTGAATAGGCCCGCAAATATCCCCTTGAATACGTTCTAGAAAAGCAGGGGAGTCAGACACAACTTTAGTAAAAGATGGTCTAACAATCAATTTGCCTTGAGAACAAGCAGCACAATTAAAATCATGAGATGTTAAAATTTGTCTGCTTGTTAATGGATCTGTGTTAAATTTGTAACTATATGCCGCATCATGGAGAATCCCGGATGTCCAAGTCGTTCATGCCATAATATAAATGCTTTAGAGTCATTGAACTTCTGGTTTATTATAGCATGGGATTCAATAGGCCTTATAGTTGTTTGATATAACCCACATGATAAAGAAGCCATTGTTCAAGATTTGTTTTTTGCCAAAAATAATAGAAGTAATGAGTAAATACTCATTTCCATCACGATGCATAGTTTCAATGTGATGTATCCATTTAAGTATCCTTGAAACTAGAAAGTAAATTTCTATTAGATTTGTAGAATAAAGGACATTATTAATTTGGAACTTGGTACCATTAGGTAAGACGATTGTAGCTCTTAGGAGCCTTTAATTAGGTCGACGGGACTACGAGATAGTTTGGACATTAGATGAAATTATTAATGTTAAGTTTGAAAAATATTTCTTATTCACTGCGTGGTAGGATTGTGTGGGTTGTGGCACAGTCAGCAGACATTCATCTCCGGCCAGATGATATATAATTGATCAAGTTGGAAGAGAAATCATATATCTTCCAAGAAAAACAAAAATGTGGAGAAATATAAAATCTCAAGTTTGCATTAGATAAATAACATAAGAAAAGTAATATAATAGTCTTATCGTCAATCATAGCAAACATTGCCACCACCCAAATCAAATGGTCTAGATTTTCACTTGGATCCTCAAAGAAATGAAATATCAAAATTAGTTAAAGCACCCTCATCATCAAAGAATTTTGCGTTACTGCGGTTGCCGTCTTCTTTGGGAGAACTTGATAAGAGGTCATTAAAATTCATTATGTCATTGCCATCAATAAAATTTGTCTCAATTTGCTTGTTCTCTTTCCTTTAATGGAGGCGATGAATCAGCCAAATGTTTGGGTACATACGGCGGTCTGCCAGCCTTGATGACCACTTCATTCCACATATGTAACATTTAGTCTCCTTAAACCTTTGTTATGTGGCCACATTGCCTTTCAGAATAATTTTTACGAGCGGTTGACTTACGGTTGTTGGAGGTATTGTTCTTTTAAACTCGTCCAGAGGATCAATGGATCCTTGACCGTTAGATATTCACTTTTCAAGCCTCCATCAATATGATGGCGAAGGAATATTAAGGCCTTGGCGCGATCCTGCTGGGATGCGACATTTCCTTCTTTGATAGTATTTCCCAAATTCATAGCATCCAAGTGGATTTGGGCGTCCGAATCCAAGATAAATAATTTTTGCCCGAAATGTCGAGCGACAAATTCAAGCTTGGCAATGTTAATTTCTGCGAAATAATTAATATATTAATAAGTAAAAGAATATAAGAGAATTACAAGTTAAATTTATTAATAAGTAATTGAGCTCAGTGGTAGCATTTTGAGATCAAAATTTTAGATCCAAAGGTTCGAATCTCCTAAAAATTTGATTATTATTTTATTGAAGATAAGCAGATTGTATATAACTATCCTTCTAAAAGTTATAAAAATAATAATAATATTATTATTATTATGTATATATATATATATATTCAAATAAAATATCAGAAATATTATTATTATTATTATTATTATTATTATTTAAAGCTTCAGCTTCGGGCTGACATGACTTTTTCTTTGTTTTCAGGCTTCAGGCTTGAATATATATATAAAATTTTTTTTTATTTATTTATTTTTTTATCTTCAAGCTTCAGGCTTGAGTATTTGACCTGCCTTCTTCTTCTCAAGTTTCGACCGGTGACCCCAGTTTTTTTTTTTTTTTTTTTTTGTCTTCAAGCTTAGAATGAATATTAGTTCAGTACGAAGGAATAATATTGGATATTCCATGGAAGATTGGTCTATTATCGGACTATAAGGCGCCAATCTTAAAGATGGTTTCAATTTATCAATGATGGTTTCATCATAGCTTAGGCTATGGAAGATTGATCAAAAATAAATAAATAAATAAAATAAAATAAAATTAAGAAGAAATATACCTTTACGGTTTTACGCTTTTACGATAAGGCTTTCGTCTTTGTAACGTGTTGTAAATCAAAAGAATTAGAGAGAGATAAGGAAGAGACAAGAGAGAATTCGGAGAAATTACGATGATTTCTATTTCATCTTTGATGGGCCTATTTATAGGCTTATAGTGAAAGGCCAAAAGCACTTTACGTAAATGTCGATTAATAGTGAAGGCCAAAGCACTTTTTACATAAATGAATGACATTGTAATCAGTGTGTCATTATGGTCATTCAAAATCCAATATTTCTACAATATTTATAACATTTTTGAATTTGTATGAATAGGAGTCCATATGCCGAGCCCAATTTAATAAAGCGTTTCATCCAAGAAGGAGAGGGGTCCTAGGGTTGAGTCCCAATAGGGATAATTTATTACATTGTAACAAAGTGCTTAGTTATCAAAGGAAAACAAGAATTTGAATGAATATGAAAGATCCTAATAAACTTTGTTATACAATAGTAATTAAACAAAATTAATGAGCACAGAAATATATATATAATAGCATTTCGACCCACGAGCAGTTGAATGGTCCCTTAATTGCAAGGAGCATTAGCAACTTAAAGGTATGGAATCGTAAAGAATTAAAACATACCAAAAACACTGATGAAAAATTCATTACAAACATCTCTCATAACTGGGGATGGTGTCAAATGAAGTCAGGTTCTGCATACCCAAAAAAAGGAGACAATAAGAACACATGTAGAGCTTCTACAGAATGCTGGGCATTCAACATATGCATGAACATTCATATTGAGTAGGAAAGAGGAAAAATAACAATAACTAAACTTTTTTTTAATATATGTATTCACTTTGTATATTTCGTTGTATTAATCTGTTCTTAGGATTCTTACCAAGATCTCCCATGATCCTTTCCCACCCCTTTATCACTTGATCCAGGCATCAAGGTTACAGTAACTAAATTTAAACGTTCTCATAATGAAAAAAAAGGAATCCAGAAAAGGAAATGCTCACAAATGCTTAATTTTACACATACATGTCGAATAATTGTCACTTGGGTGATTTACACATATCACACAATATTGAAGACAAAAGAGAGCAACCCATCCACAGTGGTCGGTTCTAAACGAAGAGAAGTACAAAAGTTCACGAGTGGCAGCATATCAATCTATCGACAATAATAATTACAGTACGTACAAGTGTGATCCAGTAATGTATATATATATATATATATATATATATATATATATATATATATATGTACATACTCTATGCAGAAGAAAAAGGCTGTCCTCAAAAGCCACGATGATGTTGTTCCCCTTCAATCCTCTTCCTCTTCACAATTAATTAAAGTTTTCCGGATGAAGTCTCCCAATTAAACTTTCTCCCAATTAAATCTTCTCTCAAATAAGAAAGCTGTGCAGAAATACATTTAGAGCCTCGTAGCAAGTCGGATTAATGAAGAAAAAAAATTACCATAATGCATGCTAAACATTATTAGAGGGGAAATTCATTGTCATGGCATTAAATCAAATCACTGCAACCTTACAATATCCTTCTGGTTCTTTACAATTAAGTGTTTTTTTTTTTTGTAACTTTTATTCACTTTACATTACATTGTTATAATACTCTTTTTTGACTTGAACCTGAGATTTCCTGTAAACTCATCCTACCCTTTTATTACTTGAGCCAAGCCTCAAGGGCAATTAAGTGCTAATTTATAAGATTTTATTCATTCTTTTCTAATATTAAAATAATTTACTTTAAGACTTAAAGTTCCAAAAAAAAAAAAGAACTCTTATTCCAAAGATTAAGGTATGTTCCTGTTTTTGAAAACTGTTTTCTACTCTCGAAAACAAGGAGAATAAGAAAAACATTGAGAACACGTTTTGTTCCCTTTTTTTTTTTGAAAAACAAATAAAACATTAAATTCAGATAACAAGAATAGTTTTTAGAAAACATCAAAATAGTGTTTTTTGTGTTTTCAAAAACTATTCTCAAGAATATTTTTCAAAAATAACAACCAAACAAGCCCTTGACATCTGAAAATTACTAAAACTCACACTTCTTCCTTAAAATATGGGGGGATTGAATTAACATGCACTTTTTTTTTTCTTTCCTAAAACAAACCTTTTTGTTCTTAATTAAGTCTTTGAATCTCTTCCCTGTTTGAGAGTGAATACTTGCAGTCAAGATCACTAGGTCTACCAGTACCATAATACTAAGCTTCTATTGTTTCTGGGGAAACAAACAATAAGCCAATCGAGAGTGCAATAACACAAAAGAATCGACCAAAGCAAGAACAGAATTCTGGCTACATCAAGGCAAATTCCTTATATTCAGAAGAATTCAAGCATGTTTCTAGACTTGAATAACATGAAAATTCTTTGAGCTTATTTGCGTCTTTTCTCACAACAACACATGCGTCTTTTCTCACAACAACACAGGCTAGCTAATACTTTTTTAAAAAGAGAGACAAATATATATAGAATTGGGAATACATTGCACAATCAAGAGAAATTTAGTTTGTGTATAAGGAACTTATAAAGGAATTACTGATTAAGTGCATACCTTATTCTTAAACATGTTGACTATGCCGATATTCAGGTCCAGTACTAGTTCTCCAGAATTATCCCTTTTCACTCCTTGCAGCATTGGAGTAATCAAAACTCCTTTACAAAAATATTCCATCTTAGGGCATTCTTCCACACTTATTTCTTCTGAAGATGGGAATTTGAAGGCATATCTTGTTGAGCAGAAGCTTTTTAGATCCGGAAAACCATTAAGACTAAGCTTTCTTAATTTTGTGAAAATAATCTCGTCATGATCTTCCACATCCACAGCTTCCTTCACTTGGATGACCTCTTTCACTGAATCACAGTAGCTCACATCAAGTTCTTCGAGATTATGTATTTCTATACCATTAGTGATCCCTTCTAGGTTGAAAACCTCTTCTAGTGAGTCACAAAAATAAATACTCACAATTTTTAGACATTGTAATCCTCTCAGAATATTGAATGGACAAACATTGATCAGCCCTTTGCAGCTTTCTATATACAAACTTTCTAGCTTAGTAAAGGAATGCGTTGGAAATTGGTTGTGCCACAATGTTTTTATGTCATGCAGATCTCCCATGAGCAAGGACTTCAAGTTAGGGAGCGAAACCTGCAAAATTAATCACGCTAGGTTAATAAGACAAAGTTTAGTGAGATTAAGGTCGTGTTTGTTTTTTAACTTAATGTGTTGTTTCGAATAATGCTTAACAGGATTAAATATTTAGTTGATTGTATTTTCTAAAAAAATCAATCTTTTTAATTTTTTCTAAATTTTGAGAAAATAAAATTTTAAACAAATTGCCTCATACCAATTGTTCACTTTGGTATGATATTGTTCACTTTGGGCCTAAGGCCTCATGGTTTTGTTTTTGAGCTTTTCCTCCACATAGCCTCATACAATTTGATGTTATCCATATTTATATACTGATAAGTCTTCTAATTCCTAACTGATGTGGGACATTTGTGAGACTTTGGGTGTACACCCAACAATCCTCCCCTTGAACAAGTTCTACTAAGCCTCCCTTCAAATCAAGATTTTATTCATTGCATTTGGACACATGCCTTACTCGAAGCACCATTTGCTAGGGGGGTCCATGACACAATTTTGTTTAGCTTTCACCCACACAGTTAAACTTGAACCCAGAAGGATTGTTGGGTGTACATCCAAAGTCTCACAAATATCCCCCATCGGTTAGGAATTAGAAGACTTATGAGTATATAACCATGAATAACATCCAATTGATATGATGCCTTTTGGGGGAAAAGCCTGAAGACAAAACCATGAGGGCTTAGACTCAAAGTGGACAATATCATACTGATGTGGATGAGTCCATAGGGTTTCTCAACAACATATATATGGTAATAATTTAAGTACATTTCTAAGAACCTTGGAGTTCTACTCCTCAAACTCCATTGAAATAACAAGCTAAAAGTATTTTCTAAGTTCGCCCAGTTGAGACTAAGAATATGAAAAATATGTGAAATAAAACAACTTCCTTCAACGTACATCAAGGTAAAATAGTATATTTCTATACTCAAGGCAGGACTGGTAGCATAGATCCCACCTCTGGACAAGAACAATCCCTAAAATAAAGGACTTCTTTTGATCTATACTTAATTGGTAACTATTCTACTAACTTGACCATTGGACCAAGTTAGACACAAAATTAGTTCACATGTATATTGTAAGGGTTTTTGGAAAAAAAAAATGCATATATGAGGGTTTAAACCCTTGCCCTTTCATTCAGAGACAAACCCATTTACTAATGTACTATGCCCGCCCTCAACTCATTTTTTGGCTCCACCACTGAAGCCATGTCTGAAAAAATGAAGCATTAAAAGTACTTAGCCCAAACAAACAATAAATAAACCATAGCTTAAGGATATGAGAAAAAAGGCATGATCAATGCACACAAATCATGGAAAATTTTGCCTCAGTCAATGAAGATTCCTTATTTTAGGAAACTAGACATGCTCATAGACTGCAAAAACATGAAAAATCTGTCTTCTTTTCATGGCAACAAAAATTGAGAGATGGTAAACAAACAAAACTACAATTAGAATTCACATCATATGCAATATACATGTACTCATGTAGAGAATAGTGAAGGGAAATTAAAGATGGTGTTAGTTAAGAGTAGAAGGAAGTTACTAGGGGAAGTATAATGTACCGTCTCCATAAACATCTTCTGTATGGTAGCATTCAGGTTGTTCTCTAATATGGCAGCAATAATCACCTTCTCTCTTAACCTCTCTGTAGTTAAGTCTCCCTTGCAAAATATTTATTTCAGGGCATTCAATCGCCTCAATTTCTTCTGGGGCGAAAATTTGATGTTGTTACTTGCTGTGGAAAAGCTTTTCAGGTTTCGTAGACAGCGAAGGTGTAGACTTCGTAACTTGGTGAAGATAATCTCATCATTATCCGTGGCTTGATGATCACCTCTTTCTTCATTTTCAACTATTTCTTTCATCTTATCACATTCTCTTACACCAAGCCTTTCGAGTCGCACCAACGTTTTCACCCTTAACAATGTGAACAGAATTTCTAAGTTCCCACAACCAGATATTTCTAGAACATGAAGCGTTTGAAGATTCTGAACTAATCCAGGGATTTTCTTGTATAGATGTGTGAGCTTCGGTAGTTCCTTTACCTCCATTTCTTTCAAGGATGGGAATGCCGAGGAGTTACTTGCTGTGAAGCAAATATCATCTGTTGCTTCTTCTTCACTTGCATCACCATCTCCTACTATTTCTTTAACCATGGAGCAGGAGGTTATAGAAAGAATTTTGAGTTGGACTAATCTTTTCGCCATTGAGGGTGATATTATATTTATCAAATTCCCACATTTAGATACTTGTAGATAATAAAGATTTTGAAGAATTTAGCCCAACCCAAACCAAGATAGAGGCCTAAGCATAGGCAGATCTTCCAAGTACATTATAGTTAACTGTGGAAGTGGAAGTGGAAGTAGTGTTTCACCTTGTACAAGCCCTTCTACTTGGATTACCTTTTCCACTGAATAACAACTTCTCAGAGTGAGTTCTTCTAGATTATGCAATACTTGCAGCTTACTGGAGGGGATCGCAACTGAAATATCATGACACTCTTTTATCTCCAAAACTCTCAGTTTGCCCCATAACTGATCCATTGAATATCGGTCCCGCCATATCTCCATGGGGTCCTTTAAGCTCAACTTCAAGTCCTTCATGTTCGGAAATGTGTCCTGACATTAATCAAATATATAACATTAATATTTTATTGTGCTAACTGAGCTTTAGTAAATAAATGGGTTCTATATATAAAAAGATTTCCAGTTTAGTTGTCTTTATCGTCTAATAAGCTAATTGTATAATCCGGTTTTATATACACAGTAATAGTAGTGAAAGGCAGTTTCGGTAATATGTGTAATATAGGGTCTGTTTAACTTCTGTTTTTGAAAACTGATCTTGAGAACAGTTTTTGAAAACGTAGTCAACACAATTTTTGGGCCTGTTTGTTTATAGTTTTTGAAAAACATAAAAAATACAAGGAGGACAAGGAAAACACAGAGAACACATTTGGTTCCCAGATTTTTTTTGTTCTAAGAAACACGAAGAACATAGAAAATACCCAATTACGAGAATACTAACAGTTTTTAAAAAACACCAAACATGAACCAAAAACAGTTATTTGTATTTTAAAAAATTGTTCCTAAAAATAGTTTTCAGTTACAATAACCAACCAGCTTATTAGTGTTATCTGAAAACTGTTATTGTTATCTAAATTTAATATTTTTTGTTCTTGTTCAGAACAAAAAAAAAAAAACTAAACGTGTTCCCCATGTTTTTCTTGTTTTTGAGGATAGAAAACAGTTTTCAAAAGCTGTAACCAAACAAGCCCATAATATCTATCACCGGCATTGATAGCACACTTATCACAATGATTACTTGTTGGATATAAAACATAATGTTCATCACACAAGCAAAATCCTCTCCAGACTTAGAATTTTAATATGTGCATCTTTCTTCACGTTCTCAAGTCCTTTTATGTGACTCAATTAACTTAAATTATAAATGTACTAACCAAGTTGAGAAAAAAAAAATCGTACCTCGTCAACCAAGAAAAGAGGCTGTTTATCAACTTCACCTTGAAGACTTTTGTCTTGAAAATGTAGCTCCACGTTGTCACAATTGTATACCACCAATTTTTTCAAGAGTGGACAACCCAAAGTATACATGCCCTGATAGAACCTCTTGAGCTGGCATGATTTACCAAGTTTGAAAGAGACTAGTTTAGGGAATAAAAATATTGCCACTGCATCGATTCCATTTTCATTGGCAACAATTTCCTCCACTCCACAATCAGATATCTTTAAGACCTCAAGTTGCATAAGGCCCTTCACCACGGAAGTTGGAAAAAGATATTTTAGGGAACGACAGGTATTAACCCTAAACGAATTTAGATTTTGAAAAGCAAGATATATATCCTTGCGGATGATCCTTATTCCCTACATACTTCATATTTTGATTGTATGAGGACAATTCTTTCCTTGGACGACTATAGTACTATCAATTTCAAAAATTTCTTTTAAAGATGAGCAATCATCTATTTTCAAAAATTGTAGACTTTGTAACTCTTCTAAGAAACTTGGTGGAAAAAGAGTTTGTAGATTTCCACATCTCCATAGCTGCAATTTCTTCAATTGGAAACACAACTCTATAGGGTATTGGTTGTGCCACATTGTTCTAACATTATCCATTGATCCCAAACTTAAGAGCTCCAACCTGGGAAGTGCAACCTGTCCAATTCATCACATATGGTTAATAATTAATATACTCATTCACACATATTCTCAATAACAATATATATATATATATAGTGTAACAAACCACAAATTATAGTTAGCAGCCCCACATCTTGTTATTGGCTTTTTTTACTATTAGAAACTACTTGTTTTATTAATGTATGCAATAATGAATATGATTAATTAATTTGTTTGTCAGCCATAGAATTACATAAACAATAAACGAGAATGGGAGATATTGAGGGTCTGTTTGGAGCCTAGAAAATACTAGAGAAAGGAAAAAAAAAAACTAATTAAATTGATTTTTTCATGTTTTGTTTCATTATGGAAAATATAAAAGAAAATTAAATATAATCAAAATTCCTCAAAAATTTACGTATTTTTAAATTTCTTAGTCTTTATATACTAGAGATAAACAAATAAAACGAGTTTAAATAAATATATAGAATTTGTTTATTAAGTTTAAACATATTCTTTATTTTCCTCTAAATTTTCTTTCCTTTTACTTTTCCTCCTTATTTTTCTTTCTTTAATACTTTCCAGATTCAACAACTTGTTTCAAGAATTATCAAACATACTAATACATACCTAGTGATTGAAAAAAGGGATGGTTAATGACTCTTCACTCCCACTGATTCTTGTGAAGTAGAAGTCAACGAGATCCGGTAGAGTTGCAATTCCAAGTGTTGCATTTGAGGAAACACTAGGAGTACTGATTCCCTTCCTTGTGCTGTGGGAAGCCATAAGATACTTTTCAAGTTGCAACAATTCTCTATCATCAACACTCTTAAGCTGGCAAAACACCCCATCGAAATTGGCCCATGGCATACTGCTTCCAAGTTTTTGAGAGATTTAGGATATAATTCCTCCAAGAGAGGAAAGGCAGTAGTTGGTGGTGGGTGGTTGACCCTTTCTATTTCCATTTCCATTGTAGTATTCATGATTGTGAGTACCGTGGCTTTTAGGCTCAGGCCCACCGCCTAGACCGCCTCACGAAGCAGCCCAAGACGGCCCACCATATTAAAACCAAACGGGAACCAACCAGATATTAGAATCCTAGAACCCGTCTGGGATCTCGAGTCCCCTAGCCGGCCATCCTACCGCATATAGAAAGTGTGTTATGGATAACTATATTAGGGAGGAAATCACACACAAGATATTTATCCACGGATCTCCCAAGATCAAAACTTTCATAATGCCTCAAAAAACATTAACCTTAATATGAATAACTGTGACCTGATAATAAGAGAGATCTTATCACCAAAATCACGAGATTATCTTTCCTGAAAGCAAGGAGAAATTCGAGTATAAAACAAAGACTCCCTCCAAGGGAAAGGTATGCAATTCCAACTATGCGAACTCCCTTCTTACTTTTCTCCATATTTTTGTTGACTTAATCATCGAAGAGGCGGTCGACCTACTGTAGCCGGAACCCTCTTTTTGCAGCTTCGCTTTGCGTTGTTGATGCTCAGGGAAACTGATGATCAAGATCCTTACAACTTCTCGATCAGGGGATCCGAACATCAAAGTCCCAACAATTGGCACCGTCCGTGGGAATTGAATAAAAAGTCTCGACGGGGGCTTGCAAGGGCTTGGCTTCAATGATTCTCTAGTAGCCCCCTATTACCTAGAAAGCTTTCGACTCTTCCTTCTGCATTCGATCAACCCGAAGCCGGCGTAATGTCGAACAATTTGATGCATCAAACACTTGAAGATCAATTCCTTAATTGGCGTTAGGAGATAGAGAGGAAGCAGGAGAAGCAAGCAAGGCAGATGAGGGAATTGCAAGACCGCGTTGAACATCTGTAACGTGAAAACAATCGTTTGCGGGCCTAGGTAGAATAGAGGCACAATCTTGGTGAAAGAGATGTGCAAGATAACAATTAAGCAAGGAACCCAACCTCTCACAATAAAGGAAAGGAGCATGTCATCCCTGACAATGTAGATACCTCAACGGACGATGAGTTATCCTCAGGCAGCTCGCCAAACCTCTCCCCAGCAAAAAGTAGTAAGGCCAAGTCGCTCTAGAGACGCTCGCATCACCTAGCATTCAGAAACACCGATAGTGGCACATTCTGTCGGGCAAGAAGAGAAATTTGCCGAGGGAAGAACTAGCCAAACATAGTGCCCAGGAACGAATCTGCATTACCTAATGGCATAATGCCGCCAGTATTCCCTGCCTTCGGTATAGGATCCACTCTATATGCCGCCTGTAGCACCTATTCGAAGTCCCGACGACATGCTCTCTTCTCCCCTAGGGTAACACATTTCAATCACGAGCCACCCCGAGGGTTCATCATGCCAACTTTTGCTATGTTCGATGGTTCTAACGACCCTTAAGATCACATGCTCCATTACAACCAGGCAATGACTTTGAACGTCGGGTAGCCATCTGTTGTGCAAAGTCTTCCTAGCTAGCCTCCAAGGGCCTACGCTAGCCTCCAAGGGCCTACGCTAGCCTGGTTCCATAAGCTCCCACGTAATTCAATAAATTCATTCAATGAGTTTTGGACAGTATTCATCTCTCAAGATCTTTGTTCAGTATGGCAAAAGAGGAATATTAGCTATTTACAAACTATTATAAAGCAAGAGGAGGAAACCATACGGAACTTCACAAGGAGGTTCAGGCAAGTCGTCCAACAGGTAGATGTTTATAGCATGGAAGTAGTCCTTTAGAACTTTAAGAGAAGCTTCACGCCATCCACCCATTTCTTCCACTCACTATGTTTAGACCCATCGGCTACAATGGAAGAATTGTACAAGCGAGTAGATAGATATTCAACATTAGAGGATAACATCCGCACAACAACTCAAATCGTCATCATCATAAGCAAGTCTGATGGAAGCAGTAAGTCAGAGGGAAAGAAGCCGTCTGAGCCCAAGGAAGGTCAGAGCAAAAATCGAAAGCGATTCCGAGATTAGTCACAAAAAAAGATGGAGCCCCCACAATTCACTCTCCTGAACATCACCTATGAGAGGCTGCTACCCCTCATTCGCGACTTGCCAGATTTCAAATGGCGCGCACCAATCTAGATAGACCCCTCTCAAAGAAACCCGTCTGTGCGATGCGATTACAATAAAGATCACAGGCGTGAGACCAACAGGTGCCAAAGCCTTAAATTCCTTGTGGAAAGACTAATTAAAGCAGGACACCTCAAAAGATATGTTAGAGAAGTTGACCGCTGGGCCGTAACTGCTCCTGTGCAGGAGCTAATGACAACATGCGGATCCGCACCGTCTGAATCTAGACTGGCCATAAACTATATATTGGGAGGACCGTCTGACGACCAGTACCAATCGAAGTTCCAGCAGAAGAAGCTTTTGAGAGCAGCCATGGTCAAGGCCCGGGTAAATTCTATCCACATAGGGGTAGTCAGAAGAGATCATTTCATAGATGGCCCCATATCCTTTCCCCAAGAACCCGAATGTGGTCATTAGCCCCATTATGATGCACTTGTACTCACCCCAGATTAGCGCTTTGATGCATAGAGTGCTAGTATGATTCAGCAAAGATGATAAACTCTCAGAGCTACCCGCCTTTAAGCAGATGAAACTTTCTTCACAAATGTTGAACTCAGCCGAACAAATCCTTTTTGGTTTCAACGACGCAACAACCACAACACTAGGAGACATCACACTTCCGTACACAAGTGTGCCAATCACCTAAAGAAGTTTTGTTCTACTCAAGACCTAGGCCTTACAATCGCATAGTAAGTTGGACTCGTTGTACCTTCGATGAAGGCCTTCCTTCAACATATCATTAGATAAAGAAGTTATTTGACCAACGCGGTAGTCGCCTTTCATAAGCCACTGCCGCATCGATATACCAATTATCCATACATATGGGAATAAAAGTGGGAAAAGAGTCAGATAGTCTTCCCTGTGGGATCACAATCCCGCGCAGCAACCACAGCTCACGCCTGGTGTCGTGGCGTAAGAAAAGATCCGTTAGTTGTGGATCCTTTGAGACACGCCGACGGCCGAGCAACCACATATGTCAACACTTTGTTATCCAGTGAAGAGAAAGAGCAGCTACATCACGTATTATTGGGGAACACGGAACTATTAGCCTATAGTCACTCTGTGAAACCCTGGAAAATCCAAATTTTTGAGAATAGGTAAAATGGTAATTTCGGTTAAAAAATCCAGAATTTTTCTATATCTCGGATGACAAAAAGGACTTTACCGTTGAAATTTTTCTCCCAAAATCTAGCTACTACATCGAATTTAGTCGAATTCCAAGACAGTCGGAATTTCACATTTTCCAAGGCAATCTAAAGGTAGCGCTGACACTCTCGCGCATTTTCGAGGCTTGTGACGACACGTGTCAAGTAGAGCTATTCAAACATGAGACTGGCGGACGCTTGAGACATGTGGCAACATGTGATCGATGGAAATCTATGGTAGATGGATATGGATAAGGTGTAATCCAAGGTGGCCACTTAATGTGACACGGGCGCGAGAGACAAGCCTTCGACCCATTCACCAAATTGTCGAAGAAGAGAAGGAGAGAGGGAAGAGGAAATCGAAAGAGAGAGGGAGAAGGAGAGCTTTTAGAGTGAGAAACTTTCACTTCTCTCTAGATTTTCCAACGATCGGTTCGTCTAATCCTGGTGAGACAAGAGACAAAGTTAATCCCCACTGCAAGAGCTACGCGTGGGCAATATTCCTTGATTAAGAGCCATTTGAATGGATAGGGATGTTCTGAGGCCTGAATGGCCGTGTATTTCCCCGCCCAAAGATTGGGACCGAGTGAAATCCCTAGATCAAGGTCGCTTCGACGCCAGACCCAGGACAGACCGCCTACGTGACCTTATGGGCGGTTTGTGTTGCTTGGGCAGTTTGAGACGAATTGCCTAAATTGTTGATTAGCACAAGTGTGCTATTTTGGTGTTATTGCTATACATGAATAACATGTTGTTGTGTGTAAATTTTGTTAATATATGCATGCTTAATATGTTAACATGAATTATTGTTAAATGGAATATTGCATTTCATATGCACTGGGGCACCCTAGAACAGTAGGTGTGAGTGCATGACATGTTTTCGGAGGGTTGGCTCACAATTAGTTATCAGAGTATGTCCACAAACGAATGAAAATATGAGGGTTGTCAAAAGAAAATTTTATCGGAAAGTTGTCCAAAGAATTGTTTTGGAAAGGTGTCCAGCTTCACGCCTGGGAGGGGATGTGTAATGGATCTGGCTTCGTGAGAGTTGTCCAACAATTCACCTTGGAGGATTGTCCAACGTATTTATTCGGAGGGTTGTCCAATATAATTTTATTGGAAATTGAACAATTTGTTTTCAAGAACAAAAAAAAAAAAAAAGACCTTTCATTTTGAAGACAGTATTTCTCATAATTGGCATATGCATGCGTGAAAGAGTCAATAAGGGCTCGAGATGTGGGAAAGGGTGAGTCACATTCTCATCCATAACAGGGGATTCGAGTAGAAACATGGGCATTTTAACTTGAATGTTCGTGCCATTGCACGAGCACTAGGGTGGGGAGTAACTCATGGTGGAAAACTAACTACTAGGAATCAAGCCACCCTGGCCGTGAGAAGATGGGACGCATCCGTGCCTTGGGAAATAAGAAATAGCCAAATTTGGCCTTATCCTATATTTTGTAAAAATATGGGTAAAATCCCTAGTTTTTGTAAATTGTAATTAAAAACAAATTGTAAATTAACTCATTTTATATAATGAATACAATTTTATTGAGTTTTCCATGATTTAATAGCCTTTGTAGTAATAAGGCAATTTTAATTGGTTTTACAGTGGGTAGAACAAAAAGGAAAAGAAAAGACGAAAGGCAGGGAGAAATTAGATCTATTATCATAAGATTTCAAAGACTCAGTCGCGACACGCAGTGGTGTCGTGACATAGGCAGTTGGGTGTGCACAAGGCGGGCTCGCATACACGCACGACCGGGAAGGACAGGCCAAGAATAATCGCAGAAGGCCACGCCCATGACGCGCTAGGCGCATGCGGATACGTGGGCTGCCGGACCTGGTCGCGACACACTTTTCGTGTCGCCGACCGGTTTATGCGTAATTGTGTCGCGACACGGCCGTTTCATATGTCGCGACTCCACTTTTGGTGTCGAAACGGAAAATGGAGGGAGAGCCATTTTGTCATGACACACTTTTCGCGTCGCCGACACGGGTCATGCAATTTGCGTCGCGGATGATACTTTTGCGTCGCGACATGGTTTAGTCTCGTGTCGCGGACCCATAGTTTGCGTCGCGATTACGGTTCAGTCTCATTGGGTCGCGACCGAGAAGGAGTGTCGCTGACGGCCAGCGCACTATGCTAAGCGCGACGACACAAACAGCGCTGCGCGATGTGTCTATAACCCGCTCGCGCGGCACGACCTAGAACGCAACGCGGCGCCAAGAAGAACACTCGCCGCAGCGCGCGACCGTCACACGACTCCATCTCATTGCCAGGTAATCGCTTGAAGCCACCGCTTAAAAAAAGTACAAAATCACCCCCGATTTGGTAATACAAGCATAATCGCATACGTTTAATCAACCCGACGCCATTCTCAACCGAACATTATGGCCTCGACAAAACCTATCGGACAACAGATATGGCGTTTCCACCTAGATTGTCATTAGATTATTCAGACAAAGGTAGAAAATCTTCTAAGAGCAGGTTTTATCAGAGAGGTTAAATATCCTGAATGGCTTGCCAACTTGGTGGTGGTCTCAGAGAAGGGCGGTAAATGGAGAGTACGCGTGGACTACGTAGACCTTAATGAAGAGTGCCCAAAAGATAGCTTCCCCTTGTCGCGAATAGATCAGATCGTTGATGCCTCGCCGAGGTACCGGATGCCAAGCCATTTCTGCACAAATCTTCTCTAGCTACCACCGTGATTCTTATGCAATCCGCCCGACGCGGAGAAAAACGCCTTCATTACGCCACACCCGGCCATACCGCTACAATATGATGCCTTTGGTTCACCCGAAAGCAAACCCATCGTGAGACCAGACAAAGATATTTGACCACGTATCGGGCAAGCACCATGGAAGTCTATATTGACGATATGCTTGTCAAATCCAGAGAACGCCTTAATCTTATGAAGCACTTATAAGAAACTTTTGAGCAATCAAGACGAATCCGCATGAAACCCAACCTTAAAGTGTGCATTCGTAGTCGCCCAAGCAAGTTCGGGGCTTTATGGTAACATGTAGGGGATCGGGAGGCCAACTCGTTTCAACTCAAAGGGCTATTATGGAATCTTAGATCCCAATTCTCCATAAAGAAGTATGAAGAACCGACCGTCGACAGCGAATTAGCGATTCATCTCTATTTTTACGGACCAATTAAAGTCGTTCTTTACCACTCTAAAAGGGGCTAAACAGACCGGCTGGAATATGGAATGCGACCAGGCCTTCATGGAAATCAAGTAGTATCTCATCGAACAACCAATTCTTGCTAGCCTAGAGGCAGGTGAGATGCTTTATCTTTACATAGCTGTTTCTGATGTCTAGGTAAGTGCAACTTTATTTAAAGAAGATGAATACTGGAAGCAATAATCTATATTCTTTGGGGCAAGTCCTCGGTCTGCTGTGGAAACCTCGATATACCCATCTTAAGTGTGGCTGTGATTGGCTCGTGTGGTAGTCGCTAAAAAACTTGGCCCAAACTTAGGCGACCTTTATCATTATACTCACCAACCTCCCTTTAAGAAGCACTATACATAAGCTCGATCTGTCAAGATTGATGGCCCTGGGCGCATTGAGCCTGAGCTTTAGCCTGCATTCACATAAACTACCTGTTAGTGTGGTAGATACCGGCCGATTTCTTATTGTAGACTCCTCAACTGGAACGAATCGACAAATTCTCGATCGGGTGGACCTCAAAGTTGATGGCGTTTTTGTGACATACAAGATCTCGACCGTCGCAACTTATGTAATTCGAATCGGAAATAATGGAAGCAAAGACATACATCTGCATTTCCTCGTTTCCTAATAATGAGGCCAACACGGCTAATCGTAGTCAGAATTGACCTCACAATCTCCGTATCCTTAGAAAAAATCATCATAAGAAGCATTTCTCAATTGGTGGTAGGGCAGGTAAATGGAGAATATGAAACAAGAGACCAACGCATGACCAAGTATGTAAGTCTGGTCAACCTACGATTGGGAAGCTATAGCTTGGCGACTAGAGCATGTCCAAAGAGATTCAAACTAAAGGTCGACACTTTGGCGCCGTGGCCGCTGGCCCCTACCAATAAAAGAAACTGGTTCTTCTCGCTTACTAATGCCCGTAGTCACAATTACTACCTACCCGCTTCGAATCCAAATAGATTTAAGCGAGTCCTTCGATGACCTAATAGTCCGCTTGATTCAACCCCGGAGAACTACCGGATACAAAGTCGAAGCTCACAAAATCCGTGTCCGCGCTGTTCTCACCGTGAACTCGCTTATATAAATGGTCCTGGGGACGGCCCGACCTTAATTTGGATTCATCTATCACTGCGGCCAATATAAATGCGTAACTCCATGAAGCTGCTCATGAATCATCCTAAAGGATGTGACATCGGGCCCATAGAGCCGATACCCAGGGCTACTATTAGTCGACTATGCTCGCAGATGCAATTTCCTATGTTAGGAAGTGCGACTGTTGCCAACTACAGGCCCCATTTCAAAGGTTCTGACCCAAGACCTAACAACCATAACCAGCCCCTAACCCTTCGCTTAGTGGGGAATGGACATCGTAGGGCCACTACCTATCGCCCCGGCTTAGAAAAAGCTATTACTGGTTGCCATCGACTATTTCAGTAAATGGATAGAAGCCAAAGCCTTTGTATCTATCAAAGATAAAGAGGTTGTTCCGTTTGTATGGAAGAACATTATGTGCAGGTTCGAAATACCCCAATCTATTGTAACCGACAATGTGCCACAATTCGATAGCTGAGTATACAGGAATTTTTGCAGCTAATTGAAAATCAAAAACCTGTACTGGACCCCCGGGTACCTAAAGAGCAACGGCTAGGTAGAAGCTTCTAATAAGACTCTCCTATCATCTCTTAAAAAACACCTGCATTCAACCAAAGGAAAGTGGGTAGATGAACTACTAGGGTATTATGGGCCTACCAAACAACCAACCGGAAGCCAAATGCTGTATCATCGTTCCCCCTCACGTATGAGATGGAAGCCATAATTCCCACATATATGGACAATCTCAAACCCAACATTCTCCCATTTTGTCTATGTCTTTGTTAAAAACATCCATCGAAGAATGTAATAAGAATGTGTAGTAGAGAGAGATCAAGATAGTAAGCACTGAACGCTTGATCATGGTCTAACCTAATTATTGTTTCTCAACCTCAAATTAGGTCATAAATCATGTTAATGGTGATCAATCATCAACAAGCATTAGGAATTGAATAGAACATTCAATAACATCAGAGATTACAAATCAAATTTAAACACCATAGTTCATTGTTTAGGCTACATCAAAACCCTAGAAAATGAGATTAGCTCATGGAGAGGGAAAATACAACCATAAAAAAAATGAGAAAAAGCAAGAAAATAGGAGAAGAGGTTAGATGAAACCCGTTTCTCTTCTCAAAATATCCTTATTCTTCTTCTTCAAGGCCAAGAATTAGTTTCCTCCAAGAGAGATTTGCCTTTAGGTGTTTCCACCTAAAGAATCTTCTCCCTTGCCCCCAAGAGCAGCTCCCGTCGCACTCCCCTGCTGAACTCCCCTCAAATGCCCTCATTTCCCCCTTTTTATCGCCCAAAATAGAGAAAGGGAGGAGATGGGCTTTGGCAAACTCATGGCCCCAACATCCAAGTTGTAGTGTGGTGGATCTCACACTATAGCGTGGCAAAAAAATGGGGGGTTATTGGAAGCCTCGAAGCCAAACCACGTTGAAGTGTGAAAATACCCACGCTATAGCGTGTTCTCATGCTAAAGCGTAAGCAACTGTAAAACCCAAGAAAATCCAATTTTTGAGAAAGGGTAATTTTGGTGAAAATCCAGAAATTTTCTAAATCTCGGATGATGAAACGGACTTCACCGTTTGAATTGTCTCACGAAATCTAGCTCCCCGTCGAATTTCGTAGAATTCCGAGATAGTCGGAATTTCATGTTTTTCGAGGCACCGAGAGTAATGAGTGACACTTGGTACAAGTTGGATGGCTATTAAGGAGCCATGTGTCAAAATAAGAGCAAGTCAAACACAAGCCTAAGTGAGACACATGTGGGACATGTGTCACCGTTGGGAAATCCAAAGTTTTGGATAAATGGATAAGGGAAATCCAAGATAGCCACGAGCCGACACACGCTAAGAAGCAGGGCGACACTAACTCAATCTATCTCGACCAAACCGCATGGGAGTGAGGAGGAAAAGGAGGGATAAGAAAGAAAGAGAAAAGGAGGGAGAAGAAGAAATTAAGAGATAGAAGCTCTACCTTCTCTCTAAATTTCCTGGCGATCGGACCGTCGGTTTCCGGCGGAGTAAGGGACAAAGTGCTTCCCCACAGAGAGAGATTCAATCTGAGACCGAAAACTAGGAGTTTCGAAAAACTCTAAGAGGTAGGGGTCTCTCTCTTACTTGGTTTATTTCTTGTTTAAGATCCATTTAATGGCATGATTTGTTTTAGGGTCGTGAGTGGCTGTGGTTAGTCCAAAAAATTTGGGATTAAATGCTGGAAATTTCAGGATTGTTTTCGGATAGTCTGTGATTGTTTTCGGACAGTCTGGGATTGTTTTCGGACAGTCCGGGATTGAGTGAGAAGATGGATTTTGGTCCTGGAACTGATGTTCTCGAGTTTTGTTGTGTGTTATTGCTTAATAGTTGAATAACATGCAATTGTGTGAAAAAAAATATCATGTTGAGATATATTAACATGATTGGGTTGAAATTAAATTGTTTGCATGTCATCATAAGTGGACAAATGAATGGACAAATAGTCATGGTGGGTGGATTAAGGCATTACACGTTCGTCATAGCTAGTCGTGGACGAATTGTGTCACCACTAGGCCTAGAGGTTGATGTGTATCATTACCCGAATGGCAGTGACTTGTGATGCCAATGTATGCTTGAATTGATATGTGGGCATGAATGGTGTAGGGCCCCATCTCGGGTCTTACCCAATTGGCGGGTCCGAACTCGAGTCCGGGATGCTTTGATACCAACTCTGTAGCGCCCAGTCTCGAGTCCGACCTGATTGGCGAGTTCGAACCCAAGTCCGAGATGCTCTGATACCAACTGGGACTCTTTACTTACTTTTCCAGATATTGGTGCGACCAAGTCTTATAACTGAATCAAAATATAATATCCACAGATACAAAATAAACTACCAATCAGAAGGGTGTTTCCAAAGGTCAATACATACGCCTGAGTCCCATTTACATATACATACAAAAACCGCATATTTACATATCTAAAGCTGAACCTACCGCGGGTAGACTCCTGCCAAGGTGCTACCGTCACAGCGGAAGATCGCAGACGTCCTCCTCTGTACCTACATGGATTAAAACCCCTGCTAAGCTTTATGCTTAGTAGGAAACATATAGCTTATACGTATACACATGCATGAACATAATTATAATGAGAATATAACAGTAACAGATATCAAACTTTTTCCATAAATTCATATAACAAACTTATACACATATTTGTACTTATAGTAGACTTATACTTGTCCTGATCTCCCCTGTGAGTTACAGCAAGTTCTTATACTCAGATGGATATCACTGTGAGGACACATACTTCAGACTTACTGTAGGAGTTACAGAGCTTATACTTATACAGAGGTACCCGTAGGTACTACAAAACTTATACTTATACAAAGGTACCCGTAGGTACATTCAGAGCAGAACGATGTATTTTACTTTACTCTTATTCGTTATTCAGACTCTTATTATATAACTGTTGGATTTCCTAGACTAATAATAAGAAATGAATAGGACACAACACAATAAGTACCCGAAGGTACGGTACAGTATTGAGGTGCTATAGCAATAAGCAGGAGTGCCAATGCACTGACAGAGAGTATCGTCGCACTAATCAGAGAGCACCGAAGTACTAAACAGAGAGTGTTGAAGCACTAAACAGAGAGTAATCATACTAAATGTGTCGGCTACGCCGAGAGTGTCGTCAGATCTAATTAGAGAAAGACTAAAGTACTATATGTGCATGCCCACCTAACAGAGGCTTCATGTCATTCAATATCTGGTCTTAGGCATTCCTACAATTATATGTGTTTAGTAACTTAATAACTTATAATAGGGGCATTATGTTTGCAACCATCGAACTCGCCGAGGCGGAGCGAAACTGTCTAATTTTTCCTTTACTTTACCTTAAAAACATGTATGACCCTTTCATACGCTTATAGGGTTCTCATTAGTCCAATAGACAAGTCTTCGGAACAACGGAAAAACAAAACGAAACAAAAACACAACATTTCCATGCTATGAACAGTGCTACGCCGTGGCGAACCCGAGGATGGAAAAATCCTCCTGGGCCCGCGCGGCGTGGGGGTCCTTCTCGCCGCCACAGGACCTGCCACAAGGAGGGGTCTCTTCACATGACCCTCGACATTGCCCAAAATTTGCTCTTTTTGGTCATTTTTCTACAAATCTAACAAAAACACACAAACGTATATATTCTCTAGAAAATATTCCCAAGTATCTAACCCAACCAAACCAATCATGTGGATTAATTAGGTTTTTTCCAAACCCTAACTTTAAATACTGTATACAAAGTTAACTTCCTAACACCCAAACATGTTTCCAAACACCATAAACTAAGAATCCATAATCATCTTATACAAACTAGGGTTTTACCAACCCAAGTTTCAAGAAATCTAGAGTTAGGATGAATTCCTAACTAAGCCCTAGAATTAGAACCACTAATATGCATACAAACTCATAGCAATCCATACATCTCCATTCAAATCCCTAGTTTCCATACTTTCCATACAAAATCATCATAGCTTCCATACCTTTGCTCTTCCTTCTTTCTTCTTCTTCCTTTCTCTCCTTCACGTTACTTAAAATCCCCCAAATGAGACTAAAATTGGTCTTATTTGGTCTCCTTTCATAAGGCCATGTTTGGTCATCAAAAATGCAGTAATTTGACTTAAGTTTCTTTTTATTTCACTTTGGTCCTTCATATCTCCTCTATTTGCACCACAAGTTATTCATATTCCACTTTGGCATATAATCTTATAATCCTATGACATTTATATCCCATTTTGACAAATTACAAATTTACCCTTGCTTATTTCAGGTTTTTCAAAATTTTCACGTTTTGATTTTAAATTGCGAAAAATTTAAATTATACCTACAAAATACCCATAAACATGCCGAAAACAACTAGGGTATATTTTGGGGTGTTACAAATAGTATGAATTATTTGGATTTTTTATTCATCTCTATATAAATGTCCAATGATGTACGGATGAATATGCATAGGTAGTCATGCACATATAGCTCTCATCATATATGTAGCATGGTATGAGTAGGCAATGGCATAATTGCATTTCATATGCACGAGAACATCACATAACATAGGTGTGAATGCATGGTTGAGATCGACACTGTGTTTGATGTTCGATGGTGTGTCATGGGTGCACGGTAGTTAATCAACACTGCGTATGGTGTTGATTGGGTGGGCTCGATTAATGGGACAACGTCTAAAATGAGTCGCACAGGTTAAGGAAACGGTAAAGAATAATTATGTGTTGGGCATCAACAAATTAGGATAGATTCCCCCCAGGGTGAAAGACCCATCAATTATGGTCAAACATAGTCCCCAACGATGAGAGGTCGTAAAAGTGTCTAGTTTTGTGGAGCCCGTGGTGCGACACCAAAAATCCACTACCCAAAAAAGGCGCATGGTTGTAAATGAAAATATGAAATGATTAAGAATAATCTTTGGTTGTCATCGGAAAATGACAGTTGTTCACACTTGGAAATAGCATGTGTGAGGGAGTCGGTGAGGACTTGGGAGTGGTGAGTCACATCATCCATGGAATGTAGACATTTGAGTAGGAATATGCATATTTTGCTTGAATGTGTGTATGCTATATTGCATGGACACTAGGGTGGGGAGCAGCCCTTGGTAGGAGAATTCATCTACTAGGTATCAGCCACCTGCCGTGGGAAAACACTCAAGTGCAGGCACCCGAGGTGACACACCGAGGAATTATTATTAGTCAAAAGGGGCTAGATTTGGCATTGTAATGTATTTTGTAATTTTAGTAGAAACCCGCTTTCTCAGATATGTAAGAAGAACAGGGTTGTAATTAAACTCGTTTAGTATAATTTATATATTTTGGCAAGTTTTTCGAGCTTCTGGTTGCCTTTGTAATAAAAGGACTAAGTTATGTTGAATTTATGGTGCTTTGGAAAGGAAAGGAGAAAGAAAAGAAAAAGGGGAACTGGAAGTGCAGGAGGCCAATGGCTATCGTCAGTTTATCCTCTCGCCATGACAGAGAAAGTCCGTCACGACGTAGTTCCCGGGCCCCGCCACGATGGGGAGTTTTTCAGATCACGGCTGTGGGTTGTTCAACCGCGGTGTCGTGGACGTGACATTTTATGCTGCGAAGCTGTGGTTCTCGGCCGGTTACGACAGCAGTTTCTGTCACGCACCACTGGGCCGGGCTTGCGTGAGCGGATAGCGCACTGTGCACACACACGACTAGTGCCTTGTGTGGCGACCAAATACGCCGCTGGGCAAAGCGACGAGTTCAGACAGAGAATTGATCGCAGTCGTGACTCGTGAGTGTTTTCGTCGCGACGAGATGCCATGGCGCCGGACAAAGCGCCTGTGCAATAATGTAGCGCCCAACAAAGACGCGACCGCATGCGCAACAATGCGTAGCGCGGCGATAGTTGCGCACGCGATAGCCCCGACAAGAGATACTGCGTCGCGGTAATCGCTTGGGGTCACTGCTCATGGATTAATCGCTCACGAACGCCGCTCATGGCAATCGTTAAAAAAAGACTAAAATTGGGGTGAAACATACAAATTTCATGCTAAAGCATGATCAACTCACGTTTTAGCTCAAAATTTTACCTCGTAACTTTGTGATGTCATATCTTGCTCATTCGAACTTTGAATCATGTGATCTTGGTGTCTATGGAAAGCCCTTAGAGTCTAGAATCTGCCCATGTCAATGAGGGAATCATAGAAGGACAACATGTAGGTGAAAATATCACATGTTTTCTGCAATTGCATGATGACTTTGCCGATTTTTCTTCGATTTTGCTCATTTCCACTCAATGGTTGGCCTAATCACAAAATTGAGAAAATAGAGCATTAGGGCACTTATTTATCTCATAAAAATACTAAAACCTAAGCAAAACATGGGGATAAAATGAGTATTTAAGATACACATCACACTCTTAGTTTAAATCTTTGTCATTCCTCAAGCAAAGGAAAACACACATATATACAAATACACCGAAACATATGAGTAGAGAATCCCAAAGCAGTGTCAGTTAGAGAATACCATGACAAAGTTCTTTGGAAACAATATAGCCTACATGGAATCCTAACACATTTAAAATCTTTAAAGGAAAGGCATCTAGGAGCATGGTGATCAAGGCAAGCTTTGCCCTCAATTTCTCAATGAATCCTTCCAAAAGAAACTCCGTGAAAATGGTATGTTAGATCTCAAATGTAGACGGAGGTTGAAATTTTTCAACCAAACTCAACTCACTCATTCGAAAGACAATAACAAAAATAGGCTAAGAATGCACATTTTATTCAATACTAAAACTAGAAAGTAGGATGCAATGCTAAGGCACTCTAGAAAAGTGTCCATGTAGCGAGGATCCATTGGTGACTCCCCACCAATTGGTTAAGGCCACTAGGCATTAAGTTCCCCTCGAACTTCACCCCAAACACTTAACTAGAAAACCAAAGCACCTACTTGTGAGACTGAACAATCATTTGTCCCATGTAATGGGCAATGAAGTCAATGACTCCTAGCCAGTTGGCTTAGGGCATTAGGCTTTGAAAGGCCCCTCCGACTATGCTCGGGATTCCGATTGGAACAACTCACTTTTTTATCTATTTTTCTTTCTTTTTTTCATATATAATTTTTTTCTTTATTTTTCTGATTTTCTTTGTTTCGTACGCGGGCTCATTTGCCCCTTATCGAGGTGTCCTAACACTATGGAAGTTAAGGTCTCAAGGTAAGTTTATTTGAGAAGAAGAGGCCTAAACCTCAGTTGTACAATGAGATCTAGTGTGTGTGTGCATATTTCCAATAAGAAAGTTGGTTCCCTTACAAACATGAAGACTCAGACAACCACTAGATACACTCAATCTTAGATCACATAAATGTGATGGTATCCTAAGTTTTGGCCAAATAAACAAACTTTTGAAGCACAATGTCAAAGCATTCTCCAAATAGTTATTAAGCACCAAACCAACTCATAAGAGACACAAAACACAAACACAAACATGTATACACAATGTACTAAAGAAATCCAAAGCTGATTCTACCATAATTTGTCCCCCTAAACTTGAACAAAAAACACCCCAATGAACAGCATGAAAACAATGAGGGAAAGAGAGGACTCCCCTGAAGTGGTCATCTCGTCTCTTGCCTAAGAACCAAATTTAGGACTTCCAAAACCTGAAAAGAATAACTAAAACAAAACAAAACATGATCCAACAAGAAAAATTAACTAAAAAAAATAAAGCTAGAAAAGGGAAAAGGTAACATTACTAAGCTTGGGTTACCTCCCAAGAAGCTGCTCCATTTTTTCGAGTCTAACTAGACTTTACCAACGTCGGATAGGTTGGTGATTTCAACCTCCATCATTCTCTAAGAGGTGATAGTTGTGCTCAATCAGCAACTTGAGCACATAGTCTTTCACGATATATTTATTTTTTCTATTTGTTTTTATTTTTTTGTTCACAATGGTGTCTTCTATTTCCTTATTCAACTAAATAATGTACTCTTCCACCTTGGACATGGGGATTACTTTCCTTAGGGTCTAAATTTCACCTAAACAAGTATGTATGAACCTCCTAACCCAATTAATCAATTATCAATTTCATCATGAAAATGGCCATTTCACTAATGTATATGTGAATCTCTCTCAAGCATCCACACACTACCCCGAGGATTTAGGTATTTTGCATCTCTATTGAACCCAAAAACCCTAGGAATGCAATAAACCTAAGAAATCCTAATACCACACCTAATCTCATTTAAATAGATAGTAAATCATTCATGGTCTAGCTTGATCATCACTTCTCAATCTCACATCAAGCCACAAATCATGCAAATATTATCAACAATCTACGTTACTACAGATTAAATGAAATACTCAAGACAAATGTGAAATCAAATAGCAATCAATAGAAATTAGGAGAGATTCATACAAATATGTCTTTGGCTACATCTAAACCCTGAGAAAACTAACTAGAACATAAATGGAAGAATAAATGCAACCATCCAAGGAAGAGAAAACAGAAAAGGGAAGAAAAGAAACAAATCTGGTGGAGGAGCTTCATTATTTTCTTCCATTTTCTTCTTCTTCTTCAAGTCTCCTTATTCTCCCAGGTAAAAAATCTTCAAGAGGGAGGAACCCTAAGAGACGACCTCCAATTTGTCGATTTCTATCCCCAAACGAACCCCCCTAAATGCCCTAATTTGATCCCCTTTTTGCTAAAACCAAGAGAGCGGAAGAAATAGGCTTCGGAAAAAATGTGGGCCTCGGCATCATGCTATAGCGTGATGGATTTGGCGCTGTAGGGTGGAGGAAATGGGAAGCCACTAGAGGAGAAGAGGCCAAACAACGCTGAAGAGGAGCAATCAAATTCACTAAGATCATGGTTCCTGACTTCACTGACATCTTTCAAGCTCACTAATATCGTGACCCCGTTCACTAAAGTCACCCCTCAATTACAGTGTCGTATCTCAACTTCACTAAGATCATACTCTTATGTGCTAACTATTTTTCTTTGATGCACATTCTTTTCTACATCCACCTTACATGCCACTCAAGCCAATGACAAAACAAAACAAAAAACAAAAATAAAAACTAAAAGAATGTAAAAAAACAAAATTAAAAGAATGTAAAATCTATCATAGCCCTAAGCTCCTCTTTCGCCCTCCTCTACACCCTCTTTTGTTCTTCTCTTTAAACCCTGTCATAGCTTGTATTTGAAATACTGATTGAACTTGGTAGCGAAGCTGAACATTAAGCCAAGGTGTCAAGAAAGCTCGAGAATGGAAATTAGGAAATGTGAATAATAATTCCCTCGATGAGCTTAATGGGATGCGAAACCACTAATTCCTAGATTTTTTTCTCGATAATGAATGCAGTCATCATTCATCCAATTAGTCACTAGAGAAGGAAAGCAAGGACAAAGTCTTATGTCAAGTTTTTTCCCAAATTCGCTTTGATCAACAGATTAAGAGCGCTTCGATCAAGTGTGAATTATGGCGGTTTCAAGAAGATTTGATGTGTTCTGTAATCCGCTTGCATGATTCACATTCATATTCACTCATATTGCGCTAATCCTCCATGTTATAATGTTTTGCAGGACACGATGATAAAATAAGCAAAAAAAGGAAGCTAAATAACGCGAAGGAAGACCCAAAGAAAAGAAGAAAATGAGGAAGGAAATTATAACACACATGCAGTGGTGAAGCATTCCACGCTACGACGTAGCCCTTCGCAGCAGCGTGGAAGTCCTAGCCGCTGTGAACCATAAAGGAAGATACTCAGTGGTCTTGGGTACGCTAAGGCGTAGGACCTCTTCGCTATGGCATAGCAAGGGTTTTTCAGAAGCGGTCAAGCATTAAACGACCTGGAATTTTCGGCCAATGATGGGCCCGCTCCCTGAGACATAAAAGGAAGGCATTTTTTGGAGGCAGGACGGAGGTGTCATTCGCAGGCGCATTTAGAGAGAAGGACAAACGTAACGTGAGGAAGATCAATTTTGAGATGAATTCGAGATCGTGGAAGACGACTTCTTCTGTAGTTCTTTCCCTGATTTATTTCATGTTAAAAATCTTTCAGTCTGTAATGAATATCACCATGAACTAACTTTTCTTTCTAGGGTTTTGTCAACTCTAGCCACACCATCATGGATTAATGTATTAATTTTAGTATGAATTTATATGGTTGCTTTACTCTTAAAATTAATCACATGTTATTGTTTGGCCAATTTTGACATGAAGTTATTATCAGAGTCCGAGATCTAGAGAAGATGACTCCTGTGGACACGGAGGGTGCCAACACTCTTTGGTTAATCGGGGGACAGAGATATCCTGCTCCAAGTGTGGTATTGTGGCTTGTGCCATTTATGCATTTTCGGGAGTCGAGGAGCCCACGCAGAGATGCAATACACCTATCAAGCGCCGATAGGCATATATTCAGAGAATATCTTCAGAGGCACAATCGACCCAATTAACGTAGAAATCATATGAAACCATTAAATAAATAGACGCTATTCAGGTTAAAATCCATCAAGTATGTATCGGTGACTCAAAACCCCGCTTCTCATCATTGCCTTAAATCAATATTTTAATATTAGGTTTTCCTTTGATTAGTTAAATTAGTCATAATTCACTATAAGACTTGATCCAAATATTATCTAGGACGCTGAGCCAGTATTCAGCACACTTCTCTTCGTGGGAACGACACTTGATGAGCCATTATACTATGTGAACTCGATGCGTATACTTGCGCGTACGGGCCTAAGTTTTTACTTAACTTTTACACACTCATTAAAGCCCATTAAGTTTTGCACTATCGAGGAGAAGCTTAGTGTCGATATTGGACAACAACGCTATAGATTCTACTTTGATCAATTTTATTTTATTTCTTTCTTTTACCTATTAATAATTTTATTTTTCTTTATAGCATATTTTCATTTATTTCACCCAAGCCCCGACTTCATACTTCAGGATTTCGTGAGTTAATAGTGTGCAGCCGAAGACAAGGTCGCAGGAATTACTCCCATTTGATCCCGAACCAAAAAGGGACATTACATCGATTATGCAGAAGCACATCGCGAACCCAATTCAAATCATGCGTAATCAAGAAGACGTAAAGAGTCGCTCCATGGATTGTGAAATGAACCACAAAGTGATCAATGATAGAATCATAGAAATCAGCCACCGTGATCATTTCAGATACCGATAATCCCTTATATGCTACTGAGGAGTTTCCTTGCCACCATCGCTTGTTCGCCACATACGGCATTCACCCATTCAAGCGAACAACTTCAGCCGAAGTGAGTAAATTCCTCAGAATGTTCCATATCATATAGTTCCAATGGTCAGCCTAAACAGAATCCAATGCACATCTGACAAGTTTTATTGAAGTCTGCGACACAATCAAGTATAATGGAGTAACAGAGAAGCCTCAGATTAAGGCCTATTTCACTATCACTTACGATCGAGCTAAGCATTGGTTGACTAGCCAACCACCGGATTCCATTACCTCATGGAATGACTTGGTGCAGAAATTCTTGACCAAATTTTTCCCACCCTCGAAGATTGCACAACTGGTATAAGAGATTAACACATTCAGACATATCGAGGGGGAAAACTTAGCTGAGGCCTAGGAGAGATTTCATGAGCTACTGAGGAGATGCCCACATCACAAAGTTATCCAGGTGGATGCAAAAGGCCACTGTGCTCTACAATGGTTTAGGCGATTCAGCTAGGACAATCATTGATGCCTCGGCAGGAGGTGCCCTGATGAAGAAAACTACATATCAAGCCTATGAGATATTGGAAGATGGCCAACCACCATACCAATCAAAGGGTCTTAAGATAGTCACACCTAGGAACTCCGTATCGAGCCGATTAATGTGTTCTAAATTGCAAACCATGTCGTTTAAGACCAAACAACTACAAAAGTAGAAAGGTACTATGAATGCTATTCTAATAACCTGCGGGAGATTTATGAAGTCTTATGAGGACAACACAAAGATTATGGACTATGAGAACAAATGATAGTGTATAAGCACAAGATGTGAATCAAGAAACCAATAACAACAGTGAGGTAATACCTACCGTAATTGTGTACTGTGAACCTATATCGTAACTGGCGCCGTGGTCGAGAGGTAACCAGAATAATCAAAGCAATCAGAACTATGGTTGGAGAAACAACCAGAATAGTATGCCACCAATTCAAGCAAGCAAACCACCACCAAAGAATAAAGTAGATTTGGAAGAAGCCTTAGCTTATATGATGACTTCCCACAGCACATTTATGAATGAGACAAAGGCCACATTCCAAAACCAAGCTCAATAGTTGCAAAACCAATCCACCCATCTATAGAATCAAGGAACTTAACTCAGAAACTAGAAGTGCAAATAGGCCAAATGGCCACATTGTTGACTGAGAGGCAGCACAGATCATGACCTAGTAACTCCTAGGTGAACCCGAGACGAGAAGGTAATGAACATGTAAAAGCTGTCACATTGAGAAGTGGTAGAGAATTAGCAATACCAGGGCATCCACTAGTGATAGGAGAGGTAGAAACTGAGGAAGTAATCCAGACCAGTTAGAATGACAAGACATAAAGGAAGCAACCCCAAGAGAAAAAGTATGTGGAAGAAAAAACATAGGCAAAAGATCGACCAGCAATGAATGAACCCATTGCTCCAATTTCGTACCCACAAAGCCTGAAGAAGAATAAACTGAACAAGCAATTCACAAAGTTTATGAAGTGAAGCAAGAAATTGCAATATAAACATTCCACGGTTTGATGCATTAGAACAATGCCCAATTATGACAAATTAGCGATGATATAATTGCCTAAGAAAAGCAGACTGTTTGACTGAGATGTTGAATTCACCGAGGAATGTAGTGCCATCCTTAAGAGAGGAAACCCGCCAAAAGCCGAAGCACCCGTGCGCTTTTATTATCCTCACCACGAGAAACTCCATCATCTTTTGAGAGCCTTATGTGATTGGGAGCTAGTATTAACCTTCATGCCTTATCCATATTCGCACAACCGATTAGGTGAAGCTCGCTAACCTGGCCACACTTCAATTAGCAGACAGGTCACTAAAGCATCCAAGGGAGGCGATAGAAGACGTTCTGGTAAAGGTAAACAAGTTCATTTCTCAAAAGATTTATCGTGTTGTATATAGAAGATAAAGAAATACCCATAATATCAAGTGCACTCATTTCTCGCAACTGTAGGCAAATGGATTGATGTGCAAATGAGAGAAATTAAATTGAGAGTGTAGGATGATGAGGTTAAGTTAAATGTGTTTGAGGCTATGAGACACCTGGCTGAGAGTGATACATGCTTCTCATAATATAGATCCTGCAGAGAGTCTGAAGAGTCTGCTCAGGCACAGTCCCATCAATTTGAGACTAGCCTCACATGTGAGTGAATCGAAGAACCGGGAGAAGAGGCCAAGAGCTCAGGAAATGGATGGACCTATTCCAACCTAATAGAAGGAAATACTACGAACCCTAGGCGAAAATACTGGGAACGTCGTTGCCATCCTTTTGAACAACCACTCCAAGATGGAGCAAAAGCCACTACCTAGCCATTCGAGGTATGCTTATCTTAGTGGACGCTCCACCTTACCGTTGATCATTTCAAAGATCCCCGAGAGCGCATAAGGAAGATAAGTTTCCGAGAGCACTCGTGAGATCACAAGGACGCGCTTCTGCTGGTCTGGCCGATGCAGCGATTCGCCTATGTGTATGCATCGACTCGCTAGAAGATGGTCATAAGCCTCGTTGGAAGCATGTAGCAGACTAACCAACCATGAAAGAAGTAAATCGCATGAAGTATTGAAGTGGTCGATGCCCGATTATGTATCCTATTTTTGAAAGTGCATGGGTGAGTCCGGTACAGGTAGTGCCTAAAAAGGGAGGAACAACAATGATAAAGGCAGAGAATAATACATTGCTACCTTCTAGAACAATCATGGGTTGGAGAATTTGCATCGACTACCGGAAATTAAATAAGGCTACCCGAAAAGACCATTTTCTAATGTCGTTTTTGGATCAGATGTTAGATAAGCTGGCAGGGCATGAATACTACTATTTCTTGGATGGGTATTCCGGTTACAATCAGATCGCTATAGCCCCTAAAGGATCAGGAGAAGATGATATTCACTTGCCCTTATGGTACATTCGCATTCAGGCGGATGCCTTGTAATGACCATGCACATTCCACTCGTATAATGGCCATATTCTCGTGATATGGTTGAAAAGATACTGAGGTGTTCATGGATGATTTTTTCATTATCGGGAACCTTTGACAATTTTTCGAAAACCCGAGGCCTGCGGCTAATTGTGATGAGGAAACCAATCTTATGCTGAATTAGGAGAAGTGCCACTTTATGGTACAAGAAAGCATAGTACTTGGGCACCGGATTTCTGTGAGAGGAATAGAGGTAGACAAAGAAAAGATTGAGGCAATAGAGAAACTACCTCCACCATCATCGGTAAAGGGCATAAGAAGCTTTTTTAGACACGTGTGGTTCTATAAAAAGGTTCATAAGATTTTTCTCTGACGCAGCTCTTGTCCAAGCCACGGGTTCAAGGGACACTATTTGATTTCATGAGCAAAGGTGTGCAAGCATTTTCACTCGGCGATGCTGATTGGTATCGAATTTCATAGTAGTAGCACTTATCGGGACATCCCATTTTAGCTAACGTGGCGACACAAGTGACTATGCGATCGAGCAATGCCGCGTAAAGAGAAAAGGATATTTTCGTGTTATCCACTATGCTGTAATTCCGACTTTTGAACGATGCCTAACTGAATTTATGCCACCACTCGGTTGAGCTATCGCCATTGTTTTCACCTTTGACAAATCTAGGCCCTACTTGATTGGCAATAAGGTAATAGTGCACACTGACCACTCAGCCATAAAGTACCTAATGACTAAAAAGGACGCGAAACCGAGATTAATACGGTGGGTACTCCTATTGCAAGAATTTGACCTATAGATAAAAGACAAGAAGGGAACAGAGAACCTAGTTACGAACCATCTTTCACAGTTGGAAGGGCCTTAAAGACGAGGTACATGTCAATGATAATTTCCCAAATGAGCAGCTCTTAGTAATTGAAGACACAAAGCCTGTTCCATGGTTTGCCGACTATGTGAATTACTTAGTGGCCAAGGTGATCCCTCCAGATTTTAGCTACCAACATAAGAAGAGGTTCTCGCACATTCAAGCACTACAATGTGGAAGAACCTATTTTATACAAAGCATCAAGGTCGATCAAGGATAAGGCGATGTGTACCTAAGACTAAATGGCAAGATTTAATCACTACCACACTTTATCATGTGGGGTATTTCACAGCTGCAGGACAACTAACTTATGATTTCGAATCAAGTTTCTACTAGCCTAGCTTGTTCAAGGATGCTCACCAGTTTGTATCTACTTGTGATAAATGCCAAAGAATAGGGAGCATTTCCAAACAGGATGAACCACCCATACGCACAATTCTAGAGGTTGAGCTATTTGATTTGTAGGATGGATTTACGGATCCATTCCCCTTCATTCAAGAATTTGTATATTCTCCTTACAAAGGATTACGCTCAAATGCAGAAGCACATCACACGCAGTGAATGATGCCGCGGTAGTAGCTATGTTCCTTCATGTACCACATATTTACACTCCGCTCGCACTCCACGAGCATTGATTACGTGATGGAGGTACTCATTTCCGCAACAAGATGGCTTGATAAGGTTCAAAGTATAGTGTGCAAAGATCGCATGTCACCGCATACCACCCACAGGAAAATAGGCAAGCAAAGGTGTCAAACCGAGAGATAAAGTCCATTATGGAGAAAACAGTCAAAAGTTCAAGAAAAGACTGGTCGAAGAAGATTAATATGCACTTTGGGCATACATGACAACATTTTAAACCCCATTGGGTATATGTAAAATTTCCGATGTGGATTTATGGAAAGCATGCACTTCTTAGGTGGAGATTGGAACATAAGTATCTTGGGCAACTGGAGCTCTGAACATGGATATAGTAGCGAGAAGAAGCGGATGCTACAACTTAGTGAATTAGATGAATTTCGCAATGAGGCTTATGAATGCCTGAATCTATAAAGGGAAAAGATTAAGCTTGGCATGACAAACATATTGTAAGGAAAGAAGAGAGAGTTTGGCCAGGGTGTGAGTCTTATTGTTCAATTCTAGGCTGAAACTCTTCCCAAGAAAGTTGAAGTCAAAATGGTCAGGTCCGTTCACAATGATTCAAATATTTCCTTATGGCGGGGTTGAATAAGGCATCCAGAAAAGGGACAGTTCAAAGTCAATGCCTAGAGATTAAAACCGTATTTTAAAGGAGAGTTCCATACAGGAAAACATGACACTATTCTAGCACAGGCATAGCCGGTAAGGGTGTAGAGGTCCTGCTGATTTAATTGTTTTCAAGTCGATTTATGCGTTCGCGGGGATGTCAAGCTAACGACATTAAACATAAGCGCTTCTTGGAAGCTGACCAGTATTGAGATCCCTTATTCTTTGAACTTGCATTATTTTTTGTCTTTTTATTTGCTCTTTGGTACATTTTTCGCTTTAGGAATCTCTACTTTTGTTTTATTTTAATGTGTTTGTGAGTTTTTCAGGTTTGCCGAAGGGTGCAAGCACTATAACTAAAGGGTTTACATGTTCATTCTGAGTTTGAGGAGAATGAATTCATGTTTTGCATGGCTTAACAAACTTTACAGTCGCCCTTGATGTGAATCTACCACCCATTTGCATGGAAACACAAACTTTTTCCAAACTTTACAAGTGCGCCATAGCGTAGATCCTCTGCCATTGTGTGAACAAAATTTGAATTTCTTTTCGAAGCTTGATCGGCTTTTCATTTTCCCACTACCGCAATTCTTGGTTTCCTTCCTATCTCTCTCTCTTTTTACCGAAACCCCTAACCTAGATCTACCCCAATGAAACACAGAGTTGATCCGGTAAAGTGAGGCCGGCTCCACCCCCCCTCCCCCTCGGGAGGATCCCGATAGGTTCATTTCCTAGAGGCGCGAATCATGATCCTTTGTTCCAACCATTTGTTTGTCAGGAACTAGTTTCCGACTTTCGCGTGTTCTTCAAACTTCATCATCTGAAGCTGGTGATGAACACACCACATTGCACCCCACATCTGAGTGGCCCCGGTTGTCTCTTGGGAGGGAATTCCACTCTAATATGCATTCAGGTTGGCCTGCCGTTTCAATCCACGATCACGAAGTGGGTTGAGTTTGGTACCCAAAGAAATCAACCGTTCTGACTGTTTAATGGCGGCGATGCGGACTATAAAGCCTTATTTGCAAACCTGAGACTATGAAGCAGCTTGATCGAAGCTCCACACAAAGAACTTGGCGGTGTGTGAAGCGCCAACCATTGGCGAGATGACTTTACGATTTCTAGATAAGCCCTACGTAAGGTGGCTAAGGCTTGTAGTAAAAATTTTTATGCGTAAATCAAAAGCCTACCTTGCGCACTCCATAGATCCTAAGGACCAAACGATCCTTCTCTACGCCATAACCCAGGGCTTCAAGTTCGATATAGGGTCCGTCATCGAAAGGGGGTTGTTAGTCGACCAGGGAGCAATCACGCCGGGGCGCATGCTGATCCACCCCTCACTGATTACTGGAGTTATGCTGACAAACGAAAGTCCGATGTTGGACTCGAGAGACGGTCGGCGGCGTCACCCATACCATTGCCCGTGCGAGTTTGGGAGCCCTGGAATTGAAAGAGGAAGTCAGCGAGACCGCGCGGTGCTTCCCTGGTCGGGTGACTTGAGGGCGGCGACCACGAGGTCCCCTCCGGTTCGACTCGATCCACTGGGTTGGGATTCATGCCCTCACCACGTAGTTTGACGCATATTGGAATGAGTCTCAGGAGCACCGTGTTGCCTTAAGTCAAGATATGGACGCCCTCAAGGCCGAGATGGCCATCATTCGCTCAACGGGGATCAGATCTTGCCAGCAATTGGCTGAAAAGCTGCCTCTCTTTTCACACTCATGCCGCCCGCACGCCGGTGATTCGCGAGGGACGTATCTCTGTTCCCTTATTTCCTTTCATCATTAAGGGACACTATCGGTTTCGATTAGGGGTTGGGTTATCACGGTTTGCTAGTTTATTTTCTACGTGTTTTAGGTCCTAAAGTTTTGTTATTTACTTTCCTCATGTTTTTAGGTCTAATTTTTGTTAGTTTATTTTTCGACATGTTTTAGGTCTAGTTTTTTGTTCATTATGTCTTAGTTATGTTTGCTTTTGTATTATTATGTCCACAGTAGCTTCCAGTTTAGTATTAATTTTCTTAGTTTTAATTACTTGGCATGATTATAAGAAATGGGGTCATCGTGATCTAAATGAGATAATTGTCTTCAGAGAGTAAATAAGGAACTCAAGGTTGTTTGATGATCGGAATTGCATTGTGAAAGTTTAGAATGGCCAGAGTGTACAGTCACCTCTTTTAGATTTCAAGAAACCATTTCCCAAAGTAAGCTATTGCTCACACACACACGTGATCTTCAAGGTATGCCTAGACTCTGGACTCATCATACAAGGTTCTACGAACCTTGGAAAGTTTAAACACCTAAGTAGTGGACACCTTAGAAAAGAGGATAGCCTTCCAGGCCCCAGTAGTATTAAAAAATGTCAAAAAATAAAAGCATGGTTTGAATAAGTGGATCATCCAAATCAAAATCTAGGGCATGGTCAGAAGGCACTCAAGAATCTAATGCCACAGGCCGGCGGCGAGGAACAGTGACTTCCGCACTACTATGGAATGAGGATGTGGATGATTTCCCGCGGTCCCAGGGCCTCGAGGTTTGGTTGAGTGTTAGTGAAGTTCGAGGGCCAGATGCGATGTATAACCAACTGGTGGGGAGTCACCGATGGATCCGCGTTCGCGAGACACCTCCGCCTAGAAGCTTTGCGTTTGATGATCTAACGTTTCTACCTCTACCGGGAGTTAAGCCGAATTAGTTCTTGGGTTGGGAAAGCGATGAAGTGACCGGATTGGTTGTGTTCACATTATTAAGCTATTCCAAATATGACAGTTAAATTCAAGTTTGGAGATGCTGAATTAGGAGTTATACGGAATCACACTTCAACCGCACTATAGACTCCTTAGGAAAGGTTATTGAACACTAAAAAGAGGGTTGACTTGCTTGGTCGCTTTAGTCTGGCTTTCGGTGCGAGGTTCTTGAAAGTTGGATGACCACAGGTAGTCCCCGGATCCCAGGAGTGGTTCATGTTGACCCTTTTTCTTGGTATCATGTGTATTGGACCCATATCGTCAGTGTTAGTTACATTATATTCTTGCATGCTCTGTTTAGAGTTTGTTCTTGCTTGGGGACAAGCAAAACTAAGACTAGGACATGTTGATCGATTGTGAATTATGCATCGTTTGATAAGATTCGATGTGTTCTTATATGCTTTCGATTGCATGATTCACATTCACTTCACTCATATTGTGCTAATTCTCCATAATATAATGTTTTTGCTTGGACATGGTGATAAAATAATAAAAAATGAAGCTAAATAACGAAGAGAAAGACAGATCAAAGAAAATGAGAAGGAAATGTAGAACACGCACGCGTGGCGAAGCACTCAGTACGGCGTAATACTGCGCGACGGCGTGGAAGTCTAATGTTGCAGAGCGAAAGGAAAGGAAGATGTTGGTCTCAGGAGTCGTCGTGGCGTAGGACCTCTTCAACTGCGGCATAGCGCTTTAGAAGCGGTCGAGGCATTAGCGACTGGAATTTTTAGCGATGATGGAGCCGGCTCCCAGAGACTATAAAAGGAAGGCATTTTACGGAGCGGGGGACATTCGGAGGTGGGCATTTCAGGCGGGCTAGGAGAGAAGGACAAACGAACAAAGGAGAGGTGTGGCGGAGGCAGTTCTAGAGATCGTATTATTCTTTTATGAATTCTTTCACGATTTATTTCATATTAAAATGCACCATTCTGTAATGGACAACACCATGAACTAACTCTTCTTTCTAGGGTTTTGTCAACCCTAGCCACACCATTATGGATTAATGTATTAATAATTTGGTTTATTTAATATTAGTATGAATTTATGGTTGTACTTCACAATTAATCACACATGTTATTGTTTGTCCAATTTTGACATGCTATTACTAGGAGTCTAAGATCGAGAGAAGATGACTCCTAGGGACATGGGTAAAGCAACACTTGGTCAATTGGGGAATAGAGATATCACGAGCTCCAAGTGTGGCATTAGGGTTTGCACATTTATGCATTTCGGAGTTAAGGGGTCGACGGGGTAATGCACCCCATTGAGGCGATAGATGGATATATCTCGAGAGAGAATATCTTGTGAGCCTGATCGACCGTAGCATAAATCATATGAGCTCATTAAATAAATACTCTATCTAGGTTAAAATCCATTAGGTATGGCTGGTGACGGCAAAACCCTAGTTTTCTCATCATTGCCTTAAATCAATATTTTAATATTAGGTTTTCCTTAGATTAGTTAAATTAGTCATAATTCACTATAAGACTTGATCCAAATATTATCTAGGACGTTAAGCTAGTATTCAGCACGCTTCTCTTCGTGGGAATGACACTTGACAAGCCACTATACTACGTGAACTCGACGCATATACTTGCGCGTACGGGCCTAAGTTTTTACTTAACTTTTACACACTCATTAAAGCCCATCATGCTCTGTTATATATCTCATTGAATTAGGGAACCATATTATAGGTTAGATATCAATATTTGTTTTGTATGATTCATGAGAGAATAAATGTGTACAAAATTTTTTATTTATTTTTCATATTTTGTTATTCAAATTCTGAATTACTATTAGGAACAACCTTAGTGAATCTGAGGTATGATCTTAGTGAAGTTGATATACAACCTTAGTGAATTTGAGGTACAACTTTAGTGAGCCTAAGGTATGATATTAGTGAGCTTTAAGAACATTATTAGTGAAGTCAAGGTACGATCTTAGTGAATTTCAGGTACAAGCTTAGTGAACCTTTGGTACAAACTTAGTGATCTTTAGGTACAATCTTAGTGAAGTTAAGGTACGAACTTAGTTAGGCTGAGGTACGAGGTGGATGTGAGGTGGATGTACAAAAGGGTATCTTAGTCAAAGAAAAAACAATCAGCATATAATGTACTATCCTATAATATTTTCTGAAATTGACATATTTGTATTGGGTTATAAAAAACTTAATTCTTATAGTCATGTTATTTTGAAATTGACAGCCCATAACCTACTTTTCCATTTTTTTTCTTTTATCGCCTCTTACTTTTTTTCTTTTGTTCCCTCTTTTTTTCTTCTTTTGTCCCCTCTCTCCCCTAAATCCCAGTTCCCACCAAACCCCTTTTTTCTTTTTTTCTTTTTTTTGTTTTCTTATGGCTGCCATACCTGGGTTCTACAGCTACATTTGGTTATCGGAAAACTACTTAAAGAAAATGCAAGAGAAATAAGATAAAACATAAATAATAGAAGGAAATAAACAATGGAGAAAAATAAAATAGAGCTAAATTCAATATATCATCTTTATTTGCTACTTTAAATCCATTTTATTTATTTTAACTCATCAATATAAAGATTAAATCATTTAAGAATATATAATTTTATAAGTAATTTTCTTTTTATATGATTTTTTAAAGTTTTTTAATTTTATTTGCTACTTTAAATCATTTTTATATAATTTTTTTTACTTTAATTTTCTAATTCTCAAACAACATTAGGTATTAAATAACATTGTTTTTTTTTACTAGCGTATTTTCCTTTTGTTTTCTTTATTCATAATAGAAAATCATTTTCACATGGAAAATTATTTTCAGATGCCAAACCACAACCAATTTCCTCTTCGTTTTTTATTTTTTCTTTGAAACTTTACTTTCTTTGTAGCTTCACTTTAAATTAAGAAAAACAATCATAACATGGACACTTGTGATTGTGCTCTATATATATCCTTCCTTCTTCGTTTTTCTAAAAAAGAGGATAATAAAAGTGAACAAAACTACATAAAGATAAAGATGGATAACAGTGGAAGAGAAATCATACAGAGGGCCCATATAACATTTGGAACCTTTCTTGTACAAAAATAAATTCTAACTAAAGTTAACAATGATGAAAGTAAAAAAGTTAAAGTCTCCAATTCTTTCTTCTTCTTTTTTTCTTCTCATAATTCACATGACTTGGTGATTGATTTCATTGTTGATTTCCTTTAAGCTATTAAAACGGAATAAGGAAACTTGTTGGTCAAGTATCATCTTTATAATAAAAACTTCATTTGTTTCTAATTCTTGTTCGATAACTTAGATAATTGGATATTTTTTATTTGATCTTTATCCACCTGCCAAAACCATCCCAGGCATATCGATACCTTGCTCCATGAGGACCTTGGCCTCAAGATTCAGCGAAACTTGCTTTGTATCAGGTTTCGACCCTAGTCAAGTTATGAAACTTAAATGCCATTACAAGCTGCTTTAAATGGAACTCTTTAATGTTATGAATGGGCATATAATTTGATATCATTGAGGTCGTGGACTCTATGGGATCAGTGGACAGAAATCTCCAAACTGACAAGTTTAAACCATAGAATGACCTTAGCACCATATCCCAATACATGTCATAGAATCGTTTACCATATACATGGAGGTTGCTAAAATTAAAAGCTATGTTGCACTTTGATTGAACAAGTCCAAGTATCACAAAGCAACTCACATATGCAGTGGGTAGGAAAAGGTGCATAAATGGCCCCAACATTTGGCCGTATGTCCAATCTAGTCTTTAATGTTTTGCTAGGTTCAACCATGCTCTAACATTTCTAGCGTGACACACTTATGCCCCTACTATTAACAGAATCAACATGTAGGCAAACAAGGCGTTAACGATCGATGTTGACATGGCATCCCTCACATGCGTTTTTGCACGTGGTTCATAAAACCCAAAAATTTATTTTGACAAAATGTTCCTTATCCCTAACCTCACTATACCCTTCTCTCCTACCATTGTTTTCGCCACCTCCTCCAGTCTGGTGGTGATAATGACGACACTCTCACTCTCATCATTGCCTAAATCACCATACTTGTACTACCAATCTAGTGCCCTGTTTAACTCAAAATACCATTTAATAACTGCATCACACAATCAAGAACAAGCAAGTTCCTCTTTCCCAACAAATTCTTGCAAACAATGTGCAACAATTGTGTTGTTTCATTAGGTGGTGAAGGTGGAGGCAACGAAGGAGGAGGAGATGATGCTAGAGGCGACGCTATCGGAACAATATGAGGCGGGACGATGTGGCCATTTAATTAATAATCAAATACAACTAATTCAACAAAGCAATAATGAACTCTTCCGGCCGAAACAAAAAAATTACATTTTTTCTTTGTATAGCTAAATTGGATCAAATCCAACAATCGTTTTCAATTCTAAACCAAACTCAAAATCCAAAGCTCAAAAAAAAAAAAACCCAAATTCCTAATCATTAAGTTTCACCAACATAATCACTCAAAAATCTCCAAATGCTCCAACCCCAGATCACAAAACCTTTCTCACTATCAAACCCAGATGACCAATCTTTTCACATTGTCTTGAATGAGATCGGTATTCCTAAAGTCATGGTAAATAAAGCAAAAGGCAATTAGGAGCTACACGAGAAAAGGCAGAAAGAGAAATTGAGGGAGAAAATTAGAGGCTTTGAATAAGAACTATAGGTGATTTACATAGGAATTTGAGGAGGGTTAGAGTTAGGATGAACTTATAGGAGGGGATCGGGTATTAGGATCGAGATATTCCATTGAGGGCATTGTTGTCAAAATATTGTTTTGGGTTTAAAGAATCAAGCGTAAAGGTGCCACATCAGCTAAAAAATGCACTTGAGGGGTGCTATATCAACATCGTTAACACCCCATTGCCCATCTGTTGTTTCCATTAATGACATGGGTATAAGTATGTCACGGTACAAACATTAGAGCATGTTTGGACTTAAAAAAATGTTAAGAGCCAAATTGGACATACGGCCAAACGTTGGGGCATTTCAACACCTTTTCCAGTAGTGGGCATGCATATCAATTTCTTTGGTGTAGAAAAGGGTGTGATGATATGTGATGGAAGGGAAAATATTTTCTTTAAAGTATTTGGTAACATCTAATTTTTAGGGTTAGAACACAAAATGCCCCTAAGTTTTACATATGTCCTATTTTAACATTTTCGGTCCCTAAGATATCCCCTTCACGTTTACTACGCCACCATGTACCCATCATGTTAAAAAAAAAGTCACCAACAAGTTGTGTAACACGTGTGGGGGTGTTTAATGGGCGTTTGTCCATCTATGACCTTTTCTACCGGTATGGGCATGGCTAAGCTACGAAAGCAAACATATAAGGTATCTTAGGATCGAAAGAACAAGGCTGGGACAAATGTGCAAAACTCAAGACACTATTAAATACTCCCTTATTTTATTTCAAGTGGCTTGCACAACTAGCATTAACACTAAGGCTACATTTGGTTCTCAGAAAAATATTAAGGAAAATGCAAGAGAAAAAAATAAAGAGGAAAAGTAGAAGGAAAGAAAAAATGAAGAAAAATAAAATAGTGCTAAATTCAATATATCATTTTTATTTGCTACTTTAAATCCATTTTATTTATTTTAACTCATCAATATAAAGATTAAATCATTTAAGAATATATAATTCTATAAGTAATTTTATTTATACACTACTACAAAAATCTAAAACTATGATGCTCGTATCTATGACGGTTTTGAGAAAAATGTCATTATTTAGTTAAATACATTAAAACAATGACATTTGTTTGCTATGACACTTCTATAAACGTCTTTGAACTGCATAAGTTTAAAGATCGAGCCTTTGGCTCGACTCTGCCCAAAGCCCAGCGGCTTTGGTATCTCTTCTCGAACCTCGATCGTGGCCTAATCTTATACGATGGTGGGCAAGGTCAAGATTGGCGACACCCCAAATCCGGGACATTTTGGCCTAAATTCTTTTTTTTTTATTTCATTTCCACACAACCTATACTAACTCAATTTGAGTCCCTTTTATTACGAAGAGGACTTGAAACTCAGGAAAACTTGCCAAAATGTATTTAATTTTACAAAACTAAATTAAATACAACATTTTGTTCCATATATTACAAAAAAATATGGGTTTCCAACCCAAAAATCATAGAATGCAAACAAGGCATTTTCTAGCTTTTTTCTTCACAACCTAGGTTAAAGATGAGCCTCATGTGACCCATTACCCTCAGTGCTGAAAAATGGTTTCCGTGGCCAAAGGTGTGAGCAAATTTCAGTGAGAAAATCTCTCACAGGATACCCCACCTAAGTGCAAATGCAATGTATAATTCCTACAAAATTCATACCCATTCAAGTAAAATTATGCAATTTTCTACATAAGATGCCACATATAAGCCCCATGCGAGCCCGTGCCTCGAGTCCTCCTGACTCCTCGCACTTGCATTTTCCATGTATCAAATTTTTTTTTCTAAAACAAAAGGTTTTTGTTTTAATTCTCGTGAAGGTTCGTTGGACAGACTCTAATAAAATGTTGGACCGCCCTCTAATATTCCTCTTCTTTTTTCTCATTTAAACCAGAGACTCAGATATCAGCGGACCTTCTCAGACCACATATTTCGGTTGGACGAACTCCGATGATGCGTAGACTGACCCTCCAGATATATTTCATTTTGGACGGACTCAGTGTCTTGTGGACCCTCTGATATATTTCAGTTGGACAAACTCTGATAGTACTGTGGACAACCCTCTAATATATTTCATTTGGACAGACTCCGATGGTACCATGGATAACCCTCCGATATATTTCATTTGGACAGACTCCGATGGTACCATGGATAACCCTCCGATATATTTCATTTAGACATACTCCGATAGTACCGTGGACAACTCTTTGATATATTTGGACAGACTCTGATGGTACTGTGGACAACCCTCCGATATATTTCATTTGGACAGACTCCGATAGTACTGTGGACAACCCTCGGATCTATTTCATTTGGACAGACTCCGATAGTACTGTGGACAACCCTCTGATCTATTTCATTTGGACAAACTTCGATGGTACTATGGACAACCCTCCGATATATTTGATTTGGACAGACTCTGATGGAACTGTGGACAACCCTTCGATATATTTCATTTGGACAGACTTCGATAGTACCATGGACAACCCCTTCGATATATTTCGTTTGGATAGACTCCGATGGTACTATGGACAACCCTCTGATATATTTCATTTGGACAAACTTTGAAAGATGCGGGACGCCCTCCGATAATTACCGTGGACAACCTCCTATCTATTTCATTTTGGGCGGACCGATAGTGCGTGGACAACCCTCAGATCTATTTCCACTTGAGTGAACTCCGATGATCTTGTGGACAACCCTCACGATATATTTCATTTGAATGAGACTCCAATAGTCGTAGACCTTTTCCTTTTCTTTTCATACGTCTTTGTATATATACTTGCATGACAGATCTTATGTTTTTTTCAATTTTTTTTTGGACACACTCCAAAATATTTTGTTGGACAAACACCGATAAAATGTTTGTTGGACAACCATCCGATAAAAACTGCTTGTTCAAAGCCATGCCGTGCACTCACACCCGATATACACGATGTCCCCATGCACGTGAGATGCAATGCTACTGCATATTATTTACTTATATTTCATGCATGCATATACCAATATTACTTCCATAAAAACTGCATGGACGTTTTTTTTTTCAAACAAGAATTAACCATACAAACTGGAATTTTTTTTTTCCATATCTCTAGTTTAGAAAACAGCATGCACTATTAACATTGTATTCACACAAATTTTGCGTGTTATCAACCAAGAAGGCAAACATATAACTGGATTTTTCTTTCCAACTTTCTAACCAGAAAAAAAATACAGCATGCATTACTACCACTTCTCACACATAAACTGCATGTAATCCACCAAGAAAAATGAACATGCAAATCTGGAATTTTTCTTCCAGATTTCCAGCTTAGTCCCCATGCATGTGAGATATACAAAAAAGACTACTGCATGACATTATTCATTTAAATGCATGCATGCAACAAGTTCACATATTGCATGTTATACAATAAAAACTTAGACATGCAAACTGAATTTTCTATCCAGTTTCATTACCAGAAAAACACAGCATGCAATTTCTCTACATTTTCACATCAAATCTGCATGATATAAAATTACTGCATGCATACTCATATCACCATCTTTTCAAAAACAGCATATCATTCCTTACAGAATACCTTTGTAGACTGGAGTGCTGCCAGTTTCACAAACAGAACAATAAACCTTTGAAATCAAGCATTCAATATATTTTCCAGTAGGTTTAACCTGCACAAAAAATCCGTTTCTGGCATCAAAATGCCCAAAAAATGTACACAGTTTGCATTCAAACTGTTTTGAGCCATTCATTTACATGCATGCATGCAACAAGTTCACATACTGCATGTTATACAATAAAAACTTAGACATGCAACCTGAATTTTCTATCCAGTTTCATTACCAGAAAAACATAGCATGCAATTTCTCTACATTTTCACATCAAATCTGCGTATAACAAGTACCATACATACTCATATCACCATCTTTTCTCAAAAAACAGCATATTCATACAGGGCCACAACACATACAAACTGGATTTTTTTTTTTCCAGTTTTCACAAACAAGAACAATAGTACACAAAAATCCAACACCATGAACACATTTTGGGTCCAGCCTGTCTTGTGAGTTTTCTACGCCAAAGAACCCAGAGACTCACAGTTGTTCCCAAACTGTTTTGAACCCAGCCCCATGTTGGGGCTAAGACCCATAGCCATTGAATGGCCCCCTGAACAGAACCTCCCAAGTGAAGACACCTCCCTCTTAGAGTGTAAGCTACCTCTTCCTTTTCTTCTTTCTTTTCTTCCTTCCTTTTCTCCTTTCTTTCTTTCTTCTTTTCTTCTTTTCTTTCTTTCTTTCTTTCTTTCTTTCTTTCTTTCCTTCCTCTCTTCTCCCCTCTACAAACTGATTTCCTCCTCCTCATCACCCACCAAGCTGTTTTGGGTTAGGTGTAGGACACCACTCCCAAATTGGTTTGACACATGGCCATTACTAGGCCACATGTTCTCCATGCCTCTATTCCACCCACTACCATGCTCGCCGCCCAGGTGGCATGAGGCTTTCGCTTCCACCATCTTGCCAAGTGTCCCCCTCTCTAGTGCCACATGGCACAAGCTCATCATGCCAAATGTCACTCCATTACTCGCCCATTCGCCTCGAAATATGTGAAATTTTGACTGTCTTGGAATTCAAAAAAATTCAACTATGCGCTTAGATTTCTCGAGACGAACTCAATGGTGTAATCCTCATTGTCATCTGAGATCTACAGAAATTTCTAGGTTTTTTGTTTGTACTACGACGATAGTAGTCTATCGTTTTGCAATGTTTTCGGGTTTTTACAAAGATCCCTCCCCTAGATGCCTCCACCCCACCGTGTCGTCTACGCTATCCTCTCATCTTTTCATTGTAAAACTTAGTGCTAATAGAGCCTCTTTTTTATGGGGCCGAAGTCCCACTATCTTTGACTCACAGTCCCACCAACCTCACGCAAAGCCATGGTTGATCGTTTTGGCTCTTGCTCTTCGTATTAGTAAACTCTTATGTTTACGCGGCATGTTTTCCTAGGGTTTTTCCACTCAATTTTCCTCTGCGGTAATTGTTGCTTTCTTCATTTTTTCTTCTTCTTTCTTTTATCATTTTTGGTGGCTTCGATTTTACTTTTGATATAGTAGAATTGCTAAATTAAGGGTCTTGGAGGATTTTGTTTTTAGATTTTTTTTTTCAAGTTTTTCTATTTGATTTTGTGGGTTTTTGGTGTCAAAGATGTGTGTGAGGGGTGAATTTCGATCCATGTGGCTTTTCATTGTTAACTCTTTACTTCTTTTCTGGTTCTTGAGAAAAATTCAAGATTTGAATGCCAAAAAGAATAGAAAACTTCTCATATTTGAATTGATGGGAGGAAAAAAGAAGGGATTTAAGTTTCTACTTCTCTCTTCTTTTCATATATAATCAGCCAAACAAACAAAAACATTTGGTTATATTTGACTTTTTTTTATCTCATTTAAGTGTGTTTAAGAAGTTTGTAGTACTCTCTCTCTCTCTCTCTTTCTATATATATATATATATATATACACACACATATATAAATATGTCAGGTTCATATTTTAATAAGCTAATTTAAGTACCAAAAGATTGTTCAACATTCTGTATCTAATTTTATTTTATTACAGTTTAAATATTTGGTGTTTGTGCCATCATGTCCATAGAATTTTATTGGCTCCATCAAACATCTCAATGCATAAAGCAATCATTAGGAAACACTATCTAGAATGAGCATTTCATCAATGTTCCAGTTTCAGGGATCTATTTTTGAATTATGTTTCAATATTTTGTTTGTGTTGCAAGTTTGTGAACACATAATTAACTGAAAATTGAATCACAAAGTAAAGGTGGAGTATAGAATATTCATAGGAAAAGTTGCCCAAGAGATGATGTTTGGCTAATGTATCAGGTGCAGGACTAGTGGACTCTATAACAGAATAGACATGCTTTTTCAATAATTTTGTAAGTCTTTTCCTTCTTCTTCTTTATTCTTTATTTATAAAATCCAATACTCCATCTAAATAATGAGACTAGCAACCCTTGGTTCTATGCTTTGGTACCATTTCTATGAACAAACTTGTACCATAATCAGTGTAAGACAATTCACCCTCAAAAACTGACAATTTTCCTTCAATTATTTTTTTCTTAAAGGTTTGTTTGTTCTTGTGTGATGTAAGCAAGATAGACATGACCGCCACTGTCCTGGGTTTCAAGATTTCAATGCCTATTATGATTGCCCCAAGTGCCATGTAGAAAATAGCTCACCCTAAAGGTATACAACTCTTTCACCTTGCATTGCCACTCTTTCCATCACAGTGAAAAATTTTAAGCCTTCTTGTTTTATAATTGAGCTCTAGTTCTTTGCAATACTAGATGCAGCATATGTATGATGCAAAGTGATAACATAGTGCTTAAAGTCTTTAGTATCAAATAAATTTTTTGAACATATCATGATGACAGTTTTCAGGGCAAGCTATTCTATGTGTTCAATTTTGGACATGAGAATGATTTATAAGTTATTACTTAGTCTGGCCAATATTATAAGGACAAGAATGTAGTTACACTAAGCTTGAGAAGCTGAGAACCAAAGTGGATAAAGTAGTGGATTGTACTTTGGAAGTTGTAGATTAGCGACCAGCTTCATTTTTTATATCATTTTGGTCATGACTTACTCAATGCATGTTTGCAAGTTGATGACTATGGACATGCTTCATATGTTACTAGTCAAATTGATCAAATCCTGAACTAGAAGGTAAGTCGAGATGGATTTATTGCTCAGATAAAAGTACTAAGATTTCAAGATCGTCATAACATAGTTTTTATCATCACCTACTAGTGAAATTTAAAGAAAACGACAGTGAAGAGTTTTCTAATCAAAGATTTCTTAAATTTATTCTACAATAATGGACATTGCTACATAGAGGTTGCCTCATAAATAGTTTCTCTTGGCCTTTAAAGATGGGATGTAGGTAAGCTGAAAATCACCAGATTTCCAATTCTGGTAAGGGTGTACCACACAGTTGAGGATAGTAAGGAAGTTTGCCCTCACTATTTTGATCCACATCATAACAGTTCCATGTATGGATGTTTAAGCATTAACATAATCTATATAAAGTTTTTCATTATGCAGCTAGGCTAGCTATACAATTAGATAATTGAATAACATTATGGCATTATTTGTAAGAACACATGGTTTCTCATATTCCAGCTAACTAATTAAGATAATTGAATAATTTCTGACCTCAAAGTCATATTTTACTCAAAAAATAGTAAATAAAATAAAAATTCCATGTATTATATCATTTCATTAGTTTAAAGATACTTTGGTAAACTTTTCCTGGTTGAAATACCAAACAACTACCCACAACTCTCTCACAAATCCACTGCCCTCTAAGATGTCTTGCAGTAACTATTGAACTCTACATCTCTCATAGATTCTCAAACTCCATACCGTGTGCTAAGGTTGGGGTGAATTGTGGAGTTATAAGAGAACCTTTGTTCCCAGGGTCAGCAAAAGTCTAACCTACACTGGTTGAAGTCATTACCTCAAGGTTAGTTTTCCCATAGTTATGTTACTTTTTAAGTTTTGAGCAATTTGTGAAAAAGACAGCTGGAAAAACAATGTCATGAAGAGGAGGGTGTAGAACAATCTGAAACCATGGTGAGGAGCTAATTTTCTGATGAGTGTATGTATCTAGGAAAATTAAACTTCCTCAGTAGATAATGATTCCTATCTGTTTTATATATTAAGCCAGGTCAAGAATGTTAACAGGCTATCAATGTTGTGTTCTTTCAGAAGATTTTGTGATGAGGAAAGGGTTAGTCTCTAAGAGATCTTGATAAAGTAAGTAATGGAGTTAAATTCTGGTATAGGTGTTTGATGATCCATAATAATTTGAAAGAAGAATTAAATTGACTAAAATGTTCTTTTTAGGAAAAGACAGCATAAAAATTAAGGGTACATTTGGCAACTATTTTTGAAAATATATTTTTTTGTTCTTTGTTTTTGTATGAGGTTGGTTGTGCCTATTTTTTATGTTTCCTTTTAATAAATTTTCTGTCTAAAATGATGGACCATGTTGTTAAAATTCTGCAATGCCTCTCAGTTTGATTGATCTTACTTGCTGTTTTATTAATATTTTTGCTTCTTCTTCTTCTTGGAAACTTAAAGGTGGGTTGGAAACTGGGTGTCTTTATTCTCTATTTTGTGTTTTGAGAGTGTAAACTTGACTTGAATTTATAATATTTACATTTTCTGAGGTTAAACTGATTGGATATATTGTATTTTTGTCTTTGAGTTTCTGGACCCTTCTTGCTGCAACACTTTTTTTACTGAATTTGTTAAAAATAAAATATTATCAAATCCTGCAAATAATATTCCATCAAAGTTTTCTGTTAGTAACTATTTAATTTTTTTTCAGTCTACAAGTAATAAGCTGAAGTATAATGTAGAAATGAATAAATAAGACAACCCATCCCACTAGTTTTAATTGGGTGTCAATGAGATCAATTTAAGTTAATATACTTCCAGAAACCCAGGGTGGTGATATTTGTTGCCTTTACAGTTTAGACACTAAATTGACTCAGTTCTTAGCTTCCTAGGAAATTGATCTGAGTTGTGGTGAAGGTATTTTTGAGTCACATGAATGTATAATAGGAAATGAGGGAAAACTTATGGTACAAAGTGAGGATAACATAATAGGAACCAGAAGGTTTAGAGATTCTGGAAATTGGTTTCTAATATATTGTTGGCATATATTTGGTTATTAAGTTGGTCCTGTGTTTTGCTTTCACACTATCAGGTTTCTTTCTTTGTTATATGAACAAGAACCTGATTTTATCTGGATCTTTGCATGTTTTCTCCTAGAACAGCAATTTGAATGGTTCAAGTGGATTCATTTTAAACAATCTGAAATAAAAGTGAATAGTGAAACACCATTTTAAATGGAAGGAAGGGTCATTTTTTAATCATTTCATTCATGACAACAAACATACTATTTGCTCTTCCTTAGATACCTGTGTAATTTTGTTTCCCCTTCATCTCCCTTAGGTTTACAAGAGATATAAGCTATTAAATAAGTATTACGTCTGTGATTTGCATCCTTTGAAGCTGTTGTTAGGGTTCAAGATAGCTACCACATACATATTATTTGTGTGCAAAATACATGTCAAAGCATTTCAAGTACTTGAAGAATGCAGTACGGCCATAATGAGAAAGATGAAACTCAAGAATTTGAGACGGTGATCTGATATTTCATAGCCAAAAGTTGTTTAGAAAACTCAATCTTAACATTCTGTTTGATAAAGTCAAAGTGAACTCTTTTTGTTCCTGCATCATCTGTTTGAGTCCCCAGAGAACTCCTGATCTCAGTGAACAGTACTCAGTTGAGCATTTCTCATCTGAACAGATTCTCTTCCAGCAGCCTTATGTTGTTTCTAAATATGTGTGTTAGAGAACTATAAGCTCATCTATGACCATTCACATTTAATATTTCATTTTTAGGTGTCTTCTTTGACTTGGAAAACTAACACGGCGGCGGTGAGTCTATCAAGTGGTGGAGCTCTTTCTACTCCCCCTTAATGTTGTGATGGATTCAATCCACGATACATGAGCAGGGAATGAAATTTCTGCAGATTTTGATGACATCAACAGCACAAAGATCCTCCCTATAGTGAAGGCAACAGTACTCCTAATAAAATCTATGAAACTTGTTGAAATATAAAAAAATACAATTTGGATCAAATGTATCTTCTTCATAGCTTTTTCTTATACATATGACTTTGATATAGTTTTCTTTATAAGCTGCTTTCATATTATGTTTTGGCACAATAATTATGATCTATTGCTATATCAGATTTATAATCAGATGAAATTAATAAATGGGATTTTTAATGCAATCTGATGTGTATATGACCAGTGTCGTGGTTCTAATAACTCGATATAAAAATTAATGAGCCACCATTATATGGTGTCCTGATTTGAATCTTCGAATTCGAAATGCGAATAATGGCGCTTCAGTGGTTTTAATTTATAATCGCCCTCTGTTGGTCCGTAGCCTTTAGGAAGTGTCATTGAAACTCTTCGTAATGTTCGCATCGCGTGTTCGTGGAACTTTTCCCTAGTAATATATAATTTTTTGATTTTTCTTTACGATGATCCGGCAGATACACCAGGATTCAGTGATTGATCTGGATGAGCGGATTACACAGTCGGTACATGAAACAAATGCGTCGTGATGATTTGAATCGCGGTGAAATTTGTCAGTTGGGAAAACCGACCTAAACCTACCGTATCGCAGTCATTTACAGACGGATACATTATAATTTATCACCAATCTGCTCCATATTGAATTCACTCATCTACCATTTTCTTCTATCTTCTCTGCATATATATGCACCATTGTGAATTGGCGTTCGGGTTTTGTTTGTTATATATACCGATTTATGTTTGCTGTATATACTATAAATATCAATATCATCATACTCTCTCTCTATAAATAACCAATAATAATATATATATATATATACATATATATATATATATATATATCTATATATATATATATATATATATCTCTGCCTACTTATCTACTCTATATACATTATTCTTCTCATCTCTCTATAACCATATATATTTGGTTCATATTTTTTAAAAGCGTTTTATTGTAAAAGCAGAAAAACAAAGGAAGAAATAAAGAGAACATGTTGATTAAAGTGGTTTTACATTTTTCAAAACATAGAAAACACTAGTACGATAATCTCAGATAATTTTGAAACTTCATTAGTGTTTCTCTTTTATTGCTCATCAGAAAATATCTTCTAATCAGCGTTTTTTAAGTCAAACAAGGCTTTAGTTTTTCATTTTACAGTGTGACACTGTTGTTGCCTTACCAAGTAGATCTCTTCATGGAGACAGAATTTTCCACCATGATTGTAATAGTCTCACTCTTTTGGCACCTCATCTTAACTTCTTTTTACTTACCACTTTTGGATTGCAAATCTTTATCACTTGATCTTTAAGACATGACCCACTTACTATATACACAGGGTTCTAACTTCATTTGGTTCACAAACTTCACCAAGAAAATACAGTAAAGATAAAGAGGAATACATGAAAAAATAGATAAAAAAATTCAAAATTCAATATATCATTTTTATTTACTGCCAAAATCATTTTATTTATTTTAACAATATTGCTCTAAAGATTAAATCATTTAAGAATATAATTTTATAAGTATTTTATTTATATGATTTTTGAGATTTTATTTGTGTTGTTTTTGGGTTGGTTTTTAGTTTTTCTGATGTGCTGCATCTGTGAAACCACGGAAGATCGATTTAGAAGATTTGACGTTAATTTTGGATCAAAAATCAGGATTTTCTAAATCAGATAATGAAACGGAGCTGATAGTTCTGGAATCGTCTTTGCGGAAGTGTATTTATAGTGATTTCGAATAAACAAGAATTTCCCGTTTTGAGGCACGCCGGAGATGTCCAGGACCCGCCGGCATTTGGGTGTTTGAAGTCGTATGCGATAATAATGTGAATGGTCAAACGAGCTCAATATTACGAAGACCTGCGCAGCAGCATGTGAACAGATTGAAAATCCGTGGTAGATGGATAAAAGTTAGTCTAATCAGACCAAGTGGAGCTTGGCGCTTAGCGAAGAAAGACCGAGTTCTCTTGGCTGACTGACGAAAGAAAGCCAAGTTGGAAAGAGAGAAAAAAGAAAGAGCTTTTGGCTTACTTCTCTCTGATCCTCGGCGTCAGTTAAGATGGATCAGGGTGATGAATGAGTTCGTCGTTGCCAGAACTATCCGGCGGTCGGGTATTGTGATTTTAAACCTGGCGCTTTGGGAGGTGAGGGGTTTCCTCACCGTTTGCCGTTAGCCACAATCGGTTTCGTGCGAACTGGAAGGCGCTGGATTTGGTCCAAGTGACCGTGTACGATAATAAGCCATGGATGACCGGATCTGATTGGGCTGTTAAACCGGTCAGGATTAACGATGAACAGATTGACTCGCGGTACGCGCGTTATTAGCCGGCGTTGAATCTTGCTGCTAGTTAGATTGTTTGACAATAACATATCATTGTTTGGCAAATGGGATGTACATAATTGGTTATGAGTGAGCGTTACAGCTGTTTCGACCGTCACGATGAATTATCACCACTGGCACAAAAATTATAACTACCTTCTGATAATGTAACTGATTCATGTATGCTTGAATTGATGTAAGCGCAGACCAAATCTCTTCCATTTTATACAATTACCATGTTTTGCGTCTTTTAGATTATATAGATATACCTCATTTTGCTGCCGTTGGATCTCAGGTCGCATAACCACCTTTCTTGCAGATGTTTATCATAGGAAGTTGGATGTGATTATGTTATGGTTGTTCTCTCTTGGTGAATGGTTTACGTTTATCTTACGATTTCTACATCCATTCAAGGGCTCGATTCAATCACCAAAATGAAAAGTAAATCATCATATATTCCGATTTGGAAACAACGAAAATTATTAATCCTAGTTGAAAAGTTAAATCTTTGATTGTAAGAGACATGTGACTTTAAAAGTTCTACTATCTGGGTGAGCCGTCATTGTTATCCGAAAAAGTTCTCTGAGGTGTGAGAGACCCATGGTGTGGTCAGGGAAGTTTTGGTGTAGGGCTTCATGGGTACCAATTTGAAAGATTCCGTTGCCCAACCACGGTCATATTTATCTTGTTCAGTTCATTATTGCGGTCAGGGTTAGGCTTCGGGATTGGTTGTTAACCGATTACATGCGGGTGTGTTGATGAATAGGCTGGAGTATATGGGTGTCATTGGCGCTTCACAATACGCAGTTACGCTTGGCGCCGACATGTGTTGAGGAGTGAATGATGACTGTGAGGTGTGACCAGGCTGTTTCAACCTGATATAAATCGTTCAATAACATGAATTGTCAAATTATGCGAATGTGGATGTTGCTCGATGCCGTGTACATTTGGAACGGAAATAACTACCGCCAAAAAGGTCTGGCTACGGCGTTCTGCTGCTGTCGTTCAGGATCTTCCTTCGATTTTACCGAGAAAACTGAAGCAAAACTCCTTGGTAAATGATCAGAAAGATGGTTGTGTGAGAAGCATTTGTAAAATATCTTAAAGTCGACCTTCAGTTTTCATCTCTTTAGCGTGTAAAAAGTGTAACAAGGTTGTGCATCAAACTCGCGATTTTTATAAGAAAATGGTTCTCGCAGAAAAATTCTCAGAATAGTCCTCAATACCGCGAGGCGGTGGTGTGATATAAACTGATTTTCACAGGGTTTGGGTTTGTGGGTTTATCTTGGGCGTCACAGTCAGCTACTCAGCACCACGCTGCCGTTTCTGGTTTATCAGCATAAATGAGTGTCACGAATCTCTCTTTTCTCGATTTTGTGGATGAGATTGACCGTTGATAAAACCGGTAAATCAAGAAAAACTAAAATCAGGAAGATTATCATCAAACTCATTCTAACATGATCCCTTCTTTACACAATCCCACCACGGATCTCATTGGCATGAGTGATATTCTTAGACTCAAGTTCACGAGCTGCAAAGATCATGTGATTCGGATCTGAGATGAGCAGATATAACATAGAATGGAGGATCACCAAATCAGTATCTATTCTTTGAAGAGTTGGCCAAACTCACTGCAACACATGAATACCGTTCTGCGTGGTTATGCTTCAATTAACTCTGGCTTTACCCATTCGCGTTGCGACCGCGGTCGACCATCTTTCTGGCACGTGTTTTATCAACTAATGATACTAAGCCCGATTTTCGCCTGCCCTCTGGTTTTGGCTTTAAAGAGCAATTAGGGCATTTGGAAGGGGAACAATGGGTGGATAAAAGCCTTCTACTGGGTGCTGTTTCTGCAGGCTGTTCTTTGGAAAAGCTTGGAAGGAGGAAATATGGAAGAAAGAGAGGGCCACCACTCAGTTTGTTTATCCTCTTCCCCCTTTGTTTCCTTTCTTTCATAGTTGTATTTTCATAGAATATTTTAGGTTATTTTCAGGTTTAAATGCTGGTTGTTATGATTTAGGTATTTGGGATCTAATTTACTCTATTTGATGTTTGAATCATATTACCATTAAATGTTCTATAGTCTTCATCTTTGGACGATGATTCATCACCATTGACATGATTTATAGTTCAATTGAGATACACACACACGGCGTAGAAAGAAGCTGGCGCGAGAGTTGGATTGAATATGATTACAACATCATAATTCACCTTAGACTAGAGCTACTCATGGGTTTTGTGTTGTAATTACGGTTTCTCGGGTTTATTCCGCTCTCAGAACTTTGGGGTTGAGTAGAGTTGCAAAACACCTAAGTTTTAGGATTAGAATGTGGGTTTTCAAGAGAGATTCACATATGCAATAGTGAGGCTACCATGTGCTTGCAATTTGGAATATTGGGTGATTAGGAATAAAGTGGACCCTGGCCATGATTAGTAAATGAAATCAACACAAAACTTTTCCACTTTATCTTTGCGTATTGGCGTAGGATTTTAGTTTATTAGTGTTTTTCTTCTCATCTCACCTCGTATTTATATCATTTAGATAAAATCGGACACTGGTACAATTACCAATAGCATTTTCTTTGTGGGAACGATACTCTTACTTTTCATCTTCTTCCAGAGTGATCGTGCGAAATTGAAACCTGAAGGCACACACACATTTTATATAACGACTCGCCTATCAAGTTTTGAATGCGTTGTTGGGGATTAGGTGTTTTTTACTAATATTGATACCAAGTAGTCCTTTACTTTGAATATTTCTTTTTTTGTTCTTGTTTTTGCATATCTTTTTATCTTTTTTTCTTTGCTTTGAAATTTGTATTTTTGTTTTGTAGGATTCAATCATAGTGGATCCTTTCATGGAATTGACAGCCAAAATGGCCCTCCTCACTCAACAACTAAGATTAAGGCAAATGGCTAATGAACATCATCGAAGAGTGACGAGTCAAGTGTGGCAACTGTTGGCCCAAAGGTACCTTGAATTGAGGTTTTGATGATAACAAATCAATGTATCAAGTTACTAATGGTTTACTTGAGATAAGTGACGGATTGCATATAATTATGAACTTAAAGACTACATCATTTATCCAAGATTTGAATCAAGAATCAAGCTTAAGAAGAAAACCGGGATTCCAAGTTCAAGCATACTATTAAGACCTTGTAAACTTAGGAATCTATGTAAGATGAATGCAATGGTGCACTTTAGAGATAACTATCATTCACATGCATTCACTCATAAACTCCTGCCAAAACAAAATTGCATATCTTTTGAAAACCTGAGTTTGAGCATAAAACCTTAGACTTTATAATCCTAAAATGAACTTCAATGTTTATCTAAGGTTTAGAAATAAAAAACACATAAAACTGAACATCTAAAAAGGTAAACCGATTTTGCCTCAACCGGTCTACCGGTTGGTGTGGACCATGGAAACGGTCGATTGGGTGGTCGACCAGTTGGTGAAACGATCGACCTGTTAGTCAACCATTTGGATGCAGCAGCCAGCCATTTTTTGTAGACCTAAAATGGTCGATAGGTTGGTCGACCAATTGGATGCAATAGTCACCTATTTTGGTAGAACTGAAACGGTCAACCAATTAATAGAAACAATCAACCGATTCGTTGAAACGGTCAACCGGTTGGTCGAATTGGTCGACTGGTTCCTCCGATGGTTATATTTCAATGGCTATAAATGGCTAGTGTGCAATAACCAATAGACTGGTTGGCAGTTTAAATGCTAACCGAGATCCCACTCTATAAATATAGTGTGGGGGATCACTTAAGAGGTAAGACACTTTTTTAATATTCTCTCAACCATCATTTCCCTTGAATATCATTTCTCAAACCAAGATTGTGAGTGCATTCATTACATTTTCATATTTTGGAGTGCACACTTGGGTTCATAAAAGCTTGAGTTGTATTTGAAAGATCTTGAGAGCTTGCGAGTGTCTCTTTGTACTTAAGTGAGAAGGCTTCAAGTGTGTATAACTTGAAGAATTTGTGAAGAGCCCATTGGAGCCATAATCCAAGTGTAAAAGAAGAAGCTCGGGTTAGGGCTTGCCATTAGTAGAATCCTCACCAGTTGAAGGTTGAGGAGAAGTGGACATAGACAAGAGTGTGTTGAACCACTATAAATCTGGTTTTTGATTTCTCTATCCCTATTTTTTATTTATTGTTATTGCATTGAATTGAAGATTTATTATTATTGTGCGAAAAGTTTTTGAGAAAACCAATTCAACCCCGCCGCCCCTCCCCCTCTTGGTTACGTTGCTAAATCCTAGTGAACTTTCAATTGGTGTCAGAGCTAGGCCTCTTGTTTTGTTTTTAAGATTTAATCGTCTAAGAGGAAAATGACTAGCACTAGTACTAGCACAAGTCTTTTTCAAGCCGAAAGTTTTCCCAAAAATAAACCACCATTCTTTACCGGGTCCGATTATCAATTTTGGAAACACAAAATGACTTTGTATTTAGAATCTCTTGATTTAGAAGTGTGGAAAACAATCTTGTATGGTTATACTTTCCCTACAAAAGATGTTGATGGATGTAAAATCCTAAAAACTCTTGATGAATATAGTGAAGAAGCAAATAGAAAATTTCAATTGAATTATAGAGCTTCCTATATTATTGTATGTGCTATAGATAGAAATGAATATAATAGAATTAGTAAATGCAAAACTGCTAAGGAGGTTTGGAGAATATTAGAGTTACTCATGAAGGAACTAACCAAGTTAAAGATTCTAAAGTTAGAATCTTTGAAAATGATTATGAATTGTTCAAAATGAAACCTAATGAATATATTATTGATATGTTTACTAGGTTTATAGATATTATAAAATGGCCTTGAAGGCTTGGGAAAAAAGGTAAGTGAACAAGACAAAGTATCTAAAATTCTAAGATGCCTACCTTCCAAATGGAACTACAAAATGGAAGCTATTGAGGAAGCAAAGAATTTGAAGGAACTACCTCTTGAAGAACTTATAGGCTCCTTAATGACCTATGAAATTAAAATTGCAAGACAAGAAAAAGAAATGCAAGAGGAAGAAGGCAAAAAGAAAAGCATTGCACTAAAAGCTCAAGAAGAGAAAGTTGTTGATGAAACAAAAATCAACAATATGGAAGATGATATTGCCCTCATCATAAAGAGAGTGCAAAAACTAATGATGAAGAATAAATATGGTGGGAAGACCTACAATAAAAGAAGCAACTACAAGAAGGAAGGTCCTTCAAAAGAAGAAAAAGAAAATAGAGAAGGAGCAAAAGAAGTGATTTGCTACAAGTGCAAAAAGCCGGGACATGTAAAGTATGATTGCCCTCTCTATAAAGCTAAGAGAGAACAGAGAAGAGCTATGATGGCAACATAGAGTCAAAGTGAAGACTCATCCGATGATGAAAACAAGAATGAAGTTGCCAATATGTGCTTCACGGCTTTTGAAGACAAAGATGAGGTAAATTCTAACCTTGATGAAAATGAGGATTTTTTGTTTGAATATTATGATTTGCCTAAAGCCATCTACAAGCTTGATGAAAAGAACACCTATCTTAAGAAAAATATTTTTGAGCTTAAAAAAGAACTTTATGAAATAAAAGGAAATTTTTCAAAAATTGAAGCTTCAAAATTCTCTTGAGAAGGAAAATGAGGAGCCGCTTAAAAAGAATGAATGGTTAGTCTCCTCACTTTCAAAATTCTCATGTGGACAAAAGGATTTTGACATGATCTTAGCTTGCCAAAAATGTGTGTTTGATAAAAGGGGGCTAGGATACATATGTTCAAAGAATGAAAAAATATTTTAAAAATTATTTTGTCAAAGAATCCACAAGTGAAAGTCCTTCAACTATTTGCAATTTTTGTGGTATAGGAGGACACATAAGTAGTACTTGTCCTCTTAGAAATGGATCAAAAAAGATCTCAACCTCTAAGTTAAAAAGGACTTGGATTGAAAAATCAAAGGAAACTAACCACCAAGGACCCAAAAAGATTTGGGTACCTAAAGCTTCTTGATTTTCTCTTGTAGGGATCAAGGAAGGAAAAATGGTTCTTGGATAGTGGTTGCTCAAGGCACATGACCGGAGATGAGTCAAATTTTGCCTTCCTCACAAGAAGAAAAGGAGGGTACATGACTTTTGGAGACAATGGAAAAGGTAGAATCATTGGACATGGTTCTATAGGTAACGACTCTTTATCTCTTATTGAAAATGTGTCATGGTCGACATGGTTTGAAACATAACTCGAGCATTAGTCAACTTTGTGACAAAGGCTTTAAAGTGATTTTTGAATCCTCTCATTGCATCATCAAGGACTCTCAAAATAATAAAATCATCTTCATGGACCATAGAAATGAAAATGTTTATACAATTGATATTTCAAAATATGAAGGCCATAATCGATTTTTTTTTCTAGCATGCATGATGAAAGTTGGTTGTGAATATAGGAGATTGGAACATGTGAATATGAATCTCATTACACAACTCAACAAAAATGAACTTGTTAAAGGCCTTCCCAAAATCTTATTTGAAAAAGATAAAGTTTGTGAAGCATGTCAAATGGGAAAGCAAATAAAAACATATTTTAAAAACAAAAATTTCATTTCTACATCAAGACCTCTAGAGCTTCTCCATATGAATTTATTTGGTTCCTCAAGAACTACAAGTCTTTGAGGTAAATCATATACATTCGTAATTGTGAATGACTTCTCTAAGTATACATGGGTCTTGTTTTTAGCTCACAAAAATGATACTTTCCATGAATTTTCAAAGCTTTGTACAAAAATTCAAAATGAAAAAGGTTTTATCATCTGTTGCATAAGAAGTGACCATGGAAGAGAATTTGAAAATGTTAAGTTTGAAGGCTTTTGTGATGAGCTTGAATCTAACATATTTCACTAGAATTTCTAACAAAATGGGGTTGTTGAATGGAAAATAGAACTCAGAAGAAATGGAAAATCATGCTCATGAAAACACCACAACCTATTTTTGACCGAAGTGGCTAATACTTCATGTTATATATTGAATAGAATCCCGATAAGTCCGCCTTTTGAAAATAAGAAACCCAATTAGCTATTTCAGTGTTTGAAGTAAATGCTTTATCTAAACACCATGAAGCTCTGATGGTATCTAGTGTTGAATTTTTCTGAGTTGCTCTTTACCTACTGAAGCTGTTGAGGTCAACAAGCAGTTGGTCATGGTAATGAAGGTCATCCATGGTCCCGTTAATCCAATCCCTGTGTTAACAGAAAACATTGATATGGATGGTGTCTGATCTCTCCTTTATGAAGAGTCTGCAAATGGTTAACTAAGATCCGCCAAGAAGAGGGGAGAGTAATTCAAAGAAGGAAGAGGAATCTCCCATGGCCCTTCCTTCACCTCCTCAACTTGAGCAAGGAGAATCTAGTCAAGAACTACCAAAAGAATGGAAATTTGTCACAAATCAGCCACAATATTAAATTATAGGTAATCCATCCATTGGGGTAAGAACTGGATCCTCTCTTAGAAATATTTGCAACAATCTTGCTTTTATCTCTTAAATTGAACCCAAGAAATTAAATGATGTTATAGTAGATGAAAATTGGGTAATAGCCATGCAAGAAGAACTAAATCAATTTGAAAGAAATGAAGTTTGGGAATTAGTACCAAGACCTAACAATCAAAGTGTTATTGGTACTAAGTGGGTATATAGGAACAAAATGGATGAAAATGGCATAATCATTAGAAATAAAGCAAGATTAGTGGCCTAAGGATATAATTAACAAGAAGGAATTGACTACGAAGAGACTTTTGCTCCCGTAGCTAGACTAGAAGCCATAAGAATGTTGTTTGCCTTTGCGTGTTACAAAAACTTCATTTTATATCAAATTGATGTGAAAAGTGCTTTTTTAAATGGTTTCATAAATGAGGAAGTATTTGTTAAACAACCACCCAGGTTTGAAAGCTTTAATTTCCATGACCATGTCTTCAAACTCAGAAAGGCACTTTATGGCTTGAAATAAGCACCTAGAGCTTGGTATGAAAGACTAAGCAAATTTCTTATATCTAGTGGTTTCAAAATGGGGAAAATCGATACAACTCTCTTCATTAAGCCAAAGGATAAAGAGATGCTTATTGTTCAAATCTATGTTGATGATATTATCTTTAGTGCTACTGATGGTTCACTTTGTGAAGAGTTTGATCAAGTCTATGCATAGTGAATTTGAGATGAGTATGATGGGAGAGCTCAACTTCTTCCTTGGTCTTCAAATCAAACAACTTAAGGAGGGCACTTTCATAAATCAAGCAAAGTACATAAGAGACCTCCTCAAGAAGTTCAATTTGGAAGAAGTAAAGGCCAAGAGCACACCTGTGGGCTCATCCATCAAGCTTGACATGACGAAAGGTGCTCGATCGACCAAACTAAATATAGAGGCATGATTGGTTCCTTGCTATACTTAACGGCTAGTAGACCCAATATCATGTATAGTGTATGCTTATGTGCTAGATTTCAAGCATGTCCTAAAGAATCTCATTTGAATGTGGTTAAAAGAATATTTCGGTACTTGAAAGGCACAATTGATATTGGTCTTTGGTATACAAAGAGTGATAACTTTGAATTAATATGCTATTCGGATGCTGATTTTGGTAGTTGCAAAATTGATAGAAAAATCACTAGTGGAACATGTCACTTTTTAGGTCACTCACTTGTGTCTTGGCATAGCAAGAAACAAAATTCGGTTGCATTGTCAACAACGGAAGCTGAGTACATCACTGCCAGATTAGGATTTGCACAAATGCTTTGGATGAAACAAACACTTAGTGACCACGGTTTGACATTCTCTCATGTTCCCATAAAATGTGATAGCAAAAGTACCATTAGCATTTCAAAGAATCCCGTGCTACACTCTAGGACCAAGCATATATAGATTAGACATCATTTCCTTCGAGATCATGCACAAAAAGGGGACATTACTCTTGAATTTGTGCGAACCAAGGATCAACTTGCAAATATTTTAACAAAACCCTTAACGAGGAACAATTTGTTAACTTTCAAATGCAATTAGGAGTAATCACCTTATAATTTTGGGTTAAAACCACTTAAAATTATAGGGAGATCACTTGAATATCTAAGGGGGGGCTTCTGTTGAAAATTCTAGAAAACCAATAAAGTTTACCAAACAGTTGACCGGTTTAACTCGGTCGGTTGAAACCGGTTAACCGGTTGTTTGGCAAATAAGGCTTTAAAACCCCATTTTGCGCGCCTCCTCCTATTTCAAACACTCTTCTCCCTCCCAAAACCCTTTTTTTCCTCTGTAAAACCCTAGAACTGTGCTAAGTACCTTAGATCTTCACTCCTAGGCTGCAAGTCTTCAATCCTTGGCCATTTCCGATTTGGTTCTTCGCGGCTAGGGCTTAGGTTCTCCATGTTTCTGCTACACAAGCCAATTTACCCTCTCTTTGGTACGTTTAAAAGAATATATATATATATATAGATATCTCCATGTTCTACTCTACTCATTTCCATTTGGGTTCAGCTTTGCTCAGTTTGCCTAGGGGGTATGTCTTGTTTGGGGCTTTTCCCCTTGATCTGCTATTTTTGGGTTATCTCTACTGGTTTGGGGTTTTTCCTTTATTTTCTAGGTTTTTCATTAGGTATATTGTTTTTGCTCAGTTTAGAAGCTGTTCTTGGGCAGTGAATGATAGGCCAGTTTTGGGTCTCGGGTCTATACTGTTTTGGGCCTCTGTTGTAGGAATGGACTGCTTTTGGGACATCCTTGTGTTGTTTTGAGATTAAAGTGTTTAGGCCCCTACCTTTTTTTGAAAATCCTGTGTTTTTGCAAGGGTATGGCAGTCTGTATTGGTTCACATTGTCTGTTCCAATGTCCAATTCATATCTAAAGTTCGAATCACTCTTCGGGTCTCCTCTTTAAAGTCCTCTTAGAACCTTCATGCTTCTCCCTTTATCATTCATTGACGTAGAACCTGTTCTTTCAAATTATACTCACTATGGCACCCAAACATGAGTCTGCATCTGCACGAGCCCGGGGAAAAACGCCCCATGGTGTCGGAGACTAAGACTGACCCTGCACATGTGTGTGAGGGACACTAGAGGGTAAGGGTTGATATGAGTCTTTTCGGATCACCCATTGATCATGAGCACTACTGTTCAGACTTCCGTCAGTAGAAGGTCATTACGAGCCGGGACATCGACTTCTCCTTACTAGAGGAATCCCACCTTGAGGCCCTATTCTTCGACATGAGGTGGCTCCCACTTGTCATGCTCCATGAGCTAATCTACCCCACACTTGTCCAAGTGTTCTTCGTTGGGTAAGCATTTCAAGTTCGCGCATCTCTAGTACGTTGCGGGGAGTTGAGTTCGACATTAGTGCGTCAGAGCTCTACCGTCTCTTATCTATCCCCAACACTGGGGCACAGGTCTTCGAGTCGAAGACTTGGCCTTAGGTTGACTATTTTGATCCTATTGAAGCAATATGTTGCCTTACAAGCTCCACCGAACATAGAGTTGGTCGACTACAAGCCAGTAGCCTAACACATAAGGCACGCCTCCTTCATCAAATTGTAAGCCGCTGTATCATTCCTCAAGGTGGTCATTGGAACGAGGTATCTTACCTCGATGCCTTCCTTCTAGATTCTATTCTAGTCAGGAGCCCAGTGGACCTTGGCTATCTCATGATAAGGCATATGGTATCTAGTCACAACTTGGGGGGAAGCGTACTTCCTTATGGTCGCATGTTCACCCGTCTCTTCAGCTTCCATGGCCTAGACCTTGCTGATCAAACCAACATGCAAGAGACGAGACATTACGACACTTTCACCGCCTCTACTCTTGGACATATGGGGATTCCTGCTACAGCAGCAAAGCTGCAAGCCCGTAGGAGGAGGATGAGTTTCGGGGTATGGAGACTAGGGATGATCCAACTACTCAGATGAAGGATGATCTACACATGCCTCCACTCTAGACTGAGCATTCTCCATCATACGGTGTGCCATCATTTGACACTGATTATCCGTCTGAGCCACCGTAGATGCCTCCATACACCCAGTCGCCACAGCATGCACAACATTCGTATCATGATCAGTTGATGAGTTATGAGTAGCCTCATACCTCCTCATCTTTTCCCGATCCCCATTACACACCACCTCCAGCTCAGCCTTCTTTTCGTGACCTTTAGGACGATGTTAATGCTCTATGCATGGACTTTCATGGGTATACGGGATAATATCACTAGTTTCCACGCATCAGCTCAGGAGCGATTCAACATGCATACCACACAGCTGAGTGCCCTTCATCACCATCATGCTAAGATGATGGCCATCCATGACCGTCGGTTTATGTCTCTTGAGACACGTTTAGACAATTTTGAGACCCAGTTGGACCGACATGATGCATACTTCACTCATATTTTGGATTCTCAACGAGAGATGATGGACTATCTGCGTTCGGTTTTCCCTTTCCCAACACTTTAGGCTCTCAATTTTTTCATTTTTTGGTGGACCTCCCTTGATTCTTTTTGTTATTGACAAAAGGGGGAGAACTTTGTATTTAGGAGTATAGTATGCCTAGGTGATTGACTTACATGTATTTACATTTACAAACCTATTGTATGGTCAAATATTGTAGGCATTGGTTATATATATACACGTGCTTTTGATTTCATTAAGTGCCTTAAATGATGTTATTCTTTATCATAATTCATAATGCATGTTGATATATTCTTCTTGATTTATTGATGGAATATTTGGTTGAGGGGGAGCATTACTCTTCCTAAATAACCTAGGTTTGTCATCATCAAAAAATGGGAGATTGTTGGTCTTAAGGTACCTTGAATTAAGGTTTTGATGATAACAAATCAAGGTATTAAGTTACTAATGGTTTACTTAAGATAAGTAATAGATTGCAGATAATTATGAACTTAAAGACTACATCATTTATCCAAGATTTGAATCAAGAATCAAGAATCAAGCTCAAGAAGAAAACTGGGATTACAAGTTCAAGCATACCATGAAGACCTTGTAAACTTAGGAATCTATGAAAGATGAATGCAGTAGTGCACTTTAGAGATAACTATCATTCACATGCATTCACTCATAAACTCGGTTTTGAAAACCAAAATTGCAAATCTTTTGAAAATTTAAGTTTGAGCATAAAACCTTAGACTTTATAATCCTAAAATGAACTTTAATGTTTATCTAAGGTTTAGAAAAAAAAACACATCAAACTGAACATCTAAACAGGTAAGCCAGTTCCGCCTCAACCCGTCGATCGAATGGTGTGGACCATGGAAACGGTCGATCGGGTGGTCAGCCGGTTGGATGCAGTAGCCATCCATTTTGGTAGAACTGAAACGGTCGATCAATTCATAGAAACGGTCGACCGGTTTGTTGAAATGGACAACCAGTTCCTCAAACGATTATATTTCAACGACTATAAATGGCTAGTGTGCGATGATGAACGGTCGATCGGTTAGTCGTGGTTGGTAACAAAATACTTAGCGATCAAACTCTATAAATATAGTGAGGATCGCAAGAGGGTGAACTACTTTTTGAATATCCTCTCAACCATCATTTCCCTTGTGAATCATTTCTCAAACCAAGATTGTGAGTGCATTCATTACATTTACATATTTTAGAGTGCACACTTGTGTGCATAAAAGCTTGAGTTGTATTTGAAAGATCTTGAGAGCTTGAGAGTGTCTCTTTGTACTTAAGTGAGAAGGCTTCAAGTGTGTATAACTTGAAGAATCTGTGAAGCCGTGGAGCCTGTCAAAAGTGCAAAGCTCGGGTTAGAGCTTGCCACTGATGGATTCTCTGGAGTTGAAGGTTGATGAGAAGTGGGGCGTGGCGAATTGTGTTGAACCACTACAAATCCGGTTTTTGATTTCTCTATCCCTATCTTTTATTTATTGTTATTGCATTGAATTGAAGATTTATTATTATTGTGAGAAAAGTTTTTGAGAAAACCAATTCATCCCCACTCTTGGTTAGGTTGCTAAGTCCTAGTGAACTTTCAACAACCATATGCGTCGATGAATTAAGTTCAATATGAAAGGTACCATATAATTCACGTCATAAGTCTAGATGGGACCATGCCTCAAACACACCTCATGGGGACACAAGTCCTTAACACTTTTCATTTTCCACAAATACAAGAATCAAGCCTGAAGTATAGGATGAATTAAGAAGAAGCTTAGTTGAATATTACAGTAACTCTTGGTACCAGATCATTATTTCAGGAAATGGACTATGCTTAAGTTGGGTTACTTGGTTTCTTGTAACAATGAGATGAAGTGACCACTGCAATGCCAAACATAGAACTTAATCATGGATGAACTTAGAAAATATCAAGATCAATTCGTGTAGGAGGTGCACATGCCTCCATGAGAGAGTGAATATTTACAGGAAATGGGTGGGTGATTATTTTCACAATGGCCTAGTGGCTAAGACTATGGCTGAATGCCTAAGGGAAGAGGCAAGTGTTAATATTCAAATTAAACTCATACCACTCGAGTCTTGAAAGAAGGAGATGACTCAAAGGTAACTGTACTCAACGAGCAGAAAGAACAGCCTCTACCAAGAAGAGAGATGATTATACAAGAACTAATTATTAAAACACAGAATGATGGAAGCTAGATAAAATGTCTTTGAAGGATGACATAAGAATAACATCATTTGAGAAAGAAAGAAAAGAAGACTTGACTAATAAGGATATCACCTCGAAATAATAAAGACTTAAAGAAACTCACAAGGAGATGATGAGTGCAAGATTTGAAAATGTACTTGGTTCCATAATGAAGGTCATTAAGCACCCAGAATCCCTTGTGACACAACAAGATGAAGTTCTAGGGACTATGTGCCAGGAATGACTCCAGCAAATTTGACATTCATGAAGTTGAAAATTGAGTAACCCATGTCCAAGGTGGAGGAGTGCATCTTTTAGTTGAATAAGGAAATGGAAGCTACCATTGTGAAACAAAAAGAAGAAAATCTCAAAAATATGATCGTGAATGACTATGTGCCTAAATTGTTATTGGAGCATAACTATAAGTTCTTCGGAACAGATAAAGGAAGGAATCACCAACCAATTCGTAGTTGGTAGAGTCAAGTTGGACTCTACAAAAATAGAGTAGCTTCTTGGGAGGCAAACCAAGCACAATTTTCTTTTCTTGTCTTTCATTTTCTTATTTTTAGTTTTCTTATTTATCTTAGTTCAATTTTAGAGAGTCTTTCTTAGTTTGATTTTTGTTTTTATGTTTGTGTGTTTTGTAGGTTCAAAGGCCTAAGATTATCTCAAGCATGAAGAGGATAATGCATCAAGTGTATCCTTTGTGAGGATACATGATTGGAGAGAATGATAACCAATGAAGGGTGGTGAGTAACCTCGATTCTCATGCATCACTCAAGCGATGGTCATGATCAGCTCTGGTCATCAGGGGAGTCCCCTCCACCTCTCTATTGTTCATGTTTTAATTACATTGAGAACAATGTAACATTTGAGTTTGTGGGAGGAAATGGGTTGCGATTTGGTTCGATTTGTGCATGCTCTAGTCTTTGTCTTTGAGCCTTATAGTTGTATTTTGTTTGTGTTTAGTTTAGTTAGTTTGTTTAGTCTTGTTGCTTGTGTTTTTCTTTTCTTTCTTTTGTGTGGTTGTGTTAGTGTGTCCTTGCATGTTTCTTTTCTTTTAGTTTTTGTGTGTTTTCGTGTATCAATTGAGTTGAATAGGTGTCATGCATACTTTTTGGAAGACACATGAAATTTTTTACTTCAATGTTTGTGAACCATCATTTAGGGTACTCGGGTATTTGCTTGATTTAGGACAATGTGCATGATTAGTTATAGGTGAGTTAGTTTGTCTTCCTCCTTATTTTTCAAGAAGCTATTTCTTATGGGAACTTATATGCACACACACACACACACTAGGTCTCTTTTATATACCTTGGTTCCAGCCTTCTTTTCTAAAATTGAATTTGGCTTAAGAGGCTTTAACTCTTTAAGTGATGGGACACCTTCAAAAGAGGGCCAATGAGTCCTAAAATTGCAAAATCAAAAGAAAAAGCTGAAAAATAAAAAGAAATAAAAAGTTTGAATAAGTGAGTGGATTCAATCAAAATCCCAATCACAGTCTAAAGGGCCCAGCTCAAAGCCCTAACGCCCTCGACCAGCCCGACGGGAATTGTTATTTGCCTTTGCCTTTGACAGGACGAGGAAGGGTCATACTCTGGCGTGGGATGCCAGTTTTCTAGTTGAGTGTTCAGGGTAAATTTCGAGGGGAACTTAATGGTCGATGCCCTTAACCAACTAGTGGGGTGTCACCAATGGATCCTTGCTATAAGAACACTTTCCTAGAAATCCTTAGCATTGCATCCTATTTTAGGGTTGTGTTTGACTAAAAAGGTGTGTTCTTATCCTTTTCTAGTTAACTTCTTTCAAAGGAATGAATTGAGTTTGAATTTGGGGGTGTTGAAACCTTGTTTTATACTTGAGATCTAAGCTAAAAATCTTCACTAAGTTTCCTTAGGAAAGGTAATTGACAATTTGGAGGGTAGTTTACTATGTTCACCAGGCTATTCTATGCTTTGTCATTCAAAGATAGAAAATTCTTTTGGGATCCCCATTTTAGTTACTTTCTTACTATAGAACTCTTTCATTATGTCCTTTTGACTTTTTACTTCTTTGTATTCATCCATTATGTCATTTTGTGTTTCCCAGTTTGTTGTGTTTTGTGTTTTTCCTTTGCTTGAGGACAAGCAAGGATTTAAGTTTGTTGGTGTGATGAGTATAGTAAATACTCATTTTATCTCCATGTTTTGCTTAGTTTTTAGTAATTTTATGATATAAATAAGTGTCATAATTGATAGGCAATTTTGTGTTATGTAAAATGGTATGCCTATATGCACAAGTGCATGCATTGCCTCAAGTAATATAATGAAAGTATAAATATCGTCCCACGGAGATTGGGTTACTAAGTACTGAAATTGGATAGTCCTAGCTTTATTTGGATGGTGGAAGATATGAGAATAAAAATTAAAACTAATAAACTAAAATCCTAAGCTAACATGCATGGATAAGAAATAAAGTTGAGAAGCCTAGGGTTTAGATTTCATCTAGCTAATCATTATGTATTTGGTCTAATTTATCCCCAATTAACATTCGAATCACTATTAATGGTAAGTCTCACTATTGCATATGTGAATCTCTCTCGAGAATCCACAATCTACTCTTAGAGCTTTGGTATTTTGCTCTTTGCTCAACCCTAAAGTCCTAAGAGTGCAATGAACCTAAGAAACCTTAATTACCACACAAAACCCATGAGAATCTCTTAGCAATGGCGAATTGTGATGTTATAATCATGGTCTAATTCAACTCTTACTTCTCAGTCTCAAATTGAACCACAACTCATATCAATGGTGATTAATCATCAACATGTATAAAGGAAATAGACTAGAACATTTAATAGAACTATAATCCAAACATTAAATGAAGAACAAATCAAATCCCAATTACATAAATCCAAACTAAAAGACATTTAAAACCCTAGAAAATGGGATTAGTTCATGGAGGAGAGAAAAACAACACAAGAAAAGAGAGAAAACATAAAAAGAAGAAGAAATAGCTTATATGGAAGATGTGATGCTCAATCTCCTCCCCCATCAAAACTCCCCCTCCCCACCTCCCCTCTTCCTAAAATGCCTTAATTTTCGCATTTTAATGGCAAAAAAAAAAAACACACACACACACAGAGCAGACACGATGGGCTTCAACAAAAATATGGGCCTCGACATCACGCTATAGCGTGATGGATTTGGTGCTACGACTTGGCGGAAATTGAAAGCCATTGGAGGAGTGAAGACCGAACCACGTTAAGGTGTGAGTTGCTCACGCTTCGGTCAGAACCTCCAGCTTTAGCATTCTTCTCTCCTTCCTTTATAACTTCTTCATATGGACTTCGAATCACTCGATAAAGCTCTCAGAGTCTAGAATCTGCCCATGCCAATGAGGGAGCCATAGAAGTATATCACACAGGCGAAAGGATCACATGTTTTCTGTGACTACATGATGACTTTGCCGATTTTTCTTCGATTTCGCACCTTTCCACTCAACAGTTGGCCTAAACACAAAATTGAGAAAATATAGCATTAGGACACTTATTTATATCATAAAACTACTAAAACCTAAGAAAAACATGGGGATAAAATGAGTTTTTAAGATACTCATCAATAATGCTTTCTTTTCTCAATTTTGTGATTAGGTCATCCATTGAGAGGAAATAATTGAAATCAAAGAAAAAAATCAATAAAGTCATCATGTAGTTGCAGCAAACATGTGATCTTTTTGTCTGCATGATGATGTCATTTCGCCGGCTCCCTCATTTAACATGGTATTAGATTTCAGGGCTTTTCATGAACACGAATCGCGTGATTCGAGGAAGTTCGAAATGAACAGATATGACATTGGGAAGTGGAGGATGCAAAAATAGATGAAAATGTTGTTATTGGAGAGTTGAAAGCCAACTCACGCTACAGCGTGAGTACCCACATTGTAGCATGGTTATGCTTCAATTGCTCTAGTGGCTACCCATTACCTTCATACTACAGCGTAGATCTACTACGCTTCAATGCTTCTTCCCAGAAACACTGATGATACTAAGAAGCCCATTTTCTCCTGCATATCTTGGTTTTGGCTTTGGCAATTTAGGGCATTTAGAAACCTGAGCCGGTGGATAGAAGCCTTTCATGGGAGAAAACACCGTAGGGCAAAAGTCTTTGAGGAGAAAAGCTTGAAGGAGGAAATAGTGGAAGAAGAGAAGGAGCCACCACTCAGATTTGTTTATCCTCTTCTTCCCCCTTTGTTTTCCTTTCTTTTCCTTTCTTTTCATAGTTGTATTTTCCTTAGAGATGTTTTAGTTTATTTTATAGGGTTTTAGATGTAGTTTATTTATGATTTATGTATTTGGGATCTAATTTACTCTCTATTTGATGTTTGAATCATATGTCTATGAAATGTTCTATTCTAGTCTTTATGCTTGTTGATGATTGATAACCATTGACATGATTTGTGGTTCAATTTGAGATATGAGAAGTGAGAGTTGAATTAGACAATGATTAGAACATCAGAATTCACCATAGACTAGAGGTACACGTGGGTTTTGTGTGGTAATTACGATTTCTCGGGTTTATTCCTGTGACACCCCAAATCCGAGGGTCCCATTGACAACCCGTCAACCCGCAGAATGCCTATGGATTTCGGGTGACCCGATACCATACTATTGTGTCCCGTTTATCAAGATCCATATTTTCACAAAAAATAGGGCAGAGTCTCCTTTTTTCGAGGAGCTCTACCCAACATACAACCTATATAACCATAACCCATCCAGGGTCTCAACATAAATGATAATGACCTGAGGTTAAAAATACATTAAATATCGCGATATCTGTTATATATACATTCACGTAAACAGAAATTGCTCGGCACCACCTGATACATCCCTTCTTGGGATCCATTCATTCACATTTAAATCTAAATTATGAAAACACGTAATTACAAGCTTTGTAAGAGAGTCTATCAAGGCCCTCTTCATGATTACAAGCAGGCTATTTGCTCTGATAGTCCCCAAAATTTAATTACAATTCTTTTATACAAAATACTTTTTACAAAGGTAATATCAAGACCACACATCAGCCTCCTTCATAATCACGGCCTCATCGAACCTTTGTCTCCTGTACACCCCACGTACTGAGAGGTGACAAGGTGAGCAATGGCCGATGAAATTTTCTAAGGGCGTACTCAGCCTAAATACTTTGTACAATGGCATACATAAAACATCAAATCATATTCCATACAAATAATGCAATCCTATATGGAATGTTCCGTGTCATGCATGAGATGAGACACCTCATGCCCACAACCCGAGTCCCAACCGACTCTCTCACACTTACGACTCCAAGTGTGAAAAAACAGTCATTGGTGTTTCACCCAATGACTTAAACCATTGGACAACCCTCCAATTTTAATTTATCAAATCCCGTGTGTTTATTTGGGTTGCCAATTTTGGAATACTCACCATAGGCTTCCTGCCTTAGGCACCTATTAGAGACTTTCATCGCTGGATACATATGTCGACCAAGAATAAAATTTAGGTCTCTTTCACCACGGTCTGCCCCATCTTGCTTCACCCGAACACCGTTGATTTATTATTGTGTGTTTTGCAGCGTGAGTCTCAATTTTGGAGCGTTGTCCATTTAAAGCTCACCACACATTCGAATGGTGAATATATCTCATGCACTTGCAGACTCAACACGATGTGACCGTGCATATGAAATGCAATCATGCCATTTCATGCTATGTCATGCCACATGCATAATAAGAGCTACATGCAACATTTATAAATCTCGGTTAATTATATTTCTTACATATAATTTCCATTTATCACAATTTCCATGTTAATACGTCAAGCAAGTATATTAACGTAGTTGTTACCGCAGCAAGCATCGTGTTATTTATTTTGCATGTCTTAGCGCAAAAATGGCCCCGAATCTAGACCCATATATGAGGCACCTCTTGGTCCCTTCACGATTCGTCACCGAATTACTGTGATACCAAAACACACCATAAAACACGAAGACATCATTCTCGGGATCAAAACCAAACATCACCGTCAGGGACTGCTTGAAAAATAGTCATCCTGTTTGTTTGTCAACAGTCCCAAATTCAGCCTCGTATCCGAAATTCAACCATTGTCGAAAATAGTCTCGAGTAAAAATTCCTACATAGCCCAAAATTTTGGGACTGAAATTTATGGCCTCTAAGTAAATCCTAAGTCATTAAATGGCCTTTAGGCTAGAAATAATCTAAGTAGGAAAATTCCCTACCTCGTGGAGTTTGACGAAACTCCAAGATTTTGGTACCCACGCTCTTGTGATGCGTAGATCAACTTTGCCTTTTGCTTCGACGAAAACCTACGGTTCGATTTCCTTATATCTTAGAGAGAGAGAAGAGAAGAAAAAAAAAATCTTTTTCTCTCTCTCTTTCTCGCTCCCTTTCCGCCTAAATCCCCGCCTTTTGACTTTTTTTTTTGCCATGTGTCTATCTCTCATTCGGGTCCGTTTCTATCCCGAAATAATTTATTTATTTTCAGTTCAATTGATTTTAAATGAACTTAGCTCAAGCCATTTCTTGACTTCCGAGATTTTCATAAAAATCTTGTTTCTGGAGTCACTAGCGACTTATCACTTAGAAACTCGTAAAAAAATTCCAATAGTCTCAAATTCGATGAAATTTTTTTGGGTCACCAGATTTCGCGAGACAAATTTTATGGTGTGGTATGTTTCGTCATCCAAGATCTAGATAATTTTCTAGGCTTCCCTGAACCATTATGGCAATTTATTATTATTATTATCATTTTGCCATTTTTGAAAATTTCTAATTTTCTCGTGTTTTACAATTCCACTTTTAAGACTTTGGGTTGAGTAGAGATGCAAAATACCAAAGTTCTAGGAGTAGAATGTAGGCTATCGAGAGATATTCACATATGCAATAGTGAGAGTTACCATTAATAGCGATTTGAATGTTAATTGGGGATAAAATGGACCTAATGCATAATGATTAGCTAAATGAAATATAACCCCTAAGCTTTTGCACTTTATTTCATATCCTTGCATGGTAGCTCAGGATTTTAGTTTATTAGTTGTTTTTATTCTCATCTCACCTCATTATATCATTTAGATAAAGATAGGACTTACCCAATTTCAGTACTTAGTAACCCTTTTCTCCATGGGAACGATACTCTTACTTTTCATCACTATATTACTTGAGGCGATGCTTGCACTTGCACACATAGACACACATTTTATATTGCACATTTCAAACCTATCAATGATAAAATATAAGAAAATCATTTTTGTTATCATTCTTTTTATTTTCTTAGTACTATATATAGGAACCAAATACAATCTATATATTTGAGAAAATGGTCGACCTCATAATTTGGAATAGGGGAATATTTTCATGTTTACGTTTAAAGAGATAATTTTCTTTCCATTTTTTCCCCTGCGTAACACAAAGGAAAATAGTGAACCGAGAAGTTTTGTCACACCCCTACCCCCGCCTGGGCGAAGAGAGGGGGCGGGACACGGGACTGGGACTCCTTAACCTGCTTTTCAGACATTGGTGGGCCTAATTCATATATAATTTCATAATGAAATACAACTTGTAATACAACCACCGTAGTGGTGTTTAAATGTCCTATATATACATGCTTGAGTCCCATTTACTTGTACTGCAAACTCCACTATTAAAACCTTTTACATTTACATCCCGAAGCAATCAAAACCTACATAAGTGAATATTTATTGTGTGCTGGTCTTATTGTATGCAGAATGCCTCGAATGTCCTCTTCAATACCTATACGAATGAAACACTCGTGCTAAGCTTATAGCTTAGTGGGAAACAAATAACAAATATGACCACTTGAAGTGGTCCACAATTACAGGATACATATAACATAATGCATATGTTAGAGTATACGTATGACATAATTCTTATCATCGAGTTTTCATATAGTATAATTCTTATAACAGGATTTTCATATCTCCTTAGGAGTTCAAAATAGAGATCTTGTATAAAAGGTGCCAGTAGGTACATTACAGAACTGAACTGATTCCTTATGCTTTCTTATTGTTCATTATTCATAATCTTATCATGTAAATGTTCTTTTATATAGGCTGAGTAACAATGAATGAGAGGAATATGACACAATAGGTACAGATAAATGCGGTAGAGTACTAAACGAGAGACATGTACGCGCGTAACCGGAGGTGTCGTGGCACAATGCGGGAGTGTCGTCGCGCTAAATAGAGACATATGCGCCGCGTAGCGAGAAGTGACGGCCAACGCTAGCGGGAGTGTCGTCGCCTTTGACAGCGTGCTGCCCGCTGTAACAAGGTGTCGTACAGCATAATCTGCGGGCTGCTTAAGTAGCGCAATCTGAAGTGCCGTCATTGATCAGACGTGCCTATTCATTCACTATCCAGTCTCTGACAGGCATACAATTATATGTGTTTCCGAGCTTGTTATTTTGTTCTTAATCACATTAGCAAATAAAGGGCAAGAAACAATTGTCAACGACAGGATCACCTCGGTGAAGCTTCACTTTGCCTTGGTGGCAAGGTACAGAGCATTTTTCATATAACTTTTATACATGTGATGGCCCATTCATTCAGAATTAAAGGAAGAACATAACAAAAACAGGGTTGTAGGACCGATACTCAGACCTTAAACAACTTTGAGTACCAATACTCCACTTTCAATACCGGTACTCAACATCCTCTAAACCTTAAACCACTTTAAGTACAGTACTCAACAACTTTCAGTACCAGTACTTAACATCCTCTAGACTAAAAATAGCTTTGAGTACCGGTACTCAACTTTTAGTACTAGTACTCACCTGCAATTTCTATAGAAATGGAAAGTTTGCCTCTTTTCACCCGAAATTTCCAATCAAAACCCAAAACACATCAAAGAAAACAACTCCCAAACTTAACTTGAACCAACAAAACCACTAAAGCCCACAAAAACCAACAAACAACACTTTCATAATGAAAGTTAGGTTTTTCCTAACAACCCATAAACAAGTAGGGCTTATGATAGTTTCCATATTTTCCATACAATAACTCCATACATATAGGTTCCATACCTTGATTTCTTCTCTACTTATTTCCCTTCCCTTTTCTTGAACAATAGGAAACCCAAAAATGGCTTCTTCTCTTCAAATCGTAGCCCTAGCTCCCAAAGCAAACAAAAATCAAAATGAGAACTTGTCTCATTCCAAGACAAATTTTGTCTTATCCCTAATTTGGCTTAATTTTTAGCCCTTTCATTTAAGTCCTTCTTCTTCATTTTATTTGCACTTCAAGTTATCACATTTCTACTTTAACATATACTCTTCTTACATAATGACCTTTAAGTCCTTAATGTGACTTTTTACCAATTGACCCTTCACTCTTTAGCATTTAAATTCCGAAAAATTTGAATTTGACTTTTATTATACCCTAAACATGTACTAAACTACTAGGGTATAAATTGGGGTGTTACAAGTATTAAGTTTTTTTTTTTTCTTACTTTAGTTTTCTAATTCTCAAACGACATTAGGTATCAAATAACATTGTTTTTTTTTACTAACGTATTTTCCTTTTGTTCTCTGTATTCATAATAGAAAAATCATTTTCACATGGAAAATTATTTTCAGTTGACAAACCACAACCTATTTCCTCTTCGTTTTTTATTTGTTCTTTGAAACTTTACTTTCTTTCTAGCTTCACTTTAAATTAAGAAAAACCATCATAACAGGGAAACTTGAGGTTGTACTTTATATATACTTCCTTCTTCGTTTTCTAAAGGAGAAGATAATAAGAGGCATTTCAAAAAACTATAAAATATAAAGATGGATAACATTGGAAGAGAAATCAGAGGACCCATAAAACATTTGGAATCTTCTTTTACAAAAAGCCATTCTGACTAAAGTTAACAATGATGAAAGTAGAAAAGTTAAAGTCTCCACTTCTTTTTATTTTCTTCTCATAATTCACATGACTTGTTGATTGATTTCACTGTTGATTTCCTTTAAGCTATTGCAACAAAATAAGGAAACTTCTTGTTCAAATATATCTTCATAATAGAAACTCATTTAACAATTCTAGTTACGATAGCCAATGATCCAGATATTCCTTGATTTGATCTTCCATCCTAATTCAAATCATCTAAGCATATCGGTACCTTGCTTCTACATGTACCTTGACCTCAAGATTCAGCGAGCTTGCGTCCCATGTCGATTCAGAGCCATGTTAACATTGAGGTTGTCGATCATTTGTAAGACTACCTTAGTCTAAACTACTTCCTGGTTCTCCAAGTGACTTCATGTTTAATTCATCAAGTCTTATGCCGACTAGAAACAAAAATAGATAATCTCAGGTAATGATTTTAAACCATAACAGGACAAGCCTTAGCACCATATCCCAGTACATGTCATAGAATCGTTTACCATATACATGGAGGCTGCTAAAATTAAAATATATGTCGCACTTTGACAAAACAAGTCCAGGTATAGCTAAACAACTCACATATGCAGTGGATAAGGAAAAGGTGCATAAATGCCCCCGACATTTGTCCGTATGTCCAATCTGAATCCTCAGTTTCAGTTCAACATGCCTAACATTTCTAAGCGTGACACTTATGCCCTCATTAACAGATATTATGCAAATCACAATGTTGTGCTGATCGATGTTAACTGGCACACAGCATCTTTTATCTAATCTATAGTAGCTTTGCAAGTAATTCATAAAACCCAAAAATTATTTTGATAAAATTGTCGTATCATGTATACTCTCTCCCTACCATTGTTTTATACCTCTCCCATTCTGGGTAATTTGACAATGATGTTTACTCTCTCATCATGTGAATCATATATATGCCAAATCTAGTGCCATGTTTAACTCAATATACCATTCAATATTTGCATCACACAAGCCATAAAAAACAAGAAAGTACCTCTTTCCCAACAAACTCTTGCAAACAATGCGCAACAAATGCATTGTTTCATTAGATAAATGATTGGAAACAAAAGGAAGGAGAGGAGAATCTTTTTAGAGGCGGTGCTACCAGAACAATATGAGGTGGCAACTACGTGGCCATTTAATTAATAATCAAATAAATACAAAATCACTCCCAACTTATAAATAGCAACTAATTCAACAAAGCAATAATGGAATCTTGAAAAAAAAAAGTTTCAATTTTTGCTTTCGGTGTGGCTAATTTGGATCAGGATTCAATAATGGTTTCGTTCTGACTAGCTTCGAAAATCCAAAGCTCTAAAAACAAAATACATAAAATTCCTAATCATAAGTTTCACTAGTAGTATAAAAAATCTCAAGAGTACTTAGCCACGATCACTAAACCTTTCTATGAATCAACCAGAATAACAATCACATCTTGAGTAAACTTAGTGATAAAGTCATCAAAAGAAGTAAATCAACAAAAAGTGAAACTGAGAAAGAGACGACTGGCGGTTTAGATTTCATTTAACTAATCATTATGCATTAGGTCTAATTTATCCCCAATTAACATTAGTCTGTTAATGGAAGTAGATCTCATATTACATATGTTGAATCTCTCTTGAGAATCATAATCACCTTGAAGCTTAGGTATTTTATTCTGTAGCAAAGTGCAGAATAATGTTTAGAAATAAATTACCACCAAAACCATGAGGAGTCTCCTTGTATCAATGGTGGTGTGATCATTCCTATCTGTGTCTAATTCAGCTCTACTTCAAGTCTCCAGAGTGAACCACAACTCATATGTTGGCTGGAGTGCAAAAAAAAAAGTGTAAACATGTATAAAATAAGACTAGAACATTTAATAAAACTATAATCAAACATTAAATGAAGAGTAAATCAAATCCAATTACATATAAATCTATTAACCATCTACAACCTAGAAAATGGGATTAGTTCTGGAGGAGAAGAAAAACAACCAAGAGAAAACATAAGAGGAGAAAGAAATAAGCCTATGGAAGATGTGATGCTCAATCTCTCTTCTATTATCTTCTTTTTCTTCTATTCGTCTTCTTCAACTGCCACTTTGGGGTTTGACTCTAGGGAGAAGCTATCTCTTGTGCACCTCGGTGAACTCCCCATGAAAACTCCCTCAAAATGCACCATGAATTTTTCCCTTTTTATACGTCCAACGTGACAAATAATTCTTACCGACCAAAATATAGACCTTAGCATCATATGTAACATGATGGATTGAAACCCTCTGATTGTGTGAGGTAAAGCCATATAAATGAGTCAAACCATGTTGGCGTGAGTGAACTCCATGCACAAAGTGTGAGCTCAAGCACAAAGTGTGAGAGGGCACTCACCATTTTTATCAGCGTGTTAACTCTGCCCGGTGAAACCTCCACACTTTGGCATTCTTCGCTCTTAAACATAACTATTATCACGGACCACGTCACTCAATCTTGGTTTCTACGGAAAGCCCTCGGAGTCTAAAATCTCCATGTGCCAATGAGGAGCCATAGAAAGGACATCACACAGGCAGTCACATGTTTTCGAGTATTTGCATAGCGTGAGTGGCTCACGCCTCAGTGTGAGTTGCTCATGCTTCAGTCAAAACCTCATAACTTGGCGATGCCATCCTTCCTTTATAACCAACCGTCTAGACTCAGGGCTCAACTTTATCTTGGTGTACGGAAGCCGCCGGATGCAGATCTTCTAAATGTAATGAGGGAGCCATAGAAGGACATCACACAGGTGAAATGATCACATGTTTTCCACAACTGCATGATGACTTTGTAGATTTTTCTTCGATTTCGCTTGTTTCCGCTCAATAATTGGCCTAATCAAAAAATTGGGAAAATATAGCATTAGGACACTTATTTATATCATATAACTACTAAAACCTAAGCAAAACATGGGGATAAAATGAGTTTTTAAGATACTCATCAATATCAAACTCAGCTCCTAAATCAAAGCTTCCACAATGACCAATAATCAAACAAGCCATTAAATCACCGAAGTTTTATTGATATAGGCTGAAACAAAAAATGAGTCTGATGAACCTGGACAAATACAATATATATATATATATATATATATATATATATATATATATATATATATATATATATATATATATATATATATATAAGATAATGACAGGAACTACTCTGATGTACTAAATGAAGTTTTATAGATACTCCAAAATCCGTATGTTCTACTCTCCCTTTCTTTCTCAGTCACAAAATTCTTTTTCTTCAACACACCTCTAATGAAAACTCTCCCTCCTTTTTCCTCGACGAAAAATTCCGCCAGCTTCCCGCCCTCCTGAAAAACCCCTTCACCCCCCTTTTAAAAAAAAAACTCCTCTCCTGCCTTTTTATTTTCTAAAAAATTTAGCCAGCTCCCCCCTATGAGAAACCCCTTCACCCCCCTTTTTAAAAAAAACATCCTCTCCTTTTTTCTTTTGTCTCCTCTCCCCTAAATCCCGGCTCCCCTTTGTTTTTTTCGTGTTTTTTTTCTTCTTACTTTTTTCTTTTGTCCTCTCTTACTTTTTTTTCTTTTGTCCCCTCTCTCCTCTAAATCCCGGTTCCCACCAAACCCTTTTTTTTATTTTTTTTATTATTTTTTGTTTTTTTATGGCTGCCATTTGCCATACTTAGTTCTACAGCAACATTTGGTTCTCGGAAAGAAAATACAAGAGAAATAAGATAAAAGAGGAATAATAGAAGGAAAGAAAAAATGGAGAAAAATATAATAGAGCTAAATTCAATATATCGTTTTATTTGTTATATTAAATCCATTTATTTATTTTAATTCATCAATATAAAGTGAAAATGTTTAGGAATATATAATTTTATAAGTAATTTTATTTTTATATGATTTTTTTAAGTTTTTATTTTATTTACTTTACTTTAATAATTTTATAAATTTTTTATTTGCTTTAGTTTCACAATTCTCAAACGACATTAGGTATCAAATAACATTGTTTTTTTTACTAGGTATTTTCCTTTTGTTCTCTTTATTCATAATAGAAAATCGTTTTCACATACGAAAATTATTTTCAGTTATAAACTTCTAACATATTTCCTCTTGGTTTTTTATTTTTTCTTTGAAACTTTACTTTCTTTCTAGCTTCACTTTAAATTAAGCAAAACCATCAGAACAGGGACACCTGAGGTTGTGCTCTATATATCCTTCCTTCTTCGTTTTTCTAAAAAGGAGGATAATAAAATTGAACAAAATGACATAAAGATACAGATGGATAACAGTGGAAGAGAAATCATACAGGGGGTCCATAAAACATTTGGAATCTTTCTTGTACAAAAAACGCAATTCTGACAAAGTTCATCAATGAGTAAAAAAGTTAAAAGTCTCCGCTTCTTCGTTTTTTCTTGTCATATTCTGACATTGATTGAATTTCACTGTGGGCTCTAGTCCATGTCAGGGTTGCCACAAATCTAGATCATGCAATAAAAACGTAAACGAATAATATAATATTTTTAGTTTTTTATGAAAAATTGTGTGATTTTAAGGACAGATAACCATATTGTTAGTTTTATTAAATAAAAGATTTGGGAAGTTTTGGGTGGTAATCTTCACTTCAAATTTTATTATAAATTTTTAAAAAGTCAAACAAATTTTTTTTTTTTTTTCGTTAAGTTTTTGTTATCTCATTCATTTCAAAAAAAAAGTTTTTGTTATCTCATTTAAAAAGTTTAACAAAAAAGTTGGAAACACTTTTTTTGATGGAATGTATTATAAAATTTATTTATCATTGTCAATCTTTTTAAATTCAACATACGTCAATATCTTTAAAATGGTTTTTAAAATTATTATCTTTTTAACACAAACATTTAAAACATTTTCAAATATTAGATAAAAGATAATATAATTTTGGAGGAATTGTGTTGAAATGTAATGAATGCACTATAATTAGGAAAATAGAAATTTGATTTCTCATACAAGTCAAATATATAATAAAGGCACAAAAATAAGGCAAACATTCATTGGAATAGTAAACTCATTTTTAAGTCAAAAATACCCTTCATGTAGGGTCAACCCACATGTTTCACTTATATGACAAATCAAATTTCTATTATCCTAATTAGGAGCTCTTCATTGCATTTAAACATAATTCTTCCTATAATTTTTTGTACCAACACATCAAGTACTCAAATACCAATAAACCATAAATTAATTGAAGAATTGAATTCTAAATTATGAAAACAAGGATACACCTTTTTTTTTTCAAACTCTGCTCCTCCCAATACTCCAACAATCAGAATTGACAACGGCAAATCCTCGAAGGATGACAAATTACTTAAGCCCCAAAAAAAAAGTTAAAGAAAATTTTCAAAAGAAATAATACAAAGATAAATGCAACTTCGGAGTAAGATTTTCTCTACAAAGAAATTATACCAAATACAAATGAATGCAATAAGTCATTCTTATCTGTTTTTTTCTTGATTTAGTTGTCGCCTTGGTGCTCGTGTGATTGTCTTCGCCTTTCGTACAAGTGTGGTTGTCGTCATCTTGGTGTGGCGGGTGGTTGTGTCGTCTCAGTATAACATTTTGGTTTTCGTCGTCACGACGTTTATTTGTGTTTGGACGATTTAGACGAATAAAGTTATAGGATCGAGACAAGAAATTAAATAAATGTGCTGTATGCTCTACTGACTGAGAGTCGTAGGTATTGTAGTACATTTATAATAATATAAATATTGTTATGATCGATGGCGCGATAAGAAATACGAAATAAAGAAAAGCGTAACCTTCGTGGAAGCAGCAACAAGAAAAAGCAGCGGAGGAGAAAAGCTTCACTATGAATTTTAAAATACATTACAAAAGTTAAGCGGGATAAAGAATAAACCCTAGTATGTTCATTTTACAAAGATCCCTTTTTTTTCTCAACCTTTTCTTTTCACAAAAGTCACACCGCTAGCTTCAGGTCGGACATAAGCCCAGCCTGTGAATTAAGTCAGTAATCAGTAATCTACACCTTGACACGAATTCTAATAATAAGTAAGCATGTCGAACTCCATATCTCTCAAAATAAGATCAGAAACCAGCCTCCTCTTCCACAACAAAGCCTCAAGGAGCCAAAACTTAGCAACAGATCAGCAGAAGTTTGAACAATGCACAAACTTAGCCCTTGAAACTTCTTCTGCACAGTGTGTGAGTGTAGCTTGAACCTATCTGCATGATTGTCTTGGGTACCAACTTTACTCACAACAATGTCACCACGACCAATAATCCCATGCACAAAATGAAAGCTCACATTGATATGCTTCGTCCTCTCATGAAAAATATAATCTTTGGCGAGAAATATAGCACTTTGGCTATCACAAAACAATGTATTCATTTGCAACTGACCACTTAGCTCCCCAAACAATCCCTTCAACCAAAGGGCCTCTTTACAAGGTTCTTAAATTGTTATGTACTTTGTCTCTATAGTTAACAAAGGTACTATGATGTAACCATCTAATGAAACGACCTCGATGGTGAACATGTATCTATAAGGGATCTCCTCTTATCTCGAGATCTTGACATAATCATAATCTTACCCTACAACTCCGCTATAGTCCTAAGCTTTTAAACCAGCATTATACGGATCCACGTAGTATCGCATGATCGTGGCCTTTCAATGTTCCTTGCCAAGTTTTCCATGTACACATAGCGCATTTGCGCAGGCCAAATACGGACGTGAACACACCATAGCGCCATAAAAAAACCCACTGCGCCTGATATGGTACTCGAGACATGTAGTCAAACTCCTCATTTGACTATGGACATAGGGAAGATGAAAGTCTAAAATGAGCTGCAAGTGGAGTAGTAACAAGCTTTGAATTGAGCATGTTGAAACTGCGAAGCACCTTTTCAATATATACTTTCTGACTCAAGGCTAACTATATCCCTTATAATCTCCATCCCAAGTATCTTCTTAGCTGCTCCTAGATCTTTCATCTCAAACTCACTATTTAGTTGCTCTTTTACAATTGTTATCTCCTCTTTACTCTTAGCTGCTATTAGCATGTCATTAACATATAAGAGCAAATACATAAATGACTCATCATTGCATCACTGGAAGTAGACACAACTATCAAACCTACTTCTCTTAAAATCATGAGAGATCATGAATAAGTCAAATCTCTTATACCATTGTCTAGGAAACTGTTTCAAACCATAAAGAGACCTCTTAAGTAAGCAAACACAATCCTCTTTACCTGAAACTGTAAAACCCTTTGGTTGTTGCATATAGATGTCCTCCTAAAGCTTCCCATGTAAAAAGGTAGCATTCACATCCAACTGCTCAAGCTCATAATCATGGAAAGCCGTAATCCCAAGCAAAGCTAAAATTGAGCTATGCTTCGCTGCTAGAGTAAATACATCTATGAAGTCAACACTTGAATCTGATTGTAACCTTTAGTGACTAGTCTTGCCTTGTACCTTGCATTCTCAACACTTGGTGTGCCTTCTTTCTTCTTAAACACCCATTTGCACCGAATGACTTTCTTCCCTTTAGGTAGCCTCACCATGTCCCATGTCCCATTTTTATGAAGGGACTCAATCTTTTCGCATAACAACCATCCATTTACCTAAATCACTACAACTTACCGCCTTCATAAGTGGATGGCTCTCATCGACTCCGTATATCTAATACACTCAAGGCATATGTAACTAGATCAGCTCCACCATATTTCTGTGGTGGCTTAATAGTCCCCTCTCTCTATCTTTGGCAATAGAATACCGTTGCATTGGAATTGAAGCTATAGGAACACTCCACTCATCTGAATTAGGAACCAAACCAATCTTAAACTCCACTTGTTTATCAGCTCTTTGCATGGTCTCAACACTAGAGTCTTTAGGAGCCAAAACCTTAATCATAAAAGTCTCATCAAAAATCACATCATCTCTGTTAATTACCAATTTCTTGGTTTCTAGACACCACAATTTATAGCCTTTCACACCATATTTATAACCAAGAAATATACACTTCATTGATCTAGGTTCTAACTTCCCATTATAAACATGGGCATATGTAGGGCATCCAAACATTTTCAAATTTGAATAAGAAAGGTGACTACTAGGACCATACCTCTGAGGAGTATTCTTCTATAGCAACCGAGGGAGGAACTAACGACGGGCAACATGCGCGGGACGCGACCATGAAACTTTAAGAACTGAAAGTATTAGAGTATGATCTGACCCTTCTCCACCAAAGTCCATTCATACGCCATCTACACCATTCTATTATGGTATGAAGAACTATACAATGTCTAAATAATTCCCTTTCTCGCAAAGTGTCTTAAAACCCATCAGAATAAACTCTAACCCATTATCGCGCGAAGACACTCATCCGCCTCCCGTTGCTTCTAACTATTATTCCTCTAATCCTTAATGTTGAAAACACATCACTTTTCTATTTCATGAAGAATACCCATACCTTATGTGAGAAATCATCAATGATCATCAACATATAAGGAGTACCTCCCATAGAAGATACTTTTGTAGGTCCCCAAAGGTTTGAATGTAGATAGTCAAGCAAGCCCTTTGACTTATGAATGCTTGAAGAGAATCTAACTAACTTCTGTTTCCCAAAAACATAGTGCTCACAAAATCAGAATCTCACTTGTTTCTTCAGTCCATCTAAGTCCTTCTTACACAACTTGGTATACTGCTTTCTATTTATGTGCCTAAAACACATGTGCTAGAGTTTCGTGATATCATCCTCTGACAATAAATGAGATGCAATAACAGCATCTCCTGTAATAGTAGAACCCTACAGAACATATAACATGGTTGTCTTTTGATGACCCTTCATCATAACTACGGCTCCTTTACTAATCTTTAAAACTCCACCTTCACTAGTGTACTTGTAAGAGTAATAAGGAATACCAAATTCCTTTTCAAATCAAGAACATGTTTGACATCACAAAGAGTACGAACTACTCCATCAAACATCTTAATGTGAATTATCCTAATACCTACTACCTTACAAGATGCATTGTTACCCATCAAAACCACACCTTTATTCACAGGTTCTTATGTAGAGAACCAATCCCAATTATGAATTCAGGGAACGACAACTAGAATCTAAATCCACTCGCCAAATTTCCGAATCATCATTTGACACAATCAAAAAGTCCTTCATCATCTGATCCTTATTCCAACAACACCTGCCTCACCTTACTTCCCAGATTTATTCCCACTGTTCCCACTTCTTCTCCTTATTCTCGTAGCTTGAAACACTCCTTTATGACCTTTTTCACAAAGAGTTGCAAATTTTATTAGAATTCTTGGATTTTGACCTTTTTCTCTATTCTTCACCATAATTCTTCTCTTGTTGCCTACCCCTTACAAACAGGCTATCTCCTTGCGCTTCATGCCCTATAATTTATTGCTTCATTTTCTCCTTAGAAAACAGAGCTTCATAGACTTCATGTAGGGTTAGGGTATCACTACTATATAAAATCGTATCTCTAAAAGTAACATACGAATTAGAGCTTTAAATCTTAATAATATTAACCCTAGATCTTCTTCTTCATATTTAACCTCCAAAGTTTCTAGATCCACAACAATTTCTTTAAAGGTCGTAAGATGCTCTTCTAAAGACATACCTTCTGCCATACTGTGTGAATACAATCGTTGCTTCAAATGCAATTTTCTTATAAGACTTTTCATCATGCACGGTTCTTCTAACTTCAACCATAACGCATCGGCACTCTTCTCCTTTAGAACGTCTTGCATAATCTAATTCGATAAATGAAGGTGGATCTAAGATAGTGCTTTACGATCCTTACGTTTTTTTTCTCCTCTTTTGTTAACAATGACGACGTCTTGTCAAGCCCTACCAAAGCATCATCCTAATACATCTGCACGAGCACAATGTGCATCTTAACTTGCCAACAAAATCAAGCAGGCGATCCAACAAGGGAATTTTGCATTTATGGCTATTATTGGATGTAAGATCTGAAACTCATTGGCTTTGATACCACTTGTTATGATTAATGGCACAATAAAGAAATACAAAATAAAGAAAAACACTAGATTTATGTGGAAACCCTTACGGGGAAAAACCACGAGTAAAGGAGAAAGCTTCACTATGAATTTTTTAGAGAGATTACAAAAGTTCAGCATAATGGAGAAAAAACCCTAGTATGTTAATTTTATAAAAAATATCCCAAAGCAAAGGGTCCATACTCCGTCGAGGCAAGCTCCTCAGACCCTCGATCAATTGAGGCTGGGGGCTGCCTAACAACCCAGCCCCTCCCATATCACAACATATCCTTCTTTTTCTCGAACTTTTTCTTCTCACAAAGTTGCACCATGTGGCCTTCTCGAGTCACAACCAACATCAAATGTGTAGGGCTCAACTAATAAATGTACAAGCTGGCTTCCATTCATTATGTTATTAAGCTGGATTCTGTTTCATCCTTTATGGCTTTTAGCAATTTTGATTCTATGTTTATATCAATGTATTGCTAATTTGAATCAATGAAATTATTTTTCTTAAAAGTCATTCTTCTTTATTTACTGCCTGATACAAAAAAACAAAACAAATAAAATATAAATACTTGTGGGACTGGCCATTTTGAGCATATCAGGACATCTCTTCCACATGCTCGTTAAACTCTCATTTCACTGAAGAAGAGGAAATAGACTAGAACATTTAATAAAACTATAATCCAAACATTAAATGAAGAGAAAATCAAATCCCAATTACATAAATCCTAACAAAACTACATCTAAAACCCTAGAAAATGGGATTAATTGGTGGAGGATAGAAAAACAACCAAAGAAAAGAGAGAAAATATAAAGACGAGAAGAAATAGCCTATATGGATGATGTGATGCTCAATCTCCTCTTCAATGTCTTCTTCTTCTTCTTCAATCATCTTCTTCTTCCTTGTGCCCTAGAATTTCCAAACCCTAGGCTTCCGTCGGTGAACCCCTCCCCTCGAACTCCCCAAAGAAACTCCTCAAATTGCCCTAATTTTCCCTTTTGATCGCCCCAAAACATAGCTAACGAGACGGTCACCAACATACGCGGCCCCATCACGCCTGTGCATGACGGATTCGCTCTACCAAGATGGCGAAAATCGAAGCCACTAGAGAAGTGAAGAACAAACCACGTTGTACAGCGTGAGTTGCTCACGCTTTGGTCAAAACCTCCTGCTTTGGCATTCTTCACTCCTTCCTTTATAACTTCTTCCATCCTGATCTAATCTAACCCAAGAGTTCACAAAAGACCTAAAGTCTAAAATCTTTCCTCAGCTAATGAGGAGCCAATGTGGGCTAAACATCACATAAGAAAATAGATCACATGTTTTCCGTGATCAGATAGCGTGAGTAGTCTTTAAAGCACTCCTCAACGTGATGTCTACGCCTTGGCCGTAATCCTCCTCGCGGTACTCTTCAATTCTTCCTTATAACCGTCTATCCTACCCTAATCACCTCGATCTTGGTGTCTACAGAAAGCCCTCGGAGTCTAGAATCTTCCCATGCCAATGAGGGAGCAATCTCAATAATTGTCCAAATCACAAAATTGGGAGAATATAGCATTAGGACACTTATTTATATCATATAACTACTAAAACCTAAGCAAAACATGGGGATAAAATGAGTATTTAAGATACTCATTGATAGGGTTTAAAATAAAGTGTGCCCACTCGCTAAGCCCAAGGAAAGGTAAGCCTGAAACGCCCTGCCCTCGGCATCAGCCCAAAAATGGGAGCCCATTTCTGTTTCGCTCCTAAGGGCCACAAGATGGATAATCCGGGGAAGCCCATGTCCCCAGAACTCAAACTGAATCTCACCAATAAGGGAAGTATATGACCCCAATAACAATTTTATCCAGAATCAAACCGAATCTCACCAATGAGGGAAGAAGGATAATTCTCAATAACTTCTCCCTCCTTATCCATTATTAATCCGATAGAGATAAAGGCAGAAAATATCTCATTCAATGGGAAAGAATCCTTACCACCATCCAATTGGGAAAAACATGTGCTATAAATACCAAAGCTCACCCTACCTAAGTGAGTTGCACGTTAACATTTGCCCTAAGCAAATTTGATCTATTCTCTCAAAGAGAAGGAACTGACTTAGGCATCGAGCGCCGCCACTCCGCGAAGCCCTGTCGATCCTCTTTCTTTCTTGTTTTTCCAGAGGAGTCCGACGTCCAGCGCTGACCGCCTGCCGACAACCCAACTCCGCCCGCGATCCCAACGCGTCCCGCCCACCTGAAAAGCATCATCACTCATCACGCACGCATCAAACTTGACTCCTAAATCAAAGCTTCCACACTGACCAACAAACAAACAAGCCATTAAATCACCGAAGTTTTATTGATAAAACAGAAAATGAGTCTTATGAACTTCGGACATATATATATATATATATATATATATATATATATATATATATATATATATATATATATATATATTGATATGAGCTACTTACAATGTAAATACCTAAATGAAGTTTTATGGGCTCCCTCACTCGTATGTTCTACTCGTTTCTTTCTTTCTCAGTCACCAAGTTCTTCTTCAACACACCTCTAATGAAAACTATCCCCCTCATTTTTCCTCAATGAAAAATTCCGCATGCTTCCCCCCTCCTGAAAAACCCCTTCACGCCCCCTTTTAAAAAAAAAAAAAAAACTCCTCTCCTCTGTTTTTCTTTTCTGAAAAAATTTCGCCAGCTCCCCCTTCTGAAAAACCTCTTCACCCCCCTTTTTAAAGAAACCTCCTCTCATTTTTTCTTATGTACCTCTCCCCTAAATACCGGCTCCCCTTTGTTTTTTTTCTTCTTACTTTTTTCTTTTGTCCCCTCTTACTTTTTCTCTTTTGTCCTCTCTTATTTTTTTTTCTTTTGTCCCCTCTCCCCTAAATCCCTGTTCCCACCAAATCCCTTTTTTATTTTTTATTTTTTTCTTTATTGTTTTTTTATGGTTGCCATTTGCCATACCTGGGTTCTACAGCTAATTTGGTTCTTGGAAAACTACTTAAAAGAAAATGCAAGAGAAATAAGATAAAAGAGGAATAACTGAAGGAAAGAAAAAATAGAGAAAAATAAAATAGAGTTAAATTCAATATATTATTTTTATTTGCTATTTTAAATCCATTTTATATATTTTAACTCATCAATATAAAGACTAAATCATTTAAGAATATATAATTTTATTAGTTGATAGGGTTCAAAAAATAAGGCTCACAGCCCACCTCGCTGTGCCCAAGAAAGAAAAGCCAAATTTAACGAAACATCAGGCCCATCCGTCAACCCCCAAAGGAGACATGCCCATCAAGCATTTAGGCCTTCGCGTTTCACATTTAAGCCTTTGCGTCGCCCCCTGCACAAGGGCTCAAACTGATTGGGCCCAAAGACCACCATGGAGTCTCCCACAGTACGTAGTAACACAATTCCTATCAATATATTATTCCGCAAGACAAGATCAAATCTGATCCCCAATAAGGAAGGAAGATCATCACAAATAACCCATATTTCTATATCCATTACCAACCGGAGCATCTACATACACAAGAAATACCCCATCCACTGGGAACAAATCCTAATCACCATCCCAACCTACCAACATCTACTATAAATACAAGGCCGCCCCATCTATGAAAGGTCGCATACTCATACGCAAAAAAGCATACTCAATACTAAACAAATTTAAGCAATTTCTTTTCATCGTAAAGAAACTAACTTAGCACGGAGCTACACGCGAAGCCCCCTCGCCCACCCCCTTCATTCTTGTTTTTGGCAGAGGAAAGATACCTCAACCCACGCAAACTAGCACGCAGCCATCCTACTTCAAACGGCGATCCAAAGATCCCACGCGTCTGTACCCCACCAAGAGTCTTTGATCCCACTCAACGAAAGCCCACACGCTCTGCTCCCGCCCACGCCGGAAAAGGCATCATCGGGCAATACCACCGCGGGAACCATGTGTCCTTATAAATATAACCGACTTCGCCATCACAGATCAACACTGAACACAAGGTATGAACACTCAATCCTCCAAGGATGCAAGATCCACCGGCAACGCAGACAAATTCGACCTCCGCCAGAGTTAGGAACAATGCAGCCAACACCCGACGAGGTGGAGCACTCCGCCTCACCAATCAACGCCCCGACGTAAGAGTTAACAACTCACTGCATTAAATCGACGATCCCCGGAGGCTGACAAACTTAGGAAGGTTCGCGATATTCTCCCATGAAGGACATGACAATATCGATACTCCCCAAAAGCGGTCAAACCGGCGTGCATCCAGTCGAGCCCGGGGGCATGGACCACATCTAGCCCCTGGAGGGGAAGGCAACGAAGCAACCCTTGGAGAGCACGTTGGGAACGAAGAATTGTGCCATCCTCAACAAGGAGCAGGGAACAATTTATGGGGGAATGAGGTTCAAGAACCTCTAAAGAAGAGCTCCTACTGTGTGAAGAAGGTAGAAAGGACGTGCTCGACACACACAATGGACACCTTGGTACAACAAACCGAAGTCACCCTATACACTGAGGTAAATTCCACTTCCCCTTCCACCAAAGCCCGTAATGCCACGTGGAAGCTGCTCGACGGTACTAGAGATCCCATAGATCATCTCAACACTTACAAAAATCAAATGGAGCTGCATGGGTATCAAGATCCAAGGAGCGCAGAAGCTTTCGCTATCACCCGAAGGCCCAAATTTCGCACGGGTTCATCGCACTCCCACCGCCATCAATCTCCCCATTCAGTGATCATCCATCAGACTCGCCTCTCACTTCATCAGCCAGGACGTACAGAAAGCCGTTATCATCCACATCGCTGTGGCTCGCGAAAACGCGGTTTATGTCCACGATTCAATGTCGAGTCTCGCTGCGATATACCGACGAGAAATTCGCTGACACGCGTTTCATGGCTGGCTCGGGATTCGCCGAAAGACTTAATGTTTTCCATCTCCAAAAATCCCCCAAACAAGCATGTCGAGGTGCTCGTGAAAAGCAGAAATATATTAACGGTGAAGAGGCCCTCATATCCAAGAAAGAGAGCTCTTCCATTCACAAAGAAAAGAGCGGACCAGATAAGCGACGAGGACGAAGCCCCAAGAGACAAAGCGACCTGGAAGGATCTCCAAATAAAAATGGAGAACGATCTCTAAAAAGGCGTGGAAACCTCGTAGACCGCTTCCAGTCCAACGAATCCGAAGACGCACGACGTTAGTTTCGCCTCAACGTTTCACCCCTATCACCTCGCATCACAAAAGTTCCACGCTGGCACGTAAACGAGCAATTCCCTTAAAGCCAACCCAAATGAAGTCGACTCCTACACAAAGAGACAACCCAAGTATCATGGTTCCGGGTGACTACTACGGACACCACACGGATGACTGCATACAGCTCAAGAGAGAAATAGAGTACTTGATACGGCGTGCATACCTCCGGCGCTTTATATCCCCTAAAAATCAGAACTAGAATGAAGCTCAGAGCCAGGTTCCGCCCCAGCAACCACCACCTCGGCAGACAACGACTCAGCACCAACAATCCTTGTGTGTGAAATCCGTGTAATCCTCTTCAGAGGATTCGCAGAGTAGTGGGGAATCCAACTCGGGCCTCTAAGGCCCATCTACGCAAAGATTAGATAGACAGATAGCCGAATCAAGCAAGGTTCAAACTACCACGGCCGACACATCCATCACGCTCTCTCGACTAAATTCCAGGATGCCAACATCCTCATGACGACCCACCTGTAGTTCGCACACAAGGCCAACAAAATATTCATCGAGTGCTAATCGAACCCGAGTTCAACCGATATCATCTTCAGCACACCATAAAATGGGCATCTAGAAATCAGAACCCGTCAACACACCTCTACTTCCGGGGTTCTCCTGTGAGAGCGCCATCCCAGGCTTAATGATAATCAATTACATCGAGATCCCCATGCCGCTTCGACGACTACTAAGTATATTCTGTCAGAGACGCCTGCCTTCTCATGAGAACATGTTGTCAAGCGTACCTTTTCTCAATGCACAAAAGCCATCCCTTCCGTATATCATATGATGATCAATTCCTCATCGTAAACGGGGCAGAATGGTTCGAGTGAGACCAAATGAGTGGCCAGGAATGTGCTACTCAAAGATCCATGTGAACAAACTATCGACAACGTATACGTGGACGAGCTCGACATGCATGACGAGGTACACACTCGACCTGAGCCCTCAGAAGAACTGGAACTGGTATTGTTGGATGACGACCTCAACATTCGCCTTATATCCGACTACTAGTAATCAGAATATCGCCACCAATTTTTTGGCTCAGAACAAGATATTTTTGGTCTGCAAACCTATTATCGACTGGGCCATCGACCAAATTATTTGGTCGCGAATTTTCCCTAGCTTCTGCAATTATTTTTACCGACAAAATAATTGGCTCCAGAAATTACCCACCATTTCCACCCATTTACCGACAAACCATTTCCCGCCTATTTTCCTGACCACATTTACCGTAATTCATTTACCAACCGAAAATTTTCGTCAAGAACGGGTTCCAAATGGCCTGCACTACCGACCATTTGGAGACCATTTGCCGACCAAAATTTTTTAACAATGCCATTGGTCGGTAATATTCCAAATGGCCTTGTGATTACGAACATTGGGAGACCATTTGCTCACCAAAATTTTTTAATGCCATCGTCAAGAAATGGTTCCTAACGAATGCAGAGAATACGACATTTGAAGACTACTTTTACCACCAAATTCTTCGCAATTGGTCATATATGGTCTCCAAATGGTCGGTAAATTAATTAAAAAATTTTTTTTAGTCGCAATCTCATTTATAAATGGTAGCAATTTTTTTCGTTAATTAATTTAAAAAAAAAATTTTCGGCCTGTTATTTAAATTGACCTGCAAATGGCAAAGTAATTTTTTTGCTGTTTTATATATATATATATATATATATATATATATGTTATTTTTTTTTTTTTTTTTTTTTGCCATTTTGGAGTTTGATATCTTGCTTTGCTTTATATATATATATATATGATATATATATATAGTATATATATATATATATATATATATATATATATATATATATATATATATATATATATATATACATATTAAGATTACAAAACAAAAGAAAAAGCACAATAGCGCATATTATATAAAAGAGTAAAATATATTTTAAACAAGCAAAACTAATATATATACTCAAGAGTATATATAGTAAATAAGTCAAGAGAAAATAAAACATGGAATTCCCAAACCCAAGTATAAGAAAAAAAAAGAAGTGTGTAATACACTTTAATCATCCAATCTAGCGTCATCATCGTGATGCCGGTGATGTATCTGGTCCGTATGGTGAGGGCGCGCTCTTCTCGGTAGAACCGCTCGCCGCTAATCCCCGAGCGCGCCGTCGGTGTGCCGCCAGAGGTGGCTGAAAGTAGATGCTGGGGAGCCGAGCATTACGCCTAACAATCCGAGTAGATCATCGTATGAACCGCAGCCCACCTTCCCGACACTTCAGAAGCCAATCAAAACGCAGACGCAACTCTTCCCTATCATCCTCGTGAGTCGATCGTACGCCGCCAGACGCCAACCGACACGACGCATTTCTGCAGACCGTTGTCCTGAAAGTCCTGACCGCCGAGAACACCAAAATGGTCCCGAAGATGGAGCTTCATAACTGTCGTCTATGCGAAGGGCACGATGATGTCGATGAACCACGCCATAGACGGGCATCTTCTCCTTTTGCCATCAACAAAATTTCATACCAACTGACCAGATTAACCTGGAGTCATTTTACGAGAACTACCGCTGCACCATCACATGTCAAGTAGACTGAATACGCTGAGTCGCAAAGAATTAACATTTCATATCTCGCTCTCGATAAATATGTAAAATAAGTATTTTAATTTATCTTAAAAAATAAAGTATAAAGTATAAACCAAATCTTGATTATATTTTTTACATGTTTCGAGGGTCCGTTGACAACCCGTCAACTGGGCCGAATATGTTTATGGATGCTCTGCAACCCACACTACCATTGAGTCCCTTTCAAGACTGGATTTAACGAAAATCTGCAGAGTCTCCTTTGTACTGGGAGCTCTACCAAAATACAACATCTCAATAACATGGGCAACCTCGTCCCAACATTTCACACCAACCACACCGGTCCACATATGGATAAAAATGAGGTACTGGCCACTGGGCCCATACATCACTACTTCACAAAAATATATCCAATTAACTATAATGCACTTGTTCGCTAAGTAAATCTAAAATAATTCAAACATATATTAAACCTGATGCAACAAACTCGAATACGCTCGAGTCGCAAGAGCCTAACATTTCCTCATATCTTCGTCTAATAAACATGTAAAATAAGTATTTTAATTGATCTTCAAAAAATAAAGATAAAAAAATCTTTTCATTATATTTTACATGTCCGTTGGGAATCCAACATTTCACACCAACCACAATCGGGTCCACATACTGATAAAATGAGTAAAATAAGTATTTAATTTATCTTCAAAAAAAAAAAAGTAATTTTGTTTTAAAAGAAACTTACATTTGTCGCACGAGATCTCTCGATCAACAAAAGTTCGATCATCATGCCCCTTCTCGCGGTGCATGTATCCGGTCAAGCGAGGAGCACCGGGCTTCTTACCCTTGCGTGTCTTTAATTGGCAAACAATACATACGCTAATCTCAAATGAAAAAATCCTTCCGAGAAATGAAAAATAGGCATAATTGAACACACCACAAAGTAATAAACATAAGAAGTGTAAATTAGAAATCATACCAATGCTCGTTTGTGCTCACGCATAGAGCGAGATCCACAAGTGTGTGTAGACATGCCACTACCCTCTCCGCCTCGCCTCCGAGCGACGACATTGCCGCCCTGCTTCTCACACTCCTTCCTATAATCGGATCTTCCCATCTTCTCCGCCACTCGAAAAACATGATCTGGGACACCAAATCTCGCTTCTTCTTCAACTTATCTTTGACCTCGCAGACACAAAGCAGAAAGTTCTTTATACCGACCGCGCATGCGTTTGTAGAACACCGATCCGCCTCCTCGACTCGTGTCCACCTATAAACTTTCTCGCAATCGTAATTTAAACATATTTCATCATGAACAAAAGAATAAATAATTGATGTAAAAATGTTAAGTAGTAATATACCTTTAAATTTTCCAAATCATCAATCGGTCTCTATTCGTTGACTTCCCAATTATGTCCTGCGAGGTTTAAAGGACTTTCCTTCAAATTGGCCCTCGAACTCCTAGAAATTGGACTGCATTTCCGCCTAACTTCGTCCTCAGAATCTAAAATTTCATAGTGCAAGAAATAAATTAAGAAATGGATAAATCATTAGTTAAGTTTCATATCTTACTGATTATCAATCGTCGCTAAACTGAAAGTAATAGTGAGAGTCTCATCTCGTAGGGTGCCTGGCGGGGGCACCTCCCAACATCTCCATCATCTCCTCCCATGCTCCTTGATCATTCATCACAATTCAGACTACGACGCGGATCAGTCTCTGGCCGATCTCGATGCCGTACATTCACAATCTCCTCTCGGCTCATTGTGGGTCTCATCGACCGACTTCTAACAGATCGCAAGAGCACCTCAGGCATCGGCGCTTCACTGTATCCTGACACCGCAACGTGTTGCCTCTACTCGGCCCACGTGCCATATCTCGTTAAAATAATAAACAACACATTATTGATTAGTAAGCATCAAGTGCCATATAAGGCAATGGAAATAAATGCAAACATGATTAACGATTAAATAACTAAAACTCACTAACTACTCATTCTCATCGAATCATCTAAATCTGTCTTCGCTCTTCTTTCTTCGGGATGTGAAAATATTCATTTTCAAACTCCTCTTCATCACTGCTTCTTCCTCATCAATTAAATGTTCATGAACATCTACATCCCCACTTGTATCCATCTCTAAGATGCAAATCTAAAAGGACGCCTTCGTCCCCCACCACGCTTCGATTATAACATCATTGTCACTATTTTGAAAAAGCCGGGTTCTATGACATCATTACTTGGTGATGCGGATGTCAATTTGAGCCCTAGCTTTGATCTCGCACAATGCCTTTCCAATCCATTCTAGACCTGGCCCGACCCGATATTCACAATAATAAACCCGTGATGCTTCAGACCGCTAAGACAAAAGGTTCATACTTGTCGACCGCTTATCGCGGCACATCGACAAGTTTATATCGAGGATGGACAACCATACCGACATGTGGTGTCAGGGTCGAACCATTCACATTTGAATACGGCTTCTTTTAACCTGAGGCTTCAAATTTAACTCGATCACTTCCGACCGTGAGTCCCGTAATACGATTCCGCTCATCAGATACCTGATCCTTAATGCATACCCCGTATTGTCCGCTGTCCTAACTCCCATACGATCGCTGTGAAATTTAAAACCATTCACATAGTAAACCGCCAAGCTCCTAACTTCTTAGTGGACCTCTATAGTTCGAAGATAATGATTGGAAATTTTATTTGCACGATTATGAACCTGTAATCGGAAATCAATGTATTATTGAGATTACAATTATAAATTTGTATCAGAACATTACAATTGTTTTGTGATTTTCATGTTTAGTAAACATACGTATTTTTCAAACCACGATGGAAATTCTGTCTGTCAAGGCATCGACACTTCTCGCCATTCAAGTTTGGAAACTGGCGCACGTTTTTTCCAGAATCTAATACACTTAAAATAGAAATGAAATTAGAGAAAAATGGATATATTGAGAGAAATAGTAAATTAACATGCTAAATATATCTCATTTGACTTTTAGCAACTACTTACTTTATGAATGGTTGAACTCTCCGACACCCTATTTAGGACATATAGACTTAGCCAAGAAGATATTCATCACTCATTAGATACCGGCTTCCTTCAAGCACCGATTGCTTTACCCCTGAGGCTTGAAAATTTCAAACATATCATCATCCACAATGTCATCAAGATAAACCCTTATTCCGCTTATCCTGCGGGAAGAGTCGATCTCCTTCTTTGAAATAGAATGATGCGAATTTACAAACTTCATCCATAATATGTCTAATTGATATGTAACCTCTACCTGAGCCTTGTTCATGATTTTATGCTTTATTTTCCTCAAGTATCTACAAGAAGATTATTGAATATTATAAGTCATGTATGTGTGTGTGTGTGTATATATATATATATATATATATATATATATATATATATATAGTTAATCGGTTGAGTGGAATTACTATTACCTTTCTCGAGGATACATCCAACGATAATGGATCGGACTCAAAGAATCCTAAATTCTTCGTAAGCCAAGTGCACCGAAGATGTTCCATTGAGTCAAAAAACTCGAGGAAGATCTTCAAGATCAGATAAGATATCAGAATTGTTCATCCAGATTCCTCAACTCCTCATCACCAAAGACGAAGAAGCCGGGCTGCTTGAAGAATAAGGAAATCTCAAGATCTGGGCCCCATATTCTATTTTGGCAGAATTCTCGAAGAGCATTGGTAACAACCTTGCATGAATACATGACAATCATGACTCTTCATACCAAACATCTTAAGTTTTTCGCAGATCCACACATCTCCCGTATTAGAAGCATAAATCCATCCGAAATCTCGCTTTACCCACTCCAACACATCCTTCTTCTCTGTGATTTATTCAGAACAAATGGCACATCGGTATTTATTATGACAAGATTTTTGTGCAAATTGGAGGACGACGACAATATTTTATTCAACTCATCTCTCGAGACTTGCATTTTCTGTCCTTAGTTTTCCCCGAATGTTAAACATCAGGATAGGCCATTGTCAAACACATTCTTCTCGATATGCATAACATCAAGATTGTGCCTTGAGCAAAGTGTTCACGCCAACAGTGGCAAATCCCTGCAAAAATACTTCTCTTATTCCACCCACAAGTCTTAGATATAGCCGCAAGATTCACAACCTCAAGATCGACATCTATCACCTTCCTCAACCCTCTCTCGTTATTCAAATCCTCGTAATTTCATCCCCGTATCTAACACCCGGGAATTGCTTTAGTAACCTTTCTATTCTTAATGAAGCCCTGTGTTACGTCGACATGATGATTCATGGGCAAAAACTTCCGATGGTTGTCGAACCAGATCAAGCTTCCCCGCTTCTTAATTAATCTAAAAGCATCGAGTCTTCCATACAATGCGACATGCCAACATACCAAAGAAGTATTCACCCGCATACTCATATAGAATACGCCGGAAAGTCATTATGGTCCACATGAGGGCAAATACAAGATCCGAAAATTCCCCGCCGTTTGAAATATCATAAGCTCAACCCCAACACCCCACGTACTTTTCAACTCCGCTATCAATGGTCGCAAGAAAACATCTATCTTCCTTTGGATTCGTGAGGTCCTCAAGACTAACACGCTCAAAAACATAAATCTCTCCTTCATACATAAGTCCGAGGCGTTATACCTGGCCACTACCATTGTGCCACAAAGAATATTGTTGTCCAGATTGACCAAACTAGCTGAAAAACCATCGCAAATAAACCCAAATTTAACATTTCGAACTCGATGAAAAAATCGTGGAAACACCCATCAAAATGTTTCCAAGTAGGGGCATCGAAGGGTGACACATCTTACCGTCCCTCCATATGATGCTCCGAATGCCACCTCATTTCATTAGCCGCTATGGATGCATTACACCTCTCGCAACCTGGGTGCGGTTATCGAAAATAGTGTTCATCTTCTATAAATGCACTTTTCAACTTCCGATATACACCCATTTCTAGAACCCCTAACCTTTGCTTGCATCGAGCACATGCCCACATTTTTTACAACTGTTAAGGTCACTATCATCACCCCAAAGATATCATAAGGCAGAAAACCACACAACAATGAATGACCTGCACGGTAATCCCAAATCCTCTAACTAACTTCTTCGCGGTCGTAGAACCAATGGCATCGATTATCTTGTGGCAACAGCTTCTCAATGAAATTGTACATATCATCAAACCATGCCCGGCGAACACTGTGGTCTCAGACTTTATTTCTAATCATCCCTCACTACCGCAGATAGTTGAGTATGCTAGAATTTCCCTCATACGTGTCACACTCAATTTCAATCATGTCATAGAAATTCCTTGCTTCGCATCGGGTTCCTCATCCCGGTTGAATTCAGACTACAAAGACTACAAACCATTCTATGGTATGTAGTGTGATTCATATTATCCGAGACCTATCCGATCGCTTCACTTGTCGGCTATCCCACTAACTTGAACACCTCCAGATCTGCTCTCACCACGGTATATCCAAACATAGTAATCCCAAGACAAAACCATTTCTATACAAATGCACCTTCACAAGCCTCAACATTCAAAAACTTCTTATTCCGACATTTAACTAAAGTGCAAGGACACCTTATAGCCGTACAATTATTCACACATCAGATGCTCCCGTAGCCAACGCAACAAATTCATCAACTTTATCCCCTTATCCATTGTGAGAACATTCCATTCACTGCTTCGCCCTCGTACATCCATACACGATCGCTCTTTCCATAATCCTAGTCACAAAAAATCAATTTAGTAAACAAAACACGATCAATCCTCAATTATTTTTATGTTCATTAAATCCATCCATTGTGGTTCGATAAAGTTATATTTACGCCGTGTGATATGCAACCTACTACACATCCACCTCCACTTCCACCTCCTTCCACCCGTCCAATGCAACAGCTTCTTTCTCTTCAATAGGTTCGTCTCATCCATTTACAAAAGCCACGCGTTAAAAGATCACGACAGATGTTCATTATGTATGCATTTCTCGGCAAAATTCTTCTCGCGTGGTTCTCCAAGCACACTAAATAAGATATATAAAATACAATGCATAATCTGGGCTTGATTTAGCACTGTATTAATATTTATATATCCTAATGTGCACCGGAGAACAAACGAGCAAGAGGCACCAAAATGACACATAATATATGCAATTTAAATTAAATCATGACTTTAATTAACGCCCTTTCTCGTGAACCGTCCACTGGACAATCCAGTTGTATACAAACTTCGCTAGGGTCATTAATCGACGGATGTATTCTACTGGCTAACTATATATCATCCGAAACGATAACTATAATCGCTACGATGATGCATTTTCAAATCGCTAAGAATGCAGCTGATTTGGTCAGATTATAGAAAATTTTAGTTTAGATATGCAAACTTATTTCTTCAATTTAATCATATCACATGTTATTATATCCATATCATTCATAAATTCATACTATATATAAATATGTAATCAACTCATTCCTATAAATTTCATTCAAGTGATTAGTACACTTGGTACTCTAATCTAAATTTCAAAATAAGGTACCCAATGCTATTAAATAGCATATGGTCAGACGGCTAACTCAATGGGCTTTCCATAGAGTCATAGAACACCCAAATCCAAGTTCTTATGAAGGAGTTATGCATAAATAAATCATGAAAAATCAGCACACTGCAGTACTGCAGCAGGTAGCCACTGATTTTTTTCTCATTTTAGGATAGGATATGACCCGTTCTTTCTCGTGTTACTGGGTGGATTCTAGACTCACGGGGCTTTCCATAGAGTCATAGAACACCAAATCCAGTTCTTATGAAGGAGTTATGCATGTTTTCAAATCATGAAAAATCAGCACACTGCAGTACCTGCAGCAGCAGGTAGGGCCACTGATTTTCTTCATTTTAGATAGGATATGACCCTCAATTTTTTCGTGCTATATTTCCAGTGGATTCTAGACTAATGGGCTTTCCATAGAGTCATAGAACACCCAAATCCAAGTTCTTATGAAGGAGTTATGCATGTTTCAAATCATGAAAAAAATCAGCACACTGCAGTAATTGCAGCAGCAGGTAGGGCCACTGATTTTTTTCATTTTAGGATAGGATATGACCTCAATTTTTCTCTTGCTATATTTGGGTGGATTCTAGACTCAATGGGCTTTCCATAGAGTCATAGAACACCAAATCCAAGTTCTTATGAAGGAGTTATGCATTAAAATCATGAAAAAATCAGCACACCAGGTAATTGCAGCAGCAGGTAGGGCCACTGATTTTCTTCATTTTAGGATAGGATATGACCTCAATTTTTTATTTGTTATATTTGGTGTGATTCTAGACTCAATGGGATTTTATAGAGTCATAGAACACCCAAATCCAAGTTCTTATGAAGGAGTTATGCATGTTTTCAAATCATGAAAAAATCGTAGCACACTGCAGTAAATTGCAGCAGCAGGTAGGGCCACTGATTTTCTTCCCATTTTAGGATAGATATGACCTCAATTTATCAAGCTATATTTGGGTGGATTCTAGACTCAAAGGTCTTTCCATAGAGTCATAGAACACCCAAATCCAAGTTCTTATGAAGGAGTTATGTATAAATAAAATCATGAAAAATCAGCACACTGCAGTAATTGCAGCAGCAGGTAGGGCCACTGATTTTCTTCATTTTAGATAGATATGACCTCAATTTTTATCAAGCTATATTTGGGTGGATTCTCGACTAAAAGGGCTTTCCATAGAGTCATAGAACACCCAAATCCAAGTTCTTATGAAGGAGTTATGATGTTAAATCATGAAAAAAAAATCAGCACACTGCAGTACTGCAGCAGCAGGTAGGGGCCACTGGATTTTCTTCATTTTAGGATAGGATATGAATTTCACTTTATCACTGTTTTTCATATTTGGGTGGATTCGACTCAATGGGCTTTCCATAGAGTCATAGAACACCAAATCCAAGTTCTTATGAAGGAGTTATGCATAGCTGTGTAAATCATGAAAAAAATCAGCACACTGCAGTACTGCAGCAGGTAGGGCCACTGATTTTCTTCAATATTTTAGGATAGGATATGACCTCAATTTTTATCGTTATATTTGGGTGATTCTAGACTCAATGGGCTTTCTAGAGAGTCATAGAACACCCAAATCCAAGTTCTTATGAAGGAGTTATGCATGTTTTCAAATCATGAAAAATCAGCACACTGCAGTACTGCAGCAGCAGGTAGGGCCACTGATTTTCTTCATTTTAGGATATTGTGGATATGACCTCACTTTATTGTTATATTTGGGTGGATTCTTTAGACTCCAAAGGGCTTTCCATAGAGTCATAGAACACCTGAAATCTAAGTTCTTATGAAGGAGTTATGCATAGCCAAATCATGAAAAATCAGCACACTGCAGTACTGCAGCAGCAGGTAGGGCCACTGATTTTCTTCATTTTAGGATAGGATATGACCTCACTTTATTGTTTCATGTTTTGGGTGATTTTAGACTCAAAGGGCTTTCCAGAGTCATAGAACACCCAAATCCAAGTTCTTGCGAAGGAGTTATGCATAGCCAAATCATGAAAAAATCAAAGCACACTGCCGTAATTGCAGCAGCAGGGGCTAATTGATTTTCTTCATTTTCGGATAGATATTACCTCACTTTTGGTCAAGCTATATATGGAAGGATTCTACACTCAAGGGGCTTTCATAGAGTCTAAGAACACCCAAATCCAAGTTCTAATGAAGGAGTTATGCATAGCCTAAATCATGAAGAAATCAGCACACTGTAGTAATTGTAGCAGCAAGGTCGCTGATTTTTTTCTTTTCATTTTAGGATAGGATATGACCACACGCGAAGTTATATATGGGTGATTCTAGACTCAAAGGGCTTTCCATAGAGTCTAGAACACCCAATTCCAAGTTCTAATGAAGGAGCAGGCATGCTCTTCAAATCATGAAGAAAATCAGCACACACTACAAGAATTGCAGCAGCAGGGCCATTGATTATATATGCATGGTTATATATGCACATTTCTTGACTCATAAATAACAAAGGTCATGATACTAATTTTACTCAGATATTGTGGAGTGGAATAATTATGTTTTTGCAGTACTCAAACTTCAGCAATTTACAATTAAAGTGAAACTGATACTTGTGTGGCACGACATTGCACCAAAGCAATTGCCCATTCTCAAAGGATATGGACGCAGTTTAAAATACACAAAGCCAACTACTCAAATAACAAATTCGAGAAGGCATGATCATGTTTTGCATATATCTAGTGTAGGTATATAAATGGCCCATTCTTGTTCAAGGAAAAGAAATATTGAATGATACTGGAGCCGCAGCCAAACAAGCCAGAAGAGAGAAACCACCCGGGTTGTCTTCAACAGCCAAGCCTTTGAATACTAAGTCACGCGTGAAGCTCCGGATTTCCACTATTACTTGTTGTATGTGCCTCAGATCCAAGTTTAAAATCCTTAAACAGAGGAATGACTAAACTCAATACTCATTTAGAAGTATATGCCTTCACCTCAACCAACAAATGCACTAGGAATGACTAAGTAACAACATTCTCAATATTGGAACAAAGGGATCTTATTCTATAAAATCTACAGATATCTAAAAATTCATAATTTCATTTCAATTCCAATAAAAGGCAAAAGAAAAGTTGAAATCAACAAGTATAACAACTTAGCGAATGCATCAAAAACAACTCTATTTAGGGCATAAAGTCTCTACCAAAAATTCACATCTTCGGAGAACACGGGATATGGGTGTGTATGGACAAAGTTTAAAAGAATGGCAAATGACACATCAAATCCTTCCACCTGCTAATCAAGAAATAAAATGAAATTCCCCACTTAAATATTCCAAATTCAGGCCTGAATTGACTCAATCTCCGTATCACTACAAATTCCAAAATCATTTCTAGTGAAAGAACAAAAAGAAAAATTCATGAATATTACTATTCTTTAAACTTAATGTGTTACTCCCAAAAAGTAAAACATCTACCAACCGCCAAGAATCATCGTCTACGTTAAATTACGATATGTTAAGCTATCTGCTTTGTCCCCAATTTCCACCATTTTAGAACAGGGGTAATAATTTTTTTCCTTAACGTAACAAGTTATTCTTCCTAATTAGAGCTGAGATCAATTATAATGTAAAGGGTGCAAACCAAGGTCAGAACACAATATATTGAAAGTATACAAGTGACAAACAAAAAAAGCCAACTATAGTAGCTACAACTCTATTTTAAGAAGAAGAGACCAACCAATCTATAAAGATAACTACAGTTGGCTTTTTCTCGTCCATATCCTAGTACGAACTCGAGACCACATATGCATATAAGTTATGAGGGAATCCTAAAGATCTTAGACAGTTACATCGCTCACCTTCAAAAGTTCTTTGATTTTTCTCCTCCCAAATCGGCTCTCATAAATTTAGAGGAAACCCAAATCTGTTGTCATAGAATGCCTTTTTCCCGTTTTTAAGAAAAGAAAAGAAAAGCACCTACAACTTAATTGTATTCTTAAACATTTCAGATTTTCAAATTGGTGCTTATGCCCACTTAGAGATTGTCATCTTCATGCAATATAAATAAAACATAAATAAAATTAAATATAGAAGAAATTAATACCATGAGTAAAGATTTTGAAGAAATTTCGACCACTCCAGAAAAACCCAGCCCACTTAACTGAACCGGGCCAGTCGGTTATTATGAACTATATGATGTGCGGGGTTCTTTTAGGGTTTTCATTCCCACACTTCTTTATCATATCCTCACATGGAACCCACTCACGTCTTTCTCTTTTTTTCCGGTTCTCCCCACGAAATTTGCATCTTTTTTTTGAGAACTGGATGTCTCGGGGCCAAATTTTTACGTAATATAATTTTATAATGACTAAAGGGTTTAACACAAGGAAGCGTTGTCTACTATCTTCAATCGCCAAACTCAAAATCTATCAATGGCTCATAAGGCTGGAAAATTATGCCCACAATCGCAAAGATCGGGTCATATTCAAATGCCAGTGTTAAGAAAACCATTAATAGGACTACACTATAAATCCTCATTTGAAACTAACATCAAGTTCATACGGTTCGAAGAAAGTGATGTTAGAAAGGAAATTTGCGCTAGTTTCAAGTCCAAACTCACATGAGACGACCACCAAAAATATGTCGCACTGGTTATCATCCGGGCTAGTCTCATCCTTATTCACGGGCAAAATTATCAAGTCTACTTCCACAAAGACCGCAAGAATTCATGAGCATCTTCCCGCCGTATGTTCTGAAACAAGATGAAATCTCTCGGTAATTTAAAAGTTAAGAGTCACAAAGAAAGGACAAAGCCCTTGAAAATTCTAGCATTGGAAATCTCAAACTGACTAAAAACAAGTGCAAAAATGTAATAAATGAAAGATTAAAATCACAATCCCATCAGCCGCTGAGAGAAGGTCAGATACAAAGATATTGTGAAAATGACTCAAACTAATGTTTTATAGTTCTAAAAAATTAAATAGCTATATAATTAGTAATAAGTGATTTATATATATATATATATATATATATATATATATATATATATATATATATAATTGTAGTAATAAGTCCTCGTAGTTTTGTGGCTATATAATTATCGTGTTTTTTCATGTCGAATGCTAACACATATTCCCAAGTGTTGCTCGGTCTATCCAAGGTGGTATTTCACACTCACGATCTTTAGCCTGGACTCGTTTATTGTGGAAAATTCGCTCAGACACGAGCCGATATTCTGCATCTCTGTAGTCTGATGCAGTTCAACTCTTTGTTTTAAAATATCTCTTCCTACTTCTTTTTGTAATAAAGAACACTTTAATTGGTAGATATCAAAACTAATTTCTATTTCTCGCTTTATTTGTTTTTCTTTTGTCAACATATATATATATATATATATATATATATATAAAAAAATTATATTAAAGGAAATGTTTTGAAAAATCTCAAAGAAATCGAAATCGAATATAAATTAAAAGTATTTAGGAATGTACACAGCTATAAACTCGAACTTTTGGAGAACTTGACCTCGGTGAGGATTCTACACAAATATAAAAATAAAATAAAATACTATATAGTTAATGGCAAAGTAAACCCACAAAGACCCGAGAGGACTCCTCACTCGTGACCATTGAGTTAAACCCCACGCAATGCCTAGACCAACCGGAAGCACCAGTGTTATTGAATTGCAATCTTGGAAACGATATTAACTAGTTTTCGAAAGTTACACACGGATTTTTTTTCACTAATTTTATCAATATTACATTTTCTCTAGTTGTTATAAATACAATTACTGTATCGATGGTGTGATGAAAAATCAGCGCTGAAAATAATGACCTTAAGTCCCTTCATGGGTTAATAAGGAAATTTTAGCTTCAAAATATTGGCAAATAAATAATAAACATGCACAATTAACATTTAATCAAATAAAGCCACACCACAAATATGTTAAATTCCTCATCTAGTTCATAATCAAGGCGCTGCACGCCAACCTTTCTTTTTGCTTTCCTCGTAGTAGATATCCCGCAAACTAAACAACCTTAACTAAAAACTGAAAATGAAAATGCACCTTAAATGAAACAGAAGAAATTGTACTGAGAAATTGCTAACGCACCCTCTTATCCTCGCTTTCGCCTGCTTTAAATACCCTAGCTTATAGTAGTGAAATAGGAAATACTTCCTCCCGCTTAACTTGCATTCATGGAAAGATGCAGTTTAGTCATAGCAATGTTTTTTCTTTTCTTTGATAGGTAAAATGTAATGTGGTTTAGTCATAAAATATGCTTTGAAAAACAAAAGAAATACTAATAAAAGCATCAAATTAGTTTTTTAACAAGAAATTCTATCACCGATATGCCTATGTAATTCTTAGTGATAGAATTTTGAGCACTCAGAGAAGTGTGTTCTATGATTGGCTAAAGTCCAAGGCACGCTTCTAAGTAAATGATTAAAGCTGCTTCAAATCTATTTGAAGATGGCGTATTGATTCAATTGATTCAAGCAAGTGTACATGACATCGAGGATAAATAAAGAAACTGCATAGCATTAAAAGAACCTAACTTTCTATAGCCACCCAAACACCCAGCAGACCATCTCCAAATTCTCTTATACTTCCTATTGATCTCGGGTTAATAAACAACATCATAACTTCAGGCTCCCATTTTCCTCGAGTTTTTTCTCTGAACCAAAACCACGGATCAAGTACGGCATTTCACTCCGGGCTCGAGACCGCCTCGATATTATTCCCATGCGCCCATGAAAACCCAAAGAAGCGCAGTGGCAAGCTCCCAAAAAGCGACTTGCTCGTTGAGTTTCAACACAGAGCCACAAGTAGTGGACACTAACCCATTTATGAACCATGAGTAGAAGCAAAAAAGAATGAAAGAAAAGAAACAAAAGAGGTGCCATAAAGAGAGATAGTAGCCGGGATTATGAGAGTGAGGTGGGCCGTCGTGGTGGTGGTGGTCCTAACGACCAAGATAAACTTAAAACAAGAAATCACAAATAAAAGAGAAACTTTCAAATATGGTTCATTATCATCCCCAACACATTAGCCTGGTTACAATCAAAGTTACTAACATCTAATCAAGGGAAAACCTTAAACAAACCAAAACAAGGGAGGAACCGAGCCAAGGTTTGGCTAAATAACTAACCAAACGTAAAATCCAAAAAACACAGCATACCCAATAAAGAACCGAGCTGAGTGGAACAAACGAAAGGGTAGAAGACTTACCAATATGAAGAAATAGGTTCGGCTAGCAAAACAAAGGCGTAACTCAAGCAAGAAAAACAAGTATAACTCAAGCCCTACCGCTGACACGGTAAAGGGACGGACAAGGATCGAAAACTTACAGATGCAGGAGAAACTACCACCATTTAATATCGATCACATAATTGGCTCAGAATTAAAAATTTTGATTTACCACCAATTTTAATGTTAATTTATTTTTGGTCTTTAATCGTTTGGGAATTGGCCTAATTACTGACATTTACCGGCACCAAAATAATCGCCTGGCAGAATTTCACTGTGTTAAAATTCTTTTCGGGTCGCTTGTTTACCGACCATTTTCTTACGTAAATTTATTTTGGTCGTTAATTGGCCTGGTAATTGGCCTGTATTTTTGGCGCCATTTCCGCCTCTAATTTACGCGTATTCAATTTATGACCAAAATTATTCGTCTGCATCATGGCCTGTGATTGGCCCGAAAAATTGGCTCCGAAATCATTTTCGACCAAACCCTTTTGGTCTCTAAATGGTCGTGATTTGGTAAGTAATTACCGACCAATTTTTTAGTCGGTAATTTGGCCTGTGAATCGGGTTATTTTTAGTAAGGATCGCCTAAACTAGCCAAGACCTCAAAACCACCTTATCCATTTTTTAAGACAAACAGAGACGTTTCATGGATGGAAACAAAGTGCATACTTCGAGGAATTGATCCTACGGTAATCACCCATAGGTTGAACGTCAGCCCGTCCTTTAAGCCAATCAAACAAAAAAGGAGAAGCTTCGCGCCAAAAACGCAAAAAGCCATCAACGAAGAAGTCAACAAACTCCTACAGGCAGGAGCAATCAGGGAAGTAGAATACCCTGAATGGCTAGCCAATGTCGTACTCGTCAAAAAGGAAAACGGCAAATGGCGACTCTGCATCGACTTCACTGACATCAATAAAGCGTGCCCAAAGGACAGCTTCTCCGCCGACCGACCATCGTATGCCACCGCGGCCATGAACTCCCGCGATGGATACCTTCTCCCGCCACAACCGGGATCGCACGACCTGTGTGACTAAGAAGACGTCGTCACAAATGCGGAACCTATTGCTATCGTGGTGATGCCGCTCGCCCAAACGCAGGAGCTACATATCGAGGTCAGTGAACTCCGATGTTTCGTAACCAGCGGCACAACTATGGAAGTGTACATAGATGACATGTCGGGTAAAATCCACCTTAGCTGGCTCCACATACCCCATCCGTCCGCCGCCCGTGATCTCGAGAAACTACAACACATCAAACCGAATCCAAATGGCAGGCCTTCTGAGTATCAAATGGGAAATTTTCGATCTCATAGTCAACCACCAAGGAATCAAGCAAAACCGCATTAAGATAAAAGGCCATACTCAGATGCCTTCGCCATCAAGCATAAAGGAAGTCTACCGACGGAAGGATTGTCGCTTTGCCGATTTGTATCCGTGGCAGGATAAATGCAGCCTTTCTTCCAAGTCCCGTTAAGGCCTTTCAATGGGATGCAGCGAGTTACTCTCACCTTGAAATTATATTTAAGCTCCCCACCCCCCCACCCCCCATTCTAGTAAGTCCTATCACTGTGGAGCCTCACCCTATAATCGGGGTCAGATCAGACTTGAACCAAGGTCAGCCTCGTCGAGACAAAGATGAGTACAACTTGGCCACTATCATACCCGAGCTCAGAGGAGGTTTCGGGAGTGAGAGATACACCCAAGGATTGAGAAACTAATTCTCGCCTTGGTAATCGCAGTCTCTAAACTCCGCCCACTTCCGTGCCCACACCATGTGCTCCCAGCTTTAATACCCATGAAGCAAGTGTTACATAAAACCGTGGTCTCCAAGGTCATGAAGTGGGCCATAGAGCTAAGTGAGTTCGAAGATCGTACAAACCAAAAAACAAGGATAAAAGGGCAGGTCTTAGCCGACTTCATCACGGAGCTTCACCTCGCGCACATGCCTCGAATGCTCACAACGAACGACCTCCGGGCCCTGGAAAATCTCCAGACTTCGGTACCTTCGAACGCACAAGGAAGCGCGAGTGTGTCTAATCTCGACCTCCGCATGAATAGACATAGAGTACCAATTTAGATCTCGATTCCAAGCCTCTAACAACGAGGCCGAATATGAGGCCGTCATAAGGCCTCAACCTCGCTCATTCATCGGGAAGTTGACCACTAGAGGTCTACAGTGACTCACAGGTAGTAAGACAAATAGAAGACACCTACGAAGCTAAAAGTGGAAGGATGGATCCTATATCTCTAAAAGGTAATGAGATTTATTAAAAAATTCACATTGTGTCTGTGCTGGGACATGTCCCTGCAGAGGAGAACTCCCGAGCCGACGCCCTGGCAAACTAGCGATAGCTCCACAGAAGACCCCACCCTGGCCTTACACTGCCGAATACCCGGCGCAGCCCTATCGATCTCTCGCGATGTGGCGGTTGCCCGTGTTCCGGGCCGAGCCGTTGATGGACCCCATTCTGGGACTATATAATGCACGGGACGCCCACCCCGACGACCGAAGGAAGCAATAAAAATAAGGACTCCAGGTCCCGCCAGTTCACTAATCATAAGGAAGCCCGTGACAAGCCGTAGGTTTCTTCACACCAATCCTCAAGTGTATCACAGGAAAAAACATTGAATATGTGCTAAGGGAAGTTCACGAGGGTATATGCGGAAATCACATCGGAGCTCGAGCCTTGGCAGGAAATGTCTTAAGACAAGGATACTACTGGCCTACAATACTCAAAGATGCAACCGATCTAGTCAAGAAATGCAAGATCTGCCAGGAGCATGCCAAGATCTCACGCCTCCCATCAGAACCCTTAACGTCAATCACAATCCCCTGGCCCTTCCAACAGTGGGGTTTAGACATACTGGGACCTCTGCCCCTTAGGAAGGGCCAATGTAAGTTCATCATCGTCGCAGTAGATTACTTCACCAAATGGGCTGAGGCCGAGCCTCTAGCCACAATCACATAACAAAAGATACGCACTTCAGGTGGCGAAGCATCATATGTGTTTGGTATCCCAAGAGCCCCGTGTTTCATACCTGAAACAATTCGACAACGCCAAATTGTAGATTTCAGGCCGAGCTCTAATTAAGAATTACCACTGGGCCCCCAACACATCCGCAGCCTAACTGGGCCGTGTCGAGGTCACCATCGAACTCCCAAGTCCGCTTGAAGACCAAATTGAAGATCTCAGCGAAAGTGGGCAGAATACCTCCCGAGGTGCTACGGGTTTACAAGACAACACAGGTCGCCCACCCGAGAAACCGCCCGCCCTAGCCTTCAAGACGTGCCGTAGCCCCGCCGATCTGGACTAAAATCCCCAAGGATCGACCAGAAGAAGCAGCCGAGCACAAATGACGCAGGCTCTCCGTCTAAAACCGGGACTTTTTAGATGAAAAACGCGAAAAGCTCCTAAAACGCATGCAAGAATACCAAAAGAAGACAGCAAGACACTACAATCAAAAAGTCAAACCCAGAAGCTATATGCCAGGTGATTTGGTCTTAAAAAAGCTACTGTCAGCAAGGAAGAATCCATCCCATGGAAAATTGGGCCTCAACTGGGAAGGCCCCTACATCATATCTCGAGTCGCGACTGTGCAATTACGAGCCCAAATGTAGGAGGGAAAAAATTTACAAAGATGCCTGAATTTTATCGTGACCTTGGTTTGTAATCTTAAATGGAGATTTACCAATTTTCAGTTAACGATTCGACCATTTACTGGTTATTCTGTTAAGACGTCACAAACAACTCAGACATATAATGCTCAAAAAAATTACATGCAATAGAATGAGGAAGCTCATAGACATAAAAGGAAAAGCCCTCTTATTCCAATCATATTATTTGGGCCTACAATCGCAGTGTGTCATCAATTACATCTGGGCCACCAAGACAAGGCCCCTAGAAAAAAAGAGGAAAAAATAAAATAAAATAAAAAGGGGGCCAGAAAGGTGGAAAAGATGAGAAGAATAAGAAAGGGATGGAAGGAGTTTGTACGAAAGTGGGAGAAACAGATGTGGAAGAAGAGGGAAAACAAGAAAAAGGGATGGAAGGAGTTTATGCAGAAGAAACAAAAAAGGGAAGAAATCCATGACTCCCATAAAGGGACGACTAGGGAAAAACACAACTCCCACAGGCATAAGTCCAACAGAACTGTACCAAAATCTTCAGGTGGATCCCCAACAAAGACAACCAGACTTCGACGCTTCATCTCGCCCAGATTTCGGTTACGCACCGGAAGAAGCAGAATATACAAAGTATAAACTCCATAGCAATGAAGCTGCCATTTATAAGAAGGCTAAAGCACTCAAAAGTCACCTCGAACGCTCAAAATTCTCCATAAATCATTAAAGACGCTCGCGACCTTTCTAAGAAAAATCGGGACCAATACCGCAAGATCGCAGCCAGATCATTTTGACGAGTTCGCTCACGCTACTGAGGAATCAGTCACGCCACCCGAGGAGTCGACCACCAGTTACATCGCATTCGGGCCATACGCCTGAGACCGAAGAGCCACTTTGATGAGTTCAGCCTATTTCGCATTGTGTCACGCCACCCGAGGGAGTCGATCACCAGTTACATCGCCACTCTACCACAGTTGCCCGAGCCTAGCAAACACTTCACTCCGTTCATTCCACTCCGACAGTCACGCTACCCGAGAAGTCGATCAGCCTCAGCTACACGCCACCAGCCCACAACAATGAGCCCAAGAAATTCACTTCACGAGTCTTCGTCTCCACTCGCACGTGTGTCACGCCACCGAGAGTCGATCAGCCAGCTACACGCCACTTACCACGGGCCGGAGCGCCCAGCCAGTTTCACTTCGACGAGTTCGTCTTACTCTACCGTGAGAGGAGCTCGATCACCAGCCAGTCTGCCACTACCACACCGGCCCAAAGAACACCACTCGACAAGTTTGTCTACTCCACCGAGGGAGCCGATCACCAGCTACATCGCCACTTCTACCCACGCTTGTCTCGAGCCCAAGAAATTCACTTTGACGAAAGTCCGTTCCACTGGGCATGTGTCACGCCACCCGAGAGTCGATCGCCAGTTACATTGCCACTGCCACCGCGCCCGAGCTCCAAGCGCAGCTTCACATTGACGAGCTCAACGATTCGGCTACAGCCATGTCAGAGTCATTTCAACTCAGTAATCACCCGACCTGAGCCCAACGCCTATATCGATGAGCCTCAACAATTCGACATTGCGCCATGCTCCTAGAGCTATTTCCCCTTAACTCAGTAAATCAACCGACTGAGCCCAACACTCATATTGATGAGCTCAACGCATTCCCACACAAGCCATGCACCTAGAGTCATTTCAACTCAGTAACCAGCCGACGGAGTACGTTGTACCACATTGACGAGCTCAACGATTCTACACAGGCCATGCAGCCTAGGAGTCATTTCAACTCAGGTAAATCAGCCGACGAAGCCCAACAAATTCACACTGACGCAGCCTCAACGACCACACAGCGCCATGCGCCTGGGGAGTCATTTCAACTCGGGGCAATCACCGACGGAGCCCAACAACTATAGTTTGACGAGCTCAACGATTCTACACTGTGCCATGCACTTAGAGTCATTTAACTCGTGCAATCAGCCGACAGAGTACAGCAACTATCATTGGACGAGCTCTTAATGATTATATTACTGTGCCATGCAACAGGACATTTCAATCCTCAGTAAATCACCATCCAAATTCCCAAGAGCTCAACATCTCAACTCAGCGCCTAATCTGCATCCATACGCATGCTAGTCGACCAAATTAAGAAGAATGTTAAAAAGAGCACAAGTCGAGGCGACAGAAATGAGGTGTAAAAATGAGTATTCATCAAGGACAAGGCTACATATATTTTGGGGCCCAGGCCCAACAACGCAAAAAAAAAGAAAAAAGTATAAAAGCTGACATCGGGCAGGCAAAGACGTGCGCAGGAGATTAGGCATCAGAAGGAGAAGCAGACGGTGAAGAAGGGGAGTGGGCCTCAACGGGGGTGCCCGGCTCTCCAGGATAATCATTAGAGAAGTAACCCCCATCCTCCCCTTACATCACCTGAAGGTCGTGCCAAATTCCAGGCCTGAATAGGCAAAGAATGTTCTCTTCCGAAAGGCAAGCCACCCAGAAACCCATTTATTAGAAGCCTTAGCTCGCCTTCCACAACTCGTCCCGCCGAGCCACCAGTTATTTGGCCGATGAAGATCCCACGAACCCGCGACACCGCTCATTCAGCGCTCCACCGAGATGACTCCGCCTCGTTAACCTCGCTGACGAGCCCCCGCCCACCACAGCCTTATCACGCCTGAGATCGCCTCATCGCACGCAGCTCTTCCTGGGACTCGGGCTCACTCGGGACGTGAGAAGCTCGTCCCAAACCATCTGAAGTTCATACTACAGCCCGTCCCTAGCCTCCATCAAGTCATTCTGCGCAGCCCTCAAGTCATCCCGAACCTCCCGAAGCTTGCCTTCGTCGCTCTCAAGCTATTCCGGCCCGTTCTTCCCTACCTCTACCGCACGAGTCGAAGTGGTATGTTTCAGATCAGATTCAGCTTCACCTGGGCTCTACACATACTGCCAGACCCGGCCAGCCGTACCGCCAGACGCAGAGAAGCCACCGCTCTTTATAAGCCCGTCGCGAAGATGACCTTCGCTTATTTGGCCTTTCTCCGCCAAACCTTCAAATGAGTAGCCACTCAGACATCCGAAGATAGAATCAACATCCAACGCAAGCTCGAAACTCATCTCAAATGGAGTCAAATATGACAAGGTACTGAATCTTACTGAGGCGACCCTGAGAGACAGTGGCCAAAGCTCTCATCAATCTGGGTAAATAAGAACCGACCTCTTAAGATCAATCCTTAAGAATAGACTAGGATCATATCGTCATAGTTTCTTCAGATTGCGGAGTAAAGAATCCCTGTCTCCGCCAACTTGGGGTTCCTGATTTTTCCTCCGCACCTCTTCCTCCCTTCAGAAGCGACTTAACCTTCTTCATCGGGCGGGTTCCAAGACGCAGAATGGGCGTGATCACCAACTGCCGCTTCACAATCCGCCCCACCCGAGGGACCCTCTCACCGCAGCCACCCGCGGAATCGGACCGCGAACTCAAACACATAGGAGCCATAACCCACCCGGATGCATGGATATGAGAGGGCGAAGAAGATGACAATGCCCCAACTCGGAACTTCACCAAAGCTCGCCCATCTTTCACGCAGTGCGAGGTTCCTTTTCTGCTTCCTACCCGGGCTTCCGAGACACCATCTCCAACAATGGGGCCTCAGTGGGTTTAGCGCAAAGGGCCCAACCCAGAGGAACTTTTGGCTGGAAGGGAGGTGAAGGCCCGTGGCAGCAGACGAGGACTTTGAACTCGACGGGCCTGGGACATCCGACTTAATCAACTCCGCGTATGACGAGGAGGACACTCAAACAACCACCTATGGTGTTACCCTCTAACGTTGAGATCAATTTAGCACCCAGAAGCATGTGACGCATGTAATCGTGAGATGCCCGTAACGACCACACACAGTTATAAATCTCAAAACAGAATCGAACATTCACTAAGATTCGAGGGAGTAGTCCAAGCTACCTAACGCCCGGTGAGCGTCATCCTGTCGAGAGGATCATACTCCCACCTACTGGCCAAGCAATGAAGAAGTAGCGGTCCTTCCATGTACTCTATGGGGAGCAGGAAGATCTGGAATCACTGCAGGAGCGAACGCCTAGAAAGAAAGAAAGCCCTGGATTCCTTCTGCCAAAAGGTAAAAGAAGCAAGGCTATGTCAAATACACGAGCCCCCGTCCCTAAAGAAAACCAAGAGACTAACCAAAATACCCCAAATCCATCAAGTACGCAGTTGAAAGGTGACACACATTGAAATGTTGCAAAACCCCTTGGCGATGGGATGCAAAGGGAAGCGAAGACCGCATCGAAGGCCACTTCAAGAAACACACCATCCTAGGCAATGCAGACCACATAGAGGGTCAAACGTCGGGACCACACCCGAATGCCAAAGGAGGCCGATAACGCTTTGGCAAAGATGGCCCCATACGAAGGACCTAGAATTTTGCTAGGGTCCCACGCTAAAGCATGCTTAACGGCAGATCTCAGATATTCCGACCTCTCTAAGGCGACCAGTTCACTTTCCCCTCGTCTCTTACTTCATGGAAGAGAGCACCTCTGGGGCACCTCGAAGTCCAACTCCGACCAAACTATACAATTCACCCGCTCGCCCGTAACCAAAGAATAAATAAGAATCACCATCGATACGCAGAAGAAGAAACGACCCAATTCATGATGAAATTGATAATGAAAAACAAAATTCAAATTAACCTAAACAACTCGTCTTATCGCTCGAAAAGAAATCAAGAAAACAAAGACGTTAAAGTGGACCCCAAATACGATAGAAGACATCCGAAAGACAACAAAGAAAGACTCTGCACAAAAGCTCGTGATGTAAGACTACTATAGGCGAAGTCCGAACTCGCGAAGGCAAAGAAAAGGTCCTGTGAGTAAAGGGTACAAGACAGAGATAACCACAAAGAAACAAAAGGAAACAGAAGGAATGCAGCAAATGGTTAATTAAAACCAAAGAGTCATCATTATCACAAGACAAATGACTCGCGACCAAGCCCTAACTAATCCAAATTCTCGAGCGCACACGGAAGTCAGACCCAAAGCTGAGACACGTTATGCCTTTGCCCACGTGACGCCCGCACACAAGGGCTGGGGGGTAACTGATAGGGTTCAAAAAATAAGGCTCACAAGCCCACCTGCCAGGCTCAAGAAAGAGGCCACCCAACGAACATCGAGGCCCATCCTCGTCGAACCCCAAAGGAGAGACATGCCCATTTGGAGACAGCCTTTCGCGCCATTACTTAAGCCTGTGCCAGCCTGCACAAGGGCTCAACCCGATCGCCCAAAAGACCAATTATGAGAAGTCTCCCACAGGTACGTAAAATGTAATACCCTAATATATTATTCCGTTAATATCGTAAGATCAAATCGGATCCCCCAATAAGGAAATAAGATCATCACAAATAAACTGCTCTTTCTATATCCATTACCAAATCCGATATCGATAATAACAAGAAATACCCCATCCAATGGGAACAAATCCTAATCACCATCCAACCGGTTGAACATCTACTATAAATACAAGGCCGCCCCATCGGTGAAAGGTACACATACTCATACGCAAAAGCATACGCCTAATACTGGGTACCGCCTAAGCAAATTTCTATTCTATCGAAAAGAAACTGACTTGGGGGGATCTGAGCGGCCACAGCGGCCCCCGCCGACCCCTTCATTCTTGTTTTTGCAGAGGAGAGATACCCTCAAACCCGTCGCAAACCAGCACTACAGCGATCCTACTTCAGCCCGGGCGATCCAGCATCCCATTGCCCAGCCCACCAGTAGCCTTGATCCGGCCCAACGAAGCCCACACGCTCCAGCCCAGTTCCGGTTGAAAAAGGCATCATCATTAGTAATTTTATTTTTATATGATTTTATTTTTTTTTATTTTTTTATTTTCTACTTTAAATAATTTTTATATAATTTGTTTTTTTTTACTTTAGTTTTCTAATTCTCAAACGACATTAGGTATCAAATAACATTGGTTTTTTTTACTAGCGTATTTTCCTTTTGTTCTCTTTATTCATAATAGAAAATCGTTGTCACATGGAAAATTATTTTCAGTTGCCAAACCACAACCTATTTCCTCTTGGTTTTTTATTTTTTTCTTTGAAACTTTACTTTCTTTCTAGCTTCACTTTAAATTAAGCAAAACCATCATAACAGGGACACCTGAGGTTGTGCTCTACATATCCTTTCCTTCTCGCTTTTTCTAAAAGGAGGATAATAAATTGAACAAATGACATAAAGATACAGATGGGCTAACAGTGGAAGAGAAATCATACAGGGGGTCCATAAAACATTTGGAATCTTTCTTGTACAAAAAACCAATTCTGACAAAGTTCATCAATGAGTAAAAAAGTTAAAAGTCTCCGCTTCTTCGTTTTTTCTTGTCATAATTCACATGACTTGTTGATTGATTTCACTGTGTGGGCTCTAGTCCATGTCAGGGTTTGCCTGAAATCTGAATCATGCAATAAAAACGTAAACAGATAATATAATATTTTTGCCAAGTATACTATTATGGTTACAGGAGAGATAACCATATTGTTGGTTTATAAAATAAAAAGATTTGGGGAAGTTTTGGGTGGTAATCTTCACTTCAAATTTTATTATAATTTTTTAAAAAATCAAACAAATTTTATTTTTTGTTCGTTAAGTTTTTGTTATCTCATTCATTTCAAAAAAAAAAGTTTTTGTTATCTCATTTAAAAAGTTTAACAAAAATGTTGGAAACACTTTTTTTGATGGAATGTATTATAAAATTTATTTATCATTGTCAATCTTTTAAGTTTAACATACGCTTAATTTCTTTAAAATAGTTTTTAAAATTATTATCTTTAACACAAACATTTAAAACATTTTAATATATTAGATAAAAGATAATATAATTTTGAGAATTGTGCTTCAATTATTAATAAATGCACTATAATTAGGAAAATAGAAATTTGATTTCTCATATAAGTCAAATATATAATAAAGGCACAAAAATAAGGCAAACATGCATTGGAACAATAAACCCATTTTTAAGTCAAAAATACCCTTCATATAGGGTCAACCCACATGTTTCACTTATATGACAAATCAAATTTCTATTATCCTAATTATGATCTATTCATTGCATTTAAACATAATTCTTCCTATAATTTTTAGTACCACCACATCAAGTACTCAAATACCAATAAAGCATAAATTAATTGAAGAATTGAATTCTAATTATGAAAACAAGGATACACCTCCATTTTTTTTCATAATCTGCTCATCCCAATACTCCAACAATCAGAATTGACAACGGCAAATCCTTGAAGGATGACAAATTACTTGAGGCTCAAAAAAAAAGTTTAAGAAAATTTTGGAAAGAAAGAATACAAAGATAAATGCAACTTTGGAGTAAGATTTTCTCTACAAAGAAATTATACCAAATACAAATGAATGCAATAAGTCATTCTTCTCTGTTTTTTTCTTGATTTAGTTGTCGCCTTGGTGCTCGTGTGATTGTCTTCGCCTTCGTATGTGAAGTTGTCGCTTGGTGGCGTGGTCGCGGTCGCCCAAGACAACGCTTTGGCTTTCGCTGGCCACGACGCTTATTTTGTGTTTGGATGATTTATAAGACGAATAAAGTTATAGGATCGAGACAAGAAATTAAATAAATGGTCATCAATATGCTCCAAAACTAGAGTCATAGGTATTCTAGTCACAATAATAATATCAAATGTTATGATCAATGGCACAATAAAGAAATACGAAATAAAGAAAAACATCATATTTACGTGGAAACCCTTGTAAGAAAAAACCACAAGCAGAGGAGAAAGCTTCACTATGAATTTTGAAAGAGATTACAAAAGTTCAACGGAATAGAGAATAAACCTTAGTATGTTCATTTTACGAAGATCCCTTTTTTTTCTCAACTTTTTCTTTTCACAAAAGTCGCACCGCTAGCCTTCGGGTCAGACATTAGCCCAAACCCAAATTCGAGTCACAAATCAACAATCTCCACCTTGACACGAATTCTCATAATAAGTAGAAAACCCCAACGAACTCCATATCTCAAAACAAGATCAAAACCATACTCCTCTTCCACAACAAAACTCCAAAGGGAAAAACTTAGCAACCAAGTCCCACCAAGTTTGAACAATGCACAAACTTGGCTATAGGAAGTGACTTAGTCATCATATCTAGAGGATTGTCTTGGTTTCCAACTTTACTCACAACAATGTCACCACGAGCAATAATCCCATGCACAAAATGATACCTCAAATTGATATGCTTCGTCCTCTCATGAAAAATCTAATCTTTGGCAAGAAATATAGCACTCTGGCTATCACAAAACAATGTTCTCATTTGCAACTGATCACTTAGCTCCCCAAACAATCCCTTCAACCAAAGGGCCTCTTTACAAGGTTCTTAAATTGTCATGTACTTTGTCTCCATAGTTAACAGAGCTACTATAGACTGAAGAGTAGCTTTCCATCTAATATAACAACCTCTAATGGTGAACATGTATCCTATAAGGGATCTCCTCTTATCAAGATCTTCAGCATAATCATAATCAACATACCCTACAACTCCATCTCTAAATCCCAAAATCGCAAACAAACAAGCATTCATCGATCCACACAAGTATCGGATAATCCACTGAACTGCTTTCCAATGTTCCTTGCCAGGTTTTTCCATGTACCGCTTAACTATTAATCACCGTGATAGACAAATCTGCACGTGAAAAACCATGGCATACATCAAAGAACCCACAACACTGAACTGCTTTCCAATGTTCCTTGCCAAGTTTTTCCATGTACCTGCTAACTACACTGACTGCATAGAACAAATCTAGACGTGAACAAACCATGGCATACATCAAAGAACCCACAACACTAGAATATGGTACTCTAGACATGTAGTCAAACTCCTCATTTGACTGTGGACATAAGGCAGATGAAAGTCTGAAATGAGCTACAAGTGGAGTAGTAACATGCTTCGCATTGAGCATGTTGAACCTGCGAAGCACCTTTTCAATATATCCTTTCTGACTCAAGGATAATCTTCCTGCCACTATATCCCTCATAATCTCCATCCCAAGTATCTTCTTGGCTGCTCCTAGATCTTTCATCTCAAACTCACTATTAAGTTGCTCTTTTACAATTGTTATCTCCTATTTACTCTTGGCTACTATTAGCATGTCATTAACATATAAGAGCAAAAACAGAAATGACTCATCATTGCATCGTTTGAATTAGACACAACTATCAAAGCTACTTCTCTTAAAATCATGAGAGATCATGAATAAGTCAAATCTCGTAAAATCATGCTCTAATACTTCAACAACTGAGCATTAGAGCATGCATCTGACCTTCTCCACCAAAGTCCTATTCATACGCTCATCTACACCATTCTGTTATGGAGTATGAAGAACTATACAATGTCTAACAATTCCCTCTTTCTTGCAAAGTGTCTTAAACTCATCAGAACAAAACTCTAACCCATTATCAGTGCGAAGACACTTCACCTGCCTCCCTGTTTGCTTTTCAATCATTATCTTCAAATCCTTTAATGTTGAAAACACGTCACTTTTCTATTTCATGAAGAATACCCATACCTTACGTGAGAAATCATCAATGATCATCAACATATAAGTAGTACATCCCATAGAAGATACTTTTGCAAGCCCTTAGACTTATGAATGCCTGAAGAGAATCTAACTAACTTCTGTTTCCCAAAAACGTAGTGCTCACAAAACTGTAACTTACTTGTTTTCTATCCATCTGAAAGTCCTCTTTTACTCAACTTTGGCATACCGTTTTCACTCATGTTCCCAAGACACATGTGCTAGAGTTTCGTAATATCATCCTCTGATAATAAATGAGATGCAATAACAGCATCTCTTGTAATAGTGGAACCCTGCAGAACATATAACATGGCTATCTTTTGATGACCCTTCATCATAACTACGACTCCTTTACTAATCTTTAGAACTCCACCTTCACTAGTGTACTTGTACCCTTTTGCGTCAAGAGTACTTAGGAATACCAAATTCCTTTTCAAATCAGGAACATGTTTGACATCACCAAGAGTATGAACTACTCCATCAAACATCTTAATGGGAATTGTCCCAATACCTACTACCTAACAAGATGCATTGTTAGCCATCAAAACCGCACCTTTATTCACAAGTTCGTATGTAGAGAACCAATCCCAATTATGAATTATGTGAAACGTACAACCAAAATCTAAAATCCAATTCTCACCAGCTCTCGAATCATCATTTGACACAACTAGAAGTTCTCCATCAGTCTTATCTTATTCCACAACACTAGCCTCACCAGATTTCCAAGATTTCTCTCCTCATTTGTTCCCGAATTTCTTCTCCTTATTCTGTAGCTTGAAACACTCCTTCTTGATGTGACCTTTTTTCTTACAGTAGTTGCAAATTTTATTAGAATTCCTAGATTTTGAACTTTTCCTATTCTTCACTGTGATCTTTCTCATGTTCTTACCACTATAACAAAGCATTTCCTTGCGCTTCATGCCCTATAATTTATTGCTTCATTTTCTCCTTTGAAAACAGAGCCTCATAGACTTCATTTGGGGTTAGGGTATCACGACTATATAAAATCGTATCTCTAAAAGTAATGTACGAATTAGGAAGCGAACGCAACAACATTAACCCTAGATCTTCTTCTTCATATTTAACCTCCAAAGTTTCTAGATCCGCAACAATTACTTTTAAGGTCGTAAGATGCTCTTCTAAAGACGTACCTTCTGCCATACTGTCGAATACAATCGTTGCTTCAAATGCAATTTCCTAATAAGACTTTTCGTCATGCACAGTTCTTCCAACTTCAACCATAACGCATCGACACTCTTCTTCTTTAGAACGTTTTGCATAATCTAATTCGATAAATGAAGGTGAATCTGGGTGATGTGGCTTGCCAATCCTTACGTTCCTCTTTTTGTCAATGATGATGACATCTTGTCAAGCCCTAGCAAAGCATCATCCAAATATATCTGCACGAGCACAATGCGCATCTTAACTTGCCACAACAAAAATCTGGTATTGTGATCCAACAAGGGAATTTTGTATTTCATGGTTGTCATTGACAAGATCGGAAAAAACCTAATGGCTCTAATACCACTTGTTATGATTAATGGCACAATAAAGAAATACAAAATAAAGCAAAACACTAGATTTATGTGGAAACCCTTACGATAAAAAACCACGGGTGGAGGAGAAAGCTTCACTATGAATTTTTTAGAGAGATTACAAAAGTTTAGCAGAATGGAGAATAAACCCTAGTATGTTAATTTTATAAAAATACCCAAGCATAAAGGTCCATACTGCTAGGCAGCCCTACACCCCCTAGATCAATTACGGGCTACTGGCTGCTTCCAACAACCCAAATTCTCTCGCTACCACAACATATCCTTCTTTTTTTTCTCAACTTTTTCTTCACAAAGTCACAACGGCCTCGGGTCACAAATCAACATCAAATGTAGGCTCAACTATCAAATGCATAAGCTGAGTCGATTCATTATGTTATTAAGTCGGATTCTCGTTTCATCCTTTATGACATTTAGCAATTTTGATTATATGTTTCTATCAATGTATTGCTAATTTGAATCAATGAAATTATTTTTCTCTTTAAAAAAAGTCTTTCTTCTCTTTATTAACCGTTATGATAAGCAAAAAAAAACCTTGTGGGACTGGCCATTTTGAGCATATCAGGACAGCTCTTCCACACGCTCGTTAAACTCTCATTTCACTAAAGAAGAGGGTTATTTCTAGTTTAAAACATCCTATACACATAGCTCTTTTATCACTTAAATCTGGATTCAAGGGCATTTATATTAATACACTTAATATATAGTTTAAAGTTTTAATCTAAAAGTTATATTATACTATTTAGAGGTTCAAATCCATTCCGGACCTTACCAAAATGAATATTTAAAATATGATAGGGCTAAAAGTTTCAACTGACCTCGAAAAAAATGTGCATTCTTTTGAAGAATTTATGTACATATTTTTCTAAATGATGTATGTGACTAAATCGCATTTTGGGATGAACAAAGGCATTGAATCCATTCCCAATATTCACCAAAATAAAATTTAGACACAAATAGCCTAGTAGGATCTTAGCTGGCTCTCCAAAACATGTACATAATTTTTGAAAAAATGTACATAATTTTCTAAAGGATATGTGAGACATTTCATAATGCATTTTAAGATGGGAAAAGGGCCTCAAATTCATTCTCTGAATTCGGTCTGACGATCCTCGGAAAAAAAATGTACTAATTTTTTTCTTTAAGAATGGACATAGTTTTGTTAAAGAGGATGTGGAGCTCTAAATTACATTTCAAGATGGGGGGAAGGGATCAAATCTATTCTCAAGGTTTCCTATAGTTGAATCTATGTCTAACACAAAAGATCTATTATCAAGATTTTTCATTTCAAAATTATTTGAAAGAAATCTCTTATATATTATTGCTTATCAAGATCTTTAAATCAATAACTTTTAAAAGATATTTCAAAAGGACACTAGGCATGTGAACAACCTTCCTCCTTCCTAACAGTGCCAAGTCTTGTCCTTGTAATTTTGAAAGCATCGTGCGCTTCTGCTCAAGTCTAATTTGCTTCCTTCTGTTGAAGGAATCATGTCTTGTCCTTTGCTAAATTTTATATTCTTTTTATTTTTTTCTCCTTTTTCCTTTTCCTTTTTTATTTTTTGTTTGAATTAAGGTGCTAGTCATTTGATGCGTCTATGCATTTGCACTCTGCAATAGCCTTCTCATTCTCACTACTGATTCCCATTTTCATTTTCCTGCTATCGGTCTCTCCCCTGTGCTTGAAGTAACAACACATAGAAACCTTTTCCTCATTCTCCTTTGAATCAGTTGCTGTGATTAAGCTTAATTTCTCTCTTTTTAGATTCTACCCTTTCTGTCATTTTACCAATTATTCCTACTCTTTGCCCTCTCCTTGCTGGTAAGAATTCTAATTTTCCAATTTTTGGATAGCTAAAACCTTTCACAACTTCTTCTGCCCTTTTGTTCCCCTCATCTGCTTTTGCTCAATTTCCTTCTATTCCTAGAGGGAGAGAAAAAAAATGGAAATGGAAATTATTGCCTCTTTGCACTCTGGTTGCAGAAATTGTTGCTGAGAACTTATTTGCTGGAATCGGACGTCACGTGGATTATGTGTGGAACTACCACAGCAACATTTTGGAACTCACCCAACAAATTGAGAAGCTTCGTGCTCTTTGTACTTGGATCCCTAGCTGCTAAGCACTCTCGTTTTCCAATTTTTTTTTTTGTTTCCTCATCTCACCCCTCATCACTTTGAAAAAAAGTCTCTTTTTTTTTTATATTATAGCTAAAACCTTCCACAACTTCTGCTCCTTTGATACGTCCAAACTTTCATATCCTTTAATTCATCTGTATTAATTAACATTCAGTCAAATATCAATCTTTTGTGCGTTTTCCTTCTCCTGTTGTAGTTGCCTTCCCCTCATCATCTCCTTTCCCTCAATTCCCGTTTGTTCCTAGAGGCAGAAAAAGGCAGAAATGGAAGAATCTATTGCGACTCCGGTTGCGGAAAAAGTTGTTGAGAGGTTGTTTACTCTAATTGAACGTCACGTGGGTTATCTGTGGAACTACCGTAGCAACATTTCAGATGTCACCCAACAAATTGAGAAGTCATAGGGTGATGGAAGAGTGAGAATGCAGCAATCTGTGGATGAGGCCAACAGGCAAGGTGATGAAGTCTTTCCTGATGTTGAAAAGTGGCTGTCACGTGCTAAAAAGATGATTAAGGAGACAGACAAATTCATTGCAGATGAAAGGGAAGCAAACAGGGGCTGTTTTCATTTGAAGCTGCGGTACCAGCATAGCAAGAAAGCAAAGAAACAGGCAGGGGATATCGTTACTGAAATCCAAGAAGCTGAAAACTTGATTAAAAAGGGAGTAGCACGTCGCCCTCCTCCTCATGGCATCGGGTTTTCATCTAGGGAGAAAACTTTCGACCAAATAATGGAGGCTTTGAGAGATGACAGTATCATGATGATCGGTGTATGGGGAATGGGCGGTGTGGGCAAAACCACCCTTGTCCTACAAGTTGCCAAACAAGCCAAAGAAGAAAAACTATTTGACACTATGGTCATGGCGTCCAATATATCCCAAACTCCGAATGTGACAAAAATTCAAGGAGAAATTGCAAGCATATTAGGCTTGAAATTGGAGGAGAAAGATGAACCGGCAAGAGCAGTTCGCCTAAGTCGAAGTCTGGAGAAACGCAAGAAGATCCTGGTGATTTTAGATGATATCTGGGAGCCCATCTCGTTTGAAACAATTGGAATTCCTTATGGATCGGACAAGCATCCAAAGGGTTACTGTAAAGTACTGTTGACTTCAAGAGTGCATGAGGTGTTGTCTAAGGATATACACTCATAAGACTTCCATGTTCAATACTCCTGTGAAGAGGAAGCGTGGATTTTATTTCAGAATACAGTAGGTGATTCCGTGGAGAAGCCTGAACTGCAACACTTAGCAACTGAAGTAGTAAAAAAATGTGAGGGTCTACCCATTGCAATCGTGACAGTCGCAAAGGCACTCAAGGGTGAGAGCGTGAGTGTATGGAGTAATGCGTTGGAAGAACTGAGAAGGGCTGCACCAACAAACATTAGAGGAGTGAGTAAAAACGTGTACTCATGTTTGGAGTTGAGCTACAACCATTTGGAGAGTGAGGAAGTCAAGTTAGTGTTATTACTTTGTGGTTTGCTGGGTAATGACGATATTTCATTAGATGACTTGTTAAAATATGTGATGGGCTTGGATTTGTTTGATTATATGGATTCACTGGAGAAAGCAAGAGACAAAGTAGTTACCCTGGTGAAAATACTAAAAGAGTCGAGCCTGTTGCTTCACGTAGTTGAAGATAAACAAATATACAGTAAACCTCCAAGTTTGTATTTTGTGGCGGAAGAAGGTAACGAGTATGTGAGAATGCATGACGTCATTCGTGATGTTGCCAGATCAATTGCATCAAAAGATCCTCATCGGCTTATGGTGAATAAAGACATTAGCTTAGAAGGATTGGTATGTCCCAAACTTGAACTCTTTTTGTACGATAATTATTATGTTTCCTTGAGAATCCCAGACACCTTTTTTCAAGAGATGAAAGAACTTAGAGTTTTATGCTTGTCTGCACCTAATCTTGCTCAACTGCCTTCATCACTTCAGTTTCTTTCAAATCTTCGAACATTGTGTCTACATGAGTACCGATACTCGTCGAGTTTGAAAGATATAGCAATGGTTGGAGAACTCAAGAAATTACAAATTCTCAGCTTTGTAGGTTATAAGCTGGAAAAGTTGCCCGAATCGATGAAGCAATTGACTGATTTAAGGATGTTGAGTTTGAGGCATTGCCAAGCGTCCATTCCGAGAAATGTGATATCAAGTCTATCTCAATTAGAGCATTTATGTTTGAGGAATATTTCTTATAGATGGACTAGAGAGGGAAGGGAGTTGAGGGTGGGAGAGAGGATTGCTTGGTTCTCTGAGTTGGAAAATTTGTCCTGTTTGAGGGCCTTGGAAGTGGACATATCAGATCTAGATGTAAGCCTGGAAGATGCAACACCCTTTGACAACCTCACTAGATATGACATATTTATAGGCTATCAAAGCGTGTGGGATGTTAGAAAAAATACCTCAAGAGGGTTGAAGTTCAAAAAGGTGAAAGGCCCACATCTGGTGAGCTGCTTCTCGAGGCTGTTCAAGACAATTGAAGTTTTAGATTTGAGCTTGTTGGATGATGTCGAACATTTTGTTAATGAGTTAGACTGCTATGGTTTTCTTCATCTCAAGTATCTATCCGTCGACTGGAGTGATGCATCAAATACATCATGAATACTACAATGGAAATGGAATGCGTTGACCCACCACCTAGCACCTGCTTTCCTCTCCTGGAGGAATTAATGCTTACGAAGCTCAACAAATTAGAAGCGGTATGCCATGGGCCAATTCCAGTGGGGTGTTTTGTCAACTTAAGAGTTATGATAATAGAGCGCTGTCATAGCTTGAAATGTGTCTTATGGCTTTCCACAGCACAAGGTAGGGAATCAATACTAGAGTTTCCTCAAATGCGACAGTTGGAACTCAGTCATCTACCAAATATGGTTGACTTCTACTCCACAGGAATCAGTAGGAGTCAAGAGCCATTGATCATCCCTTTTTTCAATCAGCAGGTATGTATATTTGATGATGCTTGGAACAATTTCTGCCATTATTGCTTTTCGTCTAGTCTAATTTTAGGTGCCAACATATCCACTTTCTATTTCTTTAAAACTCAAAATGCAAATATATTGTTTCATCCACAAACTTTCAAAATATATCCCTCAAAATTCAATTTTAATTATCTCCTTCACCCTTGCATTTTATTTAATTTTTCTAAAATTTTTGGATTTTAAATTTTTTAAATGTCATTTTTCACATGTTCACACTTCTAAATTGTTAGTATCATTCTTCTCCATGTTTCTTTTTTCATATGCGAATTGGGATCTCTTATTTTCTTATTCAGAAAGAGAAATTAGTAGCAAAATCTTACTCAATGCTTTATCACACTTACATGTTGACTTTCTACCAGTTCATTAGAAGTACATTAATTATTAACCATATATGACAAATTGGACAGATTGCAGTTCCCGTGTTAGAGATCTTACAATTGGAATCAATGGAGAGTGTTAGAACAATGTGGCACAACAAATATCCTGTAAGCTGGTGTTTCGACTTGAAGAAACTGTGCCTGCGGAAATGTGAAAATCTACAGACTGTTTTCCCATCTGATTTCTTAGAAGGATTACAAAGTCTACAAACTCTGAAAATAAGTAATTGTCGGTCTTTGAAAGAAATTTTTGAAATCGATAGTATCAATGTAGTCCCTCCATGGAAAAAATTGTCTTTACATAGTCAAAATCCCCAAGGATATCTTGCCTTTCAAAATCTAAAATCATTGGAGGTTGATATCTGTCACTCCCTGAAATATCTTTTCTTAACTTCGGTGGCGAAGGGCCTTGGGCAACTTGAGGTCCTACATATAATCAATTGTGAAGTACTGGAGGAAATTGTTGTAAATGAAAACGGACCTGAAGCAGTAGCGCCGATGTTTTTATTCCATCAACTATCTTCTCTCGAACTAAGAGGCTTAAGACAGCTCAAGAGATTCTATGAACAGGACATGTATACTTTGGGATGTCCATTCTTGAAAATTTTGGAGGTATACAATTGTGGTGACATGGAGCTACTTTTTCAAGGAAAAAGTCTTCAAGATCATGAAGTTCATAAACAGCCTCTTTTCTTGGTCAACAAGGTACGATTTCTTTTTCGTAGCTAGGTTAATCACTACTTTTATCTCTAAGTTAATAAAATCACATGCAAAAGGACTTGATCAGAACATATGAAGAAATTAAGATGCACCAATAATTATAAGCCAAGACAATTTAGCTAGTGTGATGAACATTATGTTTTATTCAATAATATATTACACCTATAATAAAATGAGTTATAAGTAACAAAAAAATTGATATATTGGATTTCATTTCATTTTTATTTTCTTTCAATTTTTTTTCCTTTCTCATACATTTTGTTTCCATTTTCTTTCTTTTACAGTTTCCCTCATATTTTTCGAGAACCTAATATAACCTAAAATTTAATTAGCATAATAAAATATCAATGCTATTTGATTTGATTTGCCAGGACACGTTTCCTATTGTGGAGGAGTTGAAGCTGAGGTTAAGGGGCACCATGGAGATATGGGGGGGGCAATTTTCAAGGGAGTCATTCGGCAAACTAAGAAAATTGGAGATTGAAGACTCTCCCAATATTTCAGTTGTGATTCCGTCCAGAATGCTGCAAGTATTGCATAATCTAAAGCAACTCACCCTCAGAAGTTGTAATTCAGTGAAAGAGGTAATCCAAGTGGAAGGGGTTGTACAGTATGAGACTCTACTACTTCCACAATTAACTGAAATGCACTTGGAAGATCTACATATGCTTACGCATCTAGTTAGGTTTGGTACTTTTGGAATTGGGTTGCTGCAACTCCTTCAAAATCTTCATCATCTACATGTTTCTAAATGTGGAAAGTTGATAAATATAGTATCACCCTCAATGGCTAAAAGTTTAGTCCAACTCAAGAAGCTTTCTATAACCGCCTGCTCCATGTTATGAAATAGTAGAGATGACATGATACTTGTTTCAGTAACAATACCTTGCATTCCGTCCTTAGAAGAAATGGAGGTAAAGGAACTACCCAGGCTTACACACCTATACAACAAAATCCCTGGATTAGGCCACAATCTTCAAAAGCTTCGTATTCTAGAAATATCCAGTTGTGGGAAGTTAGACATTTTGTTTACATTGTCATTGGCGAAGACACTGGTGCAACTAGAAAAGCTTACTGTGGGAGGTTGTTGTAAGGTGAAAGAAATAGTTGAAAATGAAGGAGGAGGTGATGAAGCCACGGATGTCCATGAGATTATCTTCACCAAATTAAGAGAGCTAAACCTTAATGATTTACCAATTTTGAAAAGCTTTTGCTCAGCAACATACACCTTCATATTCCCGTGCTTGACAGACATGTCGGTGATAGAATGCCCTGAAATGGAATATTTTTGCAAGGGAGACTCGATCACAGAAATGTTAGAGGGAGTAAAGGCAGGTAATTTTCTCTCATATTGGGAGAACAACCTAAATGCTACCATGCAGAAGATGTTTATGGAGGTTAAAGAGGTACATTAATTATAATTCCCTTTACTTCCTTCTACTCTTAACACAAACTTTTGTTTGTTTACCATATATCTCTCAATTTCTGTTGCCAAGAGAAGAAGACATAGAGCAAACCATACTCCATCGATCGTGTTTATTATTGTTTTAAGACTTGGGCTGATACAAACTCTAAAATGCTTGTGAAAAAGTTCTATATATCTATAGGAAATCCAAATATAGAAAGAAAGAGAAAATCAAGTATTGTGGATTGCAAAGAAATGAGAACAGAAATGAGAACTTATCTTCCATCCAACAAGTTTGATTTGGTCATTCTAAAATTCTCTTTTCGTTATGACAACATTTAACCTTGTTATAATTTTTTTATTCTTTCTCCTCCCCAATATGATGCTCTGTTCACTTGTGTTGAATTAATGGCCAGCATCCTAAGGAAGAGGATTCAAGAAACAATTCCTGATGATCAAGAAGGTCCTGAGGAAGAGGATTTTGAAGGAGGAAGGATCTTTGAGGCAAGATCCTCTTGAGGGAATTAGGTCGTCCAACCTTTCATATGCAAACAAAGAAAGGTTTTTCCTTGCATTTTATGTGTGAGTGAGATAACCCCTATAATTTTCTTTAATTTCTTTTATGTATTTTCTAAAATGTCAAGGGGGGCTTCTGTTCTTATTGTCTTGAATTTTTTTTTTTTTTTCAGGTACGTATGGATGCAGAACTAATTGGCTTCGTGTGAGGATCATGTATTGAAACCATCCTACTTAGAAAGATGCTTGTAATGAATTTTTCATCAGTCCTTTTAGTATGTTTCCTTTATAATGCCCATATCTGTAAGTTGGTAATGGTCCAAAGCATAAAGGCACCACTCAACTGTACGTTTGTTGTTCAAAATATGTATGCGACATCAGGCTTTGGCCCGCATTACAATTTATTTGCATTATTCCTATGTATGTTGTTCCGATAGCTTGTATATATAAGCAAGGACATATATATATATATGACTTCTAAAACATTTAAAACCAAAAAATATGCAAAAATTAATTTCAATTCACAACAAGAATGGAAGCCTATGGTCACGGTCACCGATCCTGGCTAAAGATAGTAAATAATGCATCTATAGCACATAGCCATAAATAAAATAAACAACTCCGTGTGACCATAAGTACCATGAACAAATGTTTTAAGCGTAAAAAAGTCTAAATGTGTGTCTAAATTGACGTGTCTATTGCCCATCTTATAGTCACGCCAATCAATTTCCCCGGCTAAAAGGTTTGTGTATTTTAGTTACAAATTTTAATGACCCAATTAAAACTACATGACTATAGCTTATATCTCGTAGTGATTAGACTGCATGAGATGTGGAGTCACATGCAATTGATCGGTGGCAGGCAATGGAATCGGCTATGGATTTAGTCCTCAAAAAAGAAAGCCCAAATCCTCATTTTAAAAAGCCATGAGGCCTGGTTTCCACTGTCCACATGCCAGGAATATTTTTGGTGCTAAAATACTATATTCTTATCATTTCTTGGGAAAGAAAGCCCCATCCACATCCTCTTTATCATTTCATTTTTTATTTTTAAATTCATTTCTCACAAGGTCACACTTCGATTTATCATTCTTTTCTATATCTTTTTACAACTTATTCATGCTAATTACACCATGTACTCCCCACATTTATTTCTGAATTTCCATTCCAATATCCCACCCAGATCATCAATATCAAATGCTAACTCTCCAATCATGTTTAATTTTTAATATCAAATAAGAGGTAAAATTTTATCTTTGCCACTTCATTTTTATAATATTCTTTTCAATTTTTTTTCTTTATTATCTTTGCATTAAAAATATTTTATTTTAGTAAAAAAAATATTTTTTAAGGAATCGAATATTATATTAAATAATTATTAATGCACACCCACAATTATTTTATTATAATGATAAAGCACACATCATCCCTTGTTTTTTTTGCCTTTTTTTTATTTTGGGCACATACCACCATTCAAATGATTTTGATTTCACTTATATTTTATAAAACATAAATGATAAAACTTACAGAAAAACCTAAAATCTATAGTTGTATTGAAAGAATAAGAAATAATTTGAAAAGAAATATAAAAATATATTAAAAAAGAAAGAAGCCAAGAATAATTAAAGATGAAATGAACATAGAGTATAAGTCACACCTCAATGGAAAATTTTGATTAATATGAATAATATGAAAGAGTTGCTAAATTATTTCGTAAAAGCAAGAGTTTATTGATCCCAAAAACAATTTATCAATAATCAAAAGACTCAATAAATACATTACAAAACTTTATTGAAACAATGAAGCAAATTAATTTTTACTGGGTAGAAAACATACCTGGCATATATGGATCCGAAATTATTGGCTGCCATTTGTCTACCAAATCTGAAATGAATAAGATCTAGTTAAAAGCTAGGGTTGATATTTTTTTCCTTCTCCCCGAAGTATATTCTACCAAACCCTTGTCAAATTCTAGAGCTATATATATATATATATATATCACAAGGGAACAATTGGGCTTACCAAAGCAAAGGAGAAGATAGAACCATGGGTCCATAGCTAATTAACATTAAACCAACCCATAAATCACCCATAATTAACATGCACAATTACACAATTAAAATTGTATTATGATTATGCTTAGTCCATAATTAATAAATTAATCTAACATTCTCCCACTTTGACGGCATAATCATAACTCAAATGCTTTCACAAGAGATTTACATAGTCATAACCAATCAAATACAATTAACACACCAAGAGGAAGCATAAATCGTACATAATCAGGCCCTACTAATCAAAATCATAACTCAGATACTTCAACAAGAGATTTACATAGTCATAACCAATCATATATAATTAATACACCAAAATGATGCATAAACCATACACAATCAGGCGCTACTAATCTAGAAGCATTTCAATGGCAAGAGTATTGATTCAATAGAAAGAAAAAACATCATTATGTCATTCATCTGGTCAAAGTGACACAAAATCATAAGATAATGAAAAAGGAAAAAGTCCTACTAAAACAAAGAGTCTATCACACCCCGATTTCCACGGTGTGATTTATGTTATTTTACCATCTTATTATTTTTTTTTTTTTGACATCATGAGTCCCTAACATAGGACTCTTTCAAAATCCAACACTTTGCATAAAAGGGGCTACCACTAAATTTCTACACACCATATGTATCAACTCAGATTTCTCAAACCTAAGTCCAAAACTCCACTTGAGTAATTGCTTAGAAACGTAATTTAAAACTCAACTCCATAAGCCCCAAAACATATATACATATCCTCAGACCGAGGGTAAGTCCCTCTCAATGCACCCAAGACTATGCTGACTTACACTCCTGATCAAAAATAATATTTACAATAAAATCCCAAACTCTAGCATGTCCCAAACTAATACACAAGCCAAATATACAATGACCCATGATCGATATGAACTGGTCTAAAATATACACACAACCTCCACACAACACTGGGGATGCTCTCAAACGTACGCCCAACCACCAACATGCTATACCGACGTGACGATTCCCCAAATCAAGACCTTGCAAGTCCAACTCTTCAAGTCATGCAAATTTAGTCCTTGCACTCGCATCTAAGGCGGAGGGAATAATGGGGTGGAGTCTCGACAACTCGCAGTGATCCCGCCAACAAGCCATGCTTATAAAAACATTTCAAAATACAAATAATTCAACACATCCTTGAAACATGAGCATTTTACAATTAATAGGTTGATGTGGGAAACAGCGGATGCAATACTACCACCATCTCAACCCTCATCACGCTGACTCTTTCGGGCTTTCACCAGTGGATCAGCCGATCATCCCCAACAACGATAAATTGCCGACTTACTACCCGTGGATATGCCCACATCTCGTATAACGACAAATTGTCAGACTACCACCCGATATGCCTACATCCCGTATATTCCGTGACCTTCGACTACAACCCTGGATCTTATCATAGTCCCTGTCCACTACATCAACTGACTCTCACAAAGTCTCATACCCATGTCATGCTTTAAAACAATTTCACAAGCACTCACCCACATGGATATTTAAAACATCATGTACCACAAGACTAAAGAATTTCATAGATATAAAAATATACACATTTATATATCATTAGAAATCACATACCCAAGTATGGAATGGCATGTAATTTCCACAAAACGTCAAACCATGGTATAAGCAAGAGAAGGTTACAAGATCCCCTGCACTTCCTTAGATTCAAAATCCACAAGTCTCCCAAGGAAGTCAAACCGAGGCTACTCCAGCGGATCCGCAATTACCAAATCATAAGATTTTCTACTTCAAAAATCCCACATAAAATTACCCAATCGGGTTTATTAATACTTCACCACTCCGAATCACACAGACTTATACCTCCACATAAACCTTGATCCCCTCCAAGTGCACTCCCTTTACACTTACTAAGATCAACATTTAACACCCCTCTTTTTATTAGGGTAAATATAAAACAAAGACACACAACACTTTGTACCCTCGCTTCTGTGCTATCTCAAGACCCCTTTTTTTTTTATTAACTACAATTTTGACCAAAAGTTCCCCTATCTCTTAGCTTTCCACAGCCTCTTCTAAATCAGACATTCGACCTCGAAACTGGTGAACATGGTTTTACACTCGACCTCCCGAGACTATTTCAGTGACGTAACTCGCGCCCTCACTACCCTCACTTTGATGAAATTATGGGAACAAATGAGCCACAATTTTGGCCATTAATTTCTTTCTTCATGAAGTTACTCCTCTATGTGGCTACTTCTTGGAGGAAGAGATTTTGAATCAACTACTTGACTTCAATATAACTCAACTTATTACTCAAAAACAGAACTACTCTAGAAATGCAAGCAGACCTGTATCTGACTCCCTTCAACCTCAAATTCATGGGTCTATAGGTTTAGCCTGGGTCACTCTAGACATCTGAAGGCTAGGTCTGTATTTTCCAACCGAATCATCCAAATGAGTTCTTTTAGGCCAACTTATGGGCCAAACACTGTCACGGGGGTCAAGGGAAAGCCTGACAGCACCTCCCTGGATGACACACACACACATGCCATCTACAAAACTGGCTTTTTTACAATTTAGGGGTTCCACTAACCCAATCTTTCATCTCAATCTAGATTAGGATGAAATCCCAACAAACCCTAGAATATAACCAAAGTCCATAAGAAATGTTAACTAAGGCCCCAAAAAGATCATGTTTACATACCTTAGTGAACTTTTTCTCCACCAAACCAAGCTTTCCTTCAAGCTTCTCTTTTCTCCCTCCTTCTCTCTAGGGCTTCTCTCTAGAACTCTCTCTCACTTTCTAGGAATTCTAAATTTTCCACTTCCTAGCAAGAAACTCGGGTCTAGCATCCAAAACCAAGAGGGACTGGGCTCTGGCACATGAAAAGCTCTTCTCATGCACTTGCCATGTGTCAAGAGTCTCTACCTCGCATAATGAGGTCATGCCCTCATGATGCACATAGCTCACAAGCACGATATTGTACTTAGTCCTCTCAATTAACAGTTTTTCAAAGTATCTCTTCAAAACATACTTAATTACAAACGCTAACAAAACCACTAAATCCTACTCTAATTTCATAATCGACTCCACATGCCAAAAAAAAAAAATGCAATCTAACACACTTTGCTAATCCTCTAATTAAACCAACCATTAAGATTGCTAATCTTTAATCATAATTTAAAAAACACTAGGGCATGTCAGATTCTCGGTTTCAAAACTCTTTTTACCTGAACATAAATAAACACACAAATTTATAAATTATCACAAAACAATTTCAATAGGTCTGTAAATTGAGGAACAACCTCCAAAGTCGAATGAAGTTCGCAACCATATCGCATTTATCGTAGCCCCATAACACGCCACATACCTGCTTCCTGATAGTAGAAGAAGTCAGAAGTGTCACTAAACTTTCCACAAAAATGTACTTCCTTCCAGCCATCCTAAAGATATAAATCGTATGACTTTATCATCCACGAGCTCTCAGATAACGGAATCAATACTAAAACCAACCACCTCAAAGAGTGTCGCACACCCATATGTCAACACGAGATCCTCGTGTTCCAAAGATACCTCAAAACTTTCTTAACCGCTTTCCAATCTACCCAACACTCCAACAACAAAAGAAATATTAGGGTGTGTGCATACTTAAGCATACATCAGGCTGCCCACAACTGAAGAATAAAGGACTGCTTTCATCTGATCTCTCTCAATATCATTTTGAGGACATCGGGCTCTTTGGAAATCACACCCTTTAAGTAATCTGTGCTCTGATTGTAGTGAACATGATTATATATTGAACATTTTTAGAATGCGTTCAATATACGTCTGTTGAGACAATCTCAAAACACCACTAGGTCTATCGCAAAGTATCTATATGCCCAAGACATAAGATCTTTCCCTAAGATTCTTCATATCAAAATATCTAAACAATAATTGTTTTGTCTCAACCAAAAAGTCAGTATCATTAGTTGCAAGCATAATATAATCAATAGATAAAACCAAGAATATGTATTTGCTCCCATTGACCTTCACATATATGGATTGATTGACGAAGGTTCTCCTTAAAAACCATTAGCGCACAATCTCCTTATCAAACTTGAGGTGCCTAGAAGCCTGCTTAAACCATAAACGGATTTCTGTAGTTTACAAACCATTTAATTTCCTCAAAGCCAAACAGTCGAGACATGTAAACATCCTCAACTAAGTTCCATTCAAGAAAGTTGTCCTCACATCCATATGATACACCTAAATCAAATGAGCCATTATAGCCATGAATAATGCGTAGAGTCTTAGCAGAGCTACTATGAGATGAGAGTTTTCCTTTACACTTTGTTAAACTGTGAACCCTTAAACTAATTAATCTTGCTTTATATCTCTACCTGTCCTTGGCACGCTTTAGCCTTGAAACACTCATTTGCACCTTACAGCTTCCTGAGGCCATCCAGTAACCTACCAAGCTCCACACTTTATTTTGCAACATGGAAGTCATCTTATTCTTCAACATCAACTTAAGTCGGATTGGCTGGGACTAACAATGGCCTTTGTAGGTAGTCAATCAATGACCCACACTCATACTCTGTGCCTTCACAAGACAATTTATGTTCATCTTGAATTGTGCTCATGCTTCCACCTCCAAGGTACATCCATGATCACATCTAGGCCTACTTATGCCCACATTCGGGGGGCTACCCAGATCTCATTACATTCTCAATCGGGTTCATCATCAAGTGGCTAACGGATGTCGGGGTCACCCACTGCACAAAGATCAGAGGAAGTAACGCCTCCCGCCCTAGCCCAGCGCGAGATGATGCCGCCACCTGACTAGGACTCCTTTAACTTTCTTTTCTAACATTGTTTGGGCCCATTTCATATAATTTCATGTTCTGAAACAAACACATGTAATATGACCACCGTAGCAAGTGTTTAACCATTCATGTACATACATTCCCAGTCTCATTTACTTATACTTACACATGTTCCACTGTCTAAATATTACATTTTACATTAATAAAACAAAGACAAAACCTACATGTGGGTACCACGTCGGTCAGCCCGCTAACATGGAATGTCTTAGATGTCCTCTTCCGTACCTACACCCGATGAAACACCTGCTAAGCTTAATAGCTTAGTAGCAGGTATCGCATATTCATATATGACCTCTACATATATATCCACAATTACAGTATACATGTACATCAGTTCATATATTAGAATTATCATATCTCTCGTAGGAGTAGAGAACATAAATCTTGTATAAAGGGTACCCATAGGTACATTACAAAGAAGAACATAATTATGTTGTAGCATTAGAGATGATTACTTTACTTTCTTATGGTTCATTATTCAGATTCTTATCATATAAATGTTTGCATGTATAGACTAGTAACAATGAATGAGAGGGATTGAAGACACAGTAATCTCGAAGGTACTGTGACAAGATCGAACAAAGATGTGTCTAACATGAAAAAACAGGAGTGTCGTAGCACTATGCTGGAGTGCTAAAGCAATAAACAGATGTGCCTGTCACATGAAACATAAGTGTCGTAACACTAGACAGGAGTGCCAAAGCACTAAACATGCTTGCCTATTCATTCACTCATCCACTCAAAGAAAGCCTACACCATATGTGTTTTGAGCATATTATTATATGTGTTCGTCATAACTATCATGCATTAACAATGGATTTTTCCAAAGAGTGTCAAAATTAATGGGAAATGTTCTTCCACCTAGAAATGTATTTTTCACCTTCATCAGACAATTTTCGAACAACAAGGGCTGAATTTGATTACATTTCCTTCTTGGAAGTATTATACAAGAAGTTTAGATTACATAGAAATTAGAATCACTCAATTTGGATGAGTAAACTCAACTTATGACTCAAACACTAAGACTGCATTCAAATCGAATAGTTTCTTAAATCCCACGCCTGCACTCCTCAAGCAACAACAAAAATAAATTTCACTCCTTCCTTCTTGGAAATTATTCTACAAGAAGTCTAGTTTACACATAATTGAAATGACTCAATTTGGATCAACCTAGCCCAAGATATGACTCAAACACTTAAGGCTAGTATGGTTACCAATAAAAACCGAGAACTGGAATTGAATTCCAAATTTTGGGCTCATAGTACCATAATTTGACCTGGTGGTCTTCTGGATATTTAAAGCTACGGGTCTTAGGATTCTCCTCCAATTGGAATCATTCCATTTGGAGGTTTCTAGGCCAAGATATGACCAAAACAAAAACAGGGGTTTTAGAAAAAATTTGATAGCAAATCCCTTAATATACCTACATGTTTCTTTTACATTGTCGGGTCCCATCCATGGACAATTCCAAACTAAACCAAAACAAGATCAAAACAACCTCAAAACAAACCTCAAATCAACCAAAAACAACATTAAAGTGTAGATGAGTTTGATACTTTTCCAAACCATTTATATTCTCCATAACAATTAAAAAGAGATATATTCTACCTTAAATCTTCTTTGCACTTTCAAACCAAGTTTTTTTTTCCTTTCTTCTCTTCACTTGAGCATGGAAGCTCCCAAGGAAATGGCTTCTTCTTCTCCCACAAACCATGCCCTAGCTTCATACTTTTCAGCCAAAATGGAGAATGTTTTCTATAAGCCATTTTGTGGTCTTAAGGCCACTTGGCCCTAATTTTTCCCCTTTGCTTTAAGTCCTTCCTCATTCTATTTGCACTTCAAACTTATCAATATTCTCATCTTAGCATATACCTTCTCTTTAACTTATGTCATTTGAGTCCCGATTTTACAAATTATCATTTTACCCTTGACTCTGCTTGTCCGGGTTTTTACTTCATTTTTCACTTGCACTTAATTTCGGAAAATATAAAATTTACTTTAATAAACCAATAGGATATAATTGGGTAATACAAGAAGCACAGGAATAGGAATAAAAAACTAGGTGTTCTTCAACACAATTTCTCGCCCTTGGCTCAGACTAGCATCATCCTCAAAATAAATAGAGCTCAATCCGACTAATCAATTGACGGGAAGCGCACGAGCAATAAAACCTAGAACCTCTTGATCCTACACAATAACCACAAAGTACCCATTGATGGTCTGATCAAGTTTCTTCGATTGGTTAGATTCGCCTCACTTCCACCTTGCGGCCCCAAACATGGAAGTGATAAAGACTAGGCTTCTTCTGTGACCATAGCTCATAGTCTTAAGAATAGACTTACTAGGCACTTGGTTCAAAATATAAGTTGCAGTTTTCAAAGCTTCACCCCACAAGAACTCAGGTAGTGAGGAATTAACAAGCATACATCGCACCATATAAAGAAGCGTGTGATTCCTCCTCTCTGCAATCCCATTTTAAGATGCCAAGGCATCAACATTCTAGCATTTAATGCCATATTCTCATGTACTTGAAAATTACTAGGATGTGTCTTGTCTCATCATTCACTATTAACATCACCACCTTTATCATAATGTGAACCACTTTGATTCTTCTTCTCGTTGAGTCAATTTGTTTTAAAGCCCAAAGAGTCAACGAGCTCAATTAAACTATAATCGGGAATAATCATCAACAACTGATGAAATATTCTTCTTGTACACCATATAAGATATTATCGGTTCCACAAATAATCCATATAATAACCAAACACCTACCATCTATCAACCTTGTATCAATTTATCTCATTTACAACTATGCATATATTAAATCATAGAAATCAAGATCTAGAAGAATCTCATCCTTAATTAATCCCTTCAATTTCTTTCTGGAAATATGACCTAAATGTATGTGCCAAAGAATACAAGACTTTTCGTTCAATCTCAAACGTTTGAAGCTACTAGTAGTGTTAATAGTAAGGGTAGCATAAATGTATATAAAGTAAACAAATTTAATCTTTAAAGATTTGGCCAAAGTACTCAAATACTAATCAATAAAGTGACTCGTACAATTTAACTTTTCTGGCCCAAAAGAAATCTATATCCAAGTCTATCAAAAAATAGGTATTGATATCACCCTCCTCGTCGAGGGTATGTATCACATCCTTTAATCAAAAAATCTCAGACTAAGTTGCACTAACAATTCCGTAAAATCAACTGACTCTCAGACCTTCTCCCATGTACACATATTGCTCCAAACTAGTTGAACTTCTTCTATCTTATTACCGTCATATATAATTGCAAGTATGAATGGTAGCACAACCATCTAACCAATTGGGCATCGATGGCAACATCAATGACATTGAATTCAAAACAAACATTCACCCAATGATTATCAGATAGCTCATTTTTCTCATTCTTTGAAAACTTTGTATATTTCTTGTTAATATCATACAAGAATTCTTTTACATTCTCAATCTTGGGAATACTGGCAAAAATTGAATCCTCCATATGATTCTCCTTGATCATCAAACAACAACTATTGTAATACTCTCAATCCTCATAGAACTTCTTCCCTCACTAGCGTAACCTCAAAGAAGGTTTCGAGGAGCCTAACTTTCAAGGCTAAGTCTCGCTCATAATCACAAATCTATCATGAGATCTAAACTCATTGTTTGTAATTAGTCCCATTAAGTTTCGTGATAGCAGAGAACTAAGGAAAGCTCAAAGTTGAAGAATAAGCAAGAGAGCAAAGTCAAAAATACATGTAAAACAAAGGCATGCAAATTGCTCAATTCTTCGGCTTACCAAATGATCCACAAAAAGTGGTCACCAAATGCTACAGTCTATAAAATACAAAAATACTCATACACATGTAAGAGCAATTCACCAGCCGTCATAACCAAATGCATCAATTTCCCACCGAAAAGGTAGTAAAATTGTGCTGTTCATGACTCTAATGCCCCGTCCCCCACCTAGGCAGACTACGAGATGCCACACGCAGGATTGAGACTCCTTTACCTGATTTCATGATATTGGTGGGCCCATTCAGTCATATAAATCATAATATCATATTGGCATACCTTAAATCCATAAATTCTTCCATAATAACATAAACTGTAATACTACCACCGTAGTAGTGTTAAATTGTCCTTTACATATATTCTTGAGTCCCATTTAATTATACTTACACAACATGTACTATCTCCAAAACATTACATTTACATTACAAAATGCACTGTAAACCTACATATAGTGGACTCCGACGCTATGTCATTCCGGCGAGTGCCGAATGCCACGATGTCCCTCTTCAAAGATCTACACCTGATGATATCCAGCATGTTTCACAGCCTTAGTAAAACAGATAATCGTATTATACGACCACTCTCAGGTGTCCACATACATAACAAAAATGGATTTATTAGGAGCTACATACAACGTAATCTATAAATGTGAAGTTTACATAACATAATTCCATATACCTAAGCCATATCTCTCAGAGAAGTTCATTAGAGATCTTGTATAGAAGGCACTGTGAGGTACATTACGTAACATAATTGATTCCTTATGCTTTATTATTTGCTCATTATTCAAATTCTTATCATATAAATGTTTGCCCATAGACCTAAATAATGAATGAGAGGACGCAAAGACAATAGGTACTGGTACCAGACGCAGATCGAATGTAGACGTGTCACCCACACAATAGGTGTCATAGCACAATGCAAGATTGTTGTCAAGACTGAACAGACGGTTTGCCCACATAATGTAAGTGTCAGAAGATCACAGAGTGTCGTCAGACAAAATATAGACGTGTCTTCACATAACAAAGGTAATGTGAAGACAATGCGGAGTGTCGTCGAGACCGATCGTAGGACAAAGCCTATTCATCAGCTATTCCACTAAGCAAGCATGAATTATATGTACATGGGCTTAAGTTATATTTGTTCTTAATCACATTAGAAAATATAAGTAAGACACAATGTTCAGCCTGCTAACGACGTAATCGCCGAGGTGGCAAGGTACAAAGCATTTTTCATATAACTTTTATACATATACGCACCCTTTCATTCACTTATTAGGGTCCTCCATTAATCCCATGGATGATTGTTAGAATTAACAAAAGAGAGAAAACAAAACAAGACTGGGGAGCTACGCCTAAGCTACTAATCAAGTACGCCTGCTGGGACAAAGTTCAAAACTCTACGGATTCGCCTAGGCGAGCACTCCTTCGCTTAGGCGAATGGGTGTCGAGTAGAAACAAAAATGGCCAATTTTGGCCATTTTCACAGGAAATTTCCTTCCAAACCAAAACCAACTCAAAACAAACCACAAACTCATCTTATACCAACCAACAATATTTTTATTAGGATTTTTCCTACACAACTTAGACAAGGAGGGATTTGATATAGTTTCCATACATGAATTCCATACTTATAATATCCCTACATATAGGTTCCATACCTTGATTCTCTTGAAACTTCAACCAGCTTTTCTTTCTTCACTTCTCTTCCTTACAAGAACAAGTAGAGCCCAAGACAAAGGAGAAAAGCAAACCACAATTTGGTTCTCCAACCAAGCCTCTGTACCCAAAGTCAAAAATCAATGAAAACTTGTCTCCCCCAAGCATACAAGTTTCGTCTTATCCCCACTCTGGCTTAAGGCCCCCCCCTCTCTCTGCCACTACATTGCATACTCAACCCTTTTCATTTGGTCCTTTATCTTTCTATTATTTGCAAATCAACTTATGGATTTCCTACAATAACATATCATCTTCCTGTGTTATGACCTTTGGGTCCTTATTTTACAAATTTCCAATTTAACATTTTTCCCACTTTACACTTAATTTCCAAAAAATGCAAATTTTACTTATATTATACCCTAAACATGTAATAAACTACTAGGGTATAATTTGGGGTGTTACAATGACACTTAGTAAAATCTCTTCACTAAACTAAGCATCCTATCAAATAATCAAGTCGTTGATAAGACAACTTCACTATCCGTTTGGATCTTAGCAAAATTGATGCGCAAAACAGGAAAATTACAATTGCGACATCAATTCCAAGAATATCCGACATGCTCAAACTCACGAAAGACAAGTTCATATGCATTCAATATTTCTCAATTTTACCCAAGTACAAGAAAATAATTTTATTCACAACATTATGCTATAAATAATCTCAAATGGCATAAACATAAATTGTGAAAGCAATATGTAAACAACTAGTGAAAATATTGCAAAATTGGGTAAATTTTTTATTTTTGTTCCATAACCAAATTTAATGTTTAATGGGATAGAAAATAAAAAATGGGGGCAAAAACATAAATTTTGGCTTAAAAAATACCCCCATAAAAATCTCCAAAACATGAAAAATAATAACAAAATCAAAGAATATTTATTATATTTCTTCAAACCTTCCAACAATCAATGGAACAAAGGAATAAATCAAAAATAAAATGAGTTTAATTTATTCTCATAAGATTTGCCGAGAAATCATATAAAAGAAACAAACAACAAAAAAAAAGTTTTTTTTTGTTTCATATTTTAATTGATACGTTACATGATTTGAATTTAATAAACAAATCGAAAAAAAAATTCATCCAAAGCTATTGTGTACGGATTACCAAAAGATTCAACCACCTCATGCAATAAAAATATTCAGACGAGAAATCCCGGTATGTTGTCATTGTCAATAAAATTGACATGATTTGATAAGGACAAAAAAAGGGAAAAGTATGATCAGTCATTATTTTAAAATAAAAGGGATATAGGTACAAAGAATTCAAACACATCACGCATATTTGAAAAAAAAAAAAATAATTACCTTGAGGAACAAAAGTAATGGGTAGGTACAAAATTCTGAAATGCCCCTCTTAGTAATCCAATCACTATTCCAATGGGAATAAAAATCGAAATTTCTAAATGTTTGTCAAACATATTGAAATCCCTCCCTTTCGATTTAAAGCAGTAGTACTAGTCTAATATAATGCAAGTACTACCTTAATATACTATAGGTACAACCTTACAAGCATCAGATACTACCTTAATAGAAATGCCTTAAACCCTTATTTACCACAATTTTCTTACCCCTCTTAGAAATCCAACTACTATTCTAGCTGGAATAAAAAAAAACAAGAAAACGTCAAAGGTACTAAATATAATGTTTATGTCAAAATATATTGAAACCCCCTTCCCTTTGACGAAAGTGCATAGGTACTAGTCTAATATAATGCAAGTACTAACTTAATGTATCGTAGGGTAAATTCACCTTTACAAGGATCGTACTACCTTGATAGAAAGGTCTTCTAAACCCTTATTTACCATATTTTTTCACTAAATACTCGCTTCATCCCATATATTCCATGAAATTGGTGAATTATCATAGACTTTCACTGCAAAACCAAATTAGGTATATATGTGAAATGTTTAGGCATTCTTACTCCATGTGAGTCAGGTCCTTATTGGGAAGGGAAGTGCACAAAATCAATCTAATTTTCTAGCAATTTTTGATATATTTGATTGATTTTTTTATTAGAAAGATGAAATATTTAGAAAACTTCGTGGTTTATGGTGTTCTAGAGGAAAAATAAAAGGCAAAAGAAAAGCAAGAAAAATGATCAAATATCACAAAGGTGTCAGACGCGATATAGCTACTAAATCGCAATATAATGAAGGCAATTAGTGCCACTATCACAATACAAGCTTACTACATTGCACAGTAATGGATTTAATATATCGGGATCAGCACTATGCACTGGGGTCAAAGGGAAGGTGGTCTATATATTTTGACAAAAATTACTAGGATAACCTGGACACCACTTCTTTCCCAATGTAATAACCTCATGCTCAAATGAAGTAAGTAAGAATGCCTACACATTTCACATATGTAAATCTAATTTGGTTTTGCACGAGGAGTCCTACTATAATTCACCACCCCCATGAAATATATATGGGATGAGAACTGAGCATTTGATACAAAAATGTGGTAAATAAGGGCTTAGGGGCCTTTCTATCAAGGTAGTACCCGATCCTTATAAGGTAGTACCTACAATACATTAAGGTAGTAATTTGCATTTATATAATTAGTACCTACGCACTACTAAAGGAAGGGGGTTTCAATATATTTTGACATAAACATTATATTAGACTAGTGACCTTTGATGTTTTTCTTGTTTTTTTTATTCCAAATTAGAATAGTAGTCGGGATTACTAAGAGGCAAGAAAATTCAGGCAAATAAGGGGTTTAGGGTATTTCTATTAAGGTAGTACCCGATGCTAAGTGCAGTACCTACAAGACATTAATGTAGTAATTTGCATTATATTAGACTAGTACCTACGACTTTCATCAAAGTTGGAAGGGGGTTTCAATATATTTGACAAACATTTGAGAATTTAATTTTTTTATTTCCATTGGAATAGTAGATTGAATTACCAGAGTGGCATTTTAGGAATTTTGTACCTACTCATTACTTTTGTTCCTCAAAGACAATTATTTTTTTTTCAAATGTACTGACTAATGCATTTAAAATTCTTTGTACCTATATCCCTTTTATTTTAAAATAAACAACCTGATACATACTTCTCCCAAAAAAAAGGTCATCATTTGTCAACTTTTTTTTTTTTTTTTGGATGGATGTTATAGAAAGGCCATTAAATACTCACCAAATAAAAAGAATGACTTTCTCTAATAAAGCGATAGATGTCTCATAAATCAAAGTGCTAACCACTTTTGCAGTGAAAAAAAATTTTTTTTTTTTTAAATGGTTTTGAATCAACACATCATAGTTTTCTCTCAAGTCATATCAGACAAATGCGTAAAACAAAGCTAAAAACGCAAGACAAAGCAAAAACTCAAATACAAAAAAATTACGCCTAATATCAATTAAAGTTGCTCTAATACCAATTGTTAGAATATTTTGGTAAAAAATCAAGAGTATTTATTAATCCCAAAAACAATTTATCAATAATCAAAAGACCTAATAAATACATTACAAAATTATAACTTTATTGAAATAATGAAGCATATCAATTCTTACTAGGTAGAAAACATATCTGATATGGATTCGGAATTATCGGTTGTCATTTGTCTACCAAATCTACAAGATATGAGATCAGAGAAAAGCTAGGGTTGAAGATAGTTCTTTCCTTTTGATGAGTATCTTAATGGGCTTCGATTCCATGGTTTAGGTTTCGTAGTTCTATAATATAAATAAGTGTCATAATGCTCTCATTTCTCAATTTTGTGATTAAGCTAACCATTGAGCAAAAACAAGCCAAATTGAAGAAAAATCAATAAAGTAATCATGCAGTCGCAGCAAACATATGATCATTTCGCCTATGTAATGTCCTTATATGGCTCTCTCATTGGCATGGGCAGATTCTAGACTCTAAGGGCTTTCCGTAGATACCAAGATCACGTGATTTAGAGTCCGGATGAAGAAGTTATAAAAGGACATGACGCAAGGAAAAATCAGAAATTTCGGGCAAAAGTTATGAAAAACACGCTACAAACAGGTATTTCATGTCAGCGTGGGTTTGGCTTCTCTCTTCTCCTCCAGTAGCTTCCCATTTTTTGCCACGCCGTAGCGCCAGCTATAGCATGATGTCGAGGCCCATTTTCTTTGTCGAAACCCATTTCTTCCGCTCGCTTGATTTTGGCATAAAGGGATCAAATCAGGGCATTTTGGGGGGTTTGTAAGGGCACCGTTTAGAGGCTCGAATTCGACGAGGAGGCCCTCTCTTGGGGTTCCTCCCTCTTGAATATTTTTCACCCTCCTCTAGGGTTTACTTTCAATTATTGGGAGAAGAAGAAGAAGAAGATAAAAGAGACGAAGGAAGCTCCTCCACCATATTTGCTTCTTTTCTCCCCTTTTCCATTTTCCTCTTTATTTTGATGGTTGTATTTCTTCTTCCATTTATTTTCTAGTTATTTTTCTTAGGGTTTAGATGTTGCCAAAGACATATTTGTATGAATCTCTTAACTTCTATTGATTTATGTTTTATTTCATATTTATGTTGAGTATTTCATTTGATCTTAATGCTTGTAGGTATTTAGCAATATTTACATGAATTGTGGTTTGATTCAAGATCCGAGAGGTGAGGAGCAAATTAGACTATGCATGATTTACCATCTAATTATCATGAGATAGAGATACAAATGAGATTAGGTGGTATTAGATTTCTTATGTTTAATGCGCCTAGGAAATCCGGAGTTGGCAGAGATGCAAATACATGGTCCCAAGGGTAGTGTGAATGCTGAGAGAGATTTTATATTTATTATTCAGTGAAATTTCCATCTTCATGATGAAATAAATAATGATTAATTGGGTTGAGAGGTTCATACATAATTGTTTAGGTGAAATCTGTGCCCTAAGGCCTTTTAGTCTTAATTGAGTTGCAAAACCTGGGAAAATTCTAATTTTCTTAAAAATGGTAAAATTGTCATTTCGGTCAAAATCCGAAATTTTTCTAAATCTTCGATGACGAAATGGACTTCACCGTTGGAATCGTCTCATGAAATTACTACCACTCGAATTCATTTAATTTCAAAATGTCAATTAATGCTTCGAGGCACCGGTGTCGTGTCAGAAACTAATTTGTAAGAGACATGTGATGTGAAAAAAGTCACCTACTACATGTACCCATGTGACACATGTTGCATGGTTAGTGAGGTGATGGAGATGAATGGCTTAGATTAAGCCATGTGTCAAAAATCCAAACTAAGGGACAATGATGGAATTTTGGAAAAGTTTAAATGAGTATAAGACAAAAATGAAATAGTCTTCTTCTCCAAAGAAAGCAAGAAACGCGGCAAGAAGTGGGAGTTTGTGATTTTGTAGAGAGAAAGTGATTCTCTCAGATTTCCCGACGCTCTGACCGGCCGACCTCAACTATAGCTAAAGCTATTCTACGCCAAGTAAAGGGCTACAAAGGTGGCACCGATTTTGTGGAGTTCCGACAACTCCAAGAGCGTGGACTTTTCCTACTTAAGTTTATTCTTCGCTAAGAGCCATTTTATGGACGGATTTGTCGAGGCCTAAACGGTGCAGCATTGGTCTCCCAAAATCTTTGAACCGAGCGAAGAAATCCCTCATTTATGGTCGGAACAAAGTGGCCGACCCGAGGATTTCAATTGCTCACGTGATTTTTGTGCTATCAAGTGATTCAAAATGAATCAGTTGGATTGGTTAATTAACCAATGTGAGCTAATTTTGCTGTTATTGTTGTAAAATTGAATAATTTGATTTATGTGAATTAATTATGTTAATGTATGCATGTAAAATATATTAGCATGAATTGTTTGGAATTGGCATAATGCATTCCATATGCACCGGGGCACCCTAGAACGATAGGTGTGAGTGCATGACTTGAAAGAAAATAAAAGAAAATGAAAACGGTTGTGAAAGGAATTTCAAGGAAGATTTTCCGAAGAATTGCCTTGGAGAGTGGTCCAACGGGTCATCTCTGGGAGGAGGACCCAAGGACTGCTTTAAAATGATCCGCAATTCGCCTCGAAGGGTAGTCCAATTTATTTGCATCGGGAATCCTAAGAGTAAGTTTCGAGAACAAAAAGCTTTTGTTTCAAAATCGTATTTTTGCTCTCGTGATTTCGCTTAGCGTGTGTGAGGGAGCGTGAGGTTCGAGACACGGACTGGGCATGTAGACATTCAAGTAGGATCATGTATTTGTTGAGTGTGATTGGCTGCCATAACATGTGCACTTAGGTGGGGAGTAACCCATGTAGAAATTCTCACTATCGGCATTGCTCAATTCGTCGAGGATCATTATTCGTGTACAGGAGTGTACAAGAGGACAGCGCTCACTAAAGGCCGCGTTTTAGAAGAAAGCGGGATTGTGGCTTTGGTATTCATTTTGTATAACATGTATTACAACTTTAAATTTTAATATATGTTTGAATTAAGAGTAATGTAAAAACTCTTGAACTATTGTTATATAGTCAGATATATATTTCTTGGCGTAAAAAGATTTAATGACGCAGGCTCGCGGCCATTTTTATCGTGACGTGACCCTATGGTGGTCATTGTAAAATGTTGGGACAAGTTGTAATTGCAGAGCTCCCGCATAAAGTGAGACTCTACCCATTTTCATGAGCGCGCTGGGTTACCCGACATCCACGAAAGTATTCCGCGAGTCGACGTTGTCAAACTGACCCCCAAATGGGACGCCATAGTCATCAAAGCTATGTTGACACTTGGGAGCTCTATGTAGAATTAGGTATAGGATATACCTAGGACTTGATGGGCACGCAAGTTAGATCATGCATCTGCGCAAATTGATGAATGGTGGGCATCATGAATTGTTGTGTTTGTCAGGTGATTTTGCGGGGTGCTTAGTGAATAGCACATAGGAAAAAAAAATGATGAGATTATTTTTCTGATGTTTTACAATGTGTAAAACTGGAAATAAATAAATAAAATAAATTTTAATGAATTTATTTTGTTCTACTGGAAAATGAAAAAAAAAATAACTAAATATTTTTTTGGTGGTCTTCCAGTAGGTGGAACAAAATTAAAAAAAAAATGAGTGAAAAAAGGCAAGGACAAGGGAGTAATGTTTGCACGCCCATTTCGCTAGACCGGGTCACGATACAACAAATTGTATCGCGGACATGTGGCCCGGGAGGGTGTGCAGGCGCAAGAAGGGCACGCCACGACACCTGGGCTGCAGTAGCTTCGCGAGCACTGGCCACCATACATCCCACGACATGGTCGGCCCACTGCGGGCTCGCAGGCGCGCGCGCCCATACTCGCTGTGGGTAAGTCGCTACAATGGTTTGTATCGCGGTCACGCCACAGAATGTGCACCACATAGCCGCGAGACGCTATGCACAAGGCCTGCTCACCACGACATTCCGCCACTGCTCGCACGACACGACTCCAACTCGCGGCAAGGCGGTCTCGCATTCGCGAGGCCTATGGCACTGGGCCACGTGGGTGCACTGCACCGACTCGCTTACTCGCTAATCAAGCCAGTCACTGTTTGGGACACTATTCATGAGCACTGTTCACGAGGTTTTCAAAAAAAATAAAAAAAAATAAAATAAATAAAATAAAATTTTTTTTGTTGCATATGATTTAATATATGAAATTATTGTCTTGCATTACCTATGAATGCATGGACATAGTATATGAAATGTTTTTAGTATGTAAATAGTGTCTCGAGGCTATGTTTACACCTTAGATAATCGTGATCATTGCGACAGAAGTCGGGCTTAGAGAGTCGAGGCCTTGGAGGAGCCCTTGTATGTGAGTTCTCCCCTAAGGATTAGGGCGAGGATAGGGATGATAGCTACCGTGGTTGCGAAGCTAGAGATCTCCTGATTCTACTCACAGCTGACCCGCGAGGGTCAGCGGACATGTCAAAGTTCGACGCCATCCCGATGGATCACGACGCCCATGAGTCGTTATCGATCAGGAGCATGTGAGGGTTACCGCTATATGCAGACACCTGTGGTTGTACTGTGGGACAAGCATGATATTTTGCCCCATACTAAAATATGTCCAAAATGTGAAAGAATGTCGACTAGCAACCCACTCCCAAAGGACGAGGTAAGACCGACTTGGGGATCTACCCTCGAGTAGTCCAGATGAGGATCTGCTTTATAGTTGCTGAGAGACAATCAACTATATGCCAAGTTCGGGTGAAGTGCGAAGCTGGCTTGATCGAGGTGAGGTTTTTGGGACACGCGGGTGTCGCATCGGAGTGTCACGCACCCAGAGAAGGTCGAGCCTTGACGAGTCGAGAAGCCGGTCGCCTTCGAGATATGTAGTTTCTTGGGATTGGCTAAGTACTACAGCAGATTCATTAAGGATTTCTCCGATTAGCAAAGACCTATGACGAGATTGACCCTAAGGAGGTCAAGTTTGATTGGATGACCACGCGAGGAGGCATTCCAAGAGTCAAGAGGGCTTACTTCAGCCTCCTATCTCATAGTCCCGATTGTGGGACAGTGGGTACACAAAGGGTGGCCAGGATACTCGAGGGCCTGACCGATGTGTTTTGATGCAAATCCCAGAGGATAGTAGCTTCGTGGTTCCCGTCACCGAAGAATCATGAGTGCACTATCCCACAAACGACATAGAGTCGAGGCCGTATCTTCGCCTCAAGACTGGGCGCCTACCACGCATGGTGAGCAGCTTCGAGGTGTACCTGCACTACAAAAGTCTTAAGTGATATTTTCACGCAGCTGACCTCAATATGAGGCAACGCAGATGGATGGAGTTCCTAGAGGATTATGACTTCACTTTGCATTACCATCCTGTAAGGCAAATGTGTAACGATGCGCTCAACCTAAAGTCACGGGAGCATTAGCAGTGTACCTTCCCTGAATGGCTGATGCTAGTGACCAGGACAAGAAGCAGAAAACATGAAAGCAAAATTGTGGTACATTAGGGAGCCGTAGTAGCTACACCGCTCTATTGAGTAAAGTGATTTGAGTCCCAAGGGCGTGACACCTGAGATAAAGGTCCACAGTGGACCGGTACACCCAGTACGATACGCAGGGTCAGACCATCCACATGGTAGTCTTCTTGTGATAGAGGACGTGTCTCTAGTCAATTACCTGAGGGAGGAGATCCTCAGGGAGTTTCACTACTCTCGATTTGTTGTGCATCCAGGTGGCATGAAGATGTACCAGGATCTTCGTCGCTAGTACTACTGGAGTAGGATGAAGAGACACGTAAGGGACTTTGTTCGACGATGTCTCACGTGTCAGCAGGTAAAGGTTGAGCACCGTGAAGACAAGAGGTGGCTACTCTACCATCGAGGTATCGAGTGGGAAGGGAGCACGCTCACAATGGATTTTGTGATCCACTTTTTTAACTGACACCACAGTGGACATGATGTGGTATGGGTTAGATAAGTGGGACCTACCACGGCTCTGCACATTTTCTAGCCGTGCAATGACCTTCACATTGGAGAGATTCTCGCTCATTGTATATCCGAGAGACTGCTCGCTTACATGGAGTACCAAAGATCCATAGTGTCTGATAGAGACTCGAGGTTTGACACAGACTGGAAGAGTTTCAAAAGGCTGGCACATCGCCACCGAGTGCATAGCTTTCCACCCACAAATGTATGGTCACGAGAGGACTATATTGTGTGTTGGGGAGGGACATGCTACGAGCATGCGTCCCGATCATATGGGTAGCCGGGAAGAGCACTTGCCCTTAGTGTGGAATTTGCCTACAACAATGCTTATCGTGCGAGTATACAAATGGCACCCAGGCGAGGCATTGTATGGGAGGCCATGCAAATCACCGATATGTTGGACTGAAAGGAGAGAGCCCATCACTGGTCCCGACCAATAGAGACACCTCCGAAGGTGAGTTGATACGACAAATAAGCCTTCTCATGGCTTAGAGCCGACATAAGAGTTATGCTGATGCGATGTCGACCAGCTCTAGGCCTGAGATCACGCCTTCTTGAAGGTGATGCCTAAGAGATGAGTGGTCGTTCTAAGAAGTGCGGGAAGTTGTCTCGAGGTTCATCGGACCCTTCGAGATACCCCAGCAGGTAGGCACCGTAGCTGCACGGCCTGCATCCACCATGTAGTGGATCGGGGAGAGATTGAGGTTGACACCACCGAGACCTTCAGGAGGGACCAAGCAGGCATTATGATACGGATCAAGTTTTGCGACGCAAGACCGTGAGGTTGGTGAGGGTGCTATAGCAAGACCGCGGGGAGTGGAGGAGACAACATCGGGAGTCACAGGATTAATAATGCGTGCCACCTATCCCTTCTTTGCTTAGGATGAAGGTACGTGGTTTAGTCGCTTCATCACTTAAATGACTAGTTTAAGATGCATGGTATAGTGCACGTTGCATATGCATGTGAGTTATTATGGATTGTACACTCGAGATCTAAATTTCTCTTTAAGGAGAAGGGGGAGAATGTAAAACCCAGAAAATTCTAATTTTCTAAAAAGGTAAATGATAACTACCAAACTAAATTTTTCTAGATCCTACGATCGAAACTGGGACTTCACCGTTGAGATCCGCTTCCATAAAATCAGCTATCACTCTAATTTCGTTTAATTCCGAGACAATCTAAATTTCACGCCGGCGCATCGCGCCACGCCAGCCATTAAACGGCTTGTAGAGACATGTGATGTGACAAAATTCACCTACGACATGTACCCATGTGACACATGTTGCATGGTTAGTGAGATGATGGAGATGAATGACTTAGATTAAGTCATGTGTCAAAAATCCAAACTAAGGGAAAGGATGAAATTTTGGAAAAGTTTAAATGAGTATAAGACAAAAATGAAATAGTCTTCTTCTCCAAAGAAAGCAAGAAACGTGCAGTAAGTGGAAGTTTGAGATTTTAGAGAGAGAAAGTGTGACTCCTCAGATTTCCTAAGGCTCGACCGTCTGGCTCGACTCCGAGCAAGAAGCAAAGCTATTCTACGCAGCAAGGGCTACGCGCATCGATTTCCTCATGGGAGTCTGCAAAAACCTAAGAAATAGGGATCTTTTCCCTACTTGGTTCTTGGCTAAGAGCCATTTTATGGACGTGGGATTTTTCGAGGTCCTCGAATGGCCAGAGCATTCGCCCCAAAATCTTTGAACTGAGTGAAGAAATCCCTACTAGGTGGCAATGAACAAAGGTCAATTCCAGGGTTTCACCGCTCACGTGATTTTGTGTGATTTTTGTGTTGTCAATGATTTAAATGAATCGTCGGGATTGCTAATTAGCCCATGTGAGCTAATTTTGGTGTTATTGTTGTAAAATTGAATAACATGATTTATGAATTAATCAGGTTAATATATGCATGTAAAATATATTAGCATGAATTGTTCGAATTGGCATATCGCATTCCATATGCACCGGCACCTGTAACGATGTGTGTGAGTGTACACTTGAAAGAAAATAAAAGAAAATGAAAACGGCCAGCTAATTATGAAGATTTTTCCAAGAATTGCCTCGAGAGTGGTCCAACAGCTTCAACTCGGCGACCTACGACTGCTCGAAAATGATCCACACTGGCCTGAGGGTAGTCCAATTTATTACCAACTTCCTAAGAGTAAGTTTCGAGAACAAAGTTTTTGTTTTGAAACTTTATTTTTGCTCGCGTATGGCTGTGTGTGAGGGAGCTTTCCGTGGAAGACTCAGACATGGATTGGGCATTTAGACATTCAAGTAGGATCATGTATTCGCTGAGTGATTGGTTGCCAAGTGACATGTGCACTTAGGTGGGAGTAACCCATGGGAAATTTTCACCACCATCGTCACCCTATCGAGGAACTGGCTATTTCGTGCACAGTGGAGGTACAGAGGATCTGGGCGCCTACTCGTAGGCCGCGCTTGAAGAAAGCTGATCAAGTGGGTTTTGGTATTCATTTTGTATAACATGGCCAAAACTTTAAATTTTAATATATGTTCGAATCAAGAGTAATGTAAAAAACTCTGAACTATTGTTATATAGTTGATATATATTTTTGAGTATTGACAATAATATGGCTATTTTTACTCGCACGGACCTAGTGTGGTCATTGCAAATGTCGATAGGCTGTACTGCAGAGCTCCCACAAAGGAGACTCGCCACTCGCGGAGTGGTGTCAGGTTACCCAACATCCACGAGTATTCCGCGAGTTGACGGGTTGTCAACGGACCCCCGAGAAATGGGGCGTCACATGAGTCTTCTTGCATGCTTAGTTAGTGTAATCTAGATCCTTTTATAGATTTCCAATCATCCAAATAGAGCCTAGACTATATTAGAGTCGATACTTAGTAACCCAATTCCTCATGGGACAATACTTTTACTTTCATTATATTACTTGAGATGACATATGCACTTGCGCATTTAGGTGTACACATTATATAGTACACATTTTCACCTATCACCTTTTCCCCAAAGTGTGTTTTACCAAACTCTTGTCAAATTTTAGGGCTTTATTTACTTATATAAATTGAGCATAAGGGAACAACTGGGCTTTACTCCAATGGCTTACCAAAGCAATGGAGAAAATAGAATCATGTACTCACAGCTAATTAATATTAAATCATCCTATAAATGGCCCATAATTAACATGCACAATTACACAATTACAATTGTAATATGATTATGCTTAGTCCATAATTAATAAATTAATATAACAAGAGTCACATTGTTTTCTACTATTCTAGTTTAATAAAATTATATTGGAGCTAGAGTGTTTGTTGAGAATTTTAATAGTTTCTAATTTTGATAGTTTCAAACAATTCATAATGATTGAGTACCCTATCAATTGAAAATTTTAATTTTAATATTTTACAGAGTTGACAATAAGATAAAAAAAAAGTTTAAAAAATATATATACAAACAAACACAGAAAACAAATGGGCATTATAAAGGAAAGGAATGAAAAAAAAAATAACAATAAGTTAAAAATTAGAAGAAAGAAATGTGAATATCAAACATGCTATACCTATTTGTGGGATAGTTAATTTGTGATTAAATGAAGGAAAGTATTTATAATTTTTTTTGTAGTTTTTAGTCTAGAAATCAAAGGATGGTAGGATGGGGATTGCATATTATTATTGTTGTTGTTGTCAGATATAGATAAGTGTGTGTTCTTGACCACGATCCTTGATGTTTGAACTGTGGTGTAGTCCGGACCTTATTCTCAGGTATCTCAGACTTTACTGGGTCAACCGAGTGTGTGTAGTTTAATATAACACTGCAATAAAGTAAGGCACACACAAACTTTACGTAGTTCTGATAATCGTTTACATCCACGGTCGTGCCCAGATTCAGACGCCCCCAAAACCTAGAAGTCTATTGACCAACCGTCAACCAAATGTAAAAACTTCAGGGATGCTCTGCAACCCAATACCACACTATTGTGTCCCCTTTTCCGGGACCCATAATTTAACAAAAAATGGACAATCTCCTTTATACGAGGAGCTCTACCCAAAATACAACCTGTAGGATATACAATAACATGACCCATCCAGGGCCCAATAAAATACAATGACCGCATGGGGTCCATTTATGAGTAAAAGTTACCCAACCGGGCCCATTTATCCATACTCAAAATATACAAGGCTATATTACCATAGTCCTTAAGAGTTTAATTACAACACTCTTATACAAAAATACATGCTAGAACTAGTTCGTTCCAAACATCATTACAAAAATGATTACAAAGCCAAAACCCAGCTTTCTTCACAATTGAGGCCTCGAGTGAGCACCATCCACCGATGTACTCCCTGCACCTGAAATGTCTTTCCCATAAAGGCGAAGACTCCTAAGAGAGTAAATCTGCTGCATTCTACTCCCCACCTAAGCGCACATGCAATGGTCATGTTCACAATTCACATTCACGTTCCAAGTAAAAACATGCAATTTCTACTATGGAATCCTACATGTCATGAAATGAGATGAGAGTCAATCATGTACCCTGCACCCGAGTCCTTATCGACTCACTTCTTACCCGAGTCCTTATCGACTCCTACTACACAATACGATGTCAAAGTGTGATAAAACCCATCATTTGTGGATTACATTCAATGATCATTTTTCAACAAAATTCATTTCTTTCGTGTTCAAAATCTTTGATGTTACACCTCAAATAATTCATTTATATTCAAAACTATATGTGTCTTTTTATGATAGTGAATTTTCAGGTCTCACCAAGAAGCCGACGCCTTCCTACACTTTCACTGCCACCATTGACATATGTATAACCAAAAATACCAGGTCTTTCACCCAAGGGGGTATTTATCCCTGCTTGCTTTTACCTAACACATTTTTTCATTTTCATATATGCAATCGTGCGACTCTGTTGGACGTCGTCCCACAATACCAAGTCCAATATCAAACACCAAACGCAATGTTGATCCATACCATACACTTACACCCATTTCATATGCGATCCCCGTACAGTGTGTAATGCTATTGTACATTTGTGCCTATACCATGTCACATATATGATGAATGTTATATAGAAAATTCTACTCATGCATATCACCCATGCATCATGGACAATTATATCAATCAGCATAAAATTTCCAAATGATCACACATTTCATGTCAATATATTTGCACACACATACATCAACATCAACAAGTCATCACTAATCAAGAAATGGCATTCTTTATCCTCTAGGCCAAATTGTGACAAAACATGTCCACAAATAGCCTAAAAACAAGCCATGCAATGGCCTTATATATACACAAATTCATCACATGTCAATACATTAGGACACACATATTGACCTCCAATCAATTACCACCAAGCATCATCTAAACTCAAGCAATGACAACTTGATCCTCAAGACCAGTTGTGACATAGAGATGCCCACAAAAAATTCCACACAACAATCCATAATAGACCACAAGATAGTTCCGAACTCAGTTTAGAAACTAGTCCCCTAATAATCCCATAATCTGGACACAAACCATTACAACCTAAGTTGTAGCAGTTTCGGGAAATGGACCATAACTTGAGTTGTAGAGGTCCGAATTGGGTGATTCAAAAGTCTACATCAAGTTTACAGATGTCGCTATAATTTCCATACAGAACACTAGTCCAAATTCCCTCTTTTTCTCAACCGAAAATCAGCCCCAAAATATGGATAGCAAGAGGTCAAAATAGCAAAATGATAGTGCCCGAAATTAATTACAACTTGAGCAATAGAAGTCCACCCCAGCATTCAAAATCTAACATCAATTTTAAAATTGCATCTACAATTTCCATTAAGGATACTAGTCCAATTTCTCTCTTTTTCCCAACCGAAAATCAGTCCCAAAATCTAGACAATGTATAGGGTCAAAACAGGGCAACCTGTGGCAGTCCCGGAAAATGGACCATAACTTGAGTTATAGAGGTCCAATTTGGGTGATTCAAAAGCCTACATCAATTTTAAAGATGCAGCTATAAATTTATTGAATAAAACTAGTCCAAATTCCATCTTTTTCCCAATCGAAAATCAGTCCCAAAATTTGGACAGTGTGTATGGTCAAAACAGGGCAGCCTATGGCAGTCCTGGAAAACGGACCACAACTTGAGCTATAGATGTCCAATTTGGGTGATTCAAAAGCCTACATCAATTTTAAAAATTCTGTTATAACTTCCATGGAGAACACTAATCCAAATTCACTCTTTTTCCCAATCGAAAATCAGTCCAAAAATCTGGACAGTGTATAGGGTCAAAACAAGGCAGCCTGTGGCAGTCCAAGAAAATGAACCATAACGTGAGCTATAGAGGTCCAATCTGGGTGATTCAAAAGCCTACATCAAGTTTACAGATGTAGCTATAACTTCTATGAAAAACACTAGTCCAAATTCCCTCTTTTTTCCCAAATCCAAAATCAATCCTGTAACTGGGACAATGTAAGGGCTCAAAACAGGTACTTTGTTGTAATCCTGAAAATGCACTACAACTCGAAAGCAGCAAGGTCCAATTGAGCGGATTCAAAAGCTTACATCAAGTTTACAAATGCATATAATCTCCATGAGAACACTATTCCAAATTCCTCTTCTTGCAAACTTTCAAAAGCAGTCCCAAAATTTGATCGTCGGTAAGGCCAAAACAAGGCAAGATTCCCATAACTCCAAAATTTTGCCAAACTACTAGGGAAAACACAGCCAAACAGCCCCTTTGGGCAAAAACATAACCAACAGCCCTTAGAGGAATGAGAACCAAAGTAGGAAGAATCCCACTTGGGGAGCCTAAGAAACTCTAGAAGTCCCGTGACACTTCCGTTAATCAGAACCTTAATTTCCCAAACTCCTCACCTAAACCTCAAGGAAATCTCGTGGTTTTCTGCACTCCAATGTAGCCCTCGTCGAGCCGGATGAACTGCTCTGGCCCGACGACTCGACCGACTAACTCCATAGATCGGCAAAAGAGTAAGCCTGGTTTCCCTCTTCTTTCCCTTTCTCTCTTATACGGTAAAACCAAGAAACAGACCTTTTCCCTAAAATCTCCTGTCCCAACTTAACTCTGTTTGAAACATGGCCCACATCACACCATGTGTCCACTTAACCGCTTCTCACTCAAACAATTTATTTCATCCCGGTCCAAGTTTAATTTATTTTAAATGAATTTTACTTAATTTATTTTCCACTTTCGAGATTTTTTTTCTCAAAAATCCCGTCTTTTGGGGTCCACTAGGCACCTAACTTCTCAAAAATCGAGAAAATTCGACTGTCTCATAATTTAACCAAATTCATCTAGGTAACTAGATTTTGTGTGACGAATCCAACGATGAGGTCTGTTTCGTCATCCAAGATCTGGAAAAATTCCATTTTTCCAACTTGTACATTAGCGGCAATTTACAATTTTACCCTTTTTCGAAAAAAATTCAAATTTACCCGGGTTTTACATTCTTCTCCCCTTAAAATAATTTCGTCCCCGAAATTCTCACATACAATCATATGCAATACGCAATGAAACCATTTTGTATCAATGACTAAAGACATACCTTTTTCCTCAAACAAGAAGGGATAAGTGGCACGAATAGTGTCGTCGTGCTCCCATGTCGCCTCTTCCACTCCTCAGTGCTGCCACAACACATCGGTCCCTCCTCAAAGGTCCCATCAGCATCAACATCAAGCTCGCCCCAATCCACTACATGAGTCGACCGGCGTACTTCCGAGCATGGAGACATGGAACACCGCATGAACACCCGATAAACTTGGCAGTAAAGCCAACCGATAAGAATCGTACTCCACCCTCTCAGACTCCTGAAGTACCCGGATATACCTGAGATACTTTTCCTCGCCGTTGATCCTAACCACTTCTCTCTTAGGCATTACCTTTAAGAAGACATGATCAGCCACCTCAAACTCTAAAGGTCGTCGTTTTTTGTCGCATAGCTCTTCTACCGGCTCTGAGCCGTGAAAAGACGCTTTCGTATCAAGTCCACCTTCTCAAAGGTGTCTCTAACCAAATTCGGACCCATGGAGGGTCTCTCTCCCAACTTCATCCAACAAACAAGAGATCAACATGGCCTCCCATATAGTGCCTCATAGGATGCCATCTGTATGCTCGTCTGATAACTATTGTTGTAGGCAAATTCTAATAAGGTCAAATGCTTTTCCCAACTACCCTTAAAATCCAAGACGCATGTCTATAGCATGTCCTCTATAGTTTGGATGGTCCTCTCTAACTGACCATTTATTTGAGGATGAAAAGCAGTGCTCATCATCTACTGTGTTCTCATGGCTCACTAGAAACTCTCCTAAAAATGAGTCGTAAACCTAGGATCCCGGTCTGATACTATAGAGACTAGCACTCCATGTAACCGAACAATCTCTCGTATATACAACCTGCAGAATTCCTCTAGCGTTAAGGTCATCTGGCCTCTAAAAAGTGTGCCGACTGGTAAGTCGGTCTACTATCACCCACACCGCGTCATGTCCTAGCGATGTCCATGGTAAGTGGGTTACAAAATCCATCATAATGTGCTCCCACTTCTACTCAGCTACCTCCAAGGGCTGGAGTAATCCTGCTGGCCTCTAGTGCTCAACCTTTACCTGCTGACACGTGAGACATCATTGAACAAAGTCCCCAACTTGTTTCTTCATCTCGCTCTAGTAATACTGGCGACGAAGATCATGATACATCTTCGTGCCACCTAAGTGCATAGCAAAAAAGGAGCAATGAAACTCCTTGAGAGTCCCCTTTCTCAAATCTGCCAATTGGGAACCACAACTCTTCTTCAATACCAAAGACTACCATCCGTGTGAATGGCCCAGCCTTCGTCACATGTACCCGTCTGTACCCGGTCCCTGATGGACAATATTTCTATGTCCTATCCCTGGGACTCAATCACTCTGCTCAGTAAGGAAGGCGTAGCCACTAAAATCCCCAAGGTACTCTGAGCTTGATCATTGTACTACAGTCTGAACTGTCCCATAGTCTCAATCATCTGCCATTCCCGGGAAGTTATATTGCTTGGCCTCCCGGTGACTTAGTGAGTGCATCAAACTACCATATTTGCACCTTCAGGAATTGGTGATGCAAAAGCGAAATCGTAATCCTCCAAATACTCCATCCACCTGCATTGCCTCATGTTGAGGCCCCGCGGTGTGAAAATATACTTCAGACTTTTGTGGTCTGAAAACACGTCGAACTGTTCACTCTATAGGTAGTGGTGCCAAATCTTCAAAGCAAAGACAATGGCCGCCAACTCCATATCAAGTGTGGGGTAACTCTGCTTATGGTTCTTTAGCTGCGAGACAAGCCCCTGACCCTCTCAGTACATAAAAACACATCTCTGATCCGTTGTAGAGCCTCTGACCTACTTGTGTACCTTTGTCCTCTTTCCGGGACTATCAGAATAGGAGCTGAAGTAAGCCTCATTATCAATTCCTGGAATGCCTTCTCACACAGGTAATTTCACTTAAACTTGACCTGTAGAATTGATCTAGGTCATAGGTGCGACTAGCAGGAGAAGTCCTAAATGAACCTCATTTAGTAACTTGCCAATCCCAGGAAACTGCATATCTCGAAGCGGCTCCGGTCTCTGATATCGCGCCTCAACCTTCGAGTCCATGAATGCCCCAAGCCGATACCACGTGCCCCAGTCTTACCTTGGTAAGCCCTGATTCACACTTGATGGTGGCATACAAGTGAAATGTTCTCTGGGTCACGGAGAACAATCCTCAAGTAACCCTCATGATCCTCCTCAGACTTGGAGTAGATCAAGATGTCGTCCACGAAAACCACAACAAACCGATCTAGGTAGGGTTGGAACCCCCTATGTAAGATCCGTAGATATTTAATTTAGACATTTGTCCATCCGAATGGCATCACTGTGAACTCGAAATGCCATACCGCTTCCTAAACATTGTCTTAGGGATGTCTACCTCCCTAACTCTCAATTGATGATAACCGGTAAGAAGATCTATCTTGAAATACACCCGCACCCCTCTCAGTTGATCAAACAAATCATCAATCCTCGACAAAGGGTACCTATTCTTAATAGTAACCATGTTCGACCTCTTAGATAATCTATCTGGCCAGGAGAGTGCTTGTTCTTCTTCTTAGCAAAAGAACGACAGGAGCGCCCCCGGTGAAGTGCTCGGTCTAATAAAACCCCTTTCCAACAATTCCTGCAATTGGACCTTGAGTTCTTGCAACTTAGCAGGTGCCATTCTATGCGGATCATAGAAATAGGTTATGTATCAGGGTGTAACTCGATGGTGAAGTCTACATCCCTATATGGAGGTAATCCCGGTAGTTCATTTGGAAAAACGTCTTCATATTCACAAACCTACCAAGGTGGACTCAACTCCTATCTTGCCTTGCAACCACAGGAGTAAGGCTTGCGGTAACCCGTCATTGCCCATTACCTTTAGTCGCCTGCTTTGCTTGAGGTAAAGCGTCATGTATCCCCACACAGAGCATAAAGCAAATACCATCCAGTGTGTAGGCAGCAACCCTCCTACGATCACAATCAATGATGACTCGATATTCCGTCAACCAATCCATCCCAAGGATAACATCAAACTCCGACATGTCCACGTGCGTAGGTCCACGGTGGGTAAGTCCACGAGATCTCTAACTCACAATCCCGGAATATATCGATCCAACACTCACCTAATTCCTAGGGAGAACTCACTGTCGTCTTTTCAAGGTTTCAACCTCTAAGCCCAAACCTTCTTAACGTTAACTTTTGTACTCTCGGATGTTCGGTCGTCATCCCTCCCCCCTCAATGGCCATAGCTATCTTGACTGTCAAGTTCGTGTCTTATAGGAGGAGTCCCACAATTTTACCTAAGATGGACATCTTCAGACCATCCTCAAACTTTCTCACTTTGGCCAAGTCTGTGGCCACATAATCATCAGCGAAACGAGCTAATTCAGTGAACTTAGCCACGTATCAAGCACTATCATCTTTCCTTGTTTCAATTCTAGGAACTCCCGAGCTTTTGCATGTCGAGCAAGATCCAGGAAATATTTGCCCATGAAGAGCTCACGGAACTCTTCCCATGTCATTGCCTCTAAGTTCCTTGAAGCTTTAACCCAATCCCACCATACTAGGGATTTACCCTCTAGCTGGAATGTAGCTAGCCTTATCCTAGTGGCATCGGAGGTGATCTCCATAAACCTTGAGATCCCTCTCCTTGTCTAACTAGTAGTGCATGTTCCAACTACTAATAAACCTCCACATCCCGAACTATCCCGCTCGTTCATTTTCCGAACCCCTAAGGTTATGTTCTCTAACCCTAGTGTTCATCTTTTCCTATATACATTCTACCACCATGTATAAAAATTCACATAATATGCCAACACCACAATCACATAAATCTGAAACATGAAATGCCTGATAGATACAATTAACTTTTAAATTATACCCTAGTAGTTTATTTCATGTTTAAGGTATAATATAAGTAAAATTTTCATTTTTCGGAAATTTGAGTACTAAGGGTAAATTGGTAATTTTCTAAGGACCTAAGTGACATAAGGTGAAAATATTATATGTTAAAGTAGAAATATGACAAGTTGATTTTCAAATAGAATGAAGTGGAAAGGCTAAAATCCAAAAGGAAAATTTTAAACCAAAAGAGGATAAGGCCAAACATGGCCTTATGATAAGACCAAAATATCTCATTTTGGTGTGGGAAGGTTAGGGATTTCCGGTGGGGGAGAAGGAGAAAGAGAGAAGAGAAGAAGAAGGAAGAAGGAAAAAGAGAAGAAGAAGGACGAAGGAATAAGAGAAGAAGAAGAAAATCCATGTTTGGAAACTTGTTTAGGTTGTGTATCAAAAGTATGGAACCTATATGTTTGGAACTCTTGTATTTGTTAGTATGGAACCTATTTGTATGGATTTGTTGGTTAGGAAAACCTCCTAGCTCTCTCTTTGCCTATGTTTGGGGTTTGAAGAACCCTATCTCTGTATAAAAGTGATTTGTGTTGGTTATAGTTCGGTTTTAGGGTTGGTTTTGAGTTGATTTAGTTTTGGTTGGAAGATTTCCATTGAAAATAGCCAGAACTGGCCATTTCTGCCAAAATCGCAGGTGAGTACCGGTGTTGAAAGTTAAGTACTGGTACTCAATGTTGTTTCTAGCCTAGAGGGTTGATCACAGGGTACTAGAGTTAAGTACCGGTACTCAGTTGTTTCCAGGTCAAAGGATGTTAAATGCCGGCGCAGGCGATCACCGTGCCTAGTGATTTAAGGTCCAAATGATGTTAAGTCTGGAGTACTAAAAGGCGATCTGGGGTACTCAAAGTGATTTAAGGTCCAAATGATGTTAAGTCCAGTCTTGAAAGTTAGTACGATTGCCTTTCAATGATTTAAGGTCAGATGATGTTAAGTACAGTCTTAAAAGCTAAGTCTTAGGTACTCAAAGTTGAATGCAGGTACTTTCGAAGTGGTTTAAGGTCAGATGATGTTGAGTACGATTACTGTTTCGATTACTCAAAGTGGCTTAAGGTCTAGAGGATGTTAAAAATTATTTCCCGATTACTAAAGTTGAGTACTAGTACTCGAAGTTGTTCAAGTTAGTCTTGGTATAATTGTATGCACATTAGGAAGTCGGATAGTGAATGAATAGGCACGTCTGTTCAATACTTCGATACTCCTTTTAGTGCTACGACATACATTGCGTGGGCGGGCACGTCTCTTATGTTCTTTCTGATGCCACGCTAGTCTTCGGCATACAATTACATGGGCGGGCCCACGTATTGTGCTTGACACCTTTGTTCGTCGCATGCAGTACCTTGAATTTTCCTATTGTCTTTGTAGCCCTCTCTTTCGTATTCCTTGTCTATACAAGCAAACATTTATATGAAAAGTATTTGAATAAAATGACATGTGAAACATTTATTTGATAAGAATATGAATAATGAATAATAAGAAAGCATAAGAAATCAGTATGTTATGTTATGTATTGTACCCTCAAGTACTCTCTGTATAAGATTTTTGTTCTGAACTCCTATGGGAGATATGAAAGTTCCGTTACAAGAATTATGTATATGAAAACTCTGTTATACGTAAACTCTAACATATGCATTATGTTATATGTATCTTGTAATTGTGGACCACTTCTAGTGGTCATATCTGCTATATGTTTTCCACTAAGCTATAAGCTTAGCATGAGTGTTTCATCAGATGTGAGTGCGAAGGGACGTCGAGGAGCATTATGTGTATGCGGCGGGATAACACGACAATAGGAGTCCCACGATGTAGGTTTTGATTTTTAGTTTTGTATTGTAAATGTTAAAGTTTTTGTAATAGTGGAATTTGTTTATATACAAGTAAATGGGACTCAGGAATATGTACATGACAGTTTAAACACCACTACATTGGTGGTATTAGAATTTTTATTTCCTTATTGTTTTATATATTGAATAGGCCCACCAACGTCAGCAGGTTAAAGAGTCCCAGTCCCGTGCTGCGCCCCCTCTCTGCGCCTAGGCGGGGGTAGGGGCGTGACAATTTAGTGGTATCAAAGCCAGGTTTAGGCGTTTCTGGATTATAAGAGCCAAGGTTTAGGCGGTTCTAGGAAAACTATTAGGTTAAAAATGTACCTACCTTAGTATTAATGTTAGCCTGTCACGAATGCCCTTGTTTTCTATTGTTTAGAATGGATCAAGCTTGAAGGCTTTCGGGAAGAAAGCAGGTTGAAAGTGTTAATCCGCGGATTTGATCCATCTGTCTTTTAATTAAGTCGAGCTCAACTAGAAGTGAACATGCTTCCAGGCGAAGCATTGGTACAAATTTCTCACGATATGGAAAGGGTCTTAGATAGACTCACGACCCCAAGAGCTCTTATTGATTCTATAAGAAAGCATGGAGTAGAAGAATTTCATGGTACAAGTTTAGAAGAGTCTGATAAAGTCGAGTTTTGGCTTGAGAAATTACAAAGAGCCCTGGACGAAGTAAAATGTCCCCTTGAGCAAATGGCCAAATGTGCGGTCTCACTACTGTAAGGTGCAGCTTATGATTGGTGGAAGTTAATCTTAAGAAATCCACTGCTTCCCGAACAAATATCATGGGACTTCTTTGTCCAAGAGTTTCAGACAAAGTATGTCACTAATGACTATAAAGAGACCAAGTGGAAGCAATTCCTGAATATGAAACAAGGGAATCGGACAGTGGCGGAATATGAGAAAGAATTTAGCTGCCTTAGTAAGTATCCACCAGAACTAGTCCTTACTGAAAATTTTCGATGTAGACAGTTTGAGGATGGCCTAAAAGAGTCAATAAAAAATGTACCTCTTGACTATTTCATCGTTGCAAGTAGTGAATTGTATCAGCTGGTGCAAGCAGCAATGAAAATAGAGAAATCAAAAATGAAGAATCAGGAAAGAAATTAGGAGAAAAAGTTGTTTGCAAAGTTAAGTAAATGTGATTTTTGGCTTAAGGAGTGTCATTCCTAGGTTATATTGTGTCTGCGGAGGGTATTAGAGTAGACCTTGCAAAAATTGAAGTAATTGTTAGTTGGAAACCACCTCGGAAATGCTTGAGGAGGTGAGAAGTTTCTTAGGTTTGCGGGTACTATCGAATGGTTCGCAAAGGATTCTCATAGCATCCTCACTTACTAAAGTTTACTCCGGGGAAAGGGTAAAAGTTTGTTTAGGAAGACAAATGGCAAATGTCGATCGAAGTTTTGATCAGTTAAAGAAGATACTAGTTGAAGCACCAATGTTGACTCAGCCTACTTTGGGTAAAGAATGTGCTTTGTATAGTGATGCCTCAAAGATAGACTTGGGATGTGTATATGCCTCTAGACAGATGAAACTGCATGAGCAAAATTATCTCACACATGATCTGGAGTTGGCAGCGGTAGTGTTCGCTTTGAAAATATGGCGACATTATTTATATGGTGACAAATATAGAATATTTACAGATCATAAGAGTCTTAAGTATCTGTTAAATTAGAAAGAACTGAACTTGAGGCAACGTCGGTGGTTAGAATTGTTCAAGGACTATGATTGCATAATTGATTACCACCCAGGAAAAGCTAATGTGGTGGCAAATGCTTTGAGTAGAAAAATGATTTCTGGTTTGTCCTTGAAAGAATGGACATGGAGATTTAAGTCTGATGGAGCCTTGTTAGCTGAATTGAGAGTTATGCCTGAGTTGAAGTAAATGATGATTGAGGCTCAGAAAAATGATGTCAAGTTACAACAAAGTGTACAATTGGTTCGAAATGGAGACTCGACTTATTATTCTATAGAAGAAGATGGAGGTTTGTATTACAAGACAAGATTATGTGTACCGAATGTCCCGGAATTGAGAAGTTGATGTACAAAAGCCAATCTAGTGTTACCTTGCATCCTGGAGGTAACAAGATGTACCAGGATTTGAAATAGTACTATTGGTGGCGAGTGATGAAAAAGGATATAGTAGAGTATGTATCCAAATGTCTGACTTGTCATCAAGTAAAAGCTAGACATCAAGTCTCGTCAGTGCATTAAATCATCCCGAGTTCCACAATGGAAATAGGACAAAATAACTATGGACTTTATTATTGGTTTCCCCCTCACCCAGTGAAACATGATTCGGTTGGAGTGTCGTTGCTGAACTTACAAAAGTCTACTCACTTCTTACCCGGTCAGCGATTATTCAATGGATCGGTTAATGGAGTTATATGTGAATGAGATAGTTCGGTTACATGGGATTCCACTATCAATAGTGTCTGACTGCGATCCACGGTTTACATGAGTTTTGGAAGAAAATTCTGATCGACAGGTACTCGGCTAAATTTTAGTACGACCTTCCATCCCGCAACGGATGGACAATGCGGAAAGAGTGATTCAAGTGTTAGAAGATTATACTTTGGTTTGTGTTAGATTTTCCTCGTAGTTGTGATAGATATAGTGCTCCTGCACCTTTCCTATAACAATGCGACGTCAAGTATTTGTATGACTCCTTATAAAGCCTTGTATGGAAGAAAATGGGAACTTCGTATGTCGGGATACACCGAACGAGAAAAACACCGTCCTGCATAGCGAGCAAAAAACCAAGAGAGTTCAGGGTCATTCAAAGAAAGGTTAAAAGTCGTTAGGTGATAGACAAAATCATATGCAAATCTGAAAAGAAAGGACATAGAGGACGAAGTTGGAGATAAGGTTTTCTTAAAAGTATCACCACGGAGGAAAGTACTCCCATCGAAAGAAAGAAAAACCAAATCCACGCATTATGACCTTAAGTGAGATTTTGTGGCATGCATCGCTTGGCTCCTCCCACCGAGTCAGCCAAACACATGAATGTTCCGCGCCTGGGTCATTCTCTTGAAGATACCATTCTGATGAATCGCACATATTACTCTCAAAGACAAGAGTAGCACAAGTGCAACTAAACTTCACTTGATGGCAATAAAAACTATTCTGTAGATCGTGGAAAGTAAAACACCATAACAAACAAGTCTTCTAGTAAAGGTGCTTTGGGCAACACCATGATATGGAAGTAGCTGCACCAATCCGTGGGAATTGACAATGAGAACATAGTATCCACAACTCTTCGATTCGTATACTTCGAGGATCTAAAATTTTTATGTAGAGTTGTAACACCCCAACTCAAATTATAATTCTAGTAGTTTATTTCATGTTTAGTGGTATAATATAAGTAAATTTTGCATTTTTCTAAACTTAGTACTAGGTAAATAATTTTGCTAATAAGAACCCAAGTGACATAAGATTAAAAAGATTATATAAAAGTAAATATGACAAGTTTATTTTAAATAATGAAGTGGGAGACTAAAAACGCAAAAGGAAAAATTTTAAACTAAAGAGGATAAGGCCAAACATGGTCTTATGATAAGACCAAAATATTCATTTTGGTGAAGGTTAGGCTTTCCATGGGGAGAGAAGGAGCAGAGAAGAGAACAAAGGAAGAGGGAAAATAAGTGAGACGAAGAAGAAAATCTAGGTTCGGAAACTTGTTTAGGTTGTGTATCAAAAGTATGGAACCTATATGTTTGGAACTTTGGTTTGGAACTCTTGTATTTGTTAGTATGGAACCTATTTGTATGGATTTGTTGGTCAGAAACCCTCCCAAATTCTCTCTCTCTCTTTGCCTATTTTGGCCCATGACCTTCATTCCCATATAAAAGTGATTTCCAGGTTGGTTCTAGTTCCTATTGGGGTTATTTTGAAGTTGGTTTAGTTTTGGCTGGAAGATTTCTAGTACACATCAGTCATCAGAAATGCGAAAATGGCATTCAGACTTAAAGTCGAGCAATCGACACCAATGCTGTTTCTAGCTTCCGAGGTCGAGCACCGCACTAAGAGCGGCACCGCAAGATCAAAGTCGTTCATCCAAATGATGTTGGGCGTCAGATCGTTTGAAACAGATTCTAAAGTGATTTAAGTCCAGATGATGCTGGGCACCAAGATCGGAAGTCGAAACCTGCATCAAAGTGATTTAAGGTATAGACGATGTTATAATCATATCGAAAAGTCGAAAATGCACTAGAAGCACTCAGTGATTTAGCGTCCAGATGATGTTACACTCCAGATCAAAGTCGAAGATCGATAATCAAAAGGTCCGTAGGATGTTAAGCAACGACACCGAAAAGCTGAGGACCTAGACTAAAGCGGGTTTAAGGTCCGTACGATGTTATACCAGATCAAAGCTGGCACTTGCATCAAAGTGATTTAAGATCCAAAGGATGTTAAGTACCGATATCGGTGCCGAGCATCGGAGCATCAAAGTTGTTTAAGGTCGCACCGGTATATAATTGTGGCTGGGTCAAGATTAGATAATAACGAATAGCACGCCTGCTCGTTGCACTCGCTAGTGTTACAAAGACTTCGCTAGCCGTGGCGCGACGTCATTGGCAAGCCGCTACGGCTAATTCTTCGCGAAGTATGGCATTTCGCGAGAGCGCAAAAATATACAGGCTTTCAAAGAACTTTGTTCAAGATACAATACCTTCGTACCTATCGTGGCCGCCGCTTCCTCTCCTTTATCATATTAGTCTATACAAACATTTATATATAAAAGTATTTGAATAAACACTATGGAAACATTTATATGATAATAATAAAGGAATGAATAAGAAAGATAAGAAATCGCCTTTGTTTCAGACATCCCCTGCATCGATAAGATTCGCTCGAACTCCTACTGAGATAAGGAAAGTTCCGTTACAAGAATTATGTATATGAAAAACCGATGAACTAACATATGAAATCAGATCTATGGATCACTCGGTCACACCGCTTATCCGCTTCCCACTGCTTAAGCTAGCACCCGGTGTTTCATCCGTAGGTATTGAAGAGTGGCGATCCGAGACCCAAGATACAATTGTACAACACAAAGAAGAGGGATTCCACCGATGTAGGTTTTGATTTTTAGTTTCATTTGTAAATGTAAAAGTTTTTGTAATAATGTGAATTTGCTTATATACAAGTAGATAGACTCAGAATATTTACGTAGATTACTAAAATACTACTGGGGTGGTAGTAGAATTTGATTTCCTTATGGTTTTAGATATGAACAGGCCCACCAACGTCCGTAAAAACAAAAGTTAAAGAGTCTCAATTCCGCGTTCGCGCCTCTTTGCACTCGTTGAGCTGGGCATAAGACAGCAATGGTCTAAACTCCATGCCCATCAAGTCCCAGACCACGCTCACGCCCGATACCAAACCGTAGTTGGTACCCGGGATCTGTCAGCAACTAAGTAATCATAAACCCAAGCTCCGATACTGTCGCGACGCTGTATCGATGCATCATAAATGTCTAAATTTAGTCCATGCTCTCAAGGCCTGTATCAGATACCTAAGTCGATAACAAGATGTGACACCCCAAAATCAGGGGGTCCGTTGAACAATCGTCAACCCGTAAAAAACTAGTAGATTTGCACCCAATACCACACTGTCAGGTTCCCTTTACCGGACCTATAATTTAACAAAATCGGAGGCGCCTTGCACCGGGAGCTCTCTACCCCAAAATACAACCCAGGATATATAATAACATGACCCATTCAGGTCAAATATAACACAAAGGATCGTGATAGTGGTCCATTTATGAGTAAAGTGGTCCAACCGCCCATTATCCATACTCAAAACATACAAGTTGCGACACATAGTCCTAAGAGTTTAATTACAACACTCTTATACAAAATACATGCTAGAACTAGTCTGCTCCAAATTTTTTTACAAAATGATTACAAAGCCACAACCTTTCTTCACAATTACGACTCGAGTAGCGCCAGCCCACCGGTACCTTGCACTCCGAATCCGTTTTTCCGAGAAGGGTAGCTACCCCTAGTAGAGTAAACTCCTACAGAGGTTACTCCCCACCTAAGTGTACATGCAATGGTCATGTTCACAATTCACATTCATGTTCCAAGTATAAACATGCAATTTTTACTATGGAACCATGATAATATGAAATGAGATGTGAGACTTAATAATGTACCCTTATCTATCTTACCGACTCACATCTTATACCGAGTCCTTTACCAACTCCTACTACATAATGTGATGTCAAAGTGTGATAAAAACATACCGTGATTACATCCACGATCACTTTTCAACAAAATTCATTTGTTTTCGTAAACCAAAAAACTTTTGGATGTTACACCTCAATGATCATTTATATTCAAACTACGTGGTTCTTTACTGCAAGCACTTTCAGCCCGCATACGATGCCTTCCTACACTTTCATGGGCTTTCACCGTTGGACACATATGTATAACCAAAAATACCAGGTCTTTCACTCGAGGGGGTATCTATCCCTGCTTGTTATTACTTGACACATATTTTCATTTTCATATGCAACTATGCACTTATTACGCCACCCCGCCAGTCATCATCGAGTCCATCATCAAACACCAAACGCGCAGAACGTTGATCCATACCATGCACTTCGTGACCCATTTCATGCGATGTCCCCATGATATGCACGCGATATGTCATTTCCATGCCTATACCTATGTCACAGATATATGATGCAATGTTATATGGACAACTTACTCATGAATCATAGACAATTCGCATCAATCAAAGATAAAATTTCCAAACGATCACATTTCGCATGTCAATATATTCGCATTAACACATATATATCAACATCAATGTTATATCACTAAACTAAGCAATGGACATAATTTTTATCCTCTTAGTCCAACTTGCATTATAACATGTCCACACAAATATCCCACAAACAAGCTATTGAATGTCTGACGATATTACCAAACTCATCACATGTCAATACATTAGGACACACATATTGACCTTAAATCAATTACCACCAACCATGTCATTCAAACTCAAGCAATGATAACTTGATCCTCAAGACCAATTGTGGCATAGAGATGCCCACAAAAAATTTCACACAACAAGCCATAATATACCACGGGATAGTTTTGAACTTAGTTCAGAAACTAGTCCCCTAACAGTTCCAAAATCTGGACATAACCCATTAAACAAATTTAGTCAGAGTAATCCCAGAAATGTAACTATAACTTGAGTCAGAGGTCCATATCATGACCAAAAGCCTACATCAATTTTACAGATCCAGCAATTTCCAAGAAGAACACTAGTCCAAATTTCTCTTTTCCTTAATCGAAAATCAATCTAAAATTTGGGCAAGGTATAGGGTCAAAACAGTAAGTAGCCTCGTGGCGCCCAGAAAAACCCGACCATAACTTGAGTTTGGTAGAGGTCAAATTTAGGTGATTCAAAAAAATCTAACATCAATTTCACAACAGCCATACTTTATGCGAAGGACTTTGGTCCACTTCTCCTTTTCAACCGAAAATCGTCCAAAATCTTGACAAAGGTATAGGGTCAATACAAGGCAAAGCCAGTAGGCCTCTCAAAATGGACCATACCTTGAGTTATATAGTCCACTTAGTGGATTCAAAAGCCTACATCGTTGTGGATGTATCTATAGATTCTGAAGAATAATAGTCCAAATTTCTTTCAACCTAAAATCAGTCCCAATTCGACAAGGTATGGTCAAAACAGATGTACTGCAGCCCAACCAATTACAACTTGAGCTTATAAAGGTTCAATTTTGATGATTAAAAATCTACAACAAGTTTACGATGCTATAATCATGAAGAACACTAGTCCAAATTTCTGTTTTCCCAACCGAAAAATCAATCCCAAAAATCCGATCGCTTCATAGCCAAAAACAAAGTGAAGATTCTCTATCGTACTTTACGCCGCAGCCTTAGAGCGGAAAATAAAACCAAAGTAGGAAGAATCCCTGCATCTGGGGAGCATAAAAGAAACTGGCGAAGTCCTCGTGGGACACTTCCTAAACTCAAACCTGATTTACCGAACTCTCGCTTGAATCCGTGAAATCCCGTGTTTTGCACCACGATACCCCCGCCGAAAGATGAACTTTCGTTCTTAGCCCAACGAATTCCGATCGACGGAACTCCGTAGATCGAAGAGAGAAGCTTGGTTTCCTCTTTTTCTTTCTCTCTTTCTCTCTTTCTCTTCTCTTTCTCTCTCACGCCATGTGTCCATTACTCGTTCAGGTTTGTTTCTGTCTCGAAACAATTTATTTCATCTCAATTCAAGTTTAATTTATTTTAAATGAACTGTACTTAATTTTTTTTTCACTTTCGAGATTTTTTTTTTCTCAAAAATCCCCTTTGAGGTACAATAAGTCCACTAGGCACCCGGGATGCCCCAAAAATTATGAAAATCCGATCACTTCATAATTTAACTAAATTTTGCAACTAGATTTGGCGAAGAACTAACCATAAGGCCTGGCTTTCTTCATCCGAAGATCTAAAATTCCAATTTGCAACTTATACAACACGACAATTCTACCATTTCTCTTGCCCTTTTTCTGAAAAACCAAATGTACTGAAGTTTTACACGTATACTAGGATTTCACCGATTTGATTCAAGGTTACAATTATTCTATATGATACAAGGACTCTCTCTGAACCCACGAACCTTCGACTATATAATCACTCTGGGGTGGAATTTAGAATGACCCTCCATCTTCCCCTAAATTGCATCACACACCAATTCCCCACAACACATCAATAAAAAGGTGAAGAATATAAAGAATATCATCTTCACCGTAGGTGAAGGGCTTTAACTGGTAATAATTCTCGTAGAGTATTCGCACTCGCACCTTCATTACATTCGGACTTTATTCTTCTTCAAGCTCTGCCTCCCAAAACTGGGTAGTGAGCATTTTCCGCAAAGTCTCTAAATATATAGCCTTAGCATATTTGAAGTATAAAGACTAGATAAGGTTGATAATTATCTGTAATATGACTCAAACCTACTCCTTGAATTATTTAGATACTTTCCTTAAGCTATCAACACGAAAATAGGAAACTTGCTACCTAAGAATTCTCTTCAAAATATAATCCTTATTTGATTCTAATTCTGGTTTGATAGCCTATAAGATCCGATCTTCTTGATTGGATCTTTATCCGCTTGCCTAAATGATCTTGACTTGATCGTTATCTCACACAAGATATCGTGCCCATAGGTTAGCTTTGCTCCCCAAGCACCTCAATTTCCAAGCTAGCAGAAACTATGCATCCCAATGGCCGTTTCTCGGTTTCTAGTCCGCACTTCTCATCACTAGCAATGCCCCGCAAAAAGATGTAGTGGTTGCCTTAGTCCCAACTATCTATGGTCTTTACCAGAACTTCACCTCTAATTTTTCAAATCGTCATCAACCTTGAACTCTGAAGACGTTATCTTCTGGTAGAACCCTTTGGAACAAAGATATGGACAATCTCAAACCCAACATTCTCCCCCTTTGTCTATGTCTTTATTAAAAACATCCCTCAAAGAATGTAACAAGAATGTGTAATAGAGTGAGAGGCGGTAGGCACTAGACACTTGATGAAGATTGCCATTTCATTATTAGATTCCCCTAATTACAACTTAGTCATTCATCTTTGTGGAAGGAAATTAGAAAGGCTAAAGAATCCTCCTCTTGTCATTCTCTTCATCTCCTTACTTCTCTCCTTAAGTGAAGATCAATAAGTCAAGGATCCAAAGTATTTACGTGTCTAGACTCTAACTTTGCCTTTTTTTCCCTCACAGTAAAGTATAAATATGTTTGTTGGCCCCTCTTTTAAATGAGGATTACAACATTCTCTTTCTCAACATTTATAATGGGATTGAGGAAACTGAAATTATAATCCTTAGAAGAGTTTTTAGTAATATGAGAAAATAGAAAATTGATATCTATTCAGGTTATTGATGTTGAAATAGAATTCTGAAATAGTAGATTAGTACTAGTAATTGGGGGTTCTAATAATAGCATATCATTTGTTATAAATAAAATTATTATAATGATTAGTATAATAATGCCATATTATTTTAGAATATAACCAATTTTCCCAACACACACTGTTCCAACACATTCTGCAATACCACATCAATTGTACCAACACCATCATTCTTGTGTATCCAACATAGACATTGTACTCAGGTGTCCCTAATCATTTGTGTGGCCACTACAGGCTGTGTGTATTGCGGTTTCCTGAGCTATATTATGTTGGACGTACGTGCTGGGTTTAATATCTCTACTTCCTATGTAAGTCAGAACTGCCTGCAGGTAGTTCTTTCTGAACAGCTTGACCACAATCCTGTCTCCACCCGCTTCAAGACAATATTAATTCAGATAACAAACAAATTATTCTTCTAATTTTAAGTTAAATCACTTCCAATTAAATTGAAAAGCCAAGAAAAAGTACCATTTTCTTTTTTCTGCGATATATAAAAGAGAAAAAGATATTTCAAACTATAGTCCAAGGCCCATATGAGAATTAGAAAATAGAACTGGGATCCGAGATACAAAAAACTAGAGTATCTTCCATTCTCCATCTCTATCTCTATCTCCATATATGGATATTTTAACCAAAAACCATGCTCCATCTCTATTTGCATCTCTAACTCCAACTCCAAATATGGAGATGTGAACAATAAGACACTATTCAATCTATTTTTATTTTTATAATAATAAAAAAAAAAAAAGTAAAAAAGTGAATAGTAAAAACCATTCTCCTATTTTTAAAATATTTGAGGAAGTGAATATTTATTTGAAGCATCTTCATCCACAAATCTCCATTTTTATCTCAAAATTGGTACTTCTCCATATTTGGAGATGACGAAATCCACTTTTTTCATTTCCAACTCTGACTAACATTCTTTAAATTCATCTTCAAATCACTATTCTCATCTTTATAAAAAAAATTGGAGAATAGTACTTTGTATTTTACTTTTTTACTTTTTCATTATTATAAAAATAGAAAAGGTTTGAATAGTGTCATACTATTCACATCTCCAAATTTGGAGGTGAAAATGACGCACGGTTGGAGATGGTTTTTGGGGTGAAAATCTCCACTTATGGAGATGGAGTTGAAAATGGGGCACAGTTGAAGTTGGAGCGTTTCAATAAGCAACCACTCAAACTCTGGATTCTATTCAAGAACGTCCATTAGCCTCTCTAACAGATGATGATGTGAGATTTGATGTTTGAGCTGAAAACTCGTTTTTTTCCAAACCAATTAATGCTGTGGACAATAAAGTTAATGAAAAATATATGTGCTCACCAGCAAGCACTTCCTCATGGACAAACTGTGATAATATTCCGTGTTGCTGCCAATGGGCCCGTGAACTTCTAATCGGCAACCGTTATCAGCATCATGATCTGCCAATCAATAAGAATCAACTATAACATATATTCTAACTTTATAGAGATATGAACAAACCCCATAGTAGCAGCAGTACCTCCATTAAAGCATCAAGCAAACAACAAAGCCGCATAAATAAAATGAAAATATTAAAGTTAAACAGGGAAATACAAAGTACCTACCCCATTTGTTTAGTAAAATCCGTTCTAACGCAATCTATATCAGAATTGATGCGCAACGAAGTTCTTAATCAGCATCTTTTTGCTTCTTGGAGATCTAAAGTACCCATCCTAGAAAGATGACAAATCACTTGAGCCCAAAAAATAGAAAGAGGAATATAAAGATAATGCAACTTGGAGTAAGATTTTCTACAAAGAAATAAGACAAAATAAAAATGAATGCAATTATGTCGCCTTTTCTTTTATCGTTATGATAAGCAAAACAAAATACTTAGTGGCTGTTACAGAGAGGACTGGCCAGCAATTTCAGCTGCATTGTTGATCACTGTCCAAATAAATGGTCCCGCCAGGACTAACAGTGGTTCACAGTGCGCGCATGCAGCCATAGATCCCTTGACCCCTTCAAACTGCAAAACAATAGAAATTAAAGCAGTTCCACTGGCCTTTTATGAAGTCGATCCTCATAGATCAGAACATAGCCAAGGCAGGAGGGACCATCAGTAGGGAATCGAGGGCAATACCACATTACAACTATAGTATAGCTCATCTAAAACAATTGTTGGGATGTCACACCACAACTTGGAAGAAAGCCAAGCTTTCGATATGAAAAATTAAGAGAAAATGAAACATATTTCTTACAAGCAGGTAGAAAACAAATTGAAAACCTTATAGTCCCTTTACCTTCAACGCCACTTTACGCCCATTCAAGCAAATAATGCATACAGCACTTTGTCACTCCCCATCCCAGTATGCAGGAAAGGCTTATCGGAATCATAAAATTGTATGACCTCCCCAACCTTATTATGTTCGAAAGAAACTACAGGAACTTTATTACCCACTCACACAATAAAAGGTTATTTATTTTGTGAGTTAACATTCCAAATAATATTACAGAATTTAGTGTATAAGACTGATTCATTTTGTGAGAGGCTGGTGCGCTCAATGTTAGGTCAAACCGCCTCCCTAGCATCCTTCTTCTTTGGTTTGCACATGGATAATAAACAGGAGAGGATGCAGCATGCATCAACTATGATGCTATGTTGCTACCAAGTTGAAACTCAAAATCAAGCTATTAGATAACGTGACTGGTCAAGGCAATATTTGTGTTAGGGGCTAAAACCCAACGAAGTAAGTCAACCATAAAATTACAACACTTCTCAATTATATCTACAGGTTGTATCTTTCAAACAAATAATTTTTCCATCAATAGATCTCCACCAGTATACCACTGATGGGGAACACAGTTTAAAATGAGCATCTTCTATCTGAAGCACTAATAGTAGATGGAAAGCTTCACTCTGTTGGTAAGCATTGAACCTGCCGGAAGGATCACAGAAAAGAATCTGATTCTGGGATGTCCATTTGAAGCTGGAAAAATAACACAGCCACCCATGAACCAAAGAACACACAAAAAATAAAGGATATGAATCCCAAAAGCTGAAGAGTATTTAACAAATCAACAGCAACCAAAATTGGGCTCAAATCCACTAGAAACATAATCGACAAACTGTATAGCTGTTTCTCAGAAAATGATCAACAAATACTGGCTTCAGAACCTGGCGTACATCAATGGTTACTAAGAAATATAAGGGTTAAAAATCTACCAACTAGTCGCAGAGAGTTCCTTTTTCCTAGAAAGATCAAACAAATACCTTCCAAGACCATGGCGAGCATGAAGAAGGTAAGACAAGAAATTACACCAGTTTTTTTGTTCATGAAGTTTCTCCAGGTTCGCCACTGATTTCTGAAGATCTCTGGTGAGGAAATTCCCAAAGCTGAACATTTATCTGTAAAACTTGGGATGATGACAATCACAAACAAAATAACAGGAATAGATTCATTAATTACTCCAATCAGTACATGATTCCCACTACTATTGAAATCAAAGCACTCGATGATTAATGGGTTATCCTGCAAAGCAAATTAGAAACTGAAAGTTTAGTAACCTTGCTAATCGGGATAGTCCCACAAAAACATTGAATTGATTCCAATTAAAATGTGGATTTAATAACCATCATCTTAGTGAAAAAAATATGAAACAATCAAGCACTCAATGGTTCCTCAAGTAACATGATAAACAATAGAACAATTTTTGAAAACAGCACTCGTACTCGTGTAGCTCAAAAATTACTTGCGCTTCTTTTTTTCAAGAGTAATCACAAATATCAACATTAATGTAAGAAGGGGAAAAACTTGCCTTACTAACAAATTGCTGCATTGTCAGACATAGAGGCCTCCAGATTGGGTTCAAGTTGTTATCAACCACTTCTGTCTTGCAAAGTGGAACTGAACCTCCATTTTCAACTATCCTAGATATTCTTAAAAAAGGATCCTAACAAAGAAAAAAAGGATGAGAAAAATTTAAGACCCAAACACAAATCAATGCACCTTTAAGAACAAAGTAAACTGTGGGTTCTGAGTAATATTACACTTTTTGAAAACAGGTCCTTGTTTTCCAAGCGTGAACAATGAATTTAACTCAATCGTATTCTTGAAGCAATTATTTTCCTCTGGCATGACAGTTTCTAGGTCAGTTTGTCAAACCCTGTTCCCATTTCTGTTATGAAGATCTAGGGTTAAGCTCTGGCCTTGTTTAGTCACTTCATTCGCCATGAGTTAAGCAAAACACCATACAATAAAATATAAGTTCAATAATGACCAAATATTTGTAATAAATAATGTCTGATGGACTTCCTACTACAGATGACTACATTTTTGCATGTCTTGCCAAGTGCTACACAAGCACAATCGCACAAACTCTAAAATCAGACAATACTACAACTGTATACTAAAAAGCGCTCTGGTTAATATACTGGTTATGTAATTTCTCAACTAGTAAAACAACTTCACAGGAACATTGCATAATATACTGGTTATGTAATTTCTATTCAACTTTATTGCTCTAGTGAACAGAGGAAACATGAAGGATAGTGCAGCATCATTAAGTTGTGACAAACCAAGGCAACTTACCTCTGACAGAACACAACTGCCTTCTCCAAGAATTCTGCATCATTCAACTTCAGCATCTGCAAGGTCACAAGACACAAAGTTGAACTCTGAAATTCACCTTCAGAAAGACTTTGAAGCGCCATGTCTGAACACAAGAGTCTAATCCTAAACTTATCCATGAAAAGGAAACAATGATTTCAAACTTGCAATTCATAACTCTACACACACCAGCCAAGAATAATTTGCTTTAAAGGATTATGGTAAATATCTTTAAAATGTGCCAACACTTACCTAACGCACAGAAAAATCTATTCCTAAATTATGCTTAAAGAATTCATCTACAAACTTATGGACAGGGCTGCCGTTTCAAACAAAATATTAAACAATTGATGAAAGATAGTATACTATGACGAGAGATGCCCCCGTCTGTCCCTGTCTCTGAAAAATAAAAACATAAAAGAAACAAAGCATTTTTCTTTCTCACCAAGGTAATTTACAAAATAAACATGCCAAATGCAAATTTTTCAAGAACATTGGCACTAGGCTCACTGCAAAAAGAGAGGGAACTTTGCATATTAAGGATGAATTTAATGGTAAATATTTAGATTGCTGTACTTTTGTTTGGTATTGAATATGAAAAAAATTAAAAAGGGTATTAATTCGAAATTTTTGAGAAACCTGGACTTGTTGAGAATATTTGTGGTGAATATCAATCAAATCAGAGATCTAACTACATTTTTTCTTACAGTGATGAAACCATGAATTAACAAGGTTAGTGTAAAACCAAGTGAAATTCAAAGAGCAGGTTCACTTAAATGTCATGTAAGAAATTTGAATCATGATACTAGCCTTCTTTTTATTTCTACACCATTCCTAATGAGAAATTTAGGGCTATCGTCCTGGTGTGGAAGTAATTACTTTTCCATGTAATAATGACCTAATCCGATTAATCATCAAGATAAAGTGGAAGGCTAGGCACCAAGCAAGTGCTTAGGTTTTTCACTGTTATTAAATGTTTAACATTCTCAAGTACTTGCACATACATTAGAATAAAGCAGAAAACTGGCCTAGTCCCTTTATTACATTGTAATGGATAAAATTGATTGATATTTTAGAACATGAAGAAAACCAAAACTATGAAATATGGAGACTTTAACTACCTTATCATTTATTTTTCATTGGAAACACAAATTAATGTCCAGAACTCCTTTTTTTCCCTAGTTGACACAAACCCAACATCCAAAACATAGAAAACAGAACCATGTGGTACCCAGTAATATGTAGTGATACAATCACCATGGTATATCTAATCTCCACAAAATGTTGCTACTTGTCCATCATAATAACAGGCAGATATTGCTGAACAAATCCCATCAAAGTATAGTTTATTGGAAGTCAAACTAACGTTATAGAGGAACTAAGAAGCAGATGCATATTACCTCAACGTGGGTAAATTGTACATTTTGTATCAACATCATACACATGAAATCTGGAACACAGACGAGAAAACACATGATTGAACTGATGACACTAAAGAAGGTCTACCTAGGGTAGTGAACAGAATAAATCTACAGAATGAAGAAATGTACATAGATATATAGCACGCTTACATCAATGGCTGAACACCAAAGTGATACAACAGTAATTTTTTTTAATCCAAGCTGATCCAAGCTGTTCATTATTACTTGTGCGCCCAAGTTCCTCGGGCATCTCTTTTCTTAGAATATACTACTACCATAGGGTCACTCTGCACGCAAGGGAAAAGAAACTTTTCAGTTTAAATCCTAACAGCATGGTCAGCACCGTGATCCCAGTACATATCATAAAAATATTTTACTATATGGAGGTTACGAAAATTAAAAGTCATGCTAGCACTTTGATAGAACAAGTCATGTCAAAGAACAATTCTACATAGGCAAGGGCAACATTAATTCAACAGTAAAAATTTTGACTATGCACATAAATACCTTATAAATAGCAGTAGGCTTTGAGTCTTTGACTTGTTTCTTTAGACCACTATGGCTACTTATTGGGTTATATTGCATACAAATTGCTGCCTAAAATTCATATACAGTTTTATGCGGAGATACAAGATACCAGAAACTGTGTATGCAAGACTTAGATAGCTGGCTGGCTAAATTAAATATTAAAGTAGACAGACTGTACATGGTTAAGCATGTTATGTACATACACATCACCCATGATCCTTACAATATTAGGATTATCGAAAGGTTCTGGGGTGTTCTGAGTCTCGTTTCATTTTTTCAGAGAGAAGTAGTAAAATATCATGAGAGATAACACTATTTGGGTGGATACGGTGTATCACATCTTTAGAGCTCATTGGGTACGCTTGAAAATTGTTTAGTGGGTAAAGGAAAGAACATCCGGATGCTTTTCCGACGGGAAAGGAGGTAGAATCGTGGGCAAAGGCGGTGTGGGGGCTAAAAGGGGGTTTAATGGTAGCATTTCTAAATAATGATTTGTTGATTTTTGAGTTCGAAGATGTTGAAGAGGCAAACTGTGTGCTGAAAAGGGGCCGTCGAACGTTTCGGGGAGGAAGGCTAAATCTGGAAAGATGGAACCCAGATTCTGGGTGTGTGAAAAGAAAACCAATCGAATAGGTCATGGTAAGGATCGTAGGTTACCATCAGATCTATGGACTTGCGACGTTTCCGAGAATGATCGGGATGGGTGTGGGGGATAATTGGCATCGATGAGGACACGACACGCCTGACCGAGGTGGCCGCCATGGGCAAGGATTCCGTACATAAGGAAGGAGAGAGGCCATACGCGAACATCCTCTCAGGCTCAAGAAGCTATGAGCTACAACTATGGTGGGAATTGTAGCCGTGGGTAGCCGGAGTTTTTCCTTCGAAAGGAGCCGAAGACGGAAAGTGCAAAATCAGAGGAAGACGAAAGGTAGATTACGCGCGTTCAGGGGAGCCGTAGTGGAAGGCGTAGCGCATTGATGATGATGCTGTGAAAAGGCTCGTGAGTGGGAACTGGACTTAGCATTGGGTCTTGTCGACCATACCAAAGGAGAAGGAAGAACAACGGCTCAAGTTCCGAGGACACGTTGATCTATTTAGAAAGTGGCATCGGCAGAAGGGTCGTACAACCGTGAGGGCGATCTCGCCCGTGTTATGGGTCGAGGATGTGGCCGAATTCGGCCAAGCCCATCAGCCCAGCAAATTAAACCCAAAGTTAGGTGCCTTTCTACTTGACCAAGGCCCAAGGCCCACGTCTTAGGCTCGAGGTCAAGATGGATGGATCCTCTTGTCCATTTGTTTCGCACTCAGACCACAATGAAGGGAAGAAGAGAAGCGTGTTTTGGTTCTTTCAAACACAGGCGACGATTTCGCGAATTTGAGGTATGACCAGTCTCAACTCCTTCCCTCTACTTCTTCTCCTTCTATTTCAGACTGACTCTTCCCCTTGGGCGGCTGGGTCGAGGGTGGTATGCATGGAGGGGGATTGGGGGCGATGTGGGCAAACGCTTTTCAAGGTTGAAGATCAACATGTAACCCGATGGCTGGCAGGAGACGTGTGGTGGTGGGAAGAACAAAGAATGATTCAAAGCACAGGGGAAAGAAAGTGAGAGTGGGTGGAAATGACATAGCCCCGTGGGAAGAGAGTCATTAAGAATTTTTCGAGTTCGATTCCCGATGTATGATTCAAAGAGGAGATCCAGAGCCTTTGACTAATTACTCGAGACAAAAAGCAAAGGTAAGTGGGGAACTGTGGTCCACAAAGTTTGGATAGGGAGTTGAAGAAACTATGGAAATGTGATGGACAAAATGAGGAAGAAGAATGGAGCTCCTGAAAGGGTTTAGCGCCTTCACAGTGGTGTTTACCTAGCTCAATTTTGTCGTGGAATGTTAGGGGGGCTAACGATGGGGCGAAAAGAAAAGTGCTCAAGGCTTTTATTAAATGCAGAGGGTTGATGTTGTCTGTCTACAGGAGACAAAACTGAAGGAGGTCTCTAACATGATAATCAGAAGTTTGAGGGTGGGGAGATTTTTGGAGTGGGTGGCTATAAAAGCTAAGGGAGCGTCTGGGGGCATCCTCATTTTCTAGGATACTCGGGTCATTCAGTTATTAGATAAGGAGGAAGGCCGGTATACTTTATCTTGTAGATTTAAATCCTTGGAGGAGGATTTCACCTGGGTTTTTACCGGGGTGTATGGACCCACTGTGTACGGGAGGAGGGAGGAACCTTCCGGATGAACCAGGCTATTAGTGGGTTATGGGGAGATCCTTGAAGCTATAGGAGGATTAATGATAAGAGCTCCTATGGAAAGGAACAAAGAAGGTAGTCGTGACTATTCAATGAGGCGTTTCTCCTGTGTTACTTGGATGAGTTGAGCTAAAGACATCCTCCTATGCGTGAGACTTTTTTAATTCGGAAAGTGGGGCCCTAACAATGGAAGGTATGAAGGATGCATTTTTAATTATCGAAAGCGGGACTACCGCTTGGTAAGGGTGACACAAAGAATTCTTCCTATCATTCTACAATATTATTGGAAGGGGGTACATGGATAAATGGTCCCTCTCCCTTTAGATTTGAGAATATGTGGGTTAAAGTGGAGGGATTTAAGGAGCTTATTACTGATTGGTGGCAGAGCTTTGAGTTTAGGGGGACACATAGTTATGTGTTGATGGAGAAGATCAAAGCTTTGAAAGTAAAACTCAAAGTGTGGAACAAGGGGGTCTTTGGTAATGTGGAGGATCAAAAGAAGTCTGCTCTAAAAAATGTGGCTCATTGGGATGATCTTGAAAGCCAGAGACCTCTGTCTGATGGAGAGCGTCAAGAAAGGATGGGTGCTATGGAGGATTTCAAGAAGTGGGCGATCATGGAAGAAATTTCATGGAGGCAGAAGTAAAGAGAAACCTGGCTCAAGGAGGGTGATAGGAATACTGGTTTTTTTAACAAGATGGCAAATTCTCATAGAAAGAGAAACAACATTGACAGGATCCGTATAGGTGATCAATGGTTAACTGGCTTAGAGGAAGTAAAATTAGGCATTGTGAAGGCTTTTAAGGAACTCCCTGGAGACCCTGGGAATGGAGGGCTAGTCCAGAGGGGCTGAATTTTTCGATCGAATGACATGGAGGCTTTGAAAGGAAGTACTGCTCACTCAAGATGAGGTTCACGTTGCTTTGGTTGACCTGAATAGGGATAAGGCTCCCGGGCCGGACGGTTTTACGGCTGCTTTTTGGCAGTTTGGGTGCGACATTGTTAAATCAGATATTATGGGGCTATTCAGAGATTTTCATGAGCATGGGAGCTTTGTTAGAAGCCTGAACTCAACTTTTTTGGTTTTAATTCCGAAGAGATGAGGGGTTGAGGATCTGAAAGATTTCAGATCCATCAGTTTAACTAGTAGCATTTATAAATTGATTGCAAAAGTGTTGGCTAATAGGTTGAAAAGGGTGATGAATAAATTGGTGAATTCAGCTCAGAATGCTTTTGTGGAAGGGAGACAAATTCTAGATGCCCCTTGATTGCTAATGAAGTCATCGTTTCAATGCTAAAGAAGAAGGAAAATAAAAGGTGTAAACTCGGACATGAGCATATGACAAGATAAATTGGAATTTTCTCACAGCAGTGCTTGATAAAATGGGCTTTAAGGAGAAATGGCTGGGGTGGATTAAGTGGTGTATTTCTACTGCCTCTTTTTCAGTCTTGCCAAATGGTAGCCCATAAGGTTTTTTTAGAAGTTCGAGGGGGCTGAAGCAAGGAGATCCACTATCCCCCTACCTTTTTGTCTTGGGGATGGAAGCTTTTTCTCTTTTGGTGGATAGAGCAGCAGAGGGTGGTTTTATTTCTGGTTACAAGTTCAAGGAGGAAATGGCACAAAAAGGCAGACACACTCATTGTTTTGCAGATGATACTGTTTCAGAAGGACACCTAAGACCAAATGGCTTATCTCTATGGATTTGGCTCTGGTTTCAAGCTCGCTCTGTGTTGGAGAATTAATTTTGGATAAAAGTCTTTGATACTGTGGGGAGGGTTGAGAACGAGGAAATTTTAGCCATCGAGGTCAGCAAAATCGGGTCTCTTCCCACAGAGTACTGGGGTTGCCGCTGAGCAAAACAAAAGCTTCTAGCAAGGGGTGGGATGGGGTCAAAGAGGGTGTTTCAAAAGACTATTAACTGAAGAGGCAATACATTTCATGGGTGGAAGGCTTACTTTGATTAGAAGTCGTTCTGCCTAATCTCCCACCTACGCCATGTCCCCTGCTTCACTGCCTAGAGAGCCGGGCAGATCGATTAGAAAAATTCAAAGAGACTTTCTACGGGGAGGTAGTAACCTTCAAAGGAAGATCCATTTGGTCGGTACATTGTTCGAAAGCAAAGTGAAAGGTAATTCAGGCATTCAGGTCTTTACCCCAACAAGGCTCTTTTAGGAAAGTGGAATTAGAGATTTGCTATGGAGGAAAACTCGATATGGAGGAATATTATAAGCCTAAAGTATGGTATGGAGGAAGGGGGATGGTTCTCTAACACTCCTAGAGATAGTTATGGGGTCAGTCTTTGGAAGGATATTGGCAAAGAAGTGATGCGTATACAAGTGTAATTATTCGATCATGGTAATAGTCGAAGTCGATTTTGGGAAGATGTCCGGTGCAATAGTTCCTTTTACCTCTTTCCTTCCATCTATGAGGTGGCTAGCTCAAAAGGGGATAAGGTGGTGGATTTATGGGAAGGCACTGAGATAGGTGGAGGGTGGAACTTTAGATTCAAGAGACACTTTAATGATTGGGAAGTAGAAGAGGTTAAGAGATTTATATGTACTGTTAGTACCAAAAGCTTAAGCCCCCTCTCAATCGATAGACTTAGGTGGAATCGGGCGAAGGATGGTATGTTCTCAATCAAGTCTTGTTATGACTTATCGAATGAGGAGGCAAAGAACCAAGGCTCGTCAAGATGATTTGGAATCCTATCGCGCCTACAAAGGTGGGTTTTTTGTGTGGGAGGTGTAGGGGAAGATTTGACCATAGATCAACTCAAAACACGGATTTTTCTCAAGCAAGTGTCCTTTCTATGGGCAACTGATGAAATTTTGAGCATTCTTATCCACCATTCCCAAGATTTGGACACAGACTACTCTATTTTCCCTGTCGAAGGGGTGGATGGGTTTGTCTCGCAGCTCAAAGAGTCGCACGGACTAGGTCTCATCCCTCAAGAAAAAAAAGAAGCAAATTGTATGGGCCAAGCCCCGTGCTTGTTAAGGGCAATCTCGACAGAGGAGGAACAAAGTTGTGCTCGAGAGCTTCTCGTTGATAGTCAAGTCCTTTTTTTATAAGGTCTTTTTGTGAGGGTAACTATGATTCAATGAATCGGTCCTTTATAAGAGGAGTGTCGGGTTCTATGTGGGCTTGTGCAAGGGGTTGCTTGTTTTCTTTGCCTTTCGTTTTCGCGCTGTTTTTACTCTTTGTATAATTTCTAGTGTACTTCTCAGGTGCTCGCTTGTGGCTCTTCCCTTTTTAATATATGTGTTTTTTGCCTATCAAAAAAGTTCACTTTACGCAGAGCAAGCAGTAGCAAGTTATAATTCAAGGAAAATACTTTTATTATATAATGCAAGTACCTAATAGAAATAAATTAATCGTAGTCTATGAGATAGATGTTTTTATGAAGTGTGCAGTGTTGTCAAATTCTGACCAAGAACGAGAGGCTATTTTTAAGACGGTGAAGCGTGAGAAGGGGGGAAGAAATGCAAATAGACTACGTAACAAATCATAATGTGTTGTTAGTTCGTGAAGAGAATTCTTCTATATTTGCTTAAATACAGATTTTGCGTAATAGATTTTCAGCCACAAAAAGCTGCTATTTGAAATAACGTTTTTGTTTGTAGGAATTATATTCATTGAAAGAGAAAAATTTCTATATGGAAACCACTTCTCTTCCTATAAATTTCCTTATCCCACACATATACAAAGGTATACTTTCACCATCACATGCACTTCAGTACTAATGAACCTGGATTTTATCCCACCATACCCATAGCTATTTGTTTTTGGTTGCCTTCTTTCTAGGTTTTTCTGTAGCAAGATTTCTTGTCCTTTAATTCTACATAATTCCTTCTCAGTATTTGTAATATGTTTTCACTCATAATGGAACACTCAAGAAGTCCATATTCATAGCTTAAAAAATAAAGAGGAAAAAGAAAAATCTAACTACCACAAACAAAATGATAGTCACAACAAAGAAAGGTGGGCCCAACAAGACAGCAAAAAAAATATTGCACTGGAGTGAAAAACATGTGAAACACATGCCTTAGATAGGATGTCGCGATCACGTAACCTGATGCAGATAAAGATAGCTGCAGAAAATCAACGAAAAGGGCATGACTATAACAAAATCAAATAGACAGACAGTAAAAAAGGAATCAACACACTTTGAACAACAGACCATTTCATCTTTCTAGGATCACAACTTCCTGTGGTTAAATTTAAACGTAAATCTTCCATTTCCAGGTAGTCTTCACTCTTGGAGATGGGTACATTTTTAACTTTTATTTTGTAAAGAGCTGGTTCCAAGTTCAGCAAAATATATCTCTCTTTGGGGATCATATTCCTGCCTGCCCATTCTAAAAGGGCATTTTAGATGTTGGATTGCATTGAGCATGAAGGGGAAACCTCTTATCAAAATTTTAGGTTGCAAACTCTCTTATCAAAAAACTCTCCTGTGGTTAAATTTAAACATAAATCTTCCATATTCCTACCTTGAACTTCACAGCATTAACACTGAATATTTGAGAAAATAGCCAACCTCATATTCATACACTCAGGGTCACTAGAACAGGTGATATAATATGATCAGTGTGGAAATGCAATTTTCTGGCTAGTGTTTTCCCCTATTTGAAAGTGCTTAAATTGAACAGGAGTTCGAGAATTTGATCAAAGTTTCGCATGATCATGAAAGTTAACTGTCACACATGATGAAGAGCATAACAGAAAACATCTATTCAACCAGGATGAAGAGGAAGCCGCCGCAAAAATATAATTTTTCATGTATGTTTCTTAAAGGGGTGAAACTTTCTGGGCAAGTCTTTTACTGAGGATGACATGGAAAAATTATCATGTCATGCAATGGTGAGGAGAAGAACAACACTAAAATTTCCGCAAAAATTACCTGGATTTGAGAAATATTTTGAGCTCCAATTATGGACATCAAAAAAAAAAAGTGGGGACGAAAGTTAGCATCCAAGAAGAATTTAAAAGGAAAAAAAATCTTCATTCTCCAGTATACAACAAAAAAAAGCATAATTTTCATAATAATTGATAAAATTGATCGCAGAAAATATGGATTATTATTATAAAAATAAGATGACAATTTATTTATGATTCCAAGGATAATAGTACTGATAAGAACAATTTCCAGGAGAATTGGCTGACCGTGTCCTTGTATTTCAAGTGGATTCCTAAGTGATAATAGTAACGATAAGAACGATATCCAGGGAGAATTGGTTGCATGTAATCCATTTTGGTTTCCATTTCAAATTGTAATGGAAAATTTTCAATTGACAACGATTTCACTGTACTCCACTTTCTCTCGTCAACCACAAACACAACATTTAGAATTCATAACCATAACCACCTAAACACATGCAATGAAAACGAAATGAGAACAAAAGGAGTGAAAAAGAAAAGAACAAAGACAATGACATTGAAATTTTGTAAAAGGAACAAAACAACCCGAAAATAAAATCACAAAAGCTAGGTTTGAATCAACGTGTGCTGAAAAGAAAAACATTCAATGGAGAATTAGGATTTAATTAGAGAAAACAAAAAATGTACGGAAGGGCACCACCTCAGGTGAACAGTTGCTGAAAGCCCTGAGCTCAAAAGAAGTGGTCAACTGCATCGTTGACTTTAGCGTTGCTGGTGGAATGGGGGACATCCCGTCAGGCCCACTCCCACAGCCTGCTTCCCTCCTCCTTACCGCCTGAAAAGCAACCTCCCATCTTTTCTCTCTCTAGAAATAATCTTCACCCAAATTCCCTGTAATCGCTCTATCCGTGTGGCAGAAGGCAAAGACAGTCTATTAACATAAATGATAAATGGTATCTCACATATGTATTATATACATACTTGCTTTCTGTCTGATTCTCGAGAAAAATAAGGAAACTCAGAATTAATTCTCTTCTTGATCTTATCTAATGAGAAATGTCTATATCTAGACTTGGGGCACAAGAATCCATGGTCAGCTAGGCTTGCTGACACGTTGGCGGCTTTTTGCCACTACTTCTTTCGCCTCAATAGAATGTGTATGAATAGTTCAACAACCCCGGGTCATTCCAAGAATACAACAATTGAGTGCAATAAGGCCTCTATTTGGATAGGAAATAACATTTCAGGGAATGTAACGTATTGAACATATGATAAAATTTAGAAACATCTGTTTAAAATATACATCAAATAATTCAAAATTGTAAACTCAACCCTTTTTTATATTTTTTTTTTTTGAAAAATAATTATCATAAAAATACCCTTTATCCTTTTAAGTAATTACATGTCTTATAAAATCATTATTTTTACCAGAAAATAATTAAAGGGGAAAATGGTATTCGAATTTAAATGAGAATTTTTGTTGCCTGTTTTGTTTTTTTTTTAACTATTTTATTAGGAAATTAGTTGTCAATTTAACAAAAAAAAAGGAAATTGGTTGTTACTAAATAAAGAAAAAATATTTATAAAGATTAGAGTATAACGTATCAGTTTTGTATATATGTTTCACTTAATTGTATTGTGTCTACAAAATAAGAAAAGAAATAAATAAAAAATAAAAGTTAGTTTGATTGTATTATAAATATTTGTTAACAATTAAATATAATCAAAATTAATAGATATTTTTATATTTTTAAAATTATTATTTAATTACATAATGTTAAAAATAAAATCAATCTGGAATTAACAAATAAAAATAATTTATTCACTTCACTTGTTACCTTTCCTTTCTTATTTTTTATCCTTAACCTTTTTCTCAATTTTTTTAATCTCATATTTCTTCAAATTTCTTGTAACCAAATATAACCATGAATAATTTTTGTTGTCATATTCACCGATCACCTCGTATGAACTGGTTTTTCATTAGGCAAAAGTTGTTTTTTCAAGTTTAATTAGAACTTAATTTTGTTATGAAAATAATTAAAATTTAAAGTCTTTTTTTAAGTGAATTTTGCTTTATGGTTAATTAAACTTTCACTAGACAGCAAAAAATAAGCTTAAAATTTTGAAAGTGCTTTTTAATTATTTTTTATTAAAAAAAAAAATCTTTTGAACAATTATTAGAACTTGTTTGAGGAAGTGTTCTATATGACATAAAATTATTTGAAAATATGAAATATCTTTAAAATTTTACTATAAAGATGAGAGATTTGTAGTGGATGATGATTTTCATCAGTAATATTAAATATATATTTTCTTTATAAATATTATACAAAATATATAATAGCAATTTACTTCATTTTTAATTTCTTGATTTTATTTGATCTTAATTGTAAATAATTGGCGACAATTAAATCTAAGCATCAAATTTTAATCTAGGGTCCACAAAATTAAACCAATATAATAAATTAAAGTATTTCTCAATATTTTTAATTTTTCTATCATTGCAAAATTGTATCATTAAAAATTAGTAAGCTTAAATAATTTTGAAGTCACAGTATAAATCACAGCTATTTGCATAATGACTAGATGTGAAATTGGATAATCTGTATTTCTGAAAATATTTGTTAGTGTAAAAATTTCAAAAGGAATACCGTAGAAGATTCAGCGATGTCTTAAATCATAATCATTATCATCAACATCTACATTATTATTATTATTAACTTAGATAATTAGATTTCGTATAATTGTCTTCTTTTTATATTTTGTAATATTTTGTAAAAACATAAGTAGAATTCCATCTAGTTGAACATGTAAAAACATATTTTTAACTATATTTGCAATTTTACAACAATCAAAAATAATTCATGTTTTGTAGAACAATTAATATTATATGCAATGTCTACAATTTTTACAATGTCTTTATCAACTTGTTTAATCCATCTTTTACAATCAATTTAAAATATGTACTTGTAATGACGTCGTGAAATAATTTTCTGTCGTCGTCGTTTATTTGCCAAAATCTTTAATCTTTATTATTCTTCTGTTATTATTTAGGCATTATAATGTTATTTTCAAATATTTTATCATAATACCCAAATCTATATAATTTCATCATTTATTAAAGTTGATATATTTGTACCATTATGAGTATTTATTGTTTTAAATGAAATTATTAACATTTAACGTCAGTTTCACTATCACATATAATGTGATGTCTGTAAAAACTACCATACGTTAAAGATGTCCCAAATATCGGATGTTAAACAGATTTTTCTTCAAAAATTTGCAAAATATTGTTTTAAATTTTACCAGTTCTGTTTGAAATTTTTGTAATATCTGCTTATGATGTTTGGATAACCTTTGAATTGAGGATTAATCAATGTTTGAATTGTTTGAATAATCATCGATTCCCGAAGTACATTATTAAAGGTTGTTGACTCTTATTATGTAATCAATGTTCATTTCTGACAAGCGGACCATCATAGAAAATGTTTTAAATTTGGCATTCATCTTTACACAGTCGTATAATTTCTAATATCACACATTATTCTTAATTTTGTTGTTCATTGTCTTTTAAATGACTTGTGCACAATTTGATCCACAGCTAAGAAGTTTCTTTACAAATTTCACATTTTGCTTTTATTTAACATTATTTTAAAATTATTTATTATCGAAAAATTATATATTTGGTAAGTTTTTACTGGCAATGATGTCATTAATTTAGAAGAAGATGCACATGCACTATCCATATTAAAATTATTAATAAAATATTATACTAAAATATAAAATAATGATCAAAATAAAATGAAACAAATAAGAAAAATAGAAATTGGAGAAATATTCTTCGATTGGAAGATCGAAATGAAATTAACAAAATACGAAAGTATTAGATCGCACGTCTTTGTTGTACATGATAATACCATGTAATATGAAACGGTGAAGAAATGAAGTATTAAGAATATGAGAGCAAATTGTGAAAAGTGAATTTGGAGAGAGTATAGAAAAATTAAAGATAGTTATTAAAAATTAAGAAATTTGTGTGGTATTTATAGAGAAAAAGTAGTGAAAAAAAATAAAAAAAAAAAATTAAGAGAGGAAGACGGCAGGTCGTATGACCGATTTGCAAGGAGAAATGGGAGGAGAGGAGTGTAGTTGTGTAGCCCGACGGTCGTATGGCCCAGATTGGGCGTGAGGTGGGGGGAGGAGGGAAGGGAGGAAAGGAGGGGAGGAGGGGAGGAAGGGAGATTGGGTGGGTGGGGGTGGGGCCGTGAGGGTGGGGGGGCGGGGGCGAGAGCGGAGGGAGGAGGGGAGAGGGGAGGGGGGAGGAGGAGGGGGGGGCCGGTGGAGCCCGTGGGGCCCGACTGGGGGGGCCCGGTGGGGGGCAGACGGGACCGTCCCGGGGCCGTCGGCCTTCGGCCCGTGAGTGGCCACGGGCACTTAAAAAGTGAGGTCGGCGGCCGGTTGTCAGCCCAGACCTCGCGGCGGGCGAGACAGCCAGGCAACTAGCTGAGGCCGGCCATCAACCCGGCCGGATTGGAGATGCCTAGAAACATCTGTTTAAAATATACATCAAATAATTCAAAATTCGTAAACCTAACCCTTTTTTATATTTTTTTTTTTTGAAAAATAATTCATCATAAAAAAAATACCCTTTATCCTTTTAAGTAATTACATGTGTCTTATAAAAAAAATCATTATTTTTACCAGAAAAATAATGAAAGGGAAAATGGTATTCGAATACTTAAATGAGAATTTTTGTTACATTTTGTTTTTTTAACATATTTTATTAGGAAATTGGTTGTCAATTTAACAAAAAATTGGTTGTTACTAAATGAAAAAATATTTATAAAGACAGTATAACGTATCAGTTTTGTATATATGTTTAATTTAAATTGTATTTAGTTTCCTACACAAAATAAGAAAAGTAAATGTAAAAAATAAAATTTAATGTTTGATTGTATTATAAAATATTTGTTAACAATTAAATAATCAAAATTAATAGATATTTTATATTTTTAAAAAATTATTTAATCATTATATTAATGTGTTAAAGTAAATAAAATCAATCTGAATTAACAAATAAAAATAATTTATTCACTTAAGCCATTATCTTCCTTTCTTATTTTTATCCTTTAACCTTTTCTCAATTTTTTTAATCTCTCATATTTCTTCAAATTTCTTGTAGCCAAATATAACCATGAATAATTTTTGTTGTCATATTCTGATCACCTCAATGAACTGGTTTCATTAGAGCCAAAAGTTGTTTCAAGTTTAATTAGAACTTAATTTTTGTTATGAAAATAATTAAAAATTTAAAGTCTTTTCAGTGATTTTGGCACATAGTTAATTAAACTTTCACTAGACAGCAAAAAATAAGCTTAAAATTTAGAAAGTCTTTTAATTATTTTATTAAAAATCTTTTAGAACAATTATTAGAACTTGTTTGAGGAAGTATTCTATATGACATAAAATTATTTAGAAAATATGAAATATCTTTAAAATTTTAAAATATATATTTTAAAAATGATCATAATTTTTTAATATCTTATGTTTTATTTGTAATCATTCATTACATGTATATAATTATTATCCTATATTACGTAGTTCTCACCTATCAAAAAATTTATCCTATAGTAGTTCTCAAAAAGTAAGTAAAAAAACAATTTAAAACAATCAAAATATGTTATTTGAAAATATAATATTTTTGTTTCTAAAAAAAAAAAACCTGTTCTGATTATTAAACATATTTTCTTTATATTTTTTTCGTATCATGGATGACATATTTGTTAAAAAAAATAATTATATACCAAGTAGACGCTGGTATTCTTCTAGTTTACTTGAAACTATATGTAGACTTCAACTAATAAAGCATATTTAAAAAATACAAGTGGACTTTTTTCCGACTTCCAAGTCTTCGGTTAAGTCTTTTAATTTCATTTTCATGGTTTATTTCTCTCTACGATCGTCACCATGAAGACATCATGAGATGATGCAAGAAGACTAGTGACAAATACATGGGAGTCAATCCAAGCTTTGTGAGGATCCTTCTTTCTTTTCACTTTATTTTACTCTTTTTGTTCTATTTTTCAGTTAGTTTTGTTTTGGGATCCTAGATTTGTTTTATGTGTTTGTTTAATGTGTTTGCTTTTCAGGTTCATAAATCAAGAAAGAGCAAGATTGAAGCAATTAGTGAATGAAGTTAAGAAAATATCATTTGGGTCGAGAAATTTGAAGCATAAAGAAGAAACTTTTAACCAAGAAAGTGACTTATTGAGAATTAGTAATTTTGAGGGGAAGGAATTGGTTAGGACACATAAGAGGACAAATAAAAGAAGTTTTCGATTTTGAATTTTGCAAAAATCAGGTCAAAGAACACTCAAACAAAAAATTTCGCCTATGGTCGTGACCACGGGTGTTTTGAAACGTGAAAACATGTCCTGGGTCAGTGGTGCAGCCATGAGACCATATTTAGATCATACCTCGGTATGGTTGTGACCGGAAGGACCTTATGGTCGCGTCCATGAATTCTTTTAGGACCTTATGGAAAAATTTGATTTTGATGTGGTTCTACGACCATGACCTGAGAGCGGCGTTATGTCATTTCAAGTTTGGTATGGTTGCAACCATGAACAAAAATGTAAAAACTATGTTTTCACCTCTCAATGTAATTTGTGACCATGAATAATTTTTAATAATTGTTTTTCCTAAGCGCCCAATTGTGGTCGTGACCAGCGACTTAAAGTTAAAACCCCTCAAAAACATTTCTTTTATTCATTCTTCTCATTCTCTCTCACATGATTTGCACTCTTCTCTCTAAGCTGACCCGAGACACCCATTCATAGAAAATCATACTCTACCATTCTCATCACAGCATCCATTTGTTGTAGGGGACCTTTTACTTGCACTTTGAATCGTTGAAGAATAGGGCAAAGTAAACCTAACTTGGACTACGACTTTGGGTTAGAGTTAGGTGTTTGGTTTCAGTTTATCGAATTTGGTTGATTCGATTAAGTGAGTTATTTTTGGTAGTGAAGTGCGTCTTGTTTATAGGTTGGAAGAGTGAAATTTGTGGTCTAGGTCACCAGTTGGCACTTTTAGAAGAGGAAAACCACCTCTGAACCAACTAGGGTTCCTCCACCATCCCAAAACATGGCTAAGTTCATACTTGGTAAGGCGAAGAATATTACATTCCCTTAGGAATTAGTCTATACATAGTGCTTGAAAGGTTTTACTTGGTATGGCGCCTAACTAGCATGTTCATGTATAACGAGGCAACATTGGATTGAGTTATGTGCACCCTTTGTGGTCTCGAATTCCAGCGAGTCAACTGGATCGTCGGAACATACATCGGCTGTGACAGCACACCAAAACAAGCAACTAAGAAAGAGAGGCGGGAGGGTCTCGTGGTGTCGCCTCTCCGTCTTCAGTAGATCTCTCTGTTTTCTTTAAAGGAATGGGAGTTTAGTCTTGAGTTTCATACCTTATTTCGTGTCATGACTTCCTTTTATCAGAGAGGAAGGGGATCCACTGCAGTGGAAAGTGGATGATTTCCTCCCAAATCGAAAGGAGAAGGTGGCACATATCCCACGGGTGGAGACTAGTTCTTCCTTTTAAATGGAATTTCGGGGGGGATAGTGGGGCGCATATTTCGCGTGTGAGGACTTGAAGATTGGTTCTCACATTTAAGCGAGACCGTATTTCAAAGGCGGAGGACCCAGGAGGTTTGTACGCCTTGAGATTCATGTGAACGCATGGAAGGTGCGTCCTCCCAGCACTGGGGATCCTGTCCAGGCAGCCTGAGTAGATAAAGCCTCTCCAGGGATTGGCATCCCTTCTTCGGCTGGGAGGTATCTAGATCTCAGGCTCCTAAGAGTTGGGCTTATAGGCGTAGACCGGGCGGCCGCCAATAACCTTTAGTTGATTATAAGGGGGCTTCTTTGGCTAAAGTGCAGACGGCAAGGTACCTGATGCCCTCATTTTCATATGGCGGGGAAGCGTCGTCCCCGGTGGAAAAAGATATGTTTGACACGTGTATCATAGGAGCAGTAGAGCGATCAATGTTGTTAGGTTCCAATGTGAATTTTCTAACTTTTTTGAAAGTGCATTAGATGTCATGTAGTCGCTTGAGATGGTCCTAAGTGGAGGAAATTTGCTATAAAAGGAATTGGAGGATGTGGGTCGATTGTGCCTTGCCCGATTATCCACGTTCCTCCGTCAAAAGGTGCGACATTGATGTAAATCAGATTTGATGGATTCGCAGAATGAAGGATAATTCTGATCGGCGACTTGGCGTGCTTTCCAATCATAGATTAGATCGAAGATCGAATGGTTTAATGATCGAAATAGGTGTTCATGCTGCAGTAGGCTTTTAGGAGGTTAAACTTGAATGGAATCCTCTGCATCAGGGACACCACTAGCGGGATCGGGGCTTTTTCGATTTCATCTCCCCTCTTGAACCCTTTTCCCTCTTTCCTTGTTTTTCGATAGCATTGTTACTCTGCTAATTCTTTTTGCCTCTGTCTTCACTTCTTCCTTTATACTCTTCTTCTTCCTCTTTGGCCTCCACTCGGCATTTGATTTAAGTGAATAATGTAACTATTTTAATGGTTGCTTCTTTGTAAAGGCATGAATGTAATGATAATTAATAGTTTATCAATTAATAAAATTGTACTTCATTGATATTTATGTATACTTTGTTCTACCTCGGTAATCCACATGCTATTTTGTTTCGAGGCGAGGGATCAGCCATCAGTGAGATATTCAGTGATCCCCGTTAATGAAATGGCTTTGGATAGGGGCTCAACAGGTTAGGACAACAGGAGGGCCTGTTCACTAATATACCTAGGAGTAGGAGCGTCGTCGGCCCAGCTTGGCGGAGGAGTGATGTTTGTGATCGCATTTAATCTCGCCCATAGGTCCTAAATGGTTGTTCATGTAGAAATTAGTTATTAGATTTTCCTTTTCCCCATTCTTATCATCCTCGGGTTAACATTCCCTTCAACAATTCGACATCTTCTGCGTATACACTGTTGCGACTTTACGTTTGTTTGCGAATCGTTCTTCCAGGCGCCTACTTAGTTCTCAATTTACAAGTAATCACTATTCCCCTTGCAAGTGTGTTAAATCTTTTCTATCGGCCTTTTTCCAGCTATAGAAAGATCTAGATTGAGGAGTAGATTTCAAGGCTTATTAGGCAGGGTTCATCGAGGTTTAGTGGTTTGCCTTTTGCAGTTTGGTGCTTTGACTTGTGGTTGATACTAGCTCTCTTCCCTCATCGATCTGTTTGTAGAATGACGAGGTGAGGAAGGAACTTTCACCGATCAGGCGAATTAGCGAACGAGGAGCCTACAGGATCGTTCTGCGAAGCCATATGTCGTCCACGGCGATGGAGGAATTGAGAGCGTCTTTGCGAGATCCTGATGACGTGACTTGAAGTTAATGGAAGGCCGGATGGAGTCAACTGCGGGTGAGAGCCAAATGCGTGTTTTTGCAGGAGCAATTTGCGACGGGCTTTGAGCGTATCCGGATTCTTATGTCGGATCGATTGCGAACTTCTTATACCTGGCTCGACCTTTCATTGGTGGTGCCGCTGCGTGTGGGGAGAGGGGGTCGGATGTCTTTGTATCAAATCTTGGACTCCGTTTGCGGCTCATGAATCGTCCCCGATTCTCCTAAAAGCGAAGAGGTTATTCTAGTAAGGGGCCTTAGGATGAGACCCAGGGCTCCTCTACGACCTCTTGGATTTGATATTAACCAGTCGCAGTGCTTCCTAGGTGTGTGTAAGGACTAGGAAGTAGGCCAAATTTAGATTCATGGATATACACATGTGTGACTACGCGATTGAGGGTGGATTCTTGGTGCGAGGAGGAAGAGTGGAGAGCGAGGTTAGTGCGGTGGATAGAAGGCGAGCATTGAGAGATTCATGAAACGTTGTGGAGCCCCAGAGCAGGGAGCGCCATTGTGAGGTTCTTCTGACTTTGAAGAACTTTGCTGACGTGCGATGGAGCCCTGTTCCCTACAGTCTCCCGATTATCCCTCGCTTGTTGCCATCAGAGATTATGGATGGAGAACACTTCGTTACCACCAATCTGCTAAGTTTACTTGCGGGCAGTGCGCCATCACCCAGGGACCCAGAGGCCGAAGCATTGAACCGGGAACAAGCGTTACAGACCTCGTATGTTCCCTCGACATCCACGTGAGTTCCATTTCTGCACTTACCCATACCGGTAGAGACGCAAAGACATTTGTGTCGGCGGGGCTTCCACACTTAGAAAGAATCGGTCCACGCCCCGGGTGTGAAGATCGGAAAGGGGACCATCAGGGAAGAGTACTGCGTGGGGCTGGTGGAAAGATTTTATACCTTGGGTTCGATTACGAGCCCAGTGACCCTCCGCCCGGAAGAGGAAGAGGAGGAGGAAGAGATGACGGGATTACTTGATCGTTATGTCGCGGAAAATGAAAGCAGCGAAGGATCTTGAGCGGAAGGCGAAGGGCGGAAGGTCGGACCGTCCCAGGGATGGAGGGTTCGGAGATCTGGCTCAATCGTGATCCGGCCTCTCAGAGATAGAGGTCTAATGATCAGCGGGTTGGAGGACATCGCCCGTGAGGTAGAGAGGATGCTCGATTCCTCCTGCCTCTGGCGGTCCACCCATCGGCCGTGGGAAAATCCATCTGTGAGCCTTTGCTTCTTCGCTAACCACGGGCTCGAGGAGGTCGGTGTTGTGACACCCTAGAGATCTTAGAGGTCGGATTGAGCGCCGATCAACTGTGAAAAACCGTGAATGTCGGTGCTTGGGCCAGACTCAGAAAATCGCGAGTCTCCGCATGCGGGGGAGCTCTGCCTATAGTACCTCTTTGTCCCAATCGACATCATAAGATCATAACATGAGTAAAAACGACCACTTTGGCCCATAAAACAATACTCATAAACATGTGACTATATACCTTAGTTACAAGGTTAAAATTTTACTCTTATACAACATATATTAAATTCTAAATTCTAATACATATAATACATCATAAAACCAAACATGACGAGCTTTCTTCTAAAGCGGCCTCTAGGATGGGCCGTCTCCTCGAGCAGCTCCACATTACAGAAAATAATATCCTCGATAGGGTGAGCTAATGCTCTAAGTAGTGGGAATCACCTAAATGGGTTACTCTCCCACCTAAGTGCATATGCAATGCTCCAATGAAAACATACATTCAAGTAAAATCGTGATCTACTTGAACTATCTACATGATCAGCATACCTAGGAGTCCTCAGAGCTCTCACACTTGTCTAAGCCATGTATGAAACATTATTTTCAAAACAAAGATATTTGTTTTTTAATTATAGACAAATCCTTAGATATAAGTAATTGAATGACTCAGATTATCTATTTAGTGAATGACCCTCAGAGTGTATATATCAATTGAGCCAGACTCTCTGACGATTGATATTTTATATGGACTACCCTCCGATAATTATTATAATTAGTCAACCCTCAGCATACCTTGGTATCCGGCTCATTGCACTGTGTCCTATTATTCAGGGTGCTGATTGCAAATGAAATGCATGATGCCAATTCCAGTACAATTCATATAACACATGAAAATATATATAACATGATATACATTTACATAATTTAATCACACAAACATGTTATGTAATTTCACAATCCATTACACCAAAAATTAGCTCACTTGGGCTAATTATCAAACGCGAGCAATTCAACTTGAATTACTCGACCAAACACATTTCACACAAAAATTTATTTTCATGTCACTATTCACGTGAGCGGTGAAACCCTCCAGTCTTGTTCACATCCAAAATACCAATATCGGTTTCACCTTGTGAAGCAAATTTTATCAATTTTAGGCCTGTACATCATGACACAAATTGTTTCACAATTTATACAATTTACAACCCAAACAGCCCGTGCACAGTCACGGACGGCACAAATGGGTTTCAAATTTTCCTAGCAATTCGGTTCCAAGCTTTGGGACCGATCAAACGGCCACTCACGGCCTCAATCAACTCAAACATCATAAATACACTTAAGCTGAAGTGTAAGAAACTGAAATGGGATGAAACCCCTACCTCTGCAGTTTTGTTGAAACTCCTTAAGGCCGGAGCCTACTCTTAGGCCTCACCATCGGCCGACCCTTCTTGTCGAAAGGTTTCAGACGGTCGGATCGTCCGAAACCTAGAGAGAAGTCACACACTCTCTCTGAAGCAAAGACCCTAAGCTCGAAGCTGTGAAATCTCCCCTCCTTCACGTTTTCTTTTCCTTTTTCAATTATAGGAGATGGTCACTGTAGCTGTTTTGTCTTTTTCCATTTAAACTTTCAAATAATGCCCATTATGTCCATTCGCTTGGATTTTCGACAATTGACACTATCTCGGCCTTCCATTTCCATCATTTCTCTACTCATACAACATAAGTAACATGAGTACATGTTATAAGTGACTTTCGTCACATCACGTGTAGTTTTTTACGACACCTAGCCGTCGCCGAAGCGTGTCAGCTACATTGTCTGAAATTCGATAAAATTCGACATGTGTAGCTGGGTCTGCGAGACGATTCCAGCGGTGAAATCTGTTTCGTCATCGAGAATCTAGAAAATTTCGGGTTTTTTACGAAATTAGATTGCCCTTTTCAAAAATTGAAAATTTCTCGGGTCTTACAGTTGCCGCCTAATCGGATACTGCTAAACTCTTATCTTCCCCCTCGCAGCTACCAGCTCCGGTATTAAAATAGCGACACCGGGCAGCGACATCAGCTCCTCCACCGCTGGAAGCCTTTTAGCAAGGTGAATCTGCGGTAGGTGCTTGGAAGCGATTTGTGCAGGAATGTTGGATGCAGTAGCGGCTCGAGAAGCGGGACGGGGTGAAGAATATTAAGTGGTTCTGTTGATGCTTATAAGGAGGATGTCGACAAGTAGTCGGACAAGATCACCAGTTCGCAATTGGAACCCAGATCGATCGGAAATTTGGTAAAGTAGTAAAACTTATAAACAGTTTTGAAGTTGTAGTTTTTCCATTTAATTAAACATGCTTTTACGCAGGCCATGACTACCATTAGGAACATGTCCTTCGACCTTGTGAATTTTTCTGCTGGCTAAGGGATGTAAGGAAGCCGGTATGTCGGTCGGGCTTCCGCTCGAGAGAGCTTGGACGCCTCCTTGAAAGAGGCCCAATTGACCGCTCGGCGCTTGGAGCTGGAGGTTAAAGAAGCCGCGGATAGGGCGGCTCGGCGGGCGAGAAAGGATGCCGCCGGCAGGGCGAGATGATGGCACTATTGGGGCGGGGTGTGGGCGGTGCTGAGGCACAAATTGAGTTGGGCTTGTCTAGGTCCAAGCGCTCGACCACATAGAAGGAGGCAGAGCGGAGGCGGTCGAACTTGACTCAGTTCAATACTAAGCCTTAAGCTGCGGAGGCTCTTTGGATGTGGGGAAGGGAATGGTCGTCCCAGCAGATGGCTTGTTGTCTCTCTCATGGGTGGGGGCCCTGCAAAGATGACACCGTGGCTTCCAGGAGAAGGATTCGGTGAGAAGTCGGCCCTTTGGAGGCGGAGTTGTGATAGCGGCAGTGATCTGTAACTATGGTTATGGCTGTTGTGCCTTTGCGCACGATATACGTAGGAGGCTTGAAGCCAATGATCCCAAGCCCAGGATACCGGACACATCTGCCTCGACTCGAATTTTTCGTGAATCCTCGTGCCGGGCTCTTACATTTGTCTTGTCCATTCTTTGGGCCGTTAAGGCTGCTTTGGAGATGATTTCCCGACCAAGGACCTCTGGCTAGAGGAGGTTGAGAGTATTCTCTCGGGGCCCAGAATGCAGTGGGATAAGGCTCTTGAAGGGCCTAGGAGCTTGAGATCATCGAATGTACTTACTTTGCATGACACTTTATTCTCTGCTTTTGTATTTTGACATTTTATTTTTTGCTTTTGGGTAAGCATTACTTCTTTTAAGATTGCTTAGGAGTGGCGCAAAGTTACAATTGCCTGTCGGATAGATATCTTATTTCACGATCCGAATTCGAACGTTATGGTGAGAGTTGAGTAATAATGCTTTCGAGGTTGCGGCTGCGAAGATTAGATAATAGATTCTGTCGAGGCCGAATATGTCATTTTACGCACCATCCGGGCTTCCGGTTGACCAGTTATGTGTTAACTAAGCTGGGCCCGAATAGGTTGTTTATAAGCCATCCAGGAGCTTTGAATGTTGACGGTCGAATATTATTATACGTACTAAATGGATGTGTCATTTTACTATGCCATCCGGGCTTTGAATGATATTGTAGAGTTAGGCGTTATCTATCTGCGAGTGAGCAGTCATTTAACCCATGTCCAAGACTTTGAATGTTGATCTGTTAGATGTTATTTATACCAAGCTGGATAGGTCATTTTACTACGCCATCCGGGCTTTTGAATGTTGACCGGTTATATGTTATCTATACCAGGCCGGATAGGTCATTTTACTACGCCATCCGGGCTTTTGAATGTGCGGGTTAGATCTTTATCTAGGGCGGACATAATCATTTCTTTGCGTCATCCAGGCTTTTGAATGTTGACCGGTTAGATGTTATCTATATCGGGCCAGACAGGTCGTTTTACTGCGCCATCTGGGCTTCAAGTTGATCATACAAGAGGAGAAAAATGGACACATGTGCGTTGATATTGAATCATTCTTTATTGATAATACCTCTTAAGATGTGTTGCGTTCCACATTCTAGGTACAAGGGTCCCATCAAGTTTGTCTAAAGCGTAAGCCTCAGTTCCCATTCGTGTTATAGATATGGTCCTTCCAGTTGGGTTGCATTTTCTTGTAGTTGGGTCGATAGTATTTTCAAACCTTTTCTTAGTACGGATCAAGGTTGGAATGCTCTACGGAAACGGCAGTTTATTGTAAGATCTTTCCAGTAAGTGGCCCGGTAGGATCTTGTCACGGATTCTTCTGCTGACTCATGATTCGTTTGATTGTGTCAAGATCCTTGATCATTAATTCTACATTCTCTGATGGGGTATTTGTGTCGGATGTTAGGCATACGATTTCAGTGGGGATTACCAAGCTTCCATCCCATACGTGATTGTGAATGGGGGAGACATCTGGTCGGTTGCGGGCAATGGTTGCTAAGCCAGGCACCCCGGAGTTCATCCACCCATTGCCCTTAGGCTGAATCAGCCGTTTTTCGAGCCGTCGATAGGGTTTGTTGGGGCCTACGCGACCATTTGCTACTGCGGAGTAGCAGCGGGGGTGAAGTATAGATTTTTATCTTCAATTCTGACGAAGTTTCGATGGGCCAGGGTACAGCCGGGTGGGACTTCGTTAATCGAAGACAATTCATCTGGGAATCTAGAGGCGGCATACAATATTCTTCGGATAAAGGCGGGTGACATCCGATCTTTGATCGAGGAGAATGCTGACCTCGATCCACTTCTTGAAATGTCTGTGGCCCCTGATAACTTCTTTTGGGGTACAGGCGTGGGTGAGTAGTCCAAACTCTATCGATCCTCGTTAGGCTTGTGTGAAGGGCGAGGCTGAGATAGAATCAGTCTTTACCGTTGATTTCGGGGCGGGAATGATCGTGGCGGCGATCACACTTTCCTAGTATAATTGGCGACGTAGCTCTCATGGTTGACGATAATACTCTTATTTATCAGGCAGATGGGGCCCCGATTTATCTTGTGGGAGTGATTCCACATATTCCTTCATGCTTTCATTAATACGTCTGCTTTGTTAGTTATCGGAGCATTTAAGATCTGAGGCAGCCAGAGGATCGTTGAATAGAGTTCTTGCATGTCGGCCCGAGGAGAATCGGCTGGATTTGAAGCTTGTGGGCCTTGTCCTCTGCTTGGGGTTGTCACATTCTTAGGTATAGTCTGCGATGGGATTAAGTCGAGAAGGGAGGGTCCTTGTCCTACCTAATAATTTACTTCTTGGGGATGGTGTGAAGCGATGATAGTAGATGAGCGAAATATGGTTTGATGATTGGTGAGGAAGCGACGGAGAGGCCACGTTTGCCTTTTCATTGGAGTCTCTGGGGACATGCTCTAGTTTCAGCTATTCAAGCGCTGTCTCACCCGGGAGACGTATTTTGTCATTCGGGGGTCTCGGGATTCGAATTCTTCATTAAATTGCCTTGCAATTGGGAATCACTTTGGATCAAGAGTTTCCGTGAGCGGGTGACTCTTAGTTCGAGCGACTAGGATGGCCTCGTGCTCGACTGGATTATTAGAGGCGAACGGCGCTGCTCGATTTTATGCATGCGGAGTTCTTAGCGTAAACCGATGCCCGCCCCGGTTTGCAGGCGCCTGATCGATATTGAGAGTGCGCGATCAATTTATCGGGGCATGTTTGGAAACTGAGGGAGTTCTACTATGAAATCAACTGACACGCCTTTTTAAAAGCACCGACTTGTATTGGATGTCGTACTCGCTTGGATTCGGTGCGGCGAGCGTTTCTTCGATAAGTCAAGTTTATGTATAGTGCTGTGCGGAGGGGAGGTCGGATTATCTGGCTTGATGGGACTTGGAAGTAAGAGGCGAAGTTTCTTGGTACTTATCAGGAGGGCTAAAACGACTGCTCAAGATAGCTATACCTGGTTTTGCATCGGCTAAGGACACTAGCAGAACACAAGTGTTTATTTTTACGTCTTCATTCTCTTTGAAGCCATGGGGCACTTGCTGGCACATATCGGGGCTTGTGAGGTAGACAAACAGAGTTTCGTCGATGTTAGGACTTGTGAGAATCGGGGGTTCGGCTAAGTACTGCTTGATCTGAGTAAAAGCTCGATCACATTCCTCATTCCATTTGGCCCGATTAGCTCCTCTTAGGTTGGTGAAAAAGGGCTTTAAGTGGTCTGTGAACCGGGAAATAAACCGTCCCAGAAGCGTGTCGGCCGGGTGGTTGTTAATACCTCTTCTGAAACGGGCAGGACTCTAGAATGACTTTAAAGTGACTGGGAAGGGTTGGCCTCTATCTCCCTACGTGTCATCATAGCCCAGAGGAATGACTGCGTGACCGAATGCACATTTTGCGGGATTCGGTTCATCGAAAATGGAGTTCGAGGAGGTTAAATCCTGATATGCGTAGTTAAGCGTGATCTAATGGCTCCTTGGACTTTATCAACATATCATCTATATATACTTCCCCCATGGTTTTACAGTGAGTGGCTGAAACATCTTAGTTACGATCTCGATAGGTGGCCCTGGAGCGTTCTTTAACTCAAATGGCGTGCGTTTGGCAGCGGGAGAGATCCGTAGAGTGATGAAGCGTTTCTGCGTTAGGAGGTACATGGGGATGCGATGTTGAGAAGAATGCGTCTAAGAATGACAACATGCCCGTGACTGTCATTAAACCGATCGTCCCGATGGGGTGGGGAAACTATCCTTAGGACCGCGGCGTCGTTAAGATCAGGTGTGATCTCACGCCTCTTTGCTTACTTTACTTGCTTCTTAGGAACTACAACCACGTTAGCAAGCCATTCCAGGTATTTTACTTCTCACGATAAGCCCGGCCTTGAAGATTGTCTACGGCACGGATGAAGTGGTGGTCGGGTGGACCTTCGTACTTCTGCTGAATGGGTCTGGCAGATGGGAGGACGTTCAACTTGTGGGAGGCGTTTACGGGGTTTATCCTTGTCATGTCTGAATGGTTCCAGGTGAACACTTCGGTGTTTGCCATTAGTGCCTATTGCAACCTAGCCCTCTCTTCTTGCCGGTCGAGGCGCCGGTACCGCGCTACGGGCATGGCGTTATGGATTGTAGAGTGCACAGCCAATTGTTTCATATTACGAGTGGCTGACGTGGGGCCTTAATTGCTATGAAGAGGGGTGAGCTTCGGCGGGCTAGCTATCGGGCCCTTTATCTTTTTCGCGCTCGTGAATTGACAGTTGATAATACTACGAACGCTAATTGGCTGTGGAGGGTCGACTTGGGATGTAGTAAGGTAGTGATGATTTGATGAAGTAGGTTGAGGGGGATTACTTTCATGGCGTGCAGCCGGAGTTGACCTCTGATAACATTGTCTGTGGCCCAATCTTCAACCACTGAAAACAATACTTGTTGAGTTACTAGTCCTGCCTTGACAGAGAGAGCAATATCACCCACTGTTAGCGTGGTGAACCCATTGAATCTGGATAAAACTCTGTCGGCCGAACTGAGATGACTGAGCGGGACTTTCATCTGCGTAAGGGCTGGGAGGTGCAATAGTCGGCCTGTACCGGATCGCGAGGACCACATACATCAAAATTGTTGTACATAAGGTGGAGTATAAATTCATCCTTAATGGAAGTGATGACTTAGGTCGGATCTATAGGAGGAAAGGATACAAGGCTATCGATTGGGTGACCCGTCTTTGCTCTCTAAGTGCGTGTAGGTGTTTCACAGCTCTAATTGAGTGCATACAGACATTTTAAATCTGCCTCCTAGACTGGTATTGATCATCAACCGGGCCTCCCAGTATAAAGTTGATGGTAGGTCGGGGCTCTGACAAATGCTAGACAACGAAAATATAGCTGCGGTAGGCTGCCGGGGCGGAGTTTCGATTCTTGTGGGTTAGCTCAGAATGAACATACAGGTGCCGCTCGGATTAATCTCTCTATCATGAACTAAGCCTTGGCATTGATTCGTTTCATGGCGAGTGGTCTGTGGTAGTCACCTGGGGATCGATTGCGATTGGTTGGGTTTGCCGTATGGGCGATGGCCATAAACTCGAGGTGATCCGGATGAGGAAACTTGGCCGTCGTAGGAGATGTTAAGGGGGGTGAATTGGGGAGGATCCTTTTTCTTTTGGCGCTCTTGGGCGCTTTGGCCTGCTCGCTTCCCCTTTTTGTTTGTTGACTTTTATGACTTGCAGCTCTGTCTTAGATTATCATCAACATTTGTGAAACGACTCGGATATTATCCTACAGGTGAATGTTGTACGCACTTGATATAGTTCTTCCATGGTTGTAGGCGGATCAAGGGATAGGGACCGGAAGAAAGGAGTAGTCGGCCTAAAGCTTCTTTGGAAGTTTGTAAGGCTTTGCATCCATCTTTATAGAATCAATTTGTTGAACTGACTTGTCAAATCTTTAGGTGAAGTCAGAATGGATTCATCATCGGCGAGGATGGATTGGGCGGCGTGTTTCCTTTACGCGAGCGAACACAGTCTTGTGAGAGACAAATGCGACCCATAATTCGCCGAATGAGTTCAGAGATCCTCTTAGAAGCTTGTGGAACCATGCCAGAGCGGGTCCTTTCAGGCTAGCGGGAAAACCTTACGAGGAAATTCGTCGTTCAGCGTTAAGGATCATTGCTGGTTAAAGTCTGACATATGATCATATGGATACAAGAGGAACCATCGTACATAGCAAGAAAGCGGTAGATGACGAATCCAGCGAGGCTCATAGTCCAAATATGTTGAGCGGGAAGGCGACGTCATGCGGTCCTCGGATAGGGGGATAAGGTGCTGCGTGCGGGGCGGGAGGCGCCCCGGATGGAGTGCTTGTGCGAGTAGAAAGAGGCGGGGGGGGGGGGGAAACGCATACCCCCACAGTGGAAATATGCTGAGGCCAATTCGAGACGGGTGCATCCTGATGGCCTCTCTTCCACACATTCGACAATGCGCACGATATGCCAGAATTTACGGATGCGATGGAGTCTTTACGGACTCGGCTAGCATTGCTCTGGGGTTGGTGAGCGACGAGGGAGAGTGGAAGCTATCCCCGAGAGAACTCGTCATTAGCCGGATGATCACTATGGTTGGGCAGGGCGGGATCTTTTCCCTTATTCGCCCGGGTTAGGGTTACATCTTTGGCGGCACCGTGATATGGGTTGCCAGACTTATTGGTCTCTCAGCGGGTCGATAGCGTTCGTTATCTGATGTAAGTGGTTTGCATGTTCACGCAATTCAGCCATCTGTCTAGCCTACTCCTCTTGCTTCGCCTTCATCTCTTGGCACTAGCTGAGAAACTGATCTTCGATGGGTGGGTTCTTGGGGCATTGGTCATGGCGATAGTTCAGACCGGTCACGGTGGGATGACGGGAATTCACGAAACCTCGAGTGGGAGATCACTGGGGAGCGGATGAACCCAGGCTCTCGCGTATCATCTTTGAGCTTTCCTACTAAGCGTTTCCCACAGACGGTGCCAATTGTAGTCTTCAAATTCTTTAGTCAACGGTCGTCGAGAACATATGATGCACAATGACGACACGCAAAACAACTAAGAAGCGTGGGGGATCTCTGACAACAAGATAGGAGTTTTAGTCTTGAGTTTCATACCTTGTTGCGTGTCTTGACACTCCTTTTATCGGAGAGGAAGGGGATCCAGCACCGTGGAAAGTGGATGAGTTTCCTCAGTCCAGAAAGAAGGTATAGGCGCCTATCCAGCCAGTGGAGACTAGTTCTTCCTTTTAAATGGAAGTTCGGGGGGGAGAGTGGGGCGCATATCTCACGTGTGAGGACTTGAAGACTGGTTCTCACATTTAAGAGGACGTATTTCCCAAAGGCAGGACCCCGAGAGGGTTTATCTGCCTTGAATTCATGGCAAGGCATGGGAAGGTGCGTCTCTCTTCGGGGGATCCCATCCGACAACCCCTGTTAGATAAAGCCCTCTCAGGGATTAGCTCAGGGGATGCAGTCAGCTAACCAACTAGGAGGGTATGGATCCTAGGCTCCTAAGTTGGGCTTGCGGGCGGACGGTAGTCGTGACTACGTAACTTTAGTTATGAAAGGGCTGTAGTTCAGAGGCTTGGGCCAACGCCCGAATTGCCCACACCCACCACATGGGATTGCCACAATAGTTCGAGAATTTCATGTAAAACCTCGAGATCGGGTGGATTCACCGGTTTTGTGAGGGGTTTGGGTGCTCTTTGATGATTCCACTATCAATAAAATTATGAGCTAACGGATAGGGATTACCATGAATATAGGAAATTATTCGTAGCTGAAACTATACCAGGTTTGAAGAAAGTAGCGTGACCATCTTGCTTGGAAAAGATGGAGACTCTTAGGTGTCAGGGAAACGCCACAAGAAGCTAAAAAGCCTGGTTCTATTTCATAAACTCAAGGCTTATCCCTTTTAAACATGTCTCTACATGTACAAGGACAAAGCGATTTTTTTGTAAGCCATTATGAGGAATTACAAGTTCAATGTGGGAAATATAATACAACAGTCCATTTTGGAGGAGGATACAAGGAGATCTCTCACACACCCCACACTAATCACTAAGTTATGTAGAGGAGTGGTGATTGTGGAGGAATAAGGAGGAATGTCCATCTGTAGTCCCCGATATCTTTTCCTAGAGTAGAGAAGACGAAGTTTCTTACCCACAGGACTTAGCGGGACCTTGAGGAATCTGCAGAGCCATTAGGGCTAGCTAAAGGGTGAAGAAGACAAATTTGATGAAGAGAACCAAGAACATGATGAATAGAGCGAGGAAGAGGATAAGATGCCATACCAACTATAAGAGGGAAACGACGGTATATCCCATAAGATGGTAGTTATGGTGGAGACAACGATAATAAAAATTTAATGATTATAGAGTAGTATGGACATATTGCATGATGAAAGCGGAAAAATTATAGGATAAGCTTGATGCTATAGCCCGAGGCGGAGATTGATTAATTGAGAAGCAGGGAGCTCCTGACCCGGTATCATAGCGGTGATGGCCCATTATCTGGTCCAGGCTCCTCACACTTAAACACACCACCACCTCCACCTCCTTCGTTTGAGTTTCTGCATAGCCTCGGCTACACCACCCATGAGATATGCTCAAAGTCTGAGACCTTCTGAGTCTACTACTCCACTACTGAAGAGGAGGGGAGTTTTTTGTTCCCCTGTTTTATTTGTTTAGCATTGAGGACACTGTTCATTTTAACTTTGGGGGCATGTTTGACCCTATCTTTTATTTGCCTCTCCCTTATCTTTGTTTCTTGTAGTACTTATGAAACTTTTGTGTTAGTTTGCTTTATTTATAGTTTATTTGGTGTGTTTGTTTGTTTTAATGAGATAATTGTAGTTTGTGATTATGTTTTAGTTCTTGCTTCTAGGATCGAATGTCTTATATGCATGCTTGTGGTTCAACTGTGTGAATGGAAATTATCATGAATCATTTTTTGTGAGTGTTATTGAGCTACCATATTGTATGTTTTGGGACAAAATTCTTGAAGTAATTTCAAAAAACCCAACAAATTTGAAAATAGTTTGAAAAGGTCAAAAAGATTTCAAAGTTTCTGTGTTTTAGTTGTGTTGGGTTGCTGTTGAGAAGAAAGGTTGTCTATGATGAAAAATGATTGAACTTTCTTTCACATGAGGAAGCATTAAAGCATGATTTGACCGTAGTTTGTCGACAACCACATGTTCGTAATATCTTAAGCCTGAGTCATGTACCATTTTTGAGACTAATCTTTGCTAGAGTTTAGAGAAAGATTGGCTTAATATCATTCATTTAGATCTCTCAGGCTTTAGAACTTGTTTAATTGTCACTTAAGAGAAGAAATCTAGGGAACATTAATTAGGAAATGATATAAGGTCATCCTTGGATCAGTTGAGACCTTTCTAAGCTAACCTGTTGTACATATATCCATAGTCTGCATAAATTTTAGCCATATTAGCCATTTCTTTCAAGAAAAGCGAGAATAATTTCACAGTGAACCTTTTTTAACACCGCTTCAGTCAGAGAGCCCTTATTTACCCTAACATGTTGCTTTCAAAACTATATCTTATAAAGACGTGTTGTATGAATTGAGAGTTTGGTTGAAATATTATGTTAGAAATGTGAGTCAAAGGAGGTTTGGGGTAGAAAAAGGTAGAAAAAGGAAGAAAAAGATAGAAAAAGAAAGAATAAAGCAAGGTGGAGTTGTTTGACCTTGTAGCCTTCCTACCTTAAGTAAGTAAGTTCTTAGGGGTGTTCTACACCTAGTACCCTAAGACCAATTGGTTTGGGAGCTACTAACCTAAAGCTAGTTAAAAATTTAGGTAGAAGGAGGACAAAGCATTGCATTACTCCATGCCTTGGAGTACGTGGAGAAAAGAAATAAAGACTTGGTTCGCTTGCAAAAATAGTGAAAATAAGGGGAGAAAAAGGAAAATATGCATGTTTTGGGTAAACTAAAGCCTAAATGACCTATTTAACTACCTTTACCTAGGTCACACATTACAAGCTTTTGAAGGCCTAGTTGATCCTAAGTGGTGTGGATTGCCTACATTAGTGGAGAGTGATACTTGACATACTTATATGGAACATATACACTCAGGATGTGAGTGAGAGATCCCCATTCCATTCATGCTCATCTAATTCTATCTGAACTGCAATTTGCTTGAGAGGGGAGACTACACACATGAGAGAGCGTAGTTTAGTAAGTTGAAACACATGAACAATCTATTTTTAGAAAGAAAAGTGTCACGGAGTTTATTTTATATGTATGAGGGTTGATCTGGATGAAATTTGTTATTATTATTAACTATATTTTCAGCATATTGTTGATTGTGACCGGAGAAACATATTTCTTTGTTGAGGACAAGAAAAAGTACAGTTGAAGGAATTTGTGGTGTGTTCAGGAAAGTATATTGCTGCATGAGGACAAAAGAAACTGTAGTTTAGGGGAGATTTGATAGAGGTGCTTTAGGTTCAGCTTTTATTGGTGCAAAACAGCATTTGATAACCTCAACAAGTTCTAGAGTCTTGAGGATCGGATGAGCTGAGGTTAGAGAAGTAAAATAGTAATTTTAAGTTTTTATGTTTTCTAAAGAAAATGGTGAATAGTTAAAAAAAAAAAAAAAAGAGAGAGAGAGAGAAGGGGAATACCATATATCTAAGGAATCAAAATCCTACTTAGAAATAGAATTTGATTCCCCTTTGAATTAGTTTTCATTCTATTCCCTCTTGCTTAAATTTCATCCAAACATGAGAATGAGTTAAAAGGGTAATGACATTTCCATTCCACCTCTCCATTCCCATCATTCAAACACCCTTACTAGGCATGTTTTGAACATGAGAATGGGAATGGGAATCAAGAATCCATTTCATTATTATTTTAATGGAATGGAATCGATAATTTGCTTCATTCTGAATAATGCGGATTAAATTTAACATGAGAATATTATTATTTCTATGTCAATATTTGCTAATATTACCAAGATTAGAATGAAAAGGAAATAAATTGATAATATCATATCACAAGATTTTAAGGTTTTAAAAAAATATAAGTTAGAATAATTATTTACCAAAATAATTATTTTGCACAACAAACAATAAGCTACATAATTAGTTCTCATTTTTTAATAGTAATATCGATTTTTTGTAATTAGTTATAAGAATTAAAATAAATTATTTCATATAATATTTGTTTTGATATTATAGTAAAAAGTCATTTTAGGAAATAACTAAAATAAATAAATAAATTTTAAAATATTTTTAAATTGATGAAGATAATTTTTTTTTGGTAAAAATTTAGAAAAATAATTGTTATTTAAATGAGTGGACATATATTAAATCAAGATTGAAATTATTAAATATTTTGGAAGAAAATTAATAGGATTGAAATTGAAGTAAGTATTTTGTTTCAAATTAATAGGAAGGAGCAAAACTTTAGTGAAGAGACCCAAAGAGCATGAAGAAATTAGAGTAAAATGGTTAAGTTTATATATTTTGTAAGCAGAATAGAAAATAAGAATACAAATTATCTTCAGGTGTGTTTATATTTTTCCAAATTCATTTTATTTTCGATTAAAAAAATACTTTATGAGAAAATCAATATTTTATTTTATTTTCGAGTAAAAAAATACTTTATTTTATTTTTGTTTCTTGGTTTAGTTTAGAGTATTAGACTATCGGGTTTGATGAATAAAAAATAAGTATAAAATAATAATTTTCAAGATTTTATATTTTTTAAAAGATAATGAATCAAAAATACTACCTTTATATAAGGAATCAAAATTCTATTTAGAAGAAAATTTTGATTCATTTCTTAATTAGTTTTTATTCTATTTCCCTTTTTTAATTTTAATCCAAACATGAAAATGGATTGAAGGGGTAATGACATTCTCATTCCTCTTTCCATTCCCATGTTCCAAACATACCCTAAAAGTAATTAGTGCCCTAGAAATAAAAACCTAACTGATACCCCCCTCAACCATTTCCTGCCAACGTCACTGATCACCACTAACTAATCATAACCTTAAATTTTGATGTAAATGAAAATAATTAAAACGTATATTAAGAGTTCATTCCATCGAATTAATTTTCTAGATTTAATTGGAAATAGGCTCATATGAAGAATCAGTTTTTGAGGGCTTAGAAAATCAATAGAAATTCAAGAAAATAACAACATGGGAGATGCATGGTAAAACTCAAACCAACATAAAGTCTCTGTGATTGGCACGTATTTCACAGAATTTTTAGAAATCTGTTGCGGTGACCGGACATCCATTGTTGGAAGCGGTGACAATCTTTGCTTCTTTGCTCCTCCCAGACACATCTAGCCTTCATATCACTATGTTGTACACCTCCATGGAATTATACCTCCTAAGAATATCATATCTGCAGTTCACGTTTGTCTCAAGTCACCTGATGCACGCCACCTACCTCGAGTCATGCTCCTCCTTGGTATCAACTAATGGTCCTTGAGTGCACCTCCCGAAGCACTCTCTTGCCAACTAGCAGGTTATAGTATAAATGTTTAGTCCTTGTCTTTTAATAAGAGAATATTTTTCAAAAAATTCGGATCCAGTTTCTCTCTCTTGATTGCTCTCTTTGCTTGGTATTCAACATGGTAATGGAAATGGTTGATATTATCCATAGCTCTTTGTTCCTCCTTCCTCTTCTGCATCATTTCTCTTGCACTAGCATACGCGACAATGCGTGTCATCAGTTCTACCTTACATCTCAATTAAATTGGATCAGCACAAATTACTTGATACGGAAGTCCACAGAGATACTTCCGGCGGTGAGAGCTCATGATCTTGAGTCTTTTCTTCTCAATACAAAACTCAAACCGGATAAGGAACATTATTTGATTCCATTGATCGCGTCGATGTCTCAAATCAATCGAAAACACATTCTGCGGAAGAGTGATCGATTTATCTTGAGTTAGTTGCTCTCTTCTATATCGAAGCCAGATCTTAGGCCATGTTCTCTGCTTATCTCATCGACAGTGTGGATTGTTCTTGACCCAGGCTTTTTTACGCCAGTGAGGCTCGGAGGCTCTTCTGTGCGTCCTACTCTCCGGACCATGAAGAAACGATTCGTTGAGGATTACATTCTCAAATGAAATCCTTAGCAATGTCTCATGGTTCTTCAGTTAGCAAATCCACGGATATTCTTGAACTCATCCTCTACATCCTTGGAGGGACTAGATCGAATTTGAAGAACATGATTGTAAATCACGACATCCATTGAATCCAATCATCTTCAAGAATCTGAGTATATCCTTGAACACATGAGATGAGACTTGAGAGCTTGATCTCTGCAACAGTTGATCCTATCAGGCTCTCTCTGTTCACTTTGCATGTGATTTTTAAGTGGACGTGGTGGTAGGGTCATTCCTTCTTGTTGGTAAATTTGTTTCATACATTGTGAGGATACAGGTCCTTAAACAAACCTCTTTGTCAAATATGTGGAAGAATGGGACACAAAGCTCTCAAATGTTTTTACCTATTTGATGTTAGGTACCAAAATTAATTTCAGAATCAGAAGGCCTTGGGAGAGTATTCTGTTGATGAATCCTCAACACGATCTGATCTAAGCATATATTGCTTCTCAACGGTATCGATGATGCTTCATGGTTTTCTTTCTCGGCGGTGGGGCACACATCATGTCACCTCCACCGCGCTCCATGAACACTGACTACGAGATACTCAGACCAGTAAGCTTGCACTTGGTGATGGTTTCTAAACTCCTATCACACACATTGGACACATCATTTTACACTTCACGCTCTCACATCTCAAAATGTTTTGATGGTTCCTTACATAACCAAAAATTTAATCGGTGATATCATGTTTACCATCGAATGATGTTATTGTGAGTTTGATTCTGCTGCCTTCTCAAGAGACGAGCAATCACGAAGAATTAAATCGAGGAGTGCTTGGGACGGCTTATATCAGCTTCATCTTGCCTCGCCATTATCTACTCCACTTAGTTCAAGTTCGGCTCAACAGGATCCTTACAATTTCTCACCGGTGCATTTAGATGCATCTTCTCACGCTCGATTTTCAATTTAGTTCACAGTCGACTTGCGTGGTTTTGAAAGTTTTCAACCGGCGTGGTACCTCTTATAATGCAGGACTATTGACCTTGCTGGCATAGTCGATTAAGGTCACCCGATAAAGTGGTTCTAAATGAAATAAGATCCTAGCTCAATTGAATATAAAAGTCTATCTGGTACTCAAATGAATTTTGTGATGCTTGCCGATATATGGAAAATGCACCATGCTTCTTTTCCTTGACACCTCTTCACACCATGACACCATTTCCGTCATCCATTCGGATGTATAGGGGACCCGACTCCTCATCTCTCACTTGAAGGCTACGAGATTCTACATTTCCTTTTGGCAGGTGATTATAAGCGGATATACATGGATTTTCCTCTTCGCACGAAGTAGAGGCACTGCATATTACTGCTTGTCTAAAATGATTGAGCGACAATTTCAATTGCAAATCCGGTGTCTCGAAGCAATTTGGGAGGTGAATATCGGAAGCGCAACCATTATTCACAGTAATTAGGAATTCTTTCTGCGTCCTTGTCCTTATACACATCAGCAAACAAGGTGTGGCTGAGAAAACATCTGAAGCATTGTAGAGATTGGTCTCGCTCTTCTTGCACTCGAGCCTTCATGGACTTAAAATTCTAGTGGGAGCATTTTCCTCATTTACTTTTTATTAAATTATCTCCCAGTTGTAGTTCTAAATGTCATCTGGTTGAGTTGCTTCATGAGCAGTGACTGATTATAATTTTACGAGAAGGTGTTTGATTCAAGCCACAACCATATCTTGACCTTACGAAATAAACATAAGCCCAGCTTTTCGATCATCCAAGTGTCTCTTCTTGGGTCTGATTCTTCTCATAAAGGCTATAGTGCATGCATCATACGGGCCAATTTGCATTGCCAAAAGTGTATTTGTGAAACCTGAGAGAAAATTCAATTTTTACGAAAAGGGCAAAATGTAATTTTGGTAAAAATCGAAATTATTCTAGATCTCGGATGACAAAATGGAGCATTTGTTGGAATCGTCTCCTTGAAATCTAAGGTACCACGTCAATTCGTCAAATTCGAGACATCGAATTTGTCTGCGTTCGAGGAAGCAGCGTCGGGTGGGACACTTGGCACATTTTGAGTGGCACACATGAACGCCCACGTGTCAGAATCGATTCGATCAACGAGGCTCAAGGTGGGGCCCGCGTGACCGCGTGGCATGGTATGGGTCGTTGAAGAATCAAATTCGAGAGAAGGATATAAGAGGAATTTTAGAGATTTGTTAAATTGAAAAGAACAAAGAGCCAAAATAATTGTCTTCTCAAATTGAAACTAAAAAGACCAAACATGGAGGAGGAAAAAGAGTTGTAAGTTAGGTTTTTATGTTTTTTAGAGAAGTGCCACACTCTCTCTAAGATCCGAGCAATCGGATCGTCGGTTCGTAGACAAGAAGGACAGCTGTTCTACGCGGCGAGGACAATGCGTGGACTCCGGGTTTTTAAGGAGTTTTCGACCAAACTCCGTGGTAGGGGTTTATCCTACTTGTTTTATTCTTGGTTTAAGTGCTTTGTTGATATTTTGTGTTGGATTGAGGCCGTGAGTAAGTGGTTGATCGATCCCAAATCTTGGAGCCGGATTATTAGGAGAGGAATTTTGAGACCCATTTATTATAGTTAAACATGATTTAGGAATTTGTTTTGGGTGTTGTGTGATGCTTTATTAAATAAATTGTATTTTGTTAGAAGTAGGAGGCGGAAATGGTCAAGGGGGTGGTTTCAAAAAATTAAGGGCGAGGTTGAATGTGTAAGATTTTGCCCACGGACAACCCACGTACTTTCTATTTTAGGGTATTAAAAAACGGTCACAGGTTCAATGTGGTGGACCAAATCGTCCCATATATTGTACTTGAATTGTTAAATGAATTAAACGAGTAGTGGAAATAAATGGGTTAAGACATGATTTTAATAATGTGTTAACACAATGATACAATTATATGGAATAAAAATTGTGTTGTAAGCCCGTTGGAGATGGTATTGTAAATTGCTGAAATGATAATTTGGGGATTGGTTGATTAAAGAAATTAATAGGTTGTGATCATTGTTAACATGAGGTCACAATTATATGGAATATAATGGTGTGTAAACCGATGGAGATGATATTGTAAATTGCTCCAGTGAGCTAAATTGGGTGATGGTGATAATGTTGAATTACATGTGTGTATTATAATTGATTGAGAATATGCATATTGACATATTGTATAAATGGTTTTGAAAATGGCATAATGCATTTTCATATGCACTGGGTAACCTAGAAGTTAGGTGTGAGTGCATGACATGGTTTTTTTGTAAAAACAACGAACACGGTTGCGAAAGGAATTTCATAGGATGATATTCCGAAGAATTGGGTCGGATGAGGACCATGACTATTTCGGAAAGTTCACCAACCAATTCGCCTCGGAGGGTAGTCCCATGACTCTACTTAGAATATTTCGGTATTATATTTTCAGTTTCAAAAGATTTGTTTTGAAAATGATTATTTTCTCATCATGGCTTAGGCAAGTGTGGTGGTCGATTGAGGACTCATGACATGGGAGTGATCATGTAAGACATTAGTGGGATCAACGTATTTACTTGGTGTGTGTTTATTTTGGAGCGTGCGTATGCGGCAAGTGGAGTAGTAACCCGTTGGGGTGATTCCACTCTTGTGTGGCACGTCGGGGATATTATGTTTTACGGTACGAGGGCGGAGTGGGCGACGCGTCGTAGAGGTTGTTTTAGAAGAAAATGGGATTGTGGCTTTGGTTTGGTGATGTATACATGCTAGATGCTTTCATTTCCAATATATGTTTGTATAAAAGTATAATCAACTATTGAATTATTGGGAATAATTGGATATAGTTGTGCTATTGTTTATGAGTATTGGTTTATAGGCCCGAGGAGCATTTTTACTCATGTATCACGGATTTTGATGTTGTTGGACGGGTTTTATGCGGTGTTGTATTTGGGTGAAACTCCGTACAGGAGACTGCCGTTTTACGGAAGTGGCGTCGAGTAACCCAACAACCACTTGTATTCGCGGGTTGGCCAGGTGGTGCGCAGTTCCAGTTTGGGCGTCACGATAACGTTTGATGAAACCACCTTCCCGTACTCAGTCCTTCTTTCCCTGCTTCTCGCACCTCCTCATGAGGTACATTACCAGCACCCTCACTTGTACAAAATTTTGGAGCTTCACCTTTTACCTTACCCATTGTCCCTTCAGCCCCTTTCCTTCCAGCGTGAGTTCTCAGCTTGCTCCCATCAGGTACTTGACACGATCCCATAATACGATTACATTCGATACTCCTTTGTCATCCACACAAGAGTCCAACATTCCTCTAATTCCAGTGCCCTTTTTACCTTCTTTATCACCCTCTCCCTCTAAATTAGCATACCCACTCTAATGGGTCCTTCTCTCTCATCTCATGTCTATGATAACTCGATTACAAAAATTTAGTATTTTAAGCTAAGCTTTTATTTTCACGTTCATCAGAACCATAAATGTCATTAGCCTATGATATCTATGAAACAATGCTTGTAGATGAGTTTTCAAGCTCTCCTCAGTAATCAAACTTGGAGCCTTGTTCCTCCCTCTAGTGCTCAACGTGGTGCGAGTGTAAATGTGTATTTGAAGCTAAACCAAGGGTGATGGCTCCTTTGGATAAGTATAAGGCTAGGTTGGTAGCCAAAGGATTTCAACAAACACCTGATGTGGACTTCTTTGAAACTTTCAGTCCGGTTGTTAAAGCATCGACTATTCACATAATTTTTACACTTATTGTTTCAAGGGGTTGGGACATGACAAATCGATATTAATAATGCATTTTAAATGGGATTTGCATGAGAGTGTTTATGTCTGTAGGATAGTTTTTGTAGATCCAAGCAGCTACATATGTGTGTAAAGTTCTTGTGAGGCTTTATATGGCTGACGGGCTCCTAGAGCATGGTTTGAAACACTTAGAGGAGCTCTCTTGACCTGGGGCTTTCATAATTCTATTTCAGATACCTCCCTCTTCTACTCACACAAACATTACTTAGAGATATTGCATACGAGTATCGTAGATGACATTCTCATCACCGGTGACAGTCAAGCTGATGTCCAACACATTATTGATGCTCTTCACACTCATTTTGCTCTAAAAACTCTTGGTTCAGTACACTACTTTCTTGAGTTTTAGGTCCTTGAACTCCCACTGGGTTACACCAGGCGAAGCCAAGTATGTAACGACTCTTTTCGGCTCAAATATGGTAACTAAAAATCTTGCTCTACTCCCATGTGCTTAAGCAACAATCTATCTCTATCTGACAGTGAGCCTTCTCATAGCCGTCAGTGTATAGAAGCACAATTGGTGCTCTTGATACCTCAGCCATAGCTGCATCTGAGATCTAGCCTTTTGTGTTAACAAGCTAAGTCAATTCCTACAAACACCTTTCTATTGCTCCAATGGGATGCTTGACGTATTAAGGTATATTAGGAACCTTGTCTCAGCAGCTGTTGTTTAAACCGACTTCTTTATTCGATCTAGAGGGTATTGATTTCAGTTAGGCAACAAACATAGATGATAGAAAATGCGTCGAGTGGGATATATGTGTGTTCCTTGGAAATTTAATTGCAGACTCACAGAAAGCATGAGCGTGGCAGTTCGGCGGAAAATTTGAAAACGGGGCCTTGTCTAGTGTTCACTTGTTGATCTAATGGGTTCAACATCTTCTTCTTGAACATTTCTATTTCTGACCCTTTGGTGCTATGGAGTGATAACTTGGAGCACAAACCTGCTTGCAACCAGTTTACAATCTTTAGAACAAAACATATTGAAACTGATGTACATTTTCATCGAAACTTAATCTTTAGACAAGCTTGAGGTGGAGAGGGGTGGGAGGGTATATTGGCCCAGATCTCAAGCCGTGAGGTTACTCCGCAAGCTTGTCACTTGATCGTTTATTGTGTACCTAGCTCACCATGTGTGCACATGCTAAGCTTAACGGGGCATGTTGAAGTAGGTGACAACAATCTTTGTCTTGCTCCTCGAGAACTTATCTCACGCCATATCACTATGAAACATTTGCCTGTCAGTTATACCTCCTCAGGCTATCGATGCGGTTCCACGTTTGTCTCAAGTCACACAATGCATGCCCTATAGGTCATGCTCCTCACGCATTGTCAGCCTAATAATGGTCCTTATATGGTGCACCTCAAGCACTCTCTCTTGTAACTAACTGGTTATAGTATAAATGTTTAGTCTTATCTTTTTTGTAGAGAATATTTTTTAAAAAATTTAGATCTGGTTTCTCTCTCTTGAGTGCTCTCTTTGTGATATTCAACATCCATAAATTTCATTAATTAATACTTTCTTCCATGTTTTCAATGATATGAAATTGTAGAAATACTAAGTGCATCTAAGATGAAAATAAAAATAATTTTCATACCTGGTTAACTTTTATGAGACGTGTATCTAAAATGATAGAGCATTCATTATTTAACTAGATAAAGACAGAAAAAAGGGACTAAGGGGAGAGGCCTTGAATTTGGAAACAATTTATAACTAAAAGTATTTAATTGTAAATAGAAAAGGGAGAAAAAAATATGAAAAATAATTAAATAAATTGTTAGATTAATTTATTAATTTATATACTAATTATAATTATATTATAATTTTCATTATAATGTATTCATATTAATTATAGGATGATTTAATATTAACTAGTCATACGGTTTATAGTTTCTATTTTCTTTTTGTTTATTATAAGCCACGTTGAATTTAAAAGCTGATTGTTTCTTTGTCTTTTATATATATAAATATATAGAGTCACTGCATTCATGAGGTTTGAAAAACATAATTTAGGGAGAAGGTAGCTATCTTCGTTTTATCCTATTTCTTTTGATTTAAGTAATTCTGGTTGAGAGACCAATGACTCTTAATGAAATCAATTCATCTAGGATATGTTTCTATACATCACTTAATTGATATGCTTAACATTAAGCGAATTATTTATTTTATAATGTATTTATTGAATCATTTTATTATTGATGAATTATTTTTTAGATCAATAAAGACCCTTAATTTTATAAAGTAATTTAGCATAAATGGGATGGGTCTAATAAGGTTAACCGTTGCCATCCTTGAATAACCTGTTTGGTAGGATAGAAAATTAATGAAGATTCATTCAAGGGAAAAAATTTGCATGTTATGTGAAACACCTCATACCATAAACAACACATTGGATTGGACCAACACGCGTCACATCAATTATATGATTGATAGGGACTTTTGAAAAAGATGAAATAGAACAATTTCGCATAAGACTATGATCTCAGAATACTTTGAATTGATCAGCATATTTCAGTTTTCTTTTTGGAAAAGTATGGAACTGAATTAATTATCCATTTAAAGAAATAATTGGTGGATTTATATGATTTTGCTACCTTTTTAAAAAATAATTATATATAGTGAATATTATTATAATTATTAAAATAATTCTTCTCAATTAACAAATATATTATCCATAATTAGTAATATATTATCATAATTATATAATTAATTCATTTATTAAATAGTATATTAACTTGTTATGATAATATATTGATTGATTTATAATTATTTTTTTAATAACTAACCTGAACCATGTAATTCAATTTTCTGTGATGTATATGTAATTATTCTAAAATTTATGGTCTGATACATATTTTCTTTTTCTTTTTCCAATTATGTTCCTTTTCATAATCATCAGTTGAAAACAAAATTAATGTTAGGGGCATACATTTTCTTCCAACTAAACTCATGGACAATTTTCCCTTTTCCCACCTTATAACTAGAATTCTCAGTCATTTTTGGTAAGAATTAAAAGTGTCTTTTCTATCTTTTTAATTTAAAGAAATAAATGTGGGCCCCAAATATTTTGTAAATTGATCTCTTTTAAATGATTATTCCTTGTTGTATTTCCAAATGGGGTTCCAGCAAATGGAAGAGAAAATGTAGAATCAAATAGTCTATGGCCATGTTTAGGATGATAGAAACCAAAGATGGGAATGAATATTTTGTTTTTATTATTTGTACTTATTAAATTTCAATTTGTATACATGGATGAAATAATTATTTAGCTTTATTTCAGTGTTTTGTATATGTGAAATTAAAATATAAATAAATAATCTAAATGATTTTTATATAGACTTTTGAAATAACATACTTCTAAGAGTTTGTTTTATTTTATGTACATCTTTCAATTCATCTTTTTACTCATAATCCTCGGGATAAAGTGCATAAATGTCCCTACTTTTGATCTTATATCCAGTCTAGCTCTTAAACTTATTTTAGGTCTAATAATGTCCCTAAGGTTTATGTCATGACACATATATTCTATCAGTTATGTCAGATTAACGGATAGACAGTGATGTGTAAACACTAATGTAGCATGTTTTTGCTATTGACACTTACATATTATTTTTAATCCCAAATTTATTGACAAAAATATCCTTGTAGAAATAACACCCATTTCCACCCCCTCTCCCCCCTCGGTTTAGGGAAAAGGGTTTTCTCGGGATCCAATAGAGTGAAGATGATCTGCTACAATTTTGGAGATATGGATGGCGGTGCATCCATGGTTTTTCTAAGAAAGGGTGAAAAGTACTTCCATGAATTACACCTTCATGGAGGTAGAAATAGCAATTCCAGGATAATCCACATGATTTATGAGGTAGAGGCTGGAAAGAATATTGTTTGGACGATGAAACATCGCGGAAGAATTGTGTAATACTCTCAAGAAAATGAAGTTTTCATTGATGCTCTCCAATCGCACCAACTTGGGAACATCTAGTTTTCAGAGGAAAATACTACACATTTCTCAGACAAGCAGCATATAATTCCTGTGTGGCTATCCCTAAAAAACTTTCCTCTAAAGAATTTGCTCCAAAAGATTCTAAAGCGGTTTTAGAGATGCCTTCTACAGATATATCGGGTGGTTCAAGACAAACGATTAGAATATACACTTTTTGCAATTTAGAAATGTTCGATGGCAACTCTTGCCCACAATGGTAGGATGGTCAAGGTTTGTTTCCCCAAATTTTTTATTCTTAGATTAGGGTTAGTTCATGAGGGAGATGAGGGCAGTGCTTAAGGCAAATTGAGGGAGATAGAGGGTATCGGGGTGTCATAAAATTTTGTTAGAACAACATTTGAGATTAAAAAAATAATATGCAAAAGTGCCACATCAGTTAAAAAACGCACACGAGGTTGTATCAACATACGTTAACATCCTTATCAGATTTGTTGGTCCAGATTAAAGATAGACCTCTGAGTATTAATCACGATAAAAATGTTAGGGCATTGTTAGACAAAAAAAGTTTAAGGGTCATATTGAGCATATGACTAAAGTAAGAATATTTATGCACTTTATCATATTTCACCTCTTATTATTTATATATAAAGTCGTTTTTTATATTATTTATGTATTGACTCATGTTCTTACGAACAAAAATATAAAAAGTAGATTCTTGTTTCAACCATTTTTCTGAGCAAGGGGGTCCATTTACTTATGGTAGGTGAAGAAAACATATAAGCTATATTTGGTTACATTGAGAGGAAGGAAAGAAAAAAAAAAATGAAAAATAAAAACAGAGTTAGAGATTTGTTAAATATTTTATTTTCTATTTTAAAATCAATTTTATTATTTTAAAATTAAATAAATTTGAGAATATATATGTTTTTTTAATAAGGAATTTTATCTCTATTTGATTTTTTAGATTTTTCGTAAATAACAAAACATAAAAAATCATTTTCTCTAACATTTTTCTTTGCTCGTGCTTTTCGAATCGAGACATAGTGAATCTTTTGTGGTGAGAGCACAGGGCGTGTTAGAGAGTTGTTGATGGGACACGGATACGGCGAGGGTGCTTTGCGGGCGCTCTCTTTTAGTCGTCGAAAGGTAGGAGATGGGGCTGCTGTTGGGATTTGGTATGCGGAGCTCTGGATGTAGCACTCTTCTGCAAAGACAAGAAAGAAGAAAGGGTCGGCGGGGGCCTTGCGCGGTGGCGCTCAGATGCCTAAGTCGGTTCTTTACGAGAGAAAGGGGAAATTTGTAGAGGGGCGAGATGTGTGCGTATGTTTGCGTGGCGGTCTGCGGCCTTTCACTTAGATCTGTTGGCACGATATTTATAATGGATGATCATGAAGCCAACTTTCCTAGTGGATTAGCAATCTTTGAATAATTATGTTTCCTAATTGGATGATGACAACCCCGAATAATTATGTTTCTAGTCGGATGATCTAATATTTCTCTCATTGGACGAAGATTTTCTTTCCTTATTGTAAAAACGATTAATAAGGGATAGTGGGGGTGGTAGTAGAATATCTACTTTCTTGTGATAGATTTGGTTGATTACAGGATAAGATTATTGGAATTATCACTTTCCTTATTGTGAATTTGAGTCGATTCTTGGAGAATAAGCGATTATTAATTATCCTACTTTCCTTATTGGCGAGATTTAGATGCGATTTGCGGGATAAGCAGTTGTGAGAATTATCTACTTTCCTTATTGGCGAGATTTATTAAATTTGCGAGGATGTAGGCCTTCCCAATTATCCATGTCTAATATTGCTAGAGGCGAGTGGGCTGTTTCAGTTTTGGGGTGTGGCCCAGAGGCTTGGGTGTTTTATTGGGCTGCCTCTTCTTTGGAGCCTAGTAGTGGGCTGCGCGCCTATTTTCAAACCAGTGATTCTTTGACCCTTGTGCACGGTGTGCGTGGGGCGAAATTGTATCGTTTCTTTGTATGGTGTAGTTTCCACGACGTGTCGACTCGGGGCCGGATTAGTTAGGGCTTTAATCGCGTCTTATACACAGTGATATTGATGACTTTGGTTCTCGTGCTCATTTCTTAGTAAATATCCTACGGCCAGATTAAATGCTACGTTCCCTTGATGGGAAGCTTTTACTTTGCTTTTTTAGTGAGTTCGGGACTTCTCTTTCCCTTAGTATTCCATCTGACCTTGTGTAGAAGTCACTTTTCGGCGTCTGCTTGGATAGGTTTTTTTTTTTTTTTTTTTTTGGGCTTGGAACCGGGACACCTTAGCCTTTCTTAATGCTTATTCATTTTTATCTCACCACTTTCGCCTCTACTGTTTTTCTTAGCGATAATGCTGCATGAAGCAAGATAGCTAGTGTGTCTGAGTTGAAGCGGAGTTGAGCTCTTATTGGCCGCCCGAGGCTCAGGTAAATTGTACTTTGAGCTAAGTGATTTGTTGAGGCTGGCCTAGGCTTGAGTGTTGAGCCCTTGGCCCAGTCTTGGCCCAGACTCAAGTGGGTTTTATCTGAAGTGAGAGATGACTCTGGTGCATGCTGGCGAGTAGTTGAGTTAGCGACCTCCACCTGAGGTACATGTCTCAGTGGAGATGAATGGCTCCTAATTTTGTATGGCTGTTTAGATTAAGGCTGTGACTCTGACTACTTAACCAAGTACGGCTCCATGGCTTTGTTTGAATTTGGCTGGGCTCAGAGCTACCCGCCGTGGTACATGTTTGTTTGGATGATTTCTTTGGGCTTAAATACTTAGTCCATGGTGCATGGCTGTTTTGATTAATCTTTGACTCACATTGCCAGCTCGTGGCTCCATGGCTTGTTTGAATATTGACAGTGTCATGTTTGCTTCAGGCTCATCCTAGACATTGCTGGTGAGCCTGCTCGACCTGGGTTCTAGTGGCTGTCTTGAGTGGATGAACTCCGTCAAAGTGAGCTCTTGGGCTCGGTATTTGAGCCCTTGGTGGCGATCTGACTGGCCCGATGAGCTCTGATTCGCGTGGCTGTGCCAGATGAATGAACTTCGTCAAAGTGACCTACGAGCTCCGTGAGCCATGGTGTGATCAAAACTATGATGATCTGGTGTGTGTAACTTTGTACTAGGTAGATGAACTCGTCAAAGTGAAGTCTTGTTTCAGTCTTTGAGGCCTTGGTGGTGATCAGCTGAGCGATCGACTCGATGGCTGCTTGGCTGTCTTTGAGTGAACTCGTCAAAGTGAGCTACTAGGCTCCGGGCTCAAAGTAGTGGTGGCTGATCCGGCTGGCGATCGGCTCCTGCAGTATGTAGCTATCTTGAAGGTGAGTAGTTTCGTCGAGAAGCTGCAGGGCTCGGTATTTGGGGCCTTGGTGGCAATCAGGCTGTTGATATGACTCATTAATTTAGTGGCTGTCTTGATGGTGAGCGCTGATCAAAGTGAGGCTCTTTTGGAGAACACAGGCCCGAGCCTTGTGGTGGCGATCTGACTGGTGATCGACTCCTGGCTGGCGTGGCTGTGCGAGTAGATGAACTCGTCGAAGTGAGCTAGAAGCCGATGTTGAGGCCGGTGGCGGATCAGGCTGGCGATCTGGCTCTGGGCTGTGGCTGTCTTGAGTGGATGAACTTCTGTCGAAGTGATCTTGGGCTCCGGGTAGGGGCTGTGGTGATCGACCTGGCCCAGATCACTCTTCAGGCTGTGGCTTATGCAGTGGATGAAACTCATCAAGGAAGTAAATCTTTTGGGCTCAGTGTTGAGGCGCATGGTGGAATCTTTGTGATCAAATCATGGAGTGTGGCGCAATGTGCTGGGTGTGAGCTCAGTCGTAAACTCTTTGGGCTCAAAGCGTAGAGCGTGGTGGCGATCTGACGGCGATAAAACTCATGGCTGTAACAATCAAGAGTGGATATCCAGACTACTGATCGAAGTGAGCCTCTTGAACTCTCAAGTCTTTGAGGCCTTGGTGGTGGCTGATCCATTTGTTTGATCCGACGTTAGAACAACGTGGCACCTGTAGAGTAGATGAACTGCGTCAAAGTGACTCGACCAGAGTATTGAGGCCTTGGTAGATCAGGCACAGCGATCGACTCACAATTCAGTGGCATATCTTGAAAGTAGATGAACTGTCGAAATGACTCTCTTGCCAGGCTCAGCATTTGAGGCCTTGGTGGCGTCAGCACGGTGATCGGCTCTGTTGTGGCTGTCAGTAGATGAACTCGTCGGTATTCTTGGGGCTTTGGCGTTAGTAGTGGTGGCCCGATCTGTATGCGGCGATCGACTCATTAATTTAAGTGACTGTCTTTGGTGAATGTGACTCAATCAAAGTGAAGTTGTTGTGGCCCCTTCGACGATCCTCTTTGGAAAGAGTGCGGCGTGTCTTTAATCTTGAGTTATGGAGAATTTGAGGCGTTGCGCGCAGTTCAGTGTTGGCCAACCTCTTATAAATGGCGGCTTCCTTCTTTATGGAGTTTATGCACGATAGTGCGCCTCTTGGTGCGTAGTGAAATCTGTGAATGGGCGTCGGTTGATCTCAGTCTTCAGCGAGGGTCCACACGAGATCTTGGTTCGGTTTGTTATTCAGGTGTCATATGAATGTCAGGAAGTAAAAAGTCCTCTTACTTGCCTCTTCCCTTTGGTGCAGAGCTCTTAATTTGAGAAGCTCATGGAGGCCTCTGTTCCCATGATTGCTCTCTTTGCTCTACTATTTTGAGGTGATAGCAGTTCTTGATTCAAGACACCTCCGGGTGTTGGATTCGTTGCCCTCCCTCGGGGGCTAGATGTGGTCCAGCTGCCCTTGAATGGGTGGACCTCTGTGCCTTGTTTGACCACCTGGGGGTCTGTGCCAGGGTGTATTTTGCCCCTCACAGAGAGGAATGTTAGAAGCCTTCATGTGTCACATCAGCGCTTCAAGTGGGGTGTTTATCTGTGCGGTGAGTTGTTTCTGCTCTTCATTAGACGTTGATTAGTGGTGAGTGCCTCACCTGTCAGTGTTAGCTGGCCTTTCGCGATAATCTTGGGAGTGTTTGTGCATTGCTGGTTAGTCTGCATCTTGGAAGATTAGCGTTGCTCTTGTATTAGGTACATGGTAGCATCGGTTATATTTGTATAAGTGTTCCCAGTGTCGTGTGATGCTTTTTCCAGCAGGGGCTTCAGTGGAGCGTGTGTCGAGGTCGTTGGGCGGGGACTTGGGTTCTTTGGCCAAATTTGGCTGCGGGACTCACTGGATGTCAGTAGAATGGGGCCTTCTTTGTGTTTGGTATCTGGAACTGGATGCCTCTCTCTGAACAAAAGAAAGGGCGGCGGGAGGAGCCGCAGGTGCGCTCCGATGCCTAAGTCAGTTTCTTTCTAAGAGAAAAGAGAGACCGCTTAGATGGAAAATGTGTTGCGTATGTTTGCGTAGATGCAACGTACCTTTCTTGGAGTAGAGTGACCTGATGTGTATAATGGATGATCATGACAACTTTCCTAATTGGATTCTGATCACGAATAGTATGTTTTCCTAATTGGATGATGACCTTGAATAATATGTTTCCTAGTCGGGAGGATGATATAATATTTCTCTCATTGGATGCAGTTTTTCTTTGCATATTGTAAACCCAGTGTAAGGGATAATTAAGGGGGTAGTAATTGGGAGATCTTCTCTTTCATATTGATAAGATTTGGTTTGATTCCTGAGATAAAACGATTGTATTGAGGTATCTCTTTCTGTGGCGAGACCAATGGTTGAAGGATGAGTTGTGCAATTATCCTGCTCACTTGTGAGATTTAGTACGATTTGCGGGATGTGGACCTTCCCGATTATCCATATCATCGGCCTTTAGGGCGAAGTGCATTTGAGCTTTTCGTTTGGGCGGCTAAGGGCTTGGGTGTTTATTGGGCGTCTTATCTTCTTTGGAGCCTAGTGAGTGGGCTCAACGACGCCTGACCACTCAAACCCCATCAAGACCACCTGACCATATTATTATTAAACTTATATTAATTAAAATGTAAGGAATCAAAGTTTCCTCCTCCTTCTGCCCTATGTTGTTAAATGCTCGTGGAGAATGAGTTGTAACTTTCTGACATGAAAAAAAATTCTTCCTGTGATGATATAAATTACAATTATATAAAAACGTTTTTGGTTGCTTTATTTAGATAATGCTTTAGAAAATAAAGCAATAATGGTATTCAAAATCAGTAGTCAAAACCTTGAGTTATGTTTGATTCTTGAAAAATGCTAAGAAAATACAAGAAAAATAAATTAAAGGAAAGAAGTGATGGAAATAAAAATAAGTTAAATTAGACAATGTTATTTTATTTATTTATTTTCAAATGTTTATTTACTCATTAATATAACAATTGAATACTTTAGATATTAATTTATTTAAATGATTTTCTTTGAGATTTTTTTCTAGACAACTAGATATAGAAAATAAAAATAAAATATCATTTCGTAAACTTTTTCCCTTTCTAGTATTTCTCTGTGGACTAATGAAATCTTAATACTTTTGTAGACAAACACAGCCTAAATTTATGAAATTGCATGAATTATTCGTTGTGATCTCAGTCATGTTACATTGACTTATAAATGATGCTATTGTTAATGCATTCCATGTATATAGTATAACTCCTGGACATTTCCACAAAACATGGCTCAATTTTCATCAATATTGTTATGTTCTTTTATTGATGAATTTCAATCTATAATAGTTTTAAAATATTTATTTGTGCTTTATAAAATGTTTCTAGCTCTAAAAACACTTTAAAATGTTTTTAAGAAAAAAAAAAAGTATGATGATATTTTGAAAGAAGTTTAGGAAACTTTTAAAAAAACCCTCTAAGTGTCTTTTTGAGAAGCACTTGAGAAGTGGTTTTTCCTTTTTTAAGAAAAACACTTTAAATTTTTTTAAATATTCCTAAAATACCTATTTATTTATTTATTGATGAGACTCCAACTCTATACCCTTCCCTCTCAATGCTGGCCCTTTCCTCCCGATGCCTCGCTCAAACCATTTGAGCTAAGTCTTGACAGCCGGTACCATGGGCTTTGGCCTAGACCACTGGAGACCCATCCTATCGTCAATGGCTGATAGGCCTATAGGCCCAAAATTGAAACCTACAGGGGCCCAATCTCCGGAACCAATAATCTTCATTTAACAAGACGGGCCCAAACATACTTCCTCAGTCGAGCGGGAGACATAATGTGACGCAATCCTTGCTTGAGTACATTTCACCTTCTTTAAGAAGGTGATCGGTGACCTTCCTTAACTTCCGGTGACCTTCATGGCAAGCAAATAACACCGCGAGTCACACACGTAACCTTCACGATGGCGGTCTGTGGGAAGGAATATAAGAGCGATTTGGCTATATAAAGGGAAGAGCGGGTCATAACTGCATGACAAGCGTCCCCATGGTTTTGGAAGGGGTCGCTACTTCCATGCCAAGCGGACAAACCCTCACTCCATAAAGAGAGAAGGGTATTTTACGTAGAAGGTAGAGACTCTTAATTTGAAAATGCGGATTGATTTCTCTCTAGATTTCCAAGACACGACTTTGGCATCGGAGGAGGCAGGCGCCTCTTATTTGCTCATGTCTTTATTTTGCAGGTATATCTTTGGCTAGTTGATGCTTGACGGTCGATGATTCAAAAAAATTCAGAGACTACAGTGGCGCCGTATGTGGGAGCAGCGACCCGAGCAAAAAGCTCATGGCGACGATTTGCGGGGCTTGGCTGCATCCTCTTTCAAGTGATCGCCTATCCCCTGAAGCTTTGGTAGTTCCCAGTCATCAGCCACGGACCGTCGAGTTCCATCGTCTCGTGACCCGTGACCCGAATCGGTCCCTCGAGGCCAGGTTCCTTCGGCGGGTGCCGGGATATGGAGGCGGCGTAGGAGAACCGAGCGAAGCAGTTGACCCGAGCGCAAGCGCCTTGCTGATCATCTACGGTAGAAAGCGGCGCCTACGGACCGCGAAGGTGAGCAGGCGAGAAATGTTAGGGGAGTGGCCACCCGGCTTTTGATCGAAGCAAAGAAAGGCGGAGGAAGCTTATCAGGTCAAAAAGACATCAGCCATTTGGCGGATGGCGAGTTATCTTCCGTGACTCCTTCCCGGATCATACCCCAAAAAATAATGTAGGCTAGCATGAGTCGAAAGAGGCCCCGCGAAGGCGATTCTAGCGATCCGTCAACGACATGCCTCGTCGGGTGTGAAGAGAATTTAGCAGAGAAAGGCGTTAAATGAACCGTGAACCCATGCCGTGGCTAGGAAGCGCAACTTCACCACTTCCTTAGATATCGGGCCTTGAATGACACACAGTCGTTATGCCCGTTCTGGTTGTCCGGGGACACGAGGACATCTTTATCCTCGAATTAAAATGGCGTATCACGAGTTATGAGCCCACCCAGGTAGCTACCATACCAGATTTGCCATGTATGATGGCTCCTCCCGACCGTCACGACCATATGATGCATTTCCGTGGCGATGATTCGGCGCGAGGGTGTGATTGTCTTACATGCAAGGTATTTCAAGCTGGCACGAAAGGTTGGCTGGCTTGGTTTCCATAAACTCCCTAGAGGATCCATAAATTCGTTCGGCGAGTTGTGGGCCGCCTTCGTTTCCAATGCTTATATGCTGTCAAACGAAAACATCGGCTCCTTGCAAACCATCCTTAGCGGGAGGATGAGTCTATCGAGACTTCACCGGAGATTCGGAATGGTTGTCCGACAAATTGATGCATACGACATGGGCTGCGGTCCTTGAAACACCGGCGAAGCTTTGGATAATTACCCCTTTCTTCGGTCGCTATCCTTGGAACCAGCCTCAACGATGGGCGTATAGATGGGCGGA